>JAHREE010000279.1:20466336-20486750 GCA_033628505.1 Tringa tobata | reverse complement strand
AGAAAGAAATTCTTCAGTGTGAGGGTGGTGAGACACTGGAACAGGTTGCCCAGGGAAATTGTGGATGCCCCATCCCTGGAAGTGTTCAAGGCCAGGCTGGATGGGGCTTTGAGCAACCTGCTCTAGTGGGAGGTGTCCCTGCCCATGGCAGGGGGGTTGGAACTCAATGATCTTCAAGGTCTCTCCCATCTCTAACCATTCTATGATTCTATGATTATTGATTCAAAAGAAGAATGAATAATGATTCTGCAATTTTTTACTCAGTATAAACAAGTTGTGTTATTTAAACCTAAAGATAGCTTTCCAAAAGTTCAGGAAGTATAAGTACACTACATTAATAGCACAAAGAATGATACAGAAATTTCAGTTACAGAGGAACACATAATGTGGATGACACCAAGTTGCGTGGTGTGGTTGATGTGCTTGAGGAAAGGGATGCCATCCAGAGGGACCTTGCCAAGCTTGAGGAGCATGCCCATGCAAACCTGGTCCTGCACCTGGTTTGGAGCAATCACAGGTGCCAGAACAGACTGGGGGGTGAATGGGTTGAGAGCAGCCCTGCTGAGAAGGATGGTACTGCCATATGAAAAATTCAACATGAGCCATGAATGTGCACTTGCAGGCCAAAACCCCAATTATATCCTGGTCTGCACAAAAAGAAGTGTGGCCAGCAGGTTGAGGGAGGTGTTTCTGCCCCTTTATTCTGCTCTGGTGAGACCCCACCTTGTGTACTGCATCCAGCTCTGAAGCCCTCAGCAGAGGAAATACATGGATCTGTTAGAGCAGTTCCAGAGGAGGGACACAAAAATGATTAGAAGGATGGAGCACCTCTCCTACAAAAAAAGGCTGAGAAAGTTGGGATTGTTCAGTTTGGCAAAGAATAGATTCCAGGGACACCTTATTGTGGCCTTTCGATACTTAACAGGGGCTTAAAAGAAAGACAGAGAATGATTTTTTACCAGTGCCTGTAGTTCCAGGACAAGGGGTAATGGTTTTAAACTGAAAGAGCATAGATTTAGATTAGATAAGGAAGAATTTTTTTATGAGGGTGGTAAGACACTGGAACAGGATGCCCAGAGAAGTTGTGGATGTCCCATCATTGGAAGTGTTCAAGACCAGGCTGAAAGGAGCTTTGAGAAATCTCATCTAATGGAAGAGGTCCCTGACCATGACAGATTGGACTAGATGATCTTTCAATGTCCCATTCATTCTATGAATGCAGTCTTAGATGATCTGTAGCATTCATTAATCCAGCCACAACATTTTCCTGAAAAAATTAGTAAACGGTTCCAGAGCAGTAAGAAAACTTAATATCTGAAACCCACATTCCTTGACTATTTGTATCCCCAAATAGATGGGACTGATCTTGTTACTGTTGCTATAGTAATAATGGCCAATACATGAAGGAAAGGAGGGTAGTGTAAGAGAGCAAGCAATCTGAAAAAAAATTGTCCTTTCTACTTATTTCTACTATTGTTAGAGGTACTAATATCTGCTGAACATGTGCACTATTTCTTATAGGATTAATCATCTATCTAATGGATCTATTGAAAATAATAAGCAAAATGCAATAAAAGAAAACCGTGAAGTCTCTGGTCATGCAAGTTCCCTTCCTCCAGAAAATGTATTTCTAAGTTCATGGGGGAAGTGATAAAAACCCCACTGAACATTTTAAAGGTAAAAGAAGCATAGCTACAGTCCTCCCAATGTAATAAAATACATGATGAGGAAAATAATTAATTACATATTATAAATAACTTTAATTTTGCATTCTTCACTAATATTTTAAACTTATTTCTTTTTTTCCTTGCTTTTCTTTGACACTCTTGACACTCTTTTCTTGACAGCTCTTGCTGAACTAATACACAGATGTTATTACTGTTTCTCCAAACTCATCAAGGATCACTGGCAATTTTGAACAAATTATATCCATGTAATTGGCAGGTTTTACAAGCAAGAAATAAAGTTTATCCTTTTTTTTTTTTTGATTTTTTAATAACCTAATACTCAATGTAATGAGATGTGATAGTTACAGCTTGTTATGAATTTTATGAAGAGTGTCTACAGAAATTATGTATTGAACAGCTCTTAAATTTTCTGATTCCATCTTTTTTTGCCAAAATAAGATTAGGACCAGGTGGCAAGGGACGTCAGTTGATCTCTAGTCCAACCTCTTGCTAAAAGCAAGGGTAGCTCTGAGGTCAGGCCATGTTGTTCTCCCTATATCCAATCTAAACATCCTTCTTTCAGCTTATGCCCATTACCTCTCATCCTCCCACCACACAACACTGTGAAGAGCCTGGTTCCATCTCCATATATGTGGGGAGCCGCTGCTAGGTGCTCCACAGCCTCTCCTTTAGGCTGAAAAAGCCCTGGTCCTTTAGTCTGTCTACAAAGGAGAAATGCTACAGCCCCAACCGTGCTTGTGGAACTCCCCTGGACTCAACTCAGTTTATTGATGTCTTTTCTGTATTGGGGGATGCAACATGACACAGTACAATTGTTGTTGTTTAAAAAGTGCTGCGTAAAAGGTAGGGGGCAGTTCATGCAGCCCCGGATGCTGTTGGCCATCTCTGCTGCTGGCTCACATTCAGCTTCCTGCCCCAAGCCCCTCTGGGCCCCGAGATGCTCCCCAGTTTATCAGAACAGAATAGTTCCAGTTGAAAGGGACCTATATCAATCATCTAGTCCAACTGCCTGACCACTTCAGTGGGTGAACCAAAAGTTAAAGCATATTATTAAGGACATTGTGCAAATGCTTCTTAAACATGGTCAGGCATAGAGCACCAATCACCTCTTCTAGTAAGTCTGTTCCAGTGTTTGACCACCCTCCCAGTGAAGAAATATTTCCTAATATCAAGTTTCAACCTCCCCTGATGCAGCTTTAAGCCGCTCCCAAACATACTGCCACTGGATACCAGGGAGAAGAGGTCAGCACCTCCTTCTGCACTTCCCCTCCTCTGAACACTGTGGAAATCAGTAAGGTTACCCCTCAGTCTCTTTTTCTCTAAACTAGGCAAATCCAATGTCCTGGGATTGTTGCTTCTTTCCCAGGGGCAGGACTTTATATTAGCCGTTTTTTGGATTTCATGAGGTTCAAGAGGCCCACTCCTTCTAACCTGTCAAGGTCACTTTGGATGGCTATCCTGTGCTCCAGTGTATCTCCTGCATCCCTCACAATTTGATGCCACCTGTGAACCTGATGAAAGTGCAGTGTCACCTTCTCCAGGCGAGTGGTGAAGATGTTAAACAGGACACGTCCCAATACAGACCCCTATAGTACTCTTCTCATTATCAGCCTTCAGGCAGAGCATGACCCATTAGCCACAACAACAGTTTTTACCTGTCTAGTTGTCTACCCATCCAGACTGTAATGTACCAACTTAAATACAACAAACAGGGTGGAAAGGCCCGCTAAAATCGAGATTAAGTGACATTCACTGCTGTCCCTTTATACATAGATCATTTTTTGTGCCTGAGAGCAATCAGGATGAATTTTTATATTCTCCTACAAATTGGTGCTATGTAAGTTCAGAGCAAAGTAATCAAGAGATGTTTCCAAAATACATTTCAGTTTTTCATAATGTTTCATTTAAAAATGTGTAGAATTGTAACTTGCTAATTGCTTCTTGAAAGACAGTATAATAAAATGAAACTCTGACTACCCTTAGCAAAACAGTCCAGAAGAATAAAAATTTTCTAATTCATAGTAATACTTACTTGCAAGACTCATCACAGACTACCAATTTTTTATTTGCGACTAAGGATGCAGATGCAATTAACCATCAAGGTTGCCTCCACACAAAATATACTGTGCTCATTTATTTTGACAAGTGACTTTTTACTTTAATTACTTACAATATAATTGTAAATGGTTCTAATAAATCAGCGATGAGTGTGTTACTAAGGTAAAACTACAAAGTAGTATGTACTGCAACTTTCTCAACTTTCTTCTATTACATCTTCGCAAAAAGAAGTAAAACAACCGGATTACAAATAAATGAAAGATTACAAATAAATTAAATAGGAATTCACAGGTACTGCAGAGAAGAAAGATCACACTCAGAAATTTTGTGTGATTTCAAAGCAAGGGAAAAAAATGGCAATATGCGGAATATGTACAAAGAAGGCTAAAGGGGGTAGCAGCCAGTGCCACAGCCTGACTAACCCCAAGGCAGATGGGGAACTACAGCCCTTTGTGTCATAGGGTGGGGTGCACACCTGTTTTCCTTCCCTATTAGAGCCCCAGAAGGAACAAGCAGGTGTTGGGGGGGACAGATGGCACTGTCACATGATGTAGCAGACTGCTCAAATTAGCATCAAGTCAAAGTATCCAGTTTGCACCTCTCTGCGTGCCTGGACTTCCTTTATGGAAAACAGAACCTAGCAGAGGTCAAATTTGGGGCCTTCCAAATCTTGTCTAAAATATTTACCTGGATCCAGTCTGGCCATGGTACAAATACTAGGGACTGGGAATTAGTTACAGGTACAGCATAAAAAATGGGGCCTGAGTCCATCTCTCCTTCCACAACACTCCATGTCCATGACACATTTTGAGTGGGAGTTTCAATTACCTGATAGTTTCAAGCACTGATAAGAAGCATTATCAGGTCTAGAAGTTAGATCCTGAAACACTCTTCTAGAGAATGCCTGTGATTCCTGTTATGCATTACAACAAAAGCTGATGAAAATTCGTGTTGAGAAATCAACTCCATAAAAGGTGGAAAACAGGAATTACAAACAACAAAACAAGAAATTTGTAGATTCAAGCCATCATTAAAAAGCATGGGATAGATAAATTCTAATTCAATAGGTATAAACCCTATGAACGAGGTTAAAATCTATTTAAGTTAATCCTGTTTGATTTGGTACTTTATTTTAGTAAGTCAAATTGATGAAACGATGTTTTGTTAGTTTATCTGACTCTGTCTTACAGGTATCTGTTTTTTTTACTAGATTGACTTAGGTGAATTAATATAGCTGTGATCATCAGGCTAAACAGAAAAAGAAGCAATTCTCTTGACTTCATCTTGACCTATAATCCTCACAAAAGTACACCTCATACCTGACTATTTAATAGAAATAGAAAGCAGAAAAGTTTCTGAGGTGATGCCTCTTTGCCACACCATAACCAACAGAAAATTAGGAACCAAGATATGGGTACCCAATAAGCTGGATGTTTCTTTTCCTCATTTTATTCTTATTCTCATTAATTTAGCTCATCTAGGTCTAAAACACATTAGAGCAGTTGAGCTGCAAAACGAGCATTCTGTGACTGGCAGGCACTTCTCAATAAATTCAAATCTCCATAAACAAATGTCGGGAAAAAAACAACCTGTGCTGGGAAGAAGGCAGACACAGAGAAGCATCAGTGGACTATTTAGCATTTAGCTAGGACAACCAAAGGGAGAGAACACTGAAAAGCATATGATTGCTGAGGCATTGGTGCAGAAAACACTGAATAATGACAGTAACTGTATTTACAAGGAGGAGCTGGTATACAGCAAAAAAAAAAAGTAAGCAGAAGAAAAAGGAGGTTGCTGTGTTTGTTGTTGAAATAACTGAGTATGGATTTTTTGCTACAAATGAAATAACAGTGGAAAGAGTTCCCCCAGGCCAATGTAAAACTAAGTAGTCCTGGTCCTGGAGGGTTATTGCAATAAAAGAACAGTCTGAAGCCCTGTATCAGCACTTCTCCTTTCTGCACTGGGCTTCCTTGAACTGTTAATAAAGTCAACCTAGGAACTGCTGTGTACGTGTATACCACATAAATGAGACCAAGGAATGCGCCCAAGCACTACTGTTTGTCCTCAGTGCTCAGCTCGCAGCTTAATCCTTAGTTCTGGTTTTAACTGATTTAAATAACTATTTTCACGTAAAGCTTGGTAGGACTGAGTCTAGCCTCAAGTATCATGGATGTGAGTGAAACAAATAAAACGCTGATTGATTTTGGGTACAGGGATTGATAAACGTGGGTATCTTGTATTCAGTAGTGAAGTAGAACAAACACAGCCGTTATGTTTTTATATGAAATAGCAAATATTAAGCATGTAAGGGATCCAAACTTTTGACAATCTCAAAATATAACTCCTAAATCAACCTTAAATATTATTTTTTAGTACTGACAGAGTGACCGATACAAACAGAATTATCCTGCAGAATAAGAGAAAACATAAGAAGTTCTGATCCCCAGAATAATATACCGAGACCAGATGAGATTATGGCTTTCTCTTTGGAGGTGGTGACAGAAGGGTATAAAGCATCAGTACTGAGACAGGAATGGTGGGAAATAAAGACGACATCTCAGATTCAGCATCAGCCTCCCTGTCAAAGAGCATTATCACCTTGATCTTGGTGACTAAGAACAATCAAGGACCACAGCCACCAGTGCTGACTAAAAACATGAGTTCCATAGTACGGAACTCATTGCTAGTTTAGGACAGGTTTGTTAACTCCTAACTGCTTTGTCTATGTGCTGATAATGCTTGATAGTAAGTAGCAAATCGTAATGTGTATTGTTAATGAGTATCAGTCCAGTAAAGGGTTGCTTTTAAGTTTGAAACAGCCTGATTTATCAGTCTTGTAAACTCTGCCCTCAGAACAATCTTCAGTTCCCTAACTGGTGTATAAATCTATATACTGAACTGTGACAAACTCTACTGACCTTTGTCTTTAACTAAGTGCTCTAGTGGTCAGTGGGAGAGAATTTATGGTTACTGGGAAACCTTTGCTAAAACTGCACATAGCATGTGGTTTCTGATCCATACACATGCCAGTCTCACAAACAGCCTATAAACAGCTTGCATGGTTATGCCTAGTTAACCATCCAATGCCATGCTAAACTTTTGAGCATTTAGGACATTATATATTTTAAAGATCAGTCCGTAATGTCCTGAAGGTTAACACTTTCAGACTGACTGCATGAACCTTGTCTAGAGGGTTACTTTAACATGGCATACAAAGGGCAGGACAGATGTACACTACAAGCTGAACATTCTTCTATTTCTTCCTTTACCAGGAATATACTATAATACAAATGTCTCAATTCTATTTAGTTTTGCTGATGATGATTCTTATACGTTGCAGTCCAGAACACCTTTTTATTAGGCAGTTTCTACTCTGACAGATCTACCACAGTATATTCTTTGCTCTAAGTACCACTCCTTTTCTGTTAGAAGACTTGCTTTCTCCTCATGAAGAAATTACTGTCTTTCATTTAGGATGCATTTCAGCATACTACTTTATTGCTTTGCCAAAGGTTAAAGGAAATAAAATATTTTAATCAAATGAATGTTATTAGGTATAAAAGAAATGTCTTTACAAATGTGAAGATCTGCCAAGATCATATCAGTTAGGATTTTTTAGTATCTACTGACCTTCATTGTTCAAACAAGGTAATTAATCCCTCTCATCCATGTATGTTTGCTTGGAAAAGACAGAAACATGAAATAAAATTGATATGTTCTTTAATTACAGTAAGAACTTCCTTCTATTAATAGAAATATTATTAAAATGTAAGTGCATTTCTGTCAGAGCATTATGTTCCTTCACTTGGAGTTGAAATGCTATTTTATAGGTAGTAGTATATTTGATTTATGTGTTTGGTAATTATGGCATAAAAATGCAAACCATGGCAGCAAGGATACTAAATTTGCACTGAACTTTGTGAAGGGAATATGGAGAGCTCCATAAGCTCTGGCAGTACGAGAACTATGATTCTGATTGTATAATACTTCAAAAAAAACCCAACACACCAAACATCTCCTAAATTAAATTAATTTTAAGAAAGATGATGTATTACAAGCCTTTTCGCCTGGCCTTCCTTTTTTGATTACTCTGCTATAATATGGCGTCTCTTGATTGAGCTGTACCACTGCCTGCCCATTGGGGAATTGGTGAACCAGGAGCATTAGCTGGCCGGAAGACCTGCCTGACATGCAGAACAAAAAAACAGAACTTTGAAAGTAAGAGGTGAGCACCTGAAGACAACTGCCAGCATTCTCCCTTTTCTGGGTATGTTGTGAAAAGCCAGACTGCCTGGATAACTTTGTAAAATTCAGTGATGCCTTTACTATACAGACACTTCAAACTTTGAAATTATTAATGATCAAATAGTGGCTTATGTCAGCCAAAACTCACTATATTGCCAGACTATTTCAGAGCTGTTGTTTGCCCTACTCACTTATTCATGTGATGCTGGGATTCCAGGTTCCTGTGGGGAAAAAGAACAAATCCAGTAACTTCAGGCTATGGGCAATATGTAATAAATAGAAAAGGAATTAAATATTCATTGTTAGGGTACTCATGACAATCGTTTATTTCTTTTATGGCTTAAAAGTATCAGATAAACAGAACTGTTTAGCTGTTAAAACTTTTACAACTCTCTTCTGAACAGCAGTTACAGTGTTATATCAGATGTCATTGAAAGAAATACTTTTTTAATACCCACTTAATCTAAAGAAATGTTAGGAGATACTGAAGGTCTTTTAAAATTTATGTGTTCTCTTTTTTTTACTCATATTAAGCTTTTTCATATGTGACATGAGCAAAACATTAAGAGAATGTATTATGATTATAATTTGTATGGAGGATCAAGAGGGCCTTAAAATGTATGTTTGCTTATGAGTACCTTTAGACCTCAATATTGATTTGAAATACATATAACCAATTAAGAGGCAAATACTGAAGTCCAGCATTGCACTGTTACTAAGGGAGAGTGGACTGCTGTAACTCAAATCAAATAGATATGAGGCACAAGACAAATCTTGAAACTTCAAGCAAGCATTTATTTATGTTCATCTACTAGTTAAACCTGTTTTTCAGTAACTAAAAATCAAGCAATTATCAAATATATTAGTCAATCCTAGTATAACTAGATAAATTTAGTATACTTTGAGTCATTTTGGCTCTGAACGCTAGAGCTGTTCATTGTTCTTGGCTTCTGAGATTGAGATAGCTAAACATGAGAGCCCTTGGCAATGGAAGTTGGAAACAAAAGGGGTATTTTCTCTATTTACCTATCACTATTATATATGGTTAGTGTTAATAGGTACTTTTCACATAAGTCAAGACCAGTCTGGTCCAGCATATTAATTCCTCTTCTCATTGTCAGTAGGAGCCTGTTCTGCCTTGCCAGATGTGTATTATCTACCATTCATTATGGCTTCTCCAAATGGGTGCTGTTCGCATAATGCATACTTTAAAATCATATTCATATAACTGGAACTGTGTAAATATAAAGACCGTTTCATTTGAGAAATTCAGATGAAAGAAGACAGTAGTCATTTTCGTACAAGAAAAGAATTGAACATGTATATTACTCTACTTTTTGTAGGTTGGATAAATTAAATGCAGATTATAGAGTGGATTATTTTACTACTCAAATTTCAAGTTTCAACACAGACTGAGAAATATGCATTTATTATGTATTTAATATATATATTTGGTGTGTATGTACATTACATTTGGTTTGGTGTTATTTAATCCTTTTTATTCTGATTAACTTACCATACAAAATAAATAAAAAATATTTAATAAACATATTGAAAACATTTTGAAATTTTTAAAGCCAAAAAAGCAATTTTTTTGGAAAAGCAATTAAGCATTTTCTATTATTTCTCATTTTTTATTATCCAATGTGTCAATTTTTTGCAGTTTAAAATAGTTACTAACTTTTTTTCTGAATTTGAAAATTGGCTTATGCATCATTTTCCTCTCCACTCTCACAAGAAACGTGCTTTATATAAAATTAATGGTAATAATTGTTGAGTCTAATTGTAACGTTTTTCTCCTGATTTTATGCCCTGTGACAACCTTCCCTCCTATGCCTCTTAAAAAGAACATGCTAGTGTAAAGTCACATCTTGTCTTGCTTTCTCTTCTTCCCCTGTAAACTTTTGACTTTGATATATAAAATCAGTTCAACCCCTCTGATGAACACTTAGTAAATAAGTAAATAATCTACAGTCTTCTACAAACAGTGTGTTGTCTGAGACATTTTTATATTGTCAAAACCAGCAAAAATGAAATTGTGTAATGGCTGGAAAATGCCTAGAACTGTATGTGACACTCATAGAACCAGCAATTGTCAGTAGAAGGAAATTTTTGTTAAACTAGAAGGCAACTAAAAAATGGAGAAGTTATCTGGGATTTCATATTCAGGGATATAATTTTTTTCAAAAAGGGAAAAAAAATTGTTTGTTTATATTATAACATTAACCAGTTGGAAATTTAAAGGAGAAAATTATCAAATTCCATAATAAATGTTCAGGATCTGTTTGAGCTCCCATACCTATAAGGCATTCATATCTACTTCTCAAAAATGCTGGTTTTAAATGTTCTTTGCACTAATATGCACATATATCTTTTAATATCACATTTGCAAACACTAAAGGCAGAAGGTGACCCGAAGATGTACTTTTCTGGAAGTCATTAGCAAAAAATAAAGAATTCTACTGTGTCTACTTAAAAAATCACATAATGAAATCTAGTTGCTATTACAAAAAAGGCCTGGAATATTTGCTTTAAAGAAAGGGACAGAGAGCAGTGGCTTTGGGAAAAAAAAAGAAGAAAATCTTTGACAATACAAGTGAAATTATTAAGTCTTAGAAGTTATGAATCTAATAAGCGATTTTGGGGAAATTCTCATATGCAAATGAGTCATTTTTTCCCTAAGGCTGGATATCCAATCTTGATTCTGTAACTTATAACTAATATATTTTTTCTTCTTGTCTCTGTATGTGACCTAAAATAATTATTTTTAACTAAAGAACTACTCACAGGTCTTCAGATTAAATGGGAATAGAAGCCAAGTATCAGTGTAGTGTTCTTTTATACTTTGAGAGAAATGTCCTTCAGGATCTCACAGCAGTGAGAGCTGAATTAATAAAGAAATAAACTTATTTATTTATTCAACATTTCTGGTCTCATTTTATATCTAAAGAGATAGCAAAAATGAGGGAGTAGATCAATACCCAGAGTATTTGGAATTTAAATGGGGTAGCTAATTTCATTCACTTCTGTTCCTTTGAGTTTCTTAACTAGCTTTCTTTTAGAGAAGTAAAAGGCAAGACTGTTTAAGATCACTTGTATTTATTTTTTTCAATTCCTTATCAAAGTATAGAGTCTGCATTCTACAAAATTCTGAGCATTTTGACTAGTTATGTTGAAACTAACATTTAAAATATTAGATTAATACTGGTCTTGGCAAGAATATATTTTTTATTTAATATAATATATTTTTGTGATATATTACAAAAAATACTATGTAAACAACTGAAACATATTTATCATTAGTAAGATTTCATTCCCATCCTTAAATATTGACCAAAAAATCAATTTTTCTTTCTTTTTCTCACCTTGACTCACAGAATCTTAATAATTTCAGAAATAGTAAAAACATCAAGAAAAATACCAAATAGAAACTAGGAAAAATAAGAGTTTACAGCCTAAGAATTAGGATTTAATGCTTGGAAAAAAATATGAGAGACATCAAAGTATCACAGGAGAAAAACTGCTGTAGCTAGCATTTCACAGGAAGTATTTTTTAAATATATAATAGCTGGAATAATAACCTATATCTAACACTGCTCCATTGCTAGACATACATAGTAGCATAGTCAGTAACCGTAATAACAAAAAAGGAGTTATATGTGTTTAGAAAATAAAAAATCAGACAGTTGACTAATATTATGCAATAATGAGGAAGTATTTTATTTTCCTAAAATAACTCTGGAGAATCTATTTAGTTATGGAGTATAGACATTTTTGGGTTGTAAATTCAATCAAACTGTCATCCCAGACTTTTAGAAAAACTGGACAAAGAGCAAGAAAAGTTAAGGTGCTTCTGCCAAACATCTTTTAACACTGGAAAAGTTCCAGAATACTGCCAGAAAGTTAGTCTTATGATAGTACTTAAATAGGTAAACAAAATGTCCTGAATAAATATGGACCTAATATAGAACTTGGCTAAAACAACAAAAGAAGAGAGACAAAGTATAATTAATTAAAATCAAAATGAGACAAAGGAAAGCAGATATACTGAAGTAATTTGTTACTCTTTTAAAATAATGTATCTGGTGTTTAAGTTTAGTAATGGTGACATAATATATTTAGACTACTGTCAAACATTCTACTCCATGTCGTAATATATTTCAATTAAGAGACTAAAACAATGCAAAATTGAATGGTAAGCATTAGATAGATTTAGAACTGTAAAGTGTGAAAACGCAGCTGAAAACAGAGCAATGCAATTGAATTAATTATAAATTTAGTATAATTCCTCTGGAATTAGTTTTTTGGTTTGTTTATTTTCAAACTCCTGAAAGAACATCATTGATGATGTCTGTAGATGACCCAGTCATTAAGGAAAGCAATAAATACCACAAAAATAATTGGCTGACTTGCTAAGTATTATTTTGAAGCAAACAAATGAAATTATACTTTCATAAATGAAGAATATAGGTCACACTTTCCTTACGGTGAGGCTTTATCTTCAGGATCAATGAAATGAGTTTTGAGTGTGATATTGTCACCTTAAAGTAGTTTTACCAGAGAGCTGAATTCATTTTTCTACATGGGTTTATGTAGGTTCATAGTGCCACTTTACGTCCTGTGGTAGCCCACCTCAATATGAGCTGTAGCAGCAGCAGACGTTCCCATTAATCATGTCTTATTTGCCAATGTATCATGGATGTCTTGCATTTGTTAGGGTGCCTCGATGAGCATTACATATTTCTGTTGAGGTAACTAGTTCCTTCTCAGTCTCTTAAGGCAACGTTAATTGAATTGACTGGGTTTGCATGGAATATAATGGGTACTTAAACACATGAATGATGCATATCATGCTGCAAGTAAAACAGCAGTCAGCACGTGTTCTAATACCTTAACTCAGGCTGAGAAAACAGAGTGGCAAGTAGTCCAACTGAACCAAGTGACGCTGCTCAAACAATGTCATGAGTAAGGTTAAAAATTTCCTCCTTATGCAGGAAACTCGAAGGATTATTGTGGCTTTGCTGGACAGTACATAAACTGAAAATAAACATTATGGTAGACTGATGGGGTTATCTCTAGTAGTCTTCAATGGCTGAAATTAATCAGAAGTGACTGTCAAAGCAGAAGTTACTTAATGTCAGAAGGACAGAATCTTTAATAAACTTAGGAATGTAGTGGCAAAATATTTTCACCCAAGAAAAAGTCAAGCTAGACCATGATCACTGCTGACAAGTGTGAAATTCAAATTACACCTTTTTTGAAATGTTAGTTATAAAGGCATGAAATTGCATCCTTGTTTTGCAATCGGCTGGGTGCTGAACAGGAAGAGTCTAATTTATCACACAATATTTTTCTTGCATAACTGCCCTTTTATATATTGTTCTGAATTTATCCAATTGCAACTTGAAGAGTGAGCTAGAAAAAAATTGAGAAAATAATTACTAATTTATAATAGTTTCTGATTTTTTTTTGCCTTTCTCTTGCAAATTATGGTAGGAGTACACAGACACTGATTTTACCATCTGTCATTGTGCTAGAACATTACAGTTTCTACTCAGCAGAGAAAAATATGTATGTGGTTTTAAGATTCTTTTGAAAATAAAGTATTTATTAGTGATTGGAATTTAGAAATAGTCAAGTGGCTAATAAACAAAATGGGAACCAGGGATATATGGGCTCTGCCATAGGTAAATTTCCTTTTGTTTCTTGGTTCCAACTGGCCAAAATATGATAGGAAGAGGATGTGCCTTGTCTTGAATATGCTTATTTTACTGTTGCTAAGACATGTTAGGAGGAAATTCCTCCTGTCCAGTTGCTGGAGCCCATCCCAGTGCACCCAAGGACCCACAATCTCTGTCCCAGGTTGAGACAACTGGCTGCTGGTTTCCTGTTTGCACATTCAACTAGTAGTAAAGCTGAACATGTCTCACAAAGACATAAACTGATCAGACACACATACAAACACACATATCTATATATGTAATCTATATATCTATAAACTTAATATATATATTAATTAGGTTTTGAATAGACTTTCTGTAGTTGGGATGAAACATCTCACAACAGATGACAGATAAGGACTCTAATACTGCAATAGCAAATGAATTCTATTTAATATAGTTTGAATAGTTTATGCAATCTAGTTTTGAGCATCTAGACCAGTTTCTGCAGCAGTGCTACTTACTCTTACTTAGGAAATCAGTCCATAACTAAATATCAGTCCTTTGTGACAGAATTCTCATTTAATCAGGGGAAGAACTATGAAGTGAAAAGCTTCATGTCCTGTTATCTCGTAATCCTTTTTTCCTATTCATAAAACACAATACGAACAGTGTCTAAATCTTGGAGTATCTTTAAATAAATATAATAAATATCATTTATGTTAATAGAACTGCAGGAATTAGGATTGTCTCCTTTGTTCAATTAAAAGAATATTCATTTAAGAAGCTAAGTAATTTGAATTGAACATTTACTTTGAATTCTCTATTTTAATTAATTAGCTCTACATCAGTAGTTCTCACATACTATAAAATCTGTACACCTCTACATTAGGGAGCTTAGTTGCCAATAAAAATATAAGTACAATTGTATCTTTTCAAGGTGTGTTCAAAGAAGAAATATGATAAAATTTTAAGCTAGCTAAGACCTCAAAAATCATTAGGGTTTGTTTAAATTATAGTGGTTTAGTTCTGCTTGTTATATGAGATATATTTAAGATTTTTAACAGCAACTTGCTGTATCTTCACACAGTAATTGAAACAATGCTAGAGATGCCAAAAAAAGGTAGTTAAAAAGGTAGTTAAAAAGGTTTTCAAAACTTGCCAAAGCTTGTGTTCTTTTTTCAGCAACCGAGCTAAGAAAGTTTACTCAATTTGATCTTTTTTAAACTATGTCTTTCTGGTTTGCTTTTTGATCTCTTACCACTTCTCAAACAGCTCTATAAGTATTTGGCTATTGGATTGTTACTTTTTAACTGAGTTGATGAGTTTGATTTAATTTTTTTTTCTTTAAATAAGAAGGCACAAAGAGAAATGTTCAGAAGAAAACTTGTTTTTCTGCATTATTCTTGTTATATGCCTTCTATCCTCACATTTGTAATAGTTAACTAATTTCAGTACAAATATATACGCCACAATTTTTTAAGGGGAAGAACATGTTACAGAGATTGATGAAATTGAGAAATAGTGATTGGCTGTTGGATATCAGAAATTAACATCAAGACTAAACCTTTTTGATCAAGGTTCACAGTCTGAGGGTATGTGTTACAAGAAAACTCTAGAAATCATCTCATTGCCAGCAAGCACAGACTGGTACATCTCAGGTTGAAATTATTCTTACCAAGTTCTTTCACCTGTGCTTTCGTGTATGGTTTTAGTCCATCAAGCACCACAGTATTACCACAAACGGTATACTACAAGTCATGAATATATGTGGTAGGTTGACCTTGGCCACCTGCTAGATGATCTCTCATCCCCATCCTCAACAGAACAAGGGAAGAAAAAAAGATGAAAAACCTTTTTGGTTGAGATAAAGACACTGAGACAACTTATCAATTATTTACATGGATAAAACAGACTTGGCTTGGAGAAAATGAATTAAATTTATTACCAATGAAAATAGATCTGAATAGTGAGAAAAAAAGACAAAGACTAAAATACTTTCCCCTTGTTTTTTCCTAGCTTCAGCTTCACTCCTTCATACCCAACTCATCTGTCTGCCTCCCTAAGCAGCACAGGGGAACAGGGGATGGGGGTTTATGGTCAGTTCATATCACTTCATCTCTGCCATTCCTTTCTCCTCACACTTTTCCATTTCTCCAGTGTGAGTCCTCTCCACAGGCTGCAGTCCTTCAGGATGCAACCTCTCCCCATTGCTGTCTTTATACTGACTCACAAGCTTTTTCATCTTATTTTCTCCCTGTCCTGTTGAGGAGGAGGACTGAGAAAGAGCAACAGGCTATGTGTCTGGCAGCCAGCCAAGGTCAACTCACTACTGAGGAGAGTATTTTATATTTCTTTATGTTGAAATGTATTTTATTTTCAACAAGATTCACAAAATTGAAATAATTTATAGTAAAATAGCTGTACTTCAACACAGATGTTTTTTAAAACTAAAACTAATGGAAAAGCAAGCAAATAATACTCATTGGTGATTGTCTTGCAGGGAGGTTAATTTCCAGAAACTCAGTCTCAGGTATGGTGGCTATGATTTACACCCTCAGACAGAACTGCAATAAAACTTCTTTCATGACAATAGTTGTAGTTTCTCTAAGACTTAGAATGTCCTTGGCAGATGGAGTCTGTTGAAAACCTTTTTTTTAAAATGAATTATCAATACTAGCTTTGTTCAAAAGAACATATATCTAAATATATATATTTTATGTGACTATCAATTATATCCATGTGTACTGCTTTCATCCATTTCAACAGGATTTTCACTCATACAGCTAATTCCTAAGAGTACTGCATAAGTGTATACACCAGAGCCAAGTATTTTTCCTCTATTATTTGAGATAAGCTTTTGAACATTGAAGTTGCTGAATTAACACTGAAAATTAGTTACTTCTGATCAACACAATGGCAAACACTTTTTTTTTTTCTCTTTGACTATTGACTGTGAAGCCTGACTATTGACTGTTGGGATGGTTAAGATTCATATTTTGTACATAAGCTATTAGTATCTAAAGGTCTTGATTTACAAACCTAAATAATATGTGCAATGTGAAATCTTCATTACTTCATTTTGCTTGTTTAGATCTACTTCAAGTTCAAACCATTACACTGAAGAGAAAAATGAGTCATTTAATTAGATGATGTAGCTGAATATCCAAAACAATTATAAAAAGTGCTGGTTTAATACTTGCCTAAATTTTCTCAACATGTTTCAAATTTTGTCAACTTCAGCTTTTGTGGAGTAAGGTGGACTGTGTTTACTTAATTGAGACTACAGAGAGGCATTAAAAAGACAAAATAAAAATGTAATTTCAAATTAGAATAAACCAGATAATGTTATTAAATTAGCTTGCAATATAGAAATTCAGTATTTTCACTACTAGCCAACTGAATGAGTGTTACTTATTGTCAAAAAGAAAAACAGTCAGCACAGTATCACCAAAACAGGCAATTAAATTATTCTGTGCTGAAGGTGCCTTCACATGGAGGTGGGTGAGACTTGAAAAGTCATGAACTAGTCCTTTAAAAAGGCTCAAGAATTATCTCTGTATTCAACGGAGAGATGTAGACATTACTGAAGACTTTAACAGATAATCTGTTTCTTGCACTAAGTGGCCCAGTTTTGTCCTGCTAGTATATAGGGAAAGAAGATTAGGGACCTCTACAAACCTCAAATACTTATCTGTCTTTTAGCAGAGGCATATAGCGAGAGAGATCGTAATCTTATTTAAAAAATATATCATTCTCAGGAAGCTAGAAGGAAGAGAAAGAGCAGCATAAGAGTAAAAAAAGAAAATCAGTAGTACCCAACTATTCATAGTTAATCACAGAATCATCATGGTTGGAAAGGACCTCTGAGATCACCAAGTCCAACCATACACACACAAAAAAGCCTACAATCTTGGCCACTAGAGCATGTCCTGAAGCGCACATCTACACATTCCTTAAATACCTCCAGGTGACTCCACCACCTCCCTGGGCAGGCTGCTCCAGTGCCTGACCACTCTCTCAGTTAAGTAATTTTTCCTAATATCTAATCTAAACCTCCCCCGCCACAACTTCAGACCACTTCGTCTGGTCCTGTCATTATTCCCTTGGGAGAAGAAGCCAACACTCACTGTCTACAGCCTCCTTTCAGGTAGTTGTAGAGGGCAATGAGGTCTCCCCTCAGCCTCCTCTTCTCCAAACTAAACATGCCCAGTTCTCTCAGCCTCTCCTCATACGACTTCTTCTCTGGACCCCTCACCAGCTGGGTGGCTCTCCTCTGGACATGCTCCAGCACTTCAATGTCCTTCCTGTAGTGACGGGCCCAGAACTGAACACAGTACTCGAGGTGAGGCCTCACCAGTGCTGAGCATGAAAGCACGATGACTTCCCTGCTCCTGCTGGCCACGCTATTCCTGATACAAGCCAGGATGCTGTTGGCCTTCTTGGCCACCTGGGCACACTGCTGGCTCGTGTTAAGCCAGCTTTCCACCAACACCCCCAAGTCCTTTTTTGCTGGGCAGCTTTCCAGCCACTCTTCCCCAAGCCTGTAGCATTGCCTGGGGTTGTTGTGACTGACATGCAGAACTTGGCATTTGGCCTTATTGAACCTATTACAATTGGCCTTAGTTCATTGATCCAGTCTGTCCAGGTCCCTCTCTAGAGTCTTCCTACCCTCAAGCAGATCAACACTCCCACCTAGTTTGGTGTCGTCTGCAAACTTACTGAGGGACACCACTCAATCCCCTCATCCAGATCATTGATAAAGATATTAAATAAGACTGCCCCCAAAACTGAGCCCTGAGGGACACCACTGGTGACCGGTCGCCAACACGATTTCACCCCATTAATCAGAACCCTCTGGGCACGGCCATCCAGCCAGTTTTTTACCCAGTGAAGAGTACACTTGTCTATGCCATGATTCACCTGCATCTCCAGGAGAATACTGTGGGGGACAGTGTCAAAGGCCTAACCAAAATCCAGGTAGACAACGTCTGCAGCCTTCCCCCCATCCAGAAGGTATGCAAAAACGTATTTAGAAAACAACAATGTTGTTAATAAGTCTGTTCTAAGAAACAGATGTTTTTATGTTAGTTTTACTGACATTAAAGACTTAAATTACATGACATATGTTCATGTAGACTGTATGGAAAGTGCTTTTTTAAATACTCTCATCTGAGTTAACAATAGTAAGTACTATTTGACTATTATGTGGTAGATACTTAAACTAGGTTTTTGAAGACATGACTTCAATGGTAAAGTCAGAAATTTTTTATGAGGGAGTAAGTATAACTATCCAGACATGGAGAGACTTCTTTCATGTTAGAGAACCAGTTCCTGGGCAAGTTGATAAAAACCACAGGATTTGTGACACCTACATATCTCTGCATTAGATCACAGTTCTCATATCTACCCATTTTGTATGTAGTTCCCCCTGGTAAGGCCATCCAAAATTTAGCAGTAGTCTAACTTTGCTTCAAATTTATTCAGGAAAAAAATGCAAAGTTTGTATTATTAGGTAGGATGTTTTGAACATTTTTCAAATTGTGCTATGTTGGCAATGAAAATGTTTTCCCCAAGAAATGAAATTCACGTACTTCTTTAACAAGACATAACAGTTTTGACAAACTATAGTACAAAATCCAAACCCATATAAGCTCTTAGACATTTATCTTCCAGTCAAGATAATTAGGGCTGTCAAATAGTCTGGTGCCAAGGGACTCATGTCTGGAGAATTCCCAGTGTCTGTGTTTCAGTCTTTCATCTTTAGCTGTCAATATACAGAACTCATCAATGTCAGTGTCAGAATCTACACCAGTATTTGTGGCAGACCAAACACCTGTAGTTTAATGTGCTTGTGTTATAGACTGTCAATCTTTTCACAGTCTTTCAGTTTTGAGATTGCTCCTAAGGTTGCATTACTAAAAACATGCTGAAAAGGCATCCTCAGTATATATCATACTCAAAGGAAAACAGTTTATTACATACCATGTTACACAAGTTGTTTATTTTTTCACAAATTTGAGGTATGGCTCGTACATGTCATATCTTCAGCATTTTTTTGCTATTAAAGTACTTTTTTGGAAGAATAAAAAAAAAAAAAGAAACTGTTGAATTTTATAAGACTTTTGACATAACAGTAAAAGTTAGAACTGAAGGATGCTGTGAAGAAAGGTTATTCGGATAAAATGATGTGTAATAAATGACAGAACATTTGTTGTAACATAATAGAATTTGGAGGTATGTCAGGAAGAATTCCACAGACCGTTATCAGCCTTGGTCAGCCTGTCATCCATATTAATATAAAAGAAAGCTTCAAGTTTCCAACAAAGTCAAATTGACTAGATTGATGATCCTATATATTTCAAATTTCTATATAAGAAGCTGCAGAAAATCACATTTGCTACATTTGGGGTTACAATAAGTTACTTTGTTACAGTTAGGGTAGTCCATGAAATCTGTCAACAACGACTACTCTGTAAAAGAATTTACAATTGCAGCCAACTGTGTTAAATATTAAGAAAAATCTAAACAAATTTATTTGAACTAGGCAATTAGCAATAATCAGCTGGGATAATGAGGGAAGAAAGTCCATGCAAACTTTAGTTAAAGGTTGTTGGCACTGAAATCAGGAGAAATTTTCCTTTATTTTCTGCATAGGGAGAGTCTTCATGAGGCATATCTTAATATTACAATAATTAGAAATATATTAGAATTGGAAGATGTTGTTGTGGAAGAATTTGCACCAGTGCAGATGTAATTCAGG
>JAHREE010000279.1:20351396-20466037 GCA_033628505.1 Tringa tobata | reverse complement strand
AGGAAGGAGAGGAGAAGAGAGGGGAGTGGAGGGGAGCATCGGACATCACGGGAACGGACATCACGCTTACAAAGCAGGAAGAACTGGTCAGGGCTGTGAAGGTCAGGGGCAACCTTGACCGTGATGACCATGGGATAGTGCAGTTCAGCATCCTGAGTAGAGAAGAAAAGGAGAAAGCAGGATCCCAGCCCTGAACTTCAAGAGAACAGATTTGGTCCATTTCTGGGGATCTATTTGGAAGAATCCCAAAGAGAAATTCCTGGCAAGAAAACATTTCCAGGAGAGCAGGTTGATTTTCAAGGACTACATCCTCCAAGCTCACAGACAAACCATCCACTCAGGCAGTAAATTGAGCAAGGATTGTCAGAGGCCTACATGGATGAACAAGAAGTTCCTGACTAAACTCAAACGCAAAAAGGACCCATACAGGAGGTGGAAAGAGGGACAAGTGACATGGAAGGAATACAGAAACACTGTCTGAGTATACATGTATGGTGTTGGGAAAGCTAAAGCCCATACAGCAATCAGTGGAGGTTTCTGAGGACATCTGAGTTCAAAACAGAGCCTTTGTCCATATCATATACATCTACAAAAGAACAAAATAAAAGTTCGTGAAGATCATAATTGGTTTTGATGCTTTCACACTATAAAACCACTATGCATTTCACAAGTGCTGTGGTTATAATGAAAATGATCCATTACCTTCCTTCTTCTTCCCTTCTTTTCTTTTCTTTTCTTTAGAAAAAGCTTTTTAAACCACTGAAGTTTAGCAACATGATCTGAAAAAATAACCCATAGCTGGAAGTACACTGAAATAGCATTTACTTTGTATCTCAGCTGTTGAGGGGACAGAATACTGTTTCATATTGTGTGACATCAGCTACTGTTTTGTCCATACATTGATTTTAGGTAGAGGCAAAAAATAGCTGGAATGTCCTACAAAGCACTAAGCCCTTTGAGTTTTCTCTAGGCAGTCCACTACATCAAGCTTATTTAACTAAGTAATGTAAGCTAATATTTCATATCTAATTTCTGGGGCTTGCTTATGTATGTCATGAATTGGATAATTCCTTCTCTGTTGATTTGTTTGGTGCTTGATCAAAAATGAAACCATGGGAAAAACTATAGGGACATGTATAAAAGGGTCAGTCCTTCCCTAACTACTCTCATTCAGTAAGGAATCTACACTGTGCAACATAATACTCTGTTTTTGTCTCTTCCTGCTTCAATATCTTACTTTTATGCTTTCTCTTTTCCCAGAACTCCACAGGAGGACAGAAGCAAAACTAGAATCTGTTTTTATTATCCCACAGAGCCTTGTTCAGAGCAGCTGAACAATACAGCACTGAGTGACCTTGCCTATATTTTCTTATAGATTAGCATATCCAGAATTAAATTAGAGAAGTTAATTGTCCATAGGAACACATACACAGACTAGACACATGTTCATTGAGATAATTTCTTTCACTCACATAGGCATCAATACTCTAAATTAGATTACATAGATAGACCATCAGCTCATTCTCTGCTCCATGCAAAAGAAAGCGCCTGAACGTGCATGTGAAATGGACTGCCAATGTGTTTCAATTTGCAGGATTGAATACCTGCTGGCAAAGAAAGTACAAAGAATGTTTGCAAGCAAAGCATAGGATTGATCACTCATGGGGGAGAGAAGGAGAAAAAATAATCTAGCCATATATTCCCAGCAGTGTCTACTAAAAAGTACTCAGTTAAATGAGTAAGTAGACTATATGTTTTGAAAGCATGGATAGAGATTGTACTCAAAATCTATTTTAAATGTTTAAAAATTTACAAATAAAAATTTACCCTTTCTGATTCCCTGCTGCTAAGGATAAACATTCACATAAATCTGCACAGAATGCCTCAAATCATGTTTTTCTTCTGGTTTTCTCAAGCCAAGGTGGAGCATTAAATAGATTTCTAGATCAAAAGCAAGGATTTTCTAGTGGTTAAGGAACTTAATCTAATATTTAACAAAACTGGATTCAACTCCCAACTCTGCTGTAAACTCCTTGCATTACACTGGCCAAGACATGTAAGGCCAATTTTTCAAAGCTAATTGAGCATGTAATGACACAGATAGACATGAGTGGGATTTCTACAAATGCCTGATATATTTAGCTGCTTTGTACTATAAGATTATTTACTGTTTTAGACAGCAAGCTATCTAAAAATCTGAGCCCTAACCTCCTCCCCCCCAGCTATGGCCTCAGTTTAACTGCCTGGGAGTGTCTATAACAAAATGTAGATATTTCAAAAAGAGGCAGGTAATGAAATACATTAGGAATTTGAAGGTGCTCAACATACAGTATTGGGAGCTATATAAGTTACCTTACATAACTGATTTTAGTCATAACCCTCATCAGAAGGTTACATGCAGAATTTATTGTTTCAGTCTGCAGCTGCAAAATGCCATAATTTAGGAGAAGGAAGCCTGAACAATATGATGATTTTTCTGATACAAACAAGCTTAAGCGACTGTTGTTTTACTTCTCTCTGTTCTTCTAGGCATTTTAGATATTTTCATTGTGCATATTCATGGCTGACTAAGCTTATTTTAGTGAACAAAAATATGTCCCCAGTGAACAAGAATGGGAAGTGTTTGAACCTACCTCCCATGTACTGTGAAGGAAGCTGTAAAGATCTAGAAAGGTTGTGCTCACTACTTTTTGTCTATCCCATGTCTTTTTTCACTTTAGCTGCTTTAAGTGCTCAGCTTTTATCCTCATCTCATTAAAAAGAAACAGCAAAGCAAATCTACTTAGAAACTGTTCGTTGTACTGAGGACCAAGTACAGCACAGGGTCATATTTTGTCATCTCAATTTCTTTGTCATAGTATTTCTGGGGCCTGTGGCATAGTGGAAAATGTGGAAGAAAGGGAGTATTTGTAGTCGTTAGACACTTAAGACACTGAATAACATACAAAGACAATAAGGCAGATATATGTGGGCATATACACATATATATAGAAGAGTACTTGCTACAAGCTATGTATCCAAAATCTCTTACCATGTTTACTCATGTGAAAATCCCAAATTCTCAGGAGTTTTCAAAATTTAAAAATCAGATCAGTTTTAATTATTTACTATTTATTAAAATCATTCAATATAATATGTAATATATCTTACATTGTGTTATAAAAAAACATAGTGGATCTAATTTTCCTTCAGTAATGACAAAATCACAGATTATCTAACATTAGCTGAATTAAAACAAATAAGAATGGAAGTCTAACAGTATGATCTTTACACTGTTTAGAGACACATTGTGTTTTCCATTTTTAAGTAGAATTCCCCCTTGACTTTGGAGACAAAAGTTGCTTAGAAATGGGTACCAAAGTAACTCCCTGGGATATCTGTCAGACACCTGCATATCAAAGCAACAGAATTCTTTCTCTCATCCTGCTGGGGGATTTTAACCACCCTGACATCTGTTGGAAAAGCAACACAGCTGGCTGCAGGCAAGCCAGGAAGCTCTTGAGTGCCTAGACGACAACTTCTTGAGACAAGAAATCACCAGCCCTACTCGAGGAGATGCACTGTTGGAGTTGGTCACAAATGCAAGCGAAATCATCAGGGATGCCAAAGTTGAAGGCAGCCTGGGTTGCAGTGATCATGCCCTAGTGCAGTTCACTGTCGTAAGGAGTTTGAAGCCCACAAGGAGCAGAGTTAGGACTCTAAATTTTAAGAAAGCAAACTTCCAGGTCTTCAACTTTTTTTTAGCTCTTTACTGACTAGTAAATAGTATCCCATGGAAAACAGCCCTCAGGGACAAGGAAGGAGCAGAACAAAGCTGGCAGGTCTTTAAGGATGCTCTCTATAGAGCACAAAAGATCTCAATCCCCACATGTAAGAAACTGGGCAAGGAGAGCAAGAGACCACCATGGTTGAGCTGTGACCTGCTAGTCAAACTAAGGGGCAAGATGGGGCTACACAAGAAATGCAAGAAAGGACAGGCATCCTGGGAAGAGTATATGGACATTGCCCGGCTGTGTAGGGATGAGGTCAGGAAGGCCAAGGCACAGCTAGAACTGAACTTGGCAAGGGATGTAAAGAAAAACAAGAAAGGTTTTTACAGGTACATTAACCAGAAAAGGAAGGTTAAAGAAAATGTCCCTCCCCGATGAGCAACAGTGGGGAACTTGTAGCAATCGACAAGGAGAAGGCGGAAGTTCTCAACAATTTTTTTGCCTCAGTCTTCACTGGCAACCCTTTTCCTCCTAACTCTCATGTTGATGGCTCACAAGTTGGAGACCAAGGCGACAAAGTCCCTCCCACTGTAAGTGAGGACAAGGTACATGATCATCTGAGGAACCTGAAGATATACAAGTCCATGGGACCCGATGAAATACATCCCAGAGTCCTGAAGGAACTGGCTGACGTAGTTGCCAAGCCACTTTCCATGATATTTGAAAAGTCATGGCAGTCAGGTGAAGTCCCTGCAGTCTGGAAGAAAGGAAACATCACACTCATTTTTAAAAAGGGTAGAAAGGAGGATCGTGGGAACTACCAACCTGTCAGCCTCCCCTCCGTGCCTGGGAAGATCATGGAACAGATCCTTCTAGATGCCAGGCTTGGGCACATGGAGGACACGGAGATGATTCAAGACAGCCAGTATGGCTTAACTAGGGGCAGGTCCTACCTGACTAACCTAGTGGCCTTCTATGATAGAGTGACTGTCGGTAGATAAGGGAAAACCTATGGATGTGATCTATCTGAACTTCTGTAAGGCCTTTGACATGGTCCCCCACAACGTCCTGCTCACCAAATTGAAGGGATACTGATTTGATGGGTGGACTGTACAGTGGATAAGGATTTGACTGGATGGTTGCATCCAGAGGGTGCTATTCAATGGCTTGAAGTCCAGATGGAGAGCAGTGACAACTGGAGTCCCTAAAGGGTCTGTACTGGGCCTGGTACTGTTTAACATTTTCATCAACAATATAGACAGAGGGATTGAGTGCACCATCAGCAAGTCTGCAGATGACACCAAGCTGTGTAGTGATGTCGATACACCAGAGGGACGGGATGTCATCCAGAGGGACCTGGACAGGCTGGAGAGGTGGGCCGAGGTAAACCTCATGAGGTTCAACAAGAGCAAGTGCAGGGTTCTGTACCTGGGCCGGAACAATCCTCGGTATCAATACAGACTAGGGGATGATGTATTAAAAGGCAGCCCTGAGGAAAGGGACTTGGGGGTGTTGGTGGATGAGAAGCTCAACATGAGCTGGAAATGTGTGCTGGCAGCCCAGAGAGCCAATCGCATCCTGGACTGCATCAAGAGAAGTGTGACCAACAGGTCGCAGGAGGTGATTCTACCCCTCTACTCTGCTCTCTTGAGACCCCACCTGCAGTACTGTGTCCAGCTTTGGAGTCCTCAACACAGGAAGAACACGGACCTGTTGGAACAGGTCCAGTGGAGGGCCACGAAGATGATCAGAGGGATGGAGCACCTCTCCTGTGAGAACAGGCTGAGAGAGCTGGGGTTATTCAGCCTGGAGAAGAGAAGGCTCCAGTGAGACCTTATAGCAGCCTACCAATATCTGAAGGGAGCCTACAGGAGAGCTGGAGAGGGACCCTTTGTCAGGAAGCATAGTGACAGGACAAGGGGCAATGGTTTTAAATTGGAAGAGGGGAGATTTAGATTAGATATTAGGAAGAAATTCTTTACCGTGAGGGTGGTGAGACACTGGAACAGGTTGCCCAGAGAAACTGGATGCCCCATCCCTGGAAGTGTTCAAGGCTAGGCTGGATGGGGCTTTGAGCAACCTGCTCTAGTGAAGGTGTCCCCGCCCATGGCAGGGGGTTTGGAACTCAATGATCTCTATGGTCCCTTCCATCTCTAACCACTCTATGATTCTGTGATTCTGTGTGATTTCTCTAATTGAATTGTGCTTAACTGCATTTGGCAAGTATTTTATATATAATTATTATATTGCATTGTATATGTAATATAAATCATTGTATTTTATGTTTCTGGTATTTATACTGTTTGCAGGTTAGGGAATAAAAAAAATAATAAAGCTGTATTAAAATGGTAGAGCTAGCATATGAGTGCTGATTGTCAGGGAACTTCATCTGTTGTTGGCCAGTGGTTTAGTCCATTACATAAATAGACCATGCAACTGCTGCACCAATTAAATTCACCCTTTCTTGACCTGGTTACTTACTTTAATTTCATTCTTAGAATAGTTACTTAATCTCCTATGCAAGGATGTTTAATCTATACTGTTCAATGGTCACCAGAGGCTGTAATTCTTGGGTTTGCATTTTCAGACCACAATATAGATTCGTCATTTTCACAGTCATACTCAGCACAGTGGCACGGACTTCTTACGCTCAAGAACTTGAATAGTAGCCATGCCAGACTGAAAGTGTATTATCTCTGCTTCTGTCTTTGCTCAGTCCCTACTTCAAATGCAGAGTGCAGGTATAGCTTTTGTTTGATTTTCTGAGATGGGATTCAGTTCAATGTAGGCAAGCCTAAATGTAGACGTCTTCTTGCAGCAACAGGATTCAATTACTTTTAAATAGGCACCTAGTGTCATTCAGACTGTGAAATCCATTTCTGTGGACTCCAGCTGACAATGCAGAGGAGTATTGTCCTCCTGTAAATCCTATGTCATATCTGCCAATCACGTACAGATGCCTGGATACCCAAAAGTATTTGCTGACATGGACTAAATGCTCTTCTTAAGCAACTGTATTATGCTGTATGTGAGTAATCATTTGTATATGCAAATTAATATCACTAATATCATCCTGACCTCTTGTACTTCTCTCGAAAAATGTAGGTTTGCAGCTTCTGTATCTGCAAACCATATGGTCATGCCTTAGATATCCCAGTGCACCTTATATAGCAATGTGTGTTTTTGCAGAGCCAGTTCTTTTAAAGTCATTGCATTCTATTGTTATGGATTTTGGGAATGTATGTTTAATTTGACTATATGTAATAATAAAATATTATATGTATAGATGTGGCATCTTTTCAAATCTGACTGTTTTCTACTTGTCTCACTTCAAATTGAGAAGAATGCTCCAGATACTAAAGTGGGTGGTGGGGGAAACCCAACAACACTGACATTCTGCATTATAACACAGATTTCATTTAAATTAAATACTATCTTCAGTTCACATGGGTTAACTTGGCTTTACTATAAATTTTAATTTGCAATGAACTTTGAAACCCAAGACAAAGCCTCAAATCTCAGCTGATACACAGAACACATCAACTGAGGAAAAGACTATTCTTTTAACCTATGTTCAATCTAGCCCCAAAGGAAAGAAAACATAAGACTTTTTCATAAAATAAAAAAAAATCACACACACACTAAAAAAAAAAGGCGCCAAGAAAAGGTAGAAGCAAACAACTTGCTCCCTTTCACTGATAAACCACAAGCTATATTGGCAAGCTGGCGTGGAAATTCTAGATGGATATTTTTTCATTTATTTCACTACAGGAAATGTTCTATGGGACAGCTAAAGAGTATAGTATTTAAGTAATTGATAACACTTCTTCCCTAAATGTTCTTCAAGATATTATCTTGTGTCAAAAGGTTATATTCATGTGCAACATTTAATATACTAAATTATGTCACTGTGGCCTTTCTTCTGTTTTGCATTCCTCCCTAGAGTATGATAATGTTTCTGATTAATAACTGTTTCAAAATTTCAATAATATAAAATGTACATGTATTTTAAAATATAATTACAGGTTCTAAGATTTTTCTGAGATTTTCTTTTTAATATTTATCCATTTATAGTATTATGCATATTGCATAATATTTTCATTATTTTTTATTGACTGGTTATTATTTAGCACACCATTGTTTCTTTTACCTTCAAGTTACGTAACTTCATACTTTAACTGTTAAGCAGTCCTATTTTGCAAAATTACCTTGATAGTTATTGATCCAGAATTGCATATCAAATTGATTTGGATTTATTTTTGGCTGTTTATCCAATGCTTTCTTTTGTTGAAATAATTTGATGTAGTAAGGTTTTGAGCACTACTTATAAGAATAAAGAAACAAAACGCAACAGGGATGGATTTTGATATTATAGCAATAATCTGTTCACCATTACGTATTCCCCGAGTTAATATATAATTCATATGGTGTATCTATTTATATCTAAACCCTTTAATGTGTTCACATTTGAAACAGTCTAATTATGTCTTTTTAATCATAGCATCATAGAATCATTTAGGTTGGAAAGGACCTTTAAGATAATTGAGTCCAACTGCTAACCTAGCATTGCCAAGTCCACCACTAAACCATGTCCCTAAACACCAACCATCTACACGTCTTTTAAATACCTCCAGGGACAATGACCCAACCACTTCCCTCCGCAGCTTGTTCCAATGCTTGACAACCCTTTTGGTGAAGAAAATTTTCCTAATATCCAATCTAAACCTCCCCTGGTGCAACTTGCGGCCATTTCCTCTCATCCTATTGCTTATTACTTGGAAGTAGACACTGACACCCACTTCGCTACAACCTCCTTTCAGGTAGTTCTAGAGAGTGATAAGGTCTCTCCTCAGCCTCCTTTTCTCCAAACTAAACTTTCCTCAGTTCCCTCAGCCTCTCCTCATACAACTTGTTCTCTAGACCCCTCACCAGCCTCGTTACTCTTCTTTGCACACGCTCCAGCATCTCAATGTCTTTCTTGTAGCAAGGGGCCCAAAACTGAACATAGTATTTAAGGTGTGGCCTCACCAGTTTCAAGTACAGTGGTACTTGAATCACTTCAGTAGTCTTGCTGGGCATACTATTTATTAATGAGCTAATACATAGTAGTCTATATTGTTGTATTCACTTCCGGTTCTATCATTTTCATTCTAATTTTTCCTGAAGCTTTCAACAGCATTCTTTAAGAAAGAACGCTTTCTTTGGAAGAGCTATCAAAGTTTATAATATAGGTTGCAATTTATTTTACAGATTCCATTGAGGTACTGTATAAAATGATTAATTTGGACTGTCACTGATCTTATGTTGAGCTTACAGGGAAAATTTATCAGAGAAATCCCACAGATTTTCCCACTTACATTTGATACGCTTACACTTGATACGATTACACTTGATATTATTTTCTGAGAATCTTGCTTCAGACTTAAAAAAGTTATATTTGTTATGGTGCAAGAAAGAAAACTAGTTTTCCAGCTACCTTTCAGAGGGAGAGATAGAGATAAAAGAACATTTTATATAGGGAAAATGTAATAGTTTAATACATGAAAACTTCTACATTCCTTTAAATCCACCACTGCAGCAGGCCAGAATACAGCTTGAAATTATTTTCATGTTTTCTTCTTACCAGTGTGCTAATGGGTTTGGAGGGTTTTTTTCCTTATCACACTCTCCTTACCCCTGTCATTACAGTTTCAGCCCTACACTCTAGCCCATTTTCCACTTGGAGTAGAAAGAGACCAATCTCTTCTTTCAAGTAATCTGGAACAGTGGTATGCTTCATTTTCTTTTTAGGCCCAAGAGAAGACCCCTGTTATTCCTAAAGAGACAGCACACATGAAGGTATGCAGTACTGATACGTGCTACTGGAGTATGTATATGCCTGAGCAGGAAGTCTTGGGTGTGTTAAGATGCAAGACAATTCGTTTCTGTCAGTGCTGTCAGTGACAGAGTCAGGCTAACTGCAGATTCAGAGTTGTTATGGGAATTATAGTCTGATCATGTTTTCAAATTGTTCTCTGTACCTCCAAAGTCTGTAGGGAAAAAAACAAACAACACATGTATATATACACATAACACCTATAAATATATCCTGAATAAATGCTGAGATAGCGACATGTATAATATGACCCATGAAACCATAGGTTTGCTATCAACTAGTACCACATTTAGTTTATCCAAATCTGTTTACTAAATTGAAAGGTAGTAATGGTAATTTTAAGATTTCTGTATAATAACTCCTAAGCAGTGTAGATACTACAAAGCCTGGCATTAGCTTTATGAAATACATTAGCCCTACAAAGCCCTCAAAACAAGGTCCTCCACATAGGAGGAAATTTCATAGAATCTTCTGTACAAAAATTAATTTCATTCAATAACAGTGTTTTGTTTGTTATTAGCAGTTCCAGTTGGTTTTTGTACTTGAAACTTCTTCAGTGAAGTTTCCTACAATTCAGATATATGAAAAAGCCTACATATTGTGTAAGACATTACTGAAGGAAATGCTTGTGTGTCTTGAAAGTAGCATATGCCATTCTATACAATATATTTCTCAAATAACAAAGCATAGTGAATATTCTGAGAAGAAAAAGAAAAGAAAATACAGGAATGTTTTACCAGTCCTGACAGTATGAATGGCTTCCAGTTATTTGCAACAAAATCAAGTGAATAAATAATTTACTTACTATGTCATGTAGAGAATTTAAAACTTTCACCTGTTCTTTCCTTAATCGGCAGCCTCAAACTATATATAATTTAGACTTTGTATTCTATCTTATATATCTTAAATATTTTAGCAACGGTTATAGAAACATGAATATTTGCAGTGTATGTTCTATATTTACCAATTACATGAAAAAAATAGAACATGCTGTAACTGACAAAACTAAAAAAGTAATTGTAATGGTTGTCATTCAGAATTCTGGCAATCAGATATATTTACACATGAGTTAGGGAATTAGAGATCAGGGTGATGGGAGTGATTAGAACACTGACAAATCAGTCTTAAACCTTGAAATAAAAGTTTACTAAATTAATCAATTTACAGCACACTCCTTTCTAACAGTTCTTCCACTTTATTAATTGTTACCACAACACAGACAAACCCATTAATCCTTAACACTTGTATTCCATATTAGCTATGAGTAAACAATGACACAGGTGATGCTTACAGCTCTGATGGCAACAGTCCAGGCTAGTTCTTCTCTGTGAAAATCAAGGTGATCATCCTTACAAGTTCTTTGATGAGGGAAGACAGAACTGTCTTCTAACATCTCCAATTTGCCTCACTTACACCTAAAGTTTCTTGCCTCTCTCCCAAAAGAAGGATCCTGCCTGCTGCTAATACTGCTTATCTCATTTGGTTTGGTTTTCTAGTTATCCTATTTGAGTGCTTGGTAGGACATTCTGCTGGTTTGTAGTCCCTTGTGTTTGTTTTGTCCTTGCACATTTTTGTTGCTTGGAACCCTGTTAAGTGCAGCTACACACATCTTTGCTCCTTTGGTGATAGCACTGTGCAAATACTTGTGTAATGTGCTTGTATGTTGTGACTGACTAGGTGATCAGAGTGTTACACTGTGATTATATACTGTTGTCGCTTACAGAAGTTTAATATGCTTTTATATGGGTGCAAGGTTAACTCATCCTAATTATTTCCTGATAAGTGCACTTTAATTTATAGATGTCACAACCACAACCATTTTGGCTACAGCATGAAGGGCTTATTTTACCCAAGTATTTCCCCTATTCTGATACTGAATTCTTCCTAAGGTCTTGAAAACATGGTGAAAACATGACTTTAAGTACTTTAAAAATATGATGATTAATTCCATTCTAAGTCTTTTTCCATAGGTTGTATGTGTGGTAGTAGTCCAGATTTACCTGTGATAATAACTTAGGATAAATATTGTTCAATATTTATCATCTGTCAAATTAAAAAAAAAAAAAAAAAAAAAAAAAGCAAAAAGCTACTCGGGGCAAAAGACTGATGGTATTTAAGTTCCTATTTTAATCACAGAAGATTGCATGGAGGAACTAATACCATTATTCTTACTTCTCTCTCCCATACATTTATTTTTTCACCTAGGAAAGAAGTTGGATCCTTGTCCTGACAAATTGTAAGTAGAGAATGACAGAAAGACAGGAGGGAGCTAACGGGAACACTGGGTTTCTCTTTTGCAAACATTACAGTGTAAAAAGGAAATCTAGGTTTCAGATTCTGTCAAAATCTAAAACCTTAAGCTCCGTTTGATTTGTTTGAATAAATTTTGAAACTAATTACTATACTTCCAACACGCTCAAAAATAATGCATTATTTCAAGAGAGGTTGTGGACTTGATCTTACCAATATGCTTTACATAACCATTTTAAACTATTTCAGTTAACATTTTCTATGTTGCAAAGATGTAGATTTGGACTATTCAAATCACTATTTGTTAAACAGAAAAGAAAAATGTAGTAAACCTATGAATAAACAGAAGGACGACTGAAATCAAACACATTTCTCTAAGAAACCTATAATTGAGATAATGCTTAATGGCAACTGGAAGCTTTTAAAAATCATTAGAAACTATGTAATGAGATTAGTTAACAAGTTACTAATTACAAACTTCATAAAATCTAGTTCTCATATGTGAAATGACAATAGAAACATACGTTTTCAGATAATTTAAGATCAGGTACAAGACCATCTAAGGAACCTGAAGGCACATAAGTCCATGGGACCTGATGAAACCCATCCACAGGTCCCAGGGGACCTGGTGGACGAAGTTGCTAAGCCACTTTCCATTATATCTGAGAAGTCATGGCAGTCTGGCAAAGTTCCTGCTGACTGGAAAAGGGGAAACATAGACTCCATTTTCAAAAAGGAAGACCCGGGAAACTACAGGCCAGTCAGTCTCACCTCTGTGTCTGGCAAGGTCATGGAGCAGATCCTCCTGGAATCTCTGCTAAGGCATGTGGAAAATAAGAGGTGATTGGAGACACCAATGACAAATCCTGCCTGACAAATTTGGTGGCCTTTTACGATATTGCCACAGCATTGGTAGGCGAGGGCAGAACAACAGACACCATCTACATGGACTTAGGCAAAGCATTCAATGCTGTCCCTCACAATATCCTGCTGTCAAAATTGGAAAGTCATGAATTTGACAGAAAGATCACTTGGTAGATAAGGAACTGGCTGGATGGCCAAACTTAAAGGGTTGTGGTAAATGGCTCAATGTCCAAGTTGTGGCCAGTGACGAGCGGTGTTCCTCAGGGGCCGGTACTGGGACCGGTGCTGTTCAAGATCTTTGTTGGAGACATGGACAGTGGGATTGAGTGCACCATCAGTAAGTTTACCGACGACACCAAGCTCGGTGGCGCAGTTGACACGCTGGAGGGAAGGAATGCCATCCAGAGGGACCTGGACAGGCTGGAGAGGTAGGCTCATGCAAATCACATGAAGTTCAACCAAGCCAAGTGCAGGGTCCTGCACCTGGGACGGAATAATCCCAGGCACAAATACAGGTTGGGTGGAGAATGGCTGGAGATCAGACGTGAGGAAAGGGTCTTGGGGGTGTTGGTGGATGAGAAGCTCAACATGAGCTGGCAATGTGTGCTGGCAGCCCAGAGAGCCAACCGCATCCTGGACTGCATCAAGAGAAGTGTGACCAACAGGTCGCAGGAGGTGATTCTACCCCTCTACTCTGCTCTGGTGAGACCCCACCTGCAGTACTGTGTCCAGTTTTGGAGTCCTCAACACAGGAAGAACACGGACCTGTTGGAACAGGTCCAGTGGAGGGCCACGAAGATGATCAGAGGGATGGAGCACCTCTCCTGTGAGAACAGGCTGAGAGAGCTGGGGTTGTTCAGCTTGGAGAAGAGAAGGCTCTGGGGAGACCCTATAATGGCCTTCCAGTACCTGAAGGGGGCCTAGAGGAGAGCTGGAGAGGGACTCTTTGTCAGGGAGCGTACTAATAGGATGAGTGGTAATCGTTTTAAATTGAAAGTGGGGAGAGTTAGAGAAAGAAATTCTTTACTGTGAGGGTGGTGAGACACTGGAACAGGTTGCCCAGGAAAGTTGTGGCTGCCCCATCCATGGAAGTGTTCAAGGCTAGGCTGGATGGGGCTTTGAGCAACCTGGTCTAGTGGAGGTGTCCCTGCCCATGGTAGGGGGTTTGGAACTCGATGATCTTTAAGGTCCTTTCCAAATCTAACCGTTCTAAGATTCTATGATTGAAGACTGAAGGTAATTGCCACTAACCTCTTTCAAAGGGTTTAACTGTTTAGAGAAGTTGACAGGTTGGTGATGTCTTTATAGGACTTTTCCATTATCAAAGCTCTATTGTTCTTTGTTTATTTGTTTTTGTTTTTTGGAAAAAAAGATGTTTTGATGCTCTAGCTTAAACTGTATAAACATACATTTTGAAGTTCAGTCTAATTATTGCCTGTCAGTCTTTCTTGGACTGGTGTGCACAGAAGCAACACTGACAGTCATCCCTTAAGCTTCAGAAATAACACAGTTGCTTGGAGGGAACTAAGATAGAGTAACTCCTTAAGAATGTTCTGAACCAATTCAGAAATACTGTGACTGCAGTTTATGGATGCATTTTTGACAGACTTACTTCAGTCACACAGATAGAGGTATCTGGTGCAATTCAAGCTGCCATAGAGTCTTTATATGAGATGCTTGGCCTCCAGAATGGCATGGTTTATCTAACACTGTATGTACCATATTGTATCTACCAATTCCTTGAGTGTCTCAGAAGCCCTACTGTATGTCAAATAATACTGAATACTTTGGTATGCACAAAGTACAGAGATCTGTTCTCCCACTGAAAGCATGCTAGGATTTTGCAGACTTTTTTGGCTGTGGCAGCACATCCACATCTGCATACATATCAAAGTAGGGTAGTCTACTATCAATGTCTTGGTATGTGTTCATCTCACTTGACATCATCCACATAAAAGTTACAGGTCTATTATTAATTGGCTGTCTAGGCTTTATAGTCCCTCTATTGCTGATGAAAAAAGATAGGCACGTCTTGATTAATTTAGACATATTTATTCAGATTGAATAAATTACTTTGTGAAGGTGCCTACAACTTCTCATAAATGACAAATGAACTATAGATTTAAAAGCTAGCTCACAACTACCTTTTAGGCAAATAAAGCTGAATAAGATTAATTGAACTACTGATGCATTACACAAAAACTTTAATAATAAGCATGGAAAGGGATATGAAACACAAGAATTGTGCTTCCTTTTTTAACTTGCTCTAAATCTTTCTGCAAATCTCAATTTTGGACACCTGTTCAGGTGCAAGTATTTCCAAATTTACATTAGAGTCACACCAATAAATTAATGGATCAATCAAAAAATTAAAGGAATAGTCTTCTCTGCAATTTATTGTTTTTAGTGCACAGGGTTTTCACAGAATGTCAAAATCACTGAAGTTGGGGAGGAAACCGTGGAAATCATCTAGTGCCACTGCTGAAAGCACAGAGAGCTAGGGCCAGTTTCCCCAACCTGTGTCCAGTCAGGATTTGAATATATTCAGGGCTGGATACTCCACCACAACCTCTCTGGTCAACATACTCCAGCACTTAGTCACTTTTACAGTAAAAAGGTTATTTTCTGATGTTTAAGTGGTATTTCCTTTATTCCAATTTGTTCTCATTGCCTCTTTGTCTCACTGGACACTGCTCAGAAGAGTTTGCCTCTGTTTTTAATCCCTGCCTCCAGGTATTTATCCACACCGATAGGTTCCCACTAAGCCTTCTCTTCAAGCTGAACAAACCTAGCTCTTTCAGCCTTTTCTCAGATGACAGATGATCAAAGGCTTAAATCATCTTCATGGCTCTTTCTTGGACTCACTCCCAGGTCTCCCTTGTACTGGAAAGCCCAGACCTGCACTCAGCAGTCCAGATGTGACCTCACTAGTGCTGGATAGAGGGGAAAATCCACTTCCCTCAACCTGTGGATGATGCTTTTCCTAATGCAGCCCAGGATACTGTTGGCCATCTTTTCTGCAACTGCTCATTGCTACCTCATGGTCAATGTGTTGTCCACAAGGATCCCTGGGTCCTTTTTTGCCAAGCTGCTTTCCAGATGGTTGGCCCCCAGTGTGTACGGGTGCCAGCTTATTTCAAAAGACTTTTTTTCTGCAGTCCCAGCAATTGTAAATTTATCTACTTAATGGCAGTGGGGAAATCCGCTGGCAATATTTTGCTTTGCATACAGAGTAAAATAATGAGTGTTGTTTTTTGGTTTTTCTAGTTTACCGAAGTAGATTTTATCAAAAAACAAACAAACAAAAAAAGCATTTACTTGAAAAGAAAATTATCAATTATCAATTATGATAAGTAATCCATAAGATTAAAAATTAATTTCACAAATCTCTCTGTGATTCTGTGATTAACAATTAATTGATCTAAAAATAACTATTTATAGTGCTTCAGGGAAGACACTGCAATTGAAACAGACAATAAAAATAATTTTTGAATGATTTGATTCAGCATAGGATGTAAATCACCACAGAAGTCAGTTCAGACAATTTACCTTACTTGCACAGATTATTGGTTCATTAGCATCTATATCCCCTCTTTGGCAGTGTTACTGAATGATGATTCACAAAACCACTTCACCCAGGACTTTGCTAATTTTTCTAGGCAGTTATGCTATGCCTTTTGTGAACAGAAAAGCACTTTGTGCTATATATAGAGATGAGTTAGTACCTTGCCATACAATGTTTAACCCTAACCTTTTAAAGCACATCACAAATTGCAATATTTTACAGCATTAGCCAAAATATCATACAGTAAGCTATATTCCTATCTCCTAGTACTTTGAGAGACATGTTAAAAATATAAGTGTGTCAGTCGATGCAGGCAGGCTGCAGGAACAAGCAGGGGACCGCAAATAAAGGAACAGAACAAGTTTAATCTCGATACCTCACAACTTGGAGAGTCTCCGAAGCGGCACCTGGGTTGAGACATGGAAGCAGGGGACACAGGGACCGCAAAGCTAGCAAGAGTCCTTGTTAGCCAGAGTCCTTAGCAGCCAGAGTGTGCAGGAGCGGGAAACGGGGGGCCTACCTCACTGCTTAGCTGGTATTTCAAGAGTTCCAGCAGGCATAGTCCTCCCCCTTGTGCTTTGATCTTCTCCAACAACAGGGCAGGAACCTCGAGCGGCAAGATAAGGTGTCCCTGAGTCCATCACAGGCATATGTTATCTCAGTGCGGATGTTCTGCTCACAGGCAGCAGTTAGCGTGATAGATGTGTTTTCCAGTGCCCCAGGTCCAAGTCACTTGAGTGTATTTACAATCCTCCTCGCCAATCTTCTGTTACTTTCCCACAATAAGGTAGATTAAGAAAAAAACCACAAAAGTACAGTTGAATGTTAATCAACAGTCTTTATCGTGAAGGATTCAAGGAATCTTTATCTTAAGCATGATGAGGGGAGTACAGGATGTCTTGATTACTTCATAGATGTATTAGAACAGGATGTTCTTAAAATTACTATCCTACATGGCTTGAAAACCAAACACTTGAATTTTGATTTTCATTTTGAAGTTTAGTTTGATTTAGATTATGGAAAAGTTTCTACCACTCTTAACAAGGAAAATCATAACTCTTCATAATAAAAACTTATTAGTGGATATTACTGAAATCAAGAAGCGTTGGCGTTTTTTTTTAACAGATAATTTTCATTTAAATATTAGTACAGGAAGCAAGAAAATAGCACAGGAATGTCCTATTGTCTGGTTTATATTAAAACAACCCACAAAACAAATCAAACAAAACCCCACAGAACAGAGAACTGAAAGAGACTTAAGACTTTTTTTTTCTTAAGACTTTTCTTAAGAAATTCTGTCTTTTAAATGCTTGTGGCAGGAGCACACACCCCACGTGTCTAAGGGGGTGGTACGGTGGGTGGTGGCTAACTTGGCAGGAAGCGTGTGTGTTGCTGGTCATGTACTCAAAGAGTCCCCAGACATGTACCCTAGATACCTGAGGCTACCAGAGACCACCTCAGCCAATAAAACTACCTAGAAGAACCCTCAATCGATGAAAACTGTTGTCCTGGTTTGGGGTGGAGCAGAGCCAACTTTCTGTTCAGTGAGAGGGGCTCTTGTGCTTACTTGTTGCTGTGGCAACCAGGGTCAGCTGACTTGGTTGTTTACCTGTGGAGGGTTTGCACCAGTGGGGAGGAGTGGACAGGTCAGATGACCCAAACTGACCAATAGGGTATTTCATTTTATCTGCTATGCTCACTATAAAAGCTGAGAGACCGAAGGGGTTGAGTTAGCTCTGCCTCAGTGGCTTTTCTACAATGGAGGTCTTTTAAAGGTCTTTCTTTCTTTCATGACTGAGGAAGACCCTGTCAGTTTGTCTACCTGCAATCCCCATCAGTGTGTTCCGGAATCCAGTTCCCATTTGTCACTAAGACCAGTCTGGAACTTTCCTAGTGCCTGCTGGTGACATCTCCCTGGGAACTTGATATGGTTTTGCCTGTATATTTATATATGGCATGTATTTCATTTTCTAATTTTGTTATTAATATGTCATTAAAGTAGCTTAGTTTTTCCTAAACTCTTAACTCTTTTTACATCTCTTTTTCCTCTCTTTGGAGTTAGAGGTGGATGTCTTGTCATCAGCCAACTTGGCCCAAACCACAACAGCTGTGTATGGCTATGACCAATAGATGATCACAGTTCAGATCTGACCTAAGCTCTAAAATGGGGCCCCTGCCAGAGACCCCTTTTGGGTGGTTCTCCTTGGAGCAACGGGTCTGTAATCAGAAGTCCCTCCCTTTGATCGAGATGACATTCAAAGTAATTTCTTCGGACTGAGTTTCTTCCCCTTTTAGGTGAGTGGTTTGCACATATGTGTATTCATTCTAAGCTTAGATTTAGTTACATACCAGGTAGTATTAGTACCCAGCTGAAAACCTGAACCTGTAAATAAGTTGTGTCTGCCAGAGTGTTTGTAATGTAAAAGTCCTTGTTCATTTTTACTGTTCTTCCTTTTCCCTTACACCCTTAAAACTGATATTTGGAACATAGACAACACTGCATTGTCTGTTTCCACCAAAACTGAGACAAATCCAAATCTCTGTGTTTAAAAATGAATTGTTTGTATCCACACTCAATTCACAGTTACTGTTCATGTACAACACAAAGAATAATATTACCTAGAACAAAGAATGAGGAGGTTGTTTTCTTACAACATAATTGAAAGCATTCTTGGTACTGGTAGTAAACTTACATTATAAGACACTATTTCAGATTTTCATTATATCAGCTGATTTTCCATGCAAAGTATTGTTTGCTGATGATGAATGTCTGTCTTTTACTATGTGTGCATATTTGAGTATGTATTTGTACATATAAATTTTTAAATTTAAATAATCCGGAAATTAGCTAGGAAATTATGTAATCCTACGTGAAGTTTATGTTCTTGAAATAATTGAGAAACTGCATTTCAGATACATCTAGTATGTTTGTGATGATGGCCAAGGAGACATTGTCCAAGCTAAAATGATTGACTTAAGTTATTTTAGAACATCTGTTTGTTTTCTCTAACTTTAATCCTTTTAATTTAATTCATTTTCTGAAACATTAGTGAGGTAATTAAATATTGTCACAGAACTGTGTATGTTTTCATTTGGAAAGAATATATTAATTTCTTATGCATCTGCTTATTTACAATCATTTTGGATATCCTTGTGTCACACAGTGTGGTCTGTAAAGAGCTAATCTACCATGTAATAATGTAAATTTTATTTCAAACCTAACCTCTATTCTAAAACCTAATTTGGTTTATTTTAACTGTTTCACACAAAATTATTCAGGATTTCGAACTATGAGGAACAGGAAAAGCAGATGAGATGAAGATGAACCAATGGCAGCAATAATGTTTAGAATCTGGTACTATGTGCTGCTGAAAATTAAGTGGTTAAAAGGTTTTCATTTTTGTATTCACTGTACACATCAGGAATGCTTCAACTAGCCCTTTAATTAACAATCTACAGCACTGTCTTCTTTTACTGTGATGGACTTTCAACAGTGAAAAAGTATAACAATTCAACAGTTAATTTAATGGAAAAATAACTACTTGTTTATGCAGACATCATTTACTGTTTTCTAGGTTTCTTATCCACTTAGATTACCAGTTTGCCTTAGTATTTAATTTATACATTTTTGAATTTTACGGGTACTATGATTTGCTCTTTTATTAACAGAAAACCCCCAACAAAATAAAAACCCGCACCCAAATAAAAACAAAAAAATACCAGGAAACTTCAAACTGTTAAGACAGTGGACAAGGAGGAAATGCGTTGGCTGGATATCTCTTAAAAGACTAAAGACAGTTCATATAATGCAGATATGGAATAAGTAGCAATTAAAATAATTAAAATGTCAATTTTTTTTTTTGCATTATACTCTGTGAAAGAGTGCAACAGATTAAAATTCTGATAGAAGAAAAGTAACTGTTTAAAATAATAGAATATTGCAAGGTTTAGAGATAAAAATAAAATCAGAAATACAACAGAAGAAAAAATGAAAATAAAACAATAGGTAGAAAAAATAAACATTCTAAAATGTGAGGCAGAGGGAAGATAAATGAGAGCACCTAAGGTACAAGTTATGGGAACTTTGTAACTTCAATAAATAAGCAATGTTATATGATGAGTCGTAATTTTGGACAGAAAGAAACTCACTGACTTGAGGCTGGCGGTAAACAAGTTCCTTTAAGGTACCTCTTCCAGAGGGAAGGCATAAAAATGCAAAATAAACTTCAAATCACCTGGAGATTGAAATATAATGTCCACCCAGTATTAATTCTATCAATTATAATAAAACTCTAAATTTAGTTTAGGATTTCTTGTATTTTTTTGTTTGTTTTTCTTGTTATTGTGGGACTTAAGGTTCAGGACTAATTTACTAACACTAATGAATTTAAATTGCAACATTCCTGTAAAATAGGAAAATACTGTCATTAAGATCTTTACAGTGTCAGTCCCACAGAACACATTATAGAGTTCTCCATTTTCAGTTTTTTTGGTTTACTGAAAAAAATACATATATCTCAGTATATATAATGTTCTACAAAGGATCAAACTGAATCAAAACCATGATGGCTAGGGAGAGGTTTGAGAGAAATGGCCAAACATCACAGGCAGCTAGATGGGAGCATCATGGACCTTTAGGGGCCCAGAGTCCTGCAAGGCCAGCAGTGCCTCAGTAACCCCATCTGTGATACGGCCTAAGGAAGGTCTAGGTAACAGCATCAGATGAATCACATTTTGATATGGATGTAGCAAAGCTGGAGTCAATGGGGTATTTATTTGAAAAAAAAAAAAAAAGGCAGAGAAAGGGCAATATGCAAGAACAGAAGGTAAGGCCAAGAAACAGGAAAAGGGATAGTGATGTACTCAAATTAGGTGACTAGAGCTGTTTGGGGATCTCTGAAAGCCAGTCCGGTCTTGCAATTGATGACTGCAACCTAAATGAGAACAGTAACCCAGACTTGTGGCTCTGATCATACACTATCTGTCAAATCTGTTTCCAGGGCCAGGGGCATCCAAGGTTCTTTCTCTAGCTAGCAGCAGAACACCTGAACAGACAGAATCCTGGTATCACCTTGTTGGTGTCTGATGTGGGCCAGATGTCATCAGCATCTGCCCATTGCTTCTGAATAGCTTATATGAAAGATGTTGGGAAATAAAATCAACATTTAGATGTTTTTGCATGGTAGCATCGTAAGAATGGACTGTGTGACTGGCATAGCTTTAATGCTTTAATCTCCCAAAGGAAACGGTAATTACAAATCCTATTTCAAATACTCACACTGAGATCAAGTACTACTTTCATACTATATTATCATGTTAAATTATTATCTCTGGATTCATGTTAAAAAATATACATAATATATATCAGCACTAACTGGTGCTAAATTGTCCCATGTGTAAACTGTGCAATTAATTCCTTCTGAAAAGAAAAGTAGTGAAGGATCGCTTAGAATAAGGAAATAGCTGTTTGTAGAGCCACCTTAAAAAGAAATTAAAGATCAGTGTAGCTAATAATATGGTGTGTTAGAATGACTGTAATTTTTGTGCCAAAATGCATGATATATTTCACCTGGAAAAGTTGAAATTGATAACTATCACTATGTGTCACATTATTTTTCTGTTTTGGAGATTTAAAGGAGTTTCTCTGCTACAGCTGATATGCCAGGTAAGACTGCCATTTATTTCAATCTATTGACCCTATAGAAGCATATGTTAGAAATATTGCACTTAAACCCCCCCTTAATTTTCCTACAAAAATTGCTATCATAAACAAGAATGCCTCTGAGTTTTTTGGTGGTTTGTTGTTGTTGTTTTTTTTTGTTTACTATTATTATTATTATTATTCTCTTCAGGAAGATTGGGAAAGAGGATCCTATGAACACAATACCTTAAGATATTTTCAAGATCCTGAAAAACAAGATTTTATAAGAAAACAAGGAGATACAGACGTCATAGAATCATAGAATACCAGGTTGAAAGGGATCTCAAAGATCATCTGGTCCAACATTTTTTTGGCAAAAGCATGGTCTAAACAAGATGGCCCAGCACCCTGTCTAGCTAAGTCTTAAAATGTCCAATATTGAGGAATCCACCACTTCCCTGAGGAGATTATTCCAATGGCTGTTTGTCCTCATTGTCAAAAATTTTCCTCTTGTGTCCAATCAGAATTTTCCCAGGAGTAACTTGTACCCATTGCTCCTTGTCTTTTCCATGTGACTTCTTGTAAGAAGGGAGTCTCCATCTTTTTTGTAGCCACCCTTTAAATACTGGAACACAGCGATTGTCCCAACATTATCTATACCCTCTGTCTAATATTCTAAACAAACTTTCTCTGTATGTGCTTAGCAAAACAGGAATTCTCATCAAATTCATATTCTTCATTAGTTAACTATATACTTATGTGAAGAGTATCTTCACCTGAATAATGCATTTAATTATAACATTTTACAGTTTATTTATTATGCGTGGGAAGTACACATTAAGCCCATCCATCCATATGATTTTGCTATTGAAGGCTAGCAAACAACCATTGCTCTATTTATACACAAAGAAAAGTTGTGAGTTGATTGGTGTTTTGAATTTAAGCCCTAGTTACACCATAAATTCTGGGCATGCTAGTGAGCTATCTAAGCTGTCATGAATGATATTATAGATAAAGTTCTTATTTTATTACACAGCAATTTGACCATACTTATTAAAGGTGCTTATGAAAAAATTTAAGAACTTGTGTGTGCCACTTATGGATTGTCTAGAACATAACTCAGTAGGCTTCTAGGTAAACATGAGATATTATTTACAATATATTGTCAAATAATATCTCACAAAGGAGATAGGAATGTGCAGATGATGCCTCATTTTCTCCCTCCACATCAGTCAGAAAAATCTGGCTGGCTCCCTGACACTGTGTTGGCTCTTCTGAAAGCATAGCATGAAATATTTTGTACAGGAACTCAACAGTTGGAAGCTCTCACTGGAGCTACATGTCAGTGGCTAAATGCCTCCTCCTGTCCCTTCTGCGGTGTTGTGCTCTGCATGAGCACCTAGCAACAGTCTTTGCCTTAAAGCACAATAACTCTTGTTTAATATATATGCAGTTTGCCTATTACCAGCAGCTATTGTGACCACATGATATTCTGAAAATCCCAAATAAGAATAATTGATTGTAATGATTACAGGAGTTACTCCCTAAAATATATGATTTAACATTTGGAAAATTAAATACAGAGGTGTTCACCCAGGCAGCGTAGTTTACTACCTTTAGGCTAACATTTTAGTATAAATGTCAAACTCTCCAGTTCTGTGTATTTGTGAAAGCAAAGTAAAGAGATAGGAGAGATGCTAACTAATAAAAAGAGCACGGGAATGAGGAATGGATTTTGGGGGATGGGGGAGAAGTGTGATATTAAATCAATCATTATTTTCCAAATAAGACCAAAGTGTGAAGAGATCCATCAAATGATAGGGACATTTTGATAGCATATTTGTCTGTACCTTCAGTTTCAAGCCATCTTGCAAAAGAAAAGATGGAAATATGTTTTAAATGCAGGTAAGTATATATTTTTAGACATTAAACCATGGGCCAAAAATATTTAGAAATAGGAATGTGATTTAAATGTGCTCCACAACAGCAAAGGTTCTCATGAACAATTACATTTATTTAGAAATTACAGGTGTCCTTTTTTCTTTGACTTGAAAATTAGAAAAAGAAATATTGATGTACTTTTTCCATGCTAATGAGTTAGACTATCTCCACAGGTGTAAAAATAAGTATTAGATGAATGAGGAAAATACTTCATGGCATGAAAGTAGAAATTACTCTTTTGCAAAACCTAGGTACATAAAGATTGAGTGGTGATATGATCACTAATATGAATACAATTGCAGATCAAATACTAGGAAGAGAGAAAATTATGTTGTATAATAATATGTAATAATTGCAATGGTCCCCCCACAACAATCTGGCCACTAAATTGGAGAGATACAAGTTTGATAGATGGAATTGTCATGTCCAAAGAGTTAGTCTTGATGGCTCAATGTCCAAGTGGAAATGGGTGGTGTCCCTCAAGGGTCCATACTGGGACTAATACTCTTTAATATGTTCATCAACAACATAGTGGGATTGAGCGTACTTTCAGCAAATTTACAAATGTCAGCAAGTTGAGTGGTGCAGTTGATGTTCTTCACAGAAAGGGTGCCATCCAGAGGAACCTTGACAGGCTTTAAGAGTGGGCCTGCGTGAACCTCATGAAGTTCAACAAGGCCAAGTGAAAGGTCCTGCACTTGGGTCAGGACAATCCCCAATACCAGCGTAAAGACTGAGTAAGGTATGGGTTCAGAGCAGTGCCGCCGCCAAGGTCTTGTGTATACTGTTGAATGAAAAACTGGAGCTGGCAATGTGCACTTGCAGCTTAGAAAGCCAGTCGCATCCTGGACTGCACAAAAAGCAGCATGGCCAGCAGGTTGAGGGAGATGATTCTCCCCCTCTACCACACCTTCATTGAGTCCCAATCTGGAATACTGAGTCTAGGTCTGGAACCGCCAGGGAAAGTAAGACATGAACCAGAAATGGTCAAAGGGCTGGAAATCCTTTCCTATGAAGAAAGGTTGAGACAACTGAGGTTGTTCACTGTATGGGAGCACCCAGCCAAACCGGTTTCAGAGCACAATAGGTGAGATGCCGGGAGGTGTCATCTGACCTCCCCCTTGCCTTGTCTATGCAGAGATAACCTGGGGGGAGCTGCAAAACCTCTCAGCCCGGGGTTGTCTCGAGATTGCATCACAATAAGAATCGAAACCGAATGGAACCTTAGCTCCCTTAACAAACAAAATGCCCTGGGTCCCATCCCACCACTATTCCCCTGACTTTGAGTGCTAGACATCACAAAATTGGCAACAGAGACTTAGCTATCACACCACCAGAGGTAAATATCCCAGACAGTGTAATCCACTCAGGCATAATCCTGCATCCCCACAGAATCAGGAAATATAAACCGCAAAGTTTGGGGAGAAAAATGGGGAATCTTCCAACGATACAGCTGGCCTGTAGGAGCTTTGTCCCTGCCTTGTCCAGGACGCTGTACAGGGTAACTTCCCAGGGACTGAGCGACCTTACCTGAGAGAGAGGGTAAGTGACTAAGAAACATACGTATGGTATATGGCATGCTATTAAGATTGGGATTGGTGCACTCTTTTAAGGTATTAATATGTAGTGTGCTTGTGGTTTGTGTTGTTACTTGTCGGGATCATTTATAGGCTGCAATAGTGTATTCCGTGAATTGCTTTAAATTGCAATAGTGTAATCTCCATTGTACACATAGAACTTGCAATAGTGACATATTGGACCTGTGAGTGAAGTCCAAATAAATTGTTAATTTGAACCTCTCAGTGAAGTCCTTTTTCCTGTTTCATCACATTCACTGTGGTGAAGAACAGGTTCCATGGAAGCCGTACTGTGGCCTTTCAATACTTAAAGGGAGCATATAAGAAAGACAGAGAAAGACTTTTTTAGTAAGGCCTTTAATGATAGGATGAGGGGTAATGGCGTAAAACTGAAAGTGGTTAGATTTAGGCTGGACATAAGGAAGAAATTTTTTATGATGAAAGTAGTGAGACACAACAACAGGTTGTGCAGAAAAGTTGTTGATGACTCATCAATGTAAGTGTTCAAGGCCTGGTTGGATGTGACTTTGAGAAACCTAATCTAGTGGAAGATGTCCATGCCCATGGCAGGGTAGTTGTACTAGGCGATCTTCCAACCCAAACCATTCTATGATTCAATAATTCCATGAAATAAAGCATGCATATATTTCGACAAAAAAATAGGATGACCTTTTTAACCATTAGTGATGTAACGTTTGAAATGGTCTTGAAAGAGTTTTCTACTCTTTTCTACTCTACAATACTCATTGTATTTATCCTGTGCTTCAGGCCTGTGAAATAAAATCCATTCAAGTGCACAAAAGATTTTTACTTTCTCTGTTAGTCTATAGGAAGACTTCTGGGAATTCTGGGCTGTTCACTGTCTGCTGAAGCATGCAAGGTTGGCCTCAGGAAGAAATACAGTGTTGGACAGATTACATTTGTCATCATAACAGTTCAGCAAAACTTCAAGGGTGGCTGGTGTTGCTTACATGTCTGAGATCACTAGATCATCAGTTTTATTACTAGAAAGGAGTTTCCATAAAGTCAGACTGGCACAGGATTTTTGGCTATTTTCACATAATAAATTTATTTCCTGCACTTTATTCCCTCTTCTCTTCCTATGACAAGGAGTTTTAAGCTTCTGATCTTTCATAAAAATCTTAACTATATTGAAGTCACAAATTTTTAAAACATAAGACAGACAAAGGCTGTGCTTTTGATATCTTTCGAGCCACAGAATGCACAATATATGAACTGTTCTGGGTTATTTTGCAGGGAAGAAAACTCAGTGATCACTAAACATCCTTATAATAACTAATGGATTGATCTCTGTCTCCTAAACACACTCAGAAATTGTGTGGAAGCATGTTAGATGGCTCAGGATAAAACTGTCATTTAACAATTTAACAATATATTCGTTTTAATTCCAGTATCAATAAATGTTTCCTGGTTCTGTTTAGCATATTAATACAGACATATTCTTCTGTCTTTAGGTGTGTCACTTTTGATGGCTGCAAAGGTTCTAGCCCAAAGACAACCCTTACAAAGATATCTCTTATTCAACACTTCATCTATCAGTTAAAAGAGTATAATAAAGCATATGAAAATAAAAATGAGTTTTTATCTGTTGCAGGTGGAAAAAGATCTTCAAAATAAGACATGACGCAGCACTACCTACTAGTTCTCAGAGAGCTTGAAACAACAGATTAACATTAAAATGAATTATTCTATTGATTTCAAAAGATTATTGTAGGTATCTGGTGCATACAAATACACTACTTATGGAGTAAAAAGAATAATTTAAAAGATAAATTAATTATTGTACCACACGTGATGCAGAAATTTAAACAGCTGTTTATCTTCAGGAAATTAATTGAAGGTAAGATTATCCTACAGAACCTGTTCTTAACTGAGAATGATAAAACTGTTTAATAGGACACTTTTAAAATCAACTTGTACTTAATGCAAATTACATGACATATTCCTAGATGGAATGACATGGGACGTAGTGTTAAAGAACCCAATTTCAATAGGGTTTTTTTTGGCCTACCTAGATACCAGAAAGCTGATCGAGCACAGAACTCATGTATTAAACATATGACCCAAACAAACATCAGAAATTCGCAACAAAGGGGTCAGTAAGGACTTATTTCCATTTTGGGATATTCTTTTCCCATTAGTAGCTATAGTATTTACATTTATTTGCCCTTTATTATCAGCAGTGTTTTTTCAACTCTTTTTACAGTAAATGTCCTCCCGACTTACCTTTCAAAATAATGTCTTTTGCTATGTTAGAGGGTTTTTTTGTAATTCTGTGATTAGGGACAGATTGAACAAATCAGGATATGCAGAAATTTTTTTTTTTAATAATTTTCTTTTATTTTTTTGACAACATATGTTAAAATGCTTGAAAAAAATCCTTTTTCACTGGTGGTGAAAAAGAAAATTCATTAGAATAAAAAATTATCCTTAAACCAAACTGATTTTCACTTTCCTTATGAAATACATCTGTCCGTAACTTTGCTGAGTTATTTTTCACCACAATGGTTTGATTTTTTTTTATTATTATTATGTATAACTTTTAAAGACCATGCATTGAGCAAGTTCTCAGAATGCAGTTGGTTTCACTCTGGCAGTCAGATGGCTTAGTCCCATGCAGAGTGTTCTTTACAAACATAAAATTCATTTTTAAAGGAAATTTATTGACTAGATCAGCTTCAAATTAGCTGATTGTGAACTTCTTGTAAGAGGTGCCACCATTGACCTTTGGCCTCAATTACTCTATTTTGTGGTTATGGGCTTTACCACTGCATTGGATTGAGCTGGTATGGAGTTGGTTTTCTTCATGACAGCCTGTATGGGACTGTGATTTAGATTTGTCACCAAAAAAGTGTTAATAACATTTTTTTGGCTATTGCTGAACAGTGCTCACACAGCATCAAGTCCTTATCTTATTCCCACTCTGCCCCCTCAGCGAGTAGGCTAGGGGTCAGAAAAGGTTGGGAGGGGACGTAGCCAAGGCAGCTGATCCCCACTGACCAAAGGAATATTCCATACCATACAACATCATGCCCAGCAATGACAGCTGGGGGAAGGGAGTTTTTCCAAAGTAGCCATTGCTCAGGGTCTGTCTCCGTATCAGTCTGCTGGTGGGAGGTATTGAGTGATTGCTTTAACATCACTTGTTTGTTTTTTTTCTCTCTCTTCCCACCCCCCCTTCACCTATTTAATGGTCTTTACCTCGACCCATGAATTTTTTCATTTTTGCCCTTACAGTTCTCTCCTCCATTCTGATGGGGCAGAATGAACAAGCAACTGGGTGAGGAGCAATACCTGCCAGATGGAGTGAACCCACCACAGTGACAAAAGGGTAACCATCTGACAGATATTTCCTACCAGCTGTTTAAGAAAACTGCAAGTGCTTAGATCAATTTACTAGGGGTCTCAGAGAGTCTGCATCTGCTTTGTTGGAAATGCACTACTCCTGTCTCAATGTTGGTACCAGAAAGCCTTACAAAGTCTTACAAATCTAAACTGAGGAAGAATCCTGTCAGTGATTAGCAGTGTAAGATGTTGCTTACCTGTCTGTCTGCTTCTGTCAGAAACAAAGTGAGGTAAGGGAAACACAGGTGTCTTGGAATACTTAAGAATAGAGAGATAATTTTCTCTTTGCATTGAAAGTGTTCTAGCTGTTTTGATTCTGTTGCCATTAAAGTAATATTAGCTAAAATCAGATATTGTCTGAAACACAGACTAAGGGTTTTATTCAGTTTTGTGTGTCTGAGTACAGCATACTGTACTGGAGATTGTGTCTTGAACTGCAGAAAATGCTACATAAATGTAGTGCTCTTCTAATTAAAAAAAACATCACCTCCCACACTGGCAAATGACAAAAATGCTTTCTGGCAATCTGTGTAACTCATGACCAGTGGCCATTACACTTTCCACTTTTTCATTTAAGTATTATGGTTAGAGAATTATTCTGATTTCCATTAACTATCAGATTACAAAAAGTGGTGTAGCTATTCAGTAAAAACAATATTCTCTTATTCTTCTAGGATTCAGAATGTAAATCTAAGAACACGTGGGTTTTTTTCTCATGTTTTTTTTTACCTTCCTTGATTACAGGGCTTCTTGTTTGCACACTTTTCTTTCATTACTATTCAACTCTTTTATGATTTTCCTTTCCCACTATTATTCTGCTTCCTTTCCACTCTCTTTGTGTAAAAATAAAGGTAATGGAAGATATAAAACAAACTGAATAATCAATTATGAATTAAAAATGTACATTTACTATAAGTAAATAAGGCTATAAAAATTACGTCCATATAAAAAAAGTCGATGTTTTCAAATGCAATACAATCTTGCCACTAAATTTATGTTTGAGTGGCATATACACAACAGTCATAGGCATGGGTAAAATGGCTAAGCTATTGATTTTTAAATCATGATCAAGACATTAGAAAATATTATATATGCTTTTGTATAGCCATTAGCCCTTACTAAAACAGAAAGAGGAATAATACACCATAGATAGAAAAGCACTTTAATGAGAAAAAGGAAAAAAAAAAAAAAAGTCCTGTCTTCTCTCCCTTTTCCTTAATTAACAACACTGTTTAAGAGATAAAACAAACCTGTCAGGATGCAAAGCAGTCCACAGAAGTCCGTGAAAGTCACTGTCCATAATAACTCCAGGGGCAGTAGACATCTATAACATGTTACAGAATAAAAAAGGATAAAGAATATGAAAAACTAATGGAGAAAGATTTTGAAGTGTGCTTCATTATCAAGAATGTTCTTGGATTGGTTAGTTTGTAATTAGAAGATATACCTTTTTATTCAAGCAGACAATAAAGTCAACTATCAAACTAAATTATATTCAATACCAGAAGATTACTTCCACTCTGTTCCTGTGTATTCATTCTAGAAGTGGCCAGTTGTAAATTGCTGTTCTAGATTTGTATGCTGACTGGGGAATTTAGTAGAATAAGCTTAGACAAGAAAAAAACCTCATATCCCTCTCAAATTGACATAGCAAATTCAATTCAAACTATTGTTAAAGTTTGTCTGTACTACACCTGCATATTTTGAGAAGTTAGCTCTATGAGACATAATCACAGAAATAAACTTGACTTGGAAAAAGTCAGTCTGTGTTCTACTTGAAAAAATTTCATTTTAAGGTACTTCTGTTTCTTATTTAAGTACAGAGAATTTTCTATTAATACAATTGTTGGTAGAATGAGCTGCCTTTCCCTTGCATTGTCCCTTCTGCCTTTCTCTTATGAAATTAGCACATTATGAAGCATATGGGATTTGGTCTACTCAAATTTGATGATACATATGTTTTCTTTACATAAATTTCCTGTATTTTTTCTAAATAAAATTATTTAATATAAGTTCTAAACAGATTGTAAAATAACTTGTTGAGATGCATTCATTAATCCATGAGAGAAAAAACTCCAAATGAGCATTTTTTAAGGCCTTTTAATTTCTTGTTAGAGTATACCTGACCAAGCAATGACTAATGTTAACTGGAGGAGAAGAAAAGGGACAAATTATTTAATAAGATCTTATTATTTTTATTTGCTGCCAACCATATTAAATACATTATTCAATACACTCCAACGCACCAATGTCTGGCTAAGCAGAGTAAAATTCTTAGTTTAAGATTCTAGTTCCTGAAATACAGATTGCTAAGAAAAATATTATGTAGGTGTTTTAAATGTTTCCAGTGCTCAAATTCATCAGCTCAGTCAAGGTATGAGCCCTAGCCCTATCCAGAGGACTAGAGGACTCCTTTCCTGGTGTCTGGATGAGTGATGCTGTTACAAAGCAGTCTCTTGCTTTGCCCATGCTTGTGCCTAGCCCAAGAAAGCAATGAAGTACACAGCCCTTCAATCTCTGCTCTTGTCTTTGTCACACAGCAGCTAAAGCTCTGCCTTTTATTACATAAATCAATAATTCAACTGCAATTGTTAGTCTTGTTAGCAATCCTTCCATTATACACAAAGAATATCTAACCTAACACACACAGCATGCACACTCCTGTGTCACCCAGTCAGATATGTAATTGTTCACCTTTCCATGATTTTATTAAATTATCATCAGTCTCAGGCAAACCATATCTTTCTGCTGGGAATTTTGACCAGTCACCTTAGCATTGTAATCAGTTTGCTTTTTACAACAATCATATTCAGGCTAGAGTTTATAGATTTGTCTCTGGCAGGCTTCAGATGTCAAGGGAAGGGCATGCAGAGGTAGAAAGCGTGATCCAAGCAAAAAATCTCCTTTCTTTCTCCTCCGTGACAAACCCTAGTAAGCAGCCCATGACTGCCTATGACTGATGCAGCAAAACTGAGAGAAGCTGCAGCAGAAGCAAGCTTAGAAAGCCTTCATATTCAAGAACCTGCCAACTGTTTGACTAAGCTCCAGGGGACCTGCGCAGTGACAACCTGCTTCATGACTTGGCATTATGCGGCCATGATCCAGAACTTTTTGCTAGAATGGGTGAACCTGGACTACAAGTTTCTTCAGTCCTGCTGGCAACCAAAATACTCGTTCATGTCTCTCTTGGTCAAGCTGTATGAAAATATGATATTCAGTGACCCTTTATGTATACATCTGGGCTAAACCTGTGTGGTTTTTTGGACAGATTTCCCTTTCCTAAAAGATTCTACAGTTGACTATTAACTGGCTGGTCGCTTCTTGCCAGCTGTCCTCTTCTGCTCTCAACAAGTTGTGGATGGTGTTCTTTCCACAGGTTGGATGTGGTGCTGTGAAAGTTAGTCCTGTGTAGTTCATTAAATTCTCTATGGGAACAGAAGATGCTAAACTCCCTCTGCAACTTCCTTTTTCTGTCATTTTGTTCAGTGACAGGTTTCACAATATTAATACAAGAAGAATGTACCATATCAAAACTATTCTGGACAGTTCTTCCTTAGGAAATATTCTACCAAAAATCAGTAAGTAGTCAGTGTCATCTTATCTCTGGCCATTCCACAGCAGTCAAAGAATACTGGCTCAGATCACTATCTACTATGATTTCACACAGAAGATGATGAATGTATTTATTCGTACCAGCTGAAGAGCTGACCAGTCTGTTTTGTAATGGGGCAGTGATTATCCAAGCAATTTGTGGAAATAATTATTACAGGATACAGTTTCAATACCTGTAACCCCTTCTTAGACATTTCCAGATGTTTTATTTCAATAAAGTAATGATCTTACTTTATTTAAAAATACAGTTCGTTAACATTTATAAAAATATTTGGTGCCTGTTTTTTTCAGCAGTTTCCACTACGTGAAACTTGGCCATGATTTCTGACTTGTAATTAACTCTGTAACTAACACAGATCATGCAGTTAATCCCAGTAAGTTTTAAATATTTTATGAATTGGAAAATCTTCAGAACTACTCAAGCAAAAAAGTATTTTTCCTACCCTTATCATAGTATGAAAAAGACACAGCAGTGAGTTTAATATTATTGAATTATTGTGCAGCATTTCTAAGATAATAGCAGAAATCCAGGATACATCAACCTGGCTGATGAGAGCTCAAAATAAGGGTGAGTAGGAGCGGAGCACCAGAGCTAGAGACAATTTTACAAGAGATTAAGTTGTTTTCAAATTTATCTAATTTTATTTTTCTTCTGAGTTCTCTTTTTATCTTGTTCTATGTTCTTTACTACCTCCTTGCAATTTGTCTCCAATTTGCCAGTGCAAAAAATTTTGTCGGTCATTCTATTTCAAAAATTACTCCTTATGTTGAATCAGTCTTTTGCTTCTTAACTTTTTTTTTTTTTTAATCTGTATCTACTTTATGGGTTTGCTTTGTAAAATCTATAACTTTTATTAAAGAACATCACCAATTTCTGACTGCCTCATCTCATCTAAAGTAATTGTATATCACCATATATCAGCAGTCAACAATGTTCACAATTACCTCTTGCACTATGATTAAATTACTTCCAGTTCTTAAGAATAAGATTAATGGATATCAAAGACTCAGTATATATAAAAAAAAGTCACATGGAAAAAATCTTTTCACACATCTTTTTCTACAGAAAATCAGCTCCATAGTAAATTTCAAAATATATAAACTTTATTGAGAGAATTAAGGTGGAATTGTTAAATTATGAAAGTTTTATTTTGAAAACTGTCAAAGAGGTGGCTTGTGTGTGTGTATACATACATATATATGTGTGTGTATATATAAATAAATTAATGAATGATTTATGGAAATTCCAATGTCTATTCTCCATTTGAATCTGCAGAAAATGTGGAAAATTTGTATTCCTCAGTAGGCAGCCTAAAAGAATAGTGGGTGGTAGAACAGGAATTTTCTATCAAACTTTAAGAAGAGACTCATCAATGTGGATGACACAAGTAGCAAAAGACAACGGTTTGGGCAAGGAAGACATGAGTATAGGAGGAGAGTCAGATTTTCTTTTTTAGATGAAAATAATCCTCTTTCTAGGAGTGAAATTAACCCCAGTTTTGTAAACTCTTTAATTCAGATGTTACACTTCAATATGATTTTCTCTATGGAATTTGGAGAACAGCTTATCCTAGAGTAGATACCTACATTTATATCTACATCTGTGTCTACTGCCATTTTAGACATTGCAGGATATTAGAATAGATATCTTAGGTACTGGAGCATCTACATAGGGCTGTCTTTTACAATATGGGCAACAACACATGTCCTGAATTCACTTTAGTAGCAATGAACGGCTGGACACTGTGCCACATGTCTGTGTTTAGATATCTGACTTCATTCATCCAGAGTATGCAATAAGTTTATGGTCTGGAAAGAATTCTGGACAAAATAAAGATTTGAACTGAAGTCTAACATATCTTAGGCAAGCACATTAACCAGGAAGTCATCGACTCCGGAAAGGGCCTAATGTAGCTGATTATTCCACTACACTTGATCCTGTGCTTGTGCTTTCTTCATGCACTGAAACTGCCTAGCATATCAACCCCTCAAATGATCCATCAAAAAGAAATTTTGCTTCCTTTAAGGCTCAAACTGGTAAGTGACCAGCAAGAATTTAACTATTCAAAATAAAAAACAAACAAACAACACCACTCTGACAATCCCAGAAAACAAATTTTAAAAGACTGATTGTCTTTAAAACAAACCAAACCAAACCAAAACAAAACAAAAACCAAACCAAAACAAACAAAAAACAAAACAAAACAAAACACAATAAAAGCCTTAGATATGGAAGTAATTTCCAGAGATAAGTTAGACAAAGAATGCTGAAATCAACATTTTAGACTAAGGATGAGGTTGATTCTTAAGTCCAATACTGCATTGTTGTAGAGAGACAGAATAAAATTATTAAAATACATATAAGATGTATTTGGCAGGAACATCTACAGTTTGTACACTTTTAAATATCTTCCATAATTTTAACATTCCGAAAAAGATAAAACCAAGGAGACTAAGGGTGATACATTACAGTACAATAAAAACTAGATTGTCTAGAGGGTATGTGATAAAATATGCCTGCCTTAATTTCTTTATATTTCTTTTGAGTTACATTATTTGCATGTAAGTACTAGTAAGGTATGGAGTAATACCTTTAAACACTGTCTATTTTAGGCTTGGCTCCATTTGTGATAATGAGGGCCAAAATCATAACTAATGCACCTACTTTACTCGTAAATTTATTGGCCATTTTCCAAATAATGAGCAGAATGAAGAAAGGAAGAACTAAAAGAAAAAAAAAATCAAATATATTGGAAAACGGCTTCAAATACAGCAAAGAGCAGTTTTTCTTAACAGTACAATTAAAAAAAAAAACAAACTGGACAGGACTGTGCAGAAAAGCAGTAAATGAGGAAGGTTTCATCGTAAAGGAAGAATCCTAGGTAAAGATGACTGCATCACTGCCAAAGCTGCTTTTAAGAGTCTTCTTAAATAGGGAGAATTAAACTATTCCTCTAAGTAGCTTTTTGATTGCATCCAGATATGCAACTTCATTAAGAAAAAATAATCATAAGCAAAACCAAGCTGCGGACAACTCTTTATGGCTCATTAGTGTTAGAAGAGTATGAGGCAATGCTAGGTAGCTTGTACAGTTACAGTAACCAAGATGGGAAATATATTTGAGTGCATACCTAAATAAGTAAGATGTATTCATTAGCTTTAAGAGAAATATCTTTGACGGATGTCAAAACTTGATTTAACAAGCTTTGGACAAAGATTCTTTACAATAGATGCTGGAGCTGTGGTTGTGGTGCCTTTTTGTTTGTTTAATGGGGGTCTTTGTTCAGCAAAGATAGATTCTGCTCATTATTGTTGCAGTTCAGTAAGGTCAATCTTGCACAGTAGACTGCTACAGAGCAAGATTTCCCATGCAAAAGGTGGCAGGTTTTCTCTTTGCCCTGTACCTCTGTACGAGCATGACAAAATGGAAGATAAATCTTACTGAAGCCTTATAAACATGGACGTTTACATTGGTATTGTTAAATGCATTTATTCCAGAAAATTGCCCATGAGTCCCAAACAAAAGCAGACGAGCTCATATATGCTGAAATTAACTTAAACAACAGTAAAGCAGACTGGCTCTGCCCACACTTGGCTTTAATCTTTGCTATCAACCATATAATGTCTCTGTAAATCTAAGACATAAATAATGTTTCATGAGTAGGGCTTTTTATTCTCTCAGTTCACAGTGTCTAGAAGAGTGGGAGGACTGTTATGCAGTATACAAGAGTGGTGATTTTCATACCACAAAACCAAGATTACCTCTTGCAAAGCAGGAGTGCAGATTGAGTATATAAAAGATTGAGGATGCTAAGGTGCCTGTGACAGGCAAAGAATCACATTCACTGAATTTCACTGAATTTTTAGAGTTGGAAGGGACCATAGAGATCATCTACTCCAACTCCCCTGCTGAAGCAGGATTGCCCAGACCTAGAGCATGTTACTCAGGACTGCATCCAGGTGGGTCTTGAAAATCTCCAAAGAAGGGGACTCCACAACCTCCCTGGGCAGCCTGTTCCGGGGCTCTGTCACCCTCACTGTGAAGAAATTTTTTCTCATGTTTGAGTGGAACCTCCTGTGTTCCAACTTATGCCCGTTACCCCTCGTCCTCTCACTGCCAACCTCTGAAAAGAGTCTGGGTCCCTCCTCCTTCCAACCACCCTTTAGATACTTGTAAGCATTAATAAGGTCTCCCCTCAGCCTCCTCTTCTCCAGGCTAAAGAGTCCCAGTTCTCTCAGCCTTTCTTCATAAGGGAGATGCTCCAATCCTTAAATCATCTTCGTTGCCCTTCGTTGGACTTTTTCCAGTAGCCCCCTGTCCCTCTTGAACTGGGGAGCCCAGAACTGGATTCAGTATTCCAGTTGTGGCCTCACCAGTGCAGAGTAGAGGGGGAGAATGACTTCCCTCGACCTGCTTGCCACGCTCTTCCCTATGCAGCCCAGGATTCCATTGGCCTTCCTGGCCACAAGAGCACACTGCTTGCTCATTGTCATTTTGCTGTCTACCAGGACACCCAGATCTTTCTCTTCAGAACTTGTCTCCAGCAGATCCATGCATAACCTGTATTGGTGCCTTAAAAAAAGAAAAAATATTGCTCTATGCTTCCGCTTTCTAGTCTTATCTGGGATACAGACTGAGTGCTAAATAGTGATCACTGTGATTATTTACTCAACTATAACCAGTAATAACCAGTTCTTTCAGGACAATGACTCATACCTGTGTATGGACACAAGTACCCCAAGTGGAGTCCTATCCTGTAACGCAGTTAGGTGTTCTGATATGTTCATTTAGACATTGTCTCAAACCTTCAGCACTTTTCAGCAGTTCTTCATCAACGTTGCAGGTTAGGGATTCAAGCCCATTCTTCTATGGAGACCACAAAGACTGTGCCAGGATTTCCAGGCATTAGGGTCAAAAAGAGTTATCCATTGTTACAGGAAATAGCATACAACTACTGTTTTTCATAGTACAAAGGCAGTGTTTTGTGAATGTATTTTTGTTTTTATTAATTATCTTGATGTATTTAAAGAAATATTGACTTCTGTAACACATTTTACCAATGAAAACTGCCTTTGCAGGAAAATGCTTACAGATTCCCTAGTTAACAGATTAATATAACTGATAAGTATGACTACAGAAGTTTTGTAGAACTTTTGTTTCTTTATAGTTACATATAAACCATATGTGACTATATTTCTCTCACGGAATGTCTTTTCATATTATTTTTCTCTCCCTGGACATTTGGGAAAGGAAAGGGAATACAGGTTTTCCTACCTGGATGCCTTCAGGTTGCATCTCACTTTAAAATGGGAAATGCAAAAGGGGCATCATAGAATGGTTAGAGTTGGAAGGGACCTTAAAGACCATCAAGTTCCAACCCCCCCTGCCATGGGCAGGGACACCTCCCACTAGAGCAGGTTACTCAAAGCCCCATCTAACCTGTCCTTGAACACTTCCAGGGATGGGGCAGCCACAACTTCTCTGGGCAACCTGTTCCAGTGCCTCACCACCCTGACAGTAAAGAATTTCTTTCTGGTATCTAATCTAAATCTCTCCTCTTCTAATTTAAAAACATTACCCCTTGTCCTGTCACTACCCTTCCTGACAAAGAGTCCTTCTCCAGCTCTCCTGTAGGCTCCCTTCAGATATTGGAAGGCTGCTATAAGGTCATCAATTTGTAATAGTAGTAATTATAATGGCAGGTCTAGAAAACCTTCAAGCATTTTGCATTACATGTTCTTCACAAAGTAATTATTCTTAGTGTCATTTATCTACATTTTGGAAAAAAAAGAGGAAGATATGCAGATTGGAAGTAGAATGTTTCTTCTAGGGAATCTTTAGGTGTTGATACATATTGGATTTGCTGTAATTTGAGGAATGATCTTAGGTGATAACTTGCATTTTTACTCAAGGTGGGTTTTGATTAAATACTGCAAGAAATCAGTTCACTTTTACATGACTGACTTAGCTGACTGTCATTTAAAATATGTACTTAGGACATCAGTTAAGGCAAAAAATAAATTAACATCATTTTTTCACTTTCATTTGGAGTCATCTGTGGATCAAGGTCCCAAAGTCTGATAGCAAAATTAATTTTGTAGGTGAGCAAAATAATAAAAGGATCCAATTAAATCACGACCATTAATTTTCATTTGCCACCAGTCTTTGACAACAGTTTTCCTCCACTTTTGGAGATGCAGTCATGTCATTCATGCTGCCTCTGCTTGTCTACTCAGGACAGGTAGGGAGCAAACAGCACTAAGTACCTTGATACTTGGCTGGCAGTAACAGGGCTGTCCTTTCAAAAATCATATACATGAGTCAGTGCAGAGGGGTACTATCACCTGACATTTTGGAAGAGGCTGGAAGTTTTCAGGATGTCTCAGATTACTATGAACCAGAGTGGGGAATACAGCTTCTGTGGGTTAGTCCCAGTAGACAGCTTGGCCCCACTCGCTCACTCCCCCACAGCTAGATAGGGGAGAAAATCAGAAGGGTAAAAGTACGAAAACTCATGGGTTCAGGTAAAGACAGCTTAATAGTAAAACCAAAGGCTGCACATGCAAACAAAGCAAAATAAGGAATTCATTCAATACTTGCTAGTACTTGCTACTTGCTACTACTTGCTACTCTATCCCAGTCAAAACCAACACAATAAGTCATGGTACGGAAACATAAAATGCTAGACTGGTCTGATGAGCAGTGAGGTTGGAGATGGAAGGGAGTTCAAGGTGCTGTTCAAGACTGAGGGAAGTCTTATTTCAAACTGGGAAAATGGAAGGCTACAGCCATTCAAGCTGAGGCTGCTTTTGAGTAGTACATAAAGTGTGGTATTTGAAGTCTCTATACTTTTATTGCAGATTTGAGTTTTTTTTTTTGGGGGGGGAGGGTTATTGGTTTTGGTTTTGGTTTGGTTTGTTTTTTTTTTTCCTTTGGGTAATAATGAATGAAAGCAATACCTTTATGCTTTTTAGTTATATTGACAATAAATAGTCCTTGAAACATCAATTATTTTTTTTTTTTTACTAAAGAGTTGACATATATCGTAGATTAATTTTTAGTTGTATCTCTGGATAATATAAGACCACCTGCTACTCAGTAGGAACTTAACATGATTAAAGAAAACAATGACCAGCTTCGTCTGATAATACATTGCCTGCTTGTGGCACTGCAATAAAATAAGCATGATTGTAATGTATCAAATTCTTTTAAAAAACTTCCTGCATTTTTGATAGAGCACAATTTATTTTCTTGTTTATCAATACATGGAGCATCATTTCCTTTTCTGAACTCTTATGCCATACATCTAGTTCAACATCACTTCCCACAGATACATTACATTATGTCAGACTATGGATTTGAATGCTTAGCACAATTAAATTCTTTAATACTTCTGTGGCTGTGTACTCTCCCTGTTTTGCTTCCCCCCAGCTCCTGCTCAGGCCTTGGCCACCATGGCCATCACAACAGCAGTTGGGATAACTTGCACCCGGACTTTGGGGGATGGCTGGCAACATAGTCAAAATACTGTCTGGAGTGGGGACCTAGATATTTTGTTCCCATGAGAATATGACTATAGGTCAATTATCTTACTGTATAAATAGTGGACAGCCCAAGAGTCCTTTGAGCTCTCCTGCATGGCAGCAGGCTGCACGCCAGGATCTCCCCTTTTGTGAGGACGCTCGCTTAAGGTTCTACTCCTCGAGGTTGAGAGATTCCTTGCTGCAACAGATTCTCAGTAAGTAACTAATAGCATGCTAAACTTTGAAATCTTAGCTAAGTAATGGATTGGATCCAGCCGCACCTAGACTCCTCTCTGAGAAGGAGTTTAGAAAGCAAAGGGGTCCTTTCTGAACCTCGTGACTCAATGGGAGGGTCTCCCTGACAGTGTGTCTGACCCTGTCCTCTATGCAGTAAATAATAGAGTGTACCCTGACATCGAATCTCGTAAAACACTGTCACATTTACTACTGGTTTTATTGCACTTACTACTGATTTTGTTAAATCACTGTTTCATCTTAATAAATATTTCACTACTTCACTCTAACTAGTGAAGCTGATTACTCGGTCCGCGTCAACTTCAGATTTGACTTTTAAAACCTGTACTTTTTTAGCCTGACATCCCGTAAGTATAATGTCATGATTACAACCTCCATATTTTTGAATTGTATTGTCAGAACATGCTTATTTTAGATGTACAGTTATTTCAGTGGTGCATCCACACGGAAATCTGGGTTTTCCCAAATAAATTCTGCCAACCCTTGCTAACTATGTTTCAGTGTTATTTTAATGAAGAGACAGATCTTTAATCAAGCATCTGGTTCCCCAAATGTGTCTGCTTTTCACAAAATGGTGTAATATTTTGACTGTTTTTGAAAACTCCATGCATGAGTCAAACATTTGTAAGAGAAGCTGTAGAAAATGCAGAATGAGCAATCTGTATGTATTTTATGATACAAAATCATTCTTATAACATTGAATTTCTTTTAGTTTCATGGTATTTAGACAAGCCAATCCAAAACCAAACTGATCAGTTACCTTCTTTATGCAGGAGTCTGTCCCATTTAAGGTTTTCAGTATGTTTTAGGGTCTCAAAAAAAAGAAAAAAAGAAAAACTGTATCAAGAGGGGAATTTTCCTTAAGATAGAGTAATTGATATGATTTCATGTTATTATAACAGACTAGTAGATGATGAAAAGTATTGGACTTGCAAATCATATTTATTTATTAATTATTTGCCTCAGATGGTAACATAATGTAATTATTTGTCTACTGCCTGGCTATAAAAGATAAAAGCAAGCTGACTGGAAGTCCACTAAAAAGTGGTGATTCATAGACATATTTAAATCATCTTATGTCTACGAATTTTCAAGCTTCTTAGACTTCCAAAGTTTATACATGTGTGACTTTCATGCTGAAGCGCTGTAAGTTGCTTGTTATGGTATTATAACAGCATTGCTGTAGCTTTGATCTGAAGACATAAACCAGATGAAGTTTTCGCAGAGAGGCAATAGCTTCATTAGACCAATTCAATTTAACAAACAGATGAGTTTTCAAGTAGATAACCTTTCTCCATATATGAAACAGAAGAATCTGCTTTCAAAACTAAAACTAACTGCCAATAATAGTTTATGTTTATTTGGCTATTTGACTCTGTAAGTATAAGCTAGAAAAAGTGGACAAAAAAGCTGTGAAACAGAGGAGGGGTTACCAAGTATAAAGATAATAAATCCCTTAGAGATAGTGTGGGTGGAAGTCTATTCCTGTGAAGCATGCAATGACTGAAAGTTTTGGTGAAAATTGTTGTATGCTTTGAAACCAATGCATGAGGTTTAGTTGATTGGTTCATCTCTCAAATTGGTTTGTGAGATTTGACTTGAGGATCAGCACATCAGAGACCAAATGAATGTGAGTGCTTTTGTCCTCTATTAGCAGGGAAGAAAATTCTCATCTGTCTTTAGGCATCTAGATTTGGAATCGGTTGTTTAAAAATACGTTCCTAATGCTCTTGGAGATACTTTGTGATATCCAAGACATCAACTTGGGACTGCCAGATATGAAACACAACTTAAACAAGTCTGGTAAAGATTTATGAGAAGGCTTTTGTAAGAGCAGCTGCAGGACACACAGGATATTTTATAGCCCCTAGCATACAGACGTATAATAGAGTATCTAAAGAAGAGCTACAGGGATAATGATTGATTGGTCTCAGCAACAGAGTGTGTTTGGCATTTGACACACTACAGGAAGTACACAACATCTGAATTATATAGTTATGTAATTCTAGGAGTTTGATACACTAGTCATGGAGACATTTATTGTAGCATCAGTAAGATAGCTCAATGGTGTACATTTCCATCTCTGGGAAGCACATTTCTTCTAAGGATGTATAAAGCTAGAACAACTGGGAAAGAGGAGCTCTGAGGAGACAAATATATAAGCATGGTCATCTTCCACTATGTATTGTCATTATTTAATGATTCTCCTTTTAGATTTCAAGCTAAGGAGATACACAACAACTAGTGGCATACAGTCACAGGAGGTTCTTTTTTGTATCATGGTGAATTTGTCTGTAACATTTGTTACTAAATGTAACATTTTAGTGAAGGATTTTGGCACTGTATAGACTATAACTTTTCAATCAAGGGTTTTGTTATTGTTAAGTTTTATTTCACCCAAAAAGCAACCAAATATTTATAAATTAGTAGGTATGCAGAGACATATAAGTAGTGTTCAGTCAGAATAAAGCCTTGTAAAAAAGAAGAAAGAAATTTATGGGAATAATTAAAACCAATAATACAGTTAAATTTGTTCAGTTTTTTGAATTGACTCTGGTGTCTTCATGTGACAATTAATATACGATAGACGTGAAGAATTTAGCCTCAGTGTATGAGGCTTACATTAGATGAACGTCTTAGACTAAAGCCTTTTTTTAAAAGAAAGATGCAAAAATTAACACTGGGTCCTAACACACTCTCCCAACTTTGACCTTTTGCATTGTTTTTTAACATACTTTGTCTACTGCAAAGAAGATGAAATGAGTCACCTTTGAATCAACATGTTAGGTTGTATGACACAAGTTCATCTCCACAGAGAGGAGTTCAGAGAGACAATGGCAGGAGGGGAAGCCCAAATAATACCCTGACAGGGTACTCTCAGCTCCATCACCATGGGAGTCCTGGCCAACTCTGTATGCGAGAGCACGTCTGTGCCTCTGAGGGTAAGAAAAGAGTAATGGCTGGCTATTGGGACCATTAAACCAGAAAGTAGAACAGCATGAAAGCGTTGGTGCTGTCTGTGTTCCTGTGAATGTTCTGAGTGCCTGCCTGTTATCCATGTGGCTGACCATGTATGTATGTGGTATATATGTGTGCTCTGTGTACATGTGCCTGCTTCAGTCTTGCCGCTAGCTGGCCCTGGGGACATGGACCTGTGGCAGCCTCATCTCTCTTGGCTACAACATATTTTCCTCTAACAATATCCATCTGCTATTCGTATAAAATGTCTTCAAACTTCCAGGTAATCCCTTATTTGTGATGTGCCATTGTAAAATTTCCTTTAAAATAATTTCAGTGCATTTGAGGAATGACAGAAATTAACTTCAAGTTTAAGATTACTTTCCAATAATTGAAAATACTTAATAAATAACTGAGAAGAGGATTGAAATTAAGTTATGGAGACAAACAAAGTTGTATTTTGATTTGAAAAACTTTTGTAGAGTGCCCTCTCCCTCTTTTTAGTTCATCTTGGTTTTATACTCCATGACTTTTTCTTTGAGCATCAGGTTCAAATGAACTTCTCACTTCAAAGCAAGATTCAATCAGTCCCACTGAGCTGCTTATACTTTCATATCAACACCAAGTGAAACTGCAAGCAGCTAGTTGGTGCAGTTCCATAATAGACCCATTTTGTTTCTTGAAAGTTTTCTACACATTAGGAAATCTGCTTAAGAGATTCAAATCTGAAGAAAAATCCCAGAAAATTAGCCAAGATACATTGTTTATAGCAGATACCACAGGATGTTGAAGGATGGTTAATGACTAAATTACTGAAAAAACAGAATAAGGGGAGTATGGCAATGGGTCAATGAGTGTAATTTACTTTTCGTAAGGAGCTGTTTGCTATTTGATTGTACAAGCATTTTTGTATGTTTTTTCAGCCATTTTTGAAACTGATACTTCCTCCTGCTGCCATAATCAATCTGATTTTGGGGAAAAATCTGATTTCTCACCTATCCTTACATTTCATGATCTCCCCACCTCACATACATTCTTCAAATATTTTAAATCAAGGGCAAAGTGACATTTGCAACCAATATAAAACTATTTCAGTAAAATCTTTTGCATTCTTTTTTAGAAGAATTATTTCTGAGTGTGCACAGTTCTTTTGTTTGAATACAATGCCAATAATGAAATCACACCAATTTATTTTCCAAAACAAGTGTGCAGGAGGACATGTTTGCTTTGCTTATTGTTAGCTTTATGTTATTATTCCGCTTTTTTAAAAGGATGTGGGTGGGCAGCAGGAATGGTGATCTCTGTTTCACTTGTCTTGACTGCTGTCTGTTGAATCAAGAAGTTGTTAAAGAAGAGAGAAGTCAACCTTTCTGTGTGATCTGCTAGGGTTGCTGAACTGGGGGAACCTTCTGGACTGCAGGGAAGAGCATTCAAGCATGCACAGGTCGTAATAAGAAAGCAGAATAAAGCCTTCAGCAAATGGAGACTGGGAAACTGTGACCTGAGATACGATGGAAAGAAACCTTGTGGTTTCCAGAAGAGACTGAAGATTTTGTTTCTGAGAAGCTCTGAGTTGGAAAGAGAACAAGCATGCAAGAACAGTGTAGGGGAGAGGGAGATGTTTTTGTAAAGCCTTTGTAATTCTTCCCAGAAGTTGTCCTATTTCCTCTTCAAAACATCTGTTCATCTATCTGTAGAATTAAAAAAGTTCTTTGGTATTTTTACACAGTGTCCTGGTTTGTAACTGTTGTTCTGATTGGTCAATCCAGCCAAGACCACAACACGCAGCAAAGAAAAATCTGAACTCAAAAGCCTTGCTTATGTCAATATTTCATTTCAGTAACACAAGCAGATTTTTTGGTTCAAGACAGTTTAAGAACAGTTTAGCATTGTTAAAACATTATCATCACTTGAGCATCTCATGGCAACACATCAGTTTCAGCAAGGTAAAGGGGTATTTGTCTGTAGGCTTAACCATCCAAATTCAACTTTTAGCTGAAATCAATGTGTACATTTTTAACACTTTCAGACAGTCTCTTCCTATACATAAAATAATTTATATTAATATTACATAACGTGGAAAGCTCTAATATTTGAAGATGCTTCTAATAACTGCTGAAGTGTCTGGACTTCATATTGTATCACTTAAGTAAGTAGTGAGATGAGGAAGCACAAGGACAAAAGACTACAGTTTGCTTTTTTAACAAACATATTTGGAAAACTTGCTCTCTCTTAGTATTAGAGGGATATTTGACACACCACATTCAGAATTCCAGGTTTCCTTCCATAGATGTAGGTCTACCTACATTTTTAGAGTTATTTTGAGGTCCTCGTATACATATATTTTTACTTCAATGCATCTTTCACATGTAAAAGTTGCTTCTAGGACCTATTATCCCACATAATCTCATAGCTGCGGTGCCTATAAAAACCAAAAATAACGCATGTGGAAGTTCTGGAATTCGCATCTGTTACGAAGTTAGTAACTGCTGCAGAAGCATCCTGCCAATCCCTGGCCAAGGGACCTAATTTGCACATGTATATTTTATTTAATAGTCAGGAATATCTACAGTGTGGCTATATAGCGCATAAAGACATAACATCTAACTTCCTGTCAAGACAGTATTAGAACACTGCCCAGCAGACCAGTGTCCTCTAGCACTCATTTACCTACTGACTTACTCAAGACACCACAGGCTCCTAGTCTAACTGCGGGATACTTCAAAGGGCTGACAGAACCAAGTCTGGCCTAACTTGCATTGATGTAATATGGAGAGTAGAGTCTGCACGCAGGACTCTTCTTTATTCTGTGTCTTTGCTTCTCAGTGAAAAAGAAGTCAGATTTACACCCAACAGACTAACAGGACAATCAGGGATTAAGACCTGAATGCAAAATAATGGGTGAGTAAGCTAAAGTTAACCCCTTTTTTCTGCACAACACTTACTTGTACAACACTTACTGTTTTTTATATTGTTTGTTACATGTGCTATTCACTGTCAGATTTCTGGCTTGTTTGATTGGTTTGTTGGTTGGTTGGGTTTTTTGTTGTTGCTTTGGTGTTTTTGGGTTTTTTGTTGTTGTTGTTTGTTTTGTAATCTTCTATTACATAGAAATCCTGAAATCTCTTTACCTTCATTAATCTCTAATTTTCTTTTGGAATATTTTACGCAAAAGATTCAAGGTAATTGTCTTCATAATTGCACGAACTGCATTTGAAAATATATGCCAACAAAGACTGAAAAGGATCAGATATAAAGCCTATGAGTAACTTCTTAGCCTGATTTACTATGTCTCTGAGACTTCATTCTTATGCATTTCTTGATTAGCAGCTGACATCCTTGAACAGGTCTCTGACTGTGGAGTGTTTTTGTGAAAATAGGAAATATGGTAGAGACCAAATTAATTTTCACCTGTGACCTCAACGCTAACTAAACCATTTAATTCATTTACTGAAATGCCATTACTGTGCTCAGAATTTTACCATACAAAACATGAGTTACTTTGTATTAAAGTGGAAAAAAATATGCTAATCTGAATTCAAAGCATTATACGCTGATAAAAATGCCATAAAAGTTCAATATTTTCCTAATTAACACCCCCAATTAGTTATTTGGATGCTGCATAACTTTCATTAAGTGTCTACTCATACAGCATCTGACACATCTTTGACAATTTTGCAGAATTCTATTAATAAAGCAGGGTTTTTTTCAGAACAGATGGTGTCTCAAGAATTTGATATAACATCCATATAAAAAACTCTGCAAACATTGATACTTTATCTTCACTTATCTGACTGAATTTATCAAGCATGCTCTAAAGCCTCAGGTGTCTCGTTATTGCTTTGTATTTCTCTGAACTGCAACGTGCAATATTGTCCACGATCCCTTCTCTCTTAGCTGTAGTGTAGCTTTACCTGCCTCTACCCTTGCAGCAGAATCTTAGAGAAGTATTTTTGCCTTTGCCATTGTTGAGGCCAAAATAATTTTTTATATTTAAAATAGTAACTTAAGATGCAAATCATAGAATCATAGAATGGGCCGGGCCGGAAGGTCATCTAGTCTGACCTCCCCGCAGTCAGCAGAGACACCCCCAACTAGACCAGGTTGCCCAGGGCCTTGTTGAGCCTAATCTTGAATATCTCCAGGGAAGGGGCCTCAACCACCTCCCTGGGCAACTTGTTCCAGTGTTCCACCACCCTCATAGTAAAGAACTTTTTCCTAATATCCAATCTAAATCTGCTCTTCTCCAGCTTAAACCATTGTCCCTCGTTCTGTCACTGCAGGCCTTTGTAAACAGACTCTCCCCAGCCTTCCTGTAGGCCCCCTTCAGATACTGGAAGGCTGCTATAAGGTCTCCCCGGAGACTCCTCCAGGCTGAACAACCCCGGCTCCCTCAGCCTGTCCTTGTAGCAGAGGTGCTCCAAACCCCTGATCATTTCCGTGGCCCTCCTCTGGACGTACTCCATCAGGTCCATGTCCTTTCTATATTGAGGGCTCCAGACCTGTACACAGTACTCCAGGTGAGGTCTCACCAGAACAAAGTGGCAGAATCACCTCTCCAGATCTGCTAGCAACACATCTCTTGATGCAGCCCAGGATGTGATCGGCCTTCCGGGCTGCAAATGCACACTGCCTGCTCATGTCCAGCTCATGAGGATTTCCAAATACTCCTAAAGTTTACATCTGAAAATTTATTAAAAGGAAATAAATGAGATAGAAGACTTCCTAGCTTCTGGTAAATGTCATTTTGATTAAAATACCTGAGGCTTAACATGACAAAGCATTCTGTCCTTGTCAGCGTTATAACACAGTATGGTTACTACAAGTTTACTCCTTTAGCTTGTTGTCATGGTTTGGGCTGGGTTGGCCAATGACAAGATGACAAAAGCTCTCCCCCACCTCTCACTCCAAGGAGAGGAAGAAAAGAAATAGAGTTATAAGTTTAGAAAAAAATAAAGTACTTTAAGGAAATATTAATACAAAATAGATACAGTATAAATAAACATATATAAAACTGCATCAAAATCCCAGGACGATGTTACTGGCAGGCACTGAGAATGTTCCAGACTGGTCTCAATGATGAATGGGAACTGAATTCCAGAACTCATGGATGGAGATCAAAGGTAGATGAACTGACAGGTTCTTCCTTCGGCATCAGTCATCAAAGAAAGAGAGCCATTGAAGAAGCAGCTATTCAAGAAGAGCCCCCAAAAATAAACCAAAGAGGAGAAGCTAACCTGACTACCTTTGATCCCTCAGCTTTTATACTGAGCATGCCAGATAGGATGGAATACCCTATTGGTCAGTTTGGGTCACCTGACCTGTCCACTCCTCCCCAGAAATGCAAACTCTCCATGGGGTAAACAGCCAGCTCAGCTGACCATGATTGCTAAAGGAACAAGGAAGAACAAGAGCCTCTCTCACTGAACAGAAAGTTGGCTTTGCTCTCCCCCAAACCAGGACATTGTTACAAAGAGAATACTTAAGAATCAAAAGGATCACATGAAAATGAGCCCAAATTGTTAAGGCCCCTGATAAAATCACTGTTATTCTCTAGTAGAGAAGAGGTAGAGGCATTCTTTTTGTCTGAAACCAGAGTGTAGCATTCCTCTCAAATAATTTTTAATTACTACTTTTATCCCCCCTTCAGTAACTACAGGTATATTGTTATTCTGAACATTTATCTATTTAATAAAGAAAAAAATGGGGGGAGGGGAGGGGGCGGGGGGGAAGCAAAGGAAAAAATGCATAGTCTAGTCTTGCCAATTCAGAACAAATATTCTTATTTTTAGAAAGAGTATCTTTACCTCTTTCATTTTCTTTTATGAATATAATGACTATGTAATTAGCTAGCATGCTATGTGGGTCCATTTATAGATGCCTGCATTTCTTTTTCCTAGAATATTAGCATTCATATTCCTGCCTTTTAGCATTTTATACTATTGATAGGCTCATGTTTCTCATTACAGAGTCTAGATTTCAAATTTTCCAAAGTCAGACTTAGAAGTCTGGTTATTTATTTTACACAAAAATTGTTCATTCAACCAGTTGTATGTGGTGGACTTTAAATGGTTCATGAATTAGATATGTGTCTTCAGATATACCCATTTATGGTTTTGCATCGAAGTGATTTTTCCATTAACAATAAATATTTATGCAGCTGGCGCAGCTGAACTTTTAATTTTGTCTATGTAACTTTTTTTCTCATAAAACTAATTTCACTATATTCAACAAGTGTTCCTGAGGTATTCAATTCTTACAGCTCAATCTGCCAATTAAAAAATGGCTTTGTAGATTGTTTTTCTCAATGGCCAATTGCGTGGCTTATATACACAAATAGGAGTTGTCATGAATTACTTCTTAATTGCTTCATCCTAAATTTGTTTCTACTTCTTCATCATATTACAGCTTGTATGTCAACTTAAAATGCTACCTGGATTCTCTTCTGACTTGCACCTTGTATTTCTTTTTCTTTCAGGTCTTTGTACAGTTCTGTCTCATCTTACGTCATTCTGGTTAACAGAATCAAGTTCAAATCAGGGTAATTGTTCTCCATTGTATTTGGTTTTTAATGTTGTTGCATTTATTTTAAATCCAAAGCAGCCCTAGTGCCTGGAATTTCTCTATTTTTTTTTTTTCTTGTGTCAGTTAAACTAATTTTTTGTTCACTTTTTTTCATCTGTGCTTAGGTCTTTCTCATATCTCGTTATCATTAAACCCATCCTTTTGTTACTTTTCTTTCTTACTTTTGGCACTTTTGTTTTATATATAATTTTAGAAATAGTCTAAACTCATCGAAGGAAAGTGTTTGTCTCTCTGACTAGTGTATACTATGCAGTAACAGCAGTTATTTGAAATTAAAATGTAAAAGGACTGTCTCATTCCACAAATTAAATAAGCACTAAACTGCAAGTCAAAACTCAAAGTAAGTGGAGGAGAGGTATGTGAGGCATCCTTTTTTTGGAACAATGAGAGCACCATTCCTTTCCAAGCTTTTTTTTTTTTTTTTTTTTTTTTTGTTTTTTTTTTTTTTTATTCTGTGTGCTTTTTTGTAGTAACTGGAAAGTGATCAATTAGTTAATTCCTGTATAAAAAATGAAAAGGAAAAAAAAAAAAAAGGTAAATTCTCAGTTTCCTATATCCTAACTAATGTCCCTGATCTTTAAGAAAACATACATATATTGTACATTTTCTGCACAGTTTACCATTTATAGCTCTATTTTTAAGTCAATTCTGGAAAATTGCCATTTAGAATCTTAATATATAAAACATCTGAGAACTGCACTGCCAAAGTGCATAATTTCTTGAATTTAAGATCTATTGTGGTCTGAGAAGTGCATAGAGTTCTGAAGTCAAGCTGTATTCCCATATGCCTCTATGTGAACTTTTCAACAAGAGCACAAATTTGAATCTAAAATTTCAATATTCTTCTTAATATTCTGAGTCCAACCACAATATTATTTCAGAGTGTTATCATCATGGCTCTAGAAAAACTTGTGTTCTTTGTGTATATGATGAAATTGGTTTTGAAGTTTTTGTTTGTTCTTATAAATTCAGCACAACACAGACAAGTAAACTTCTCTTTTAGTATTTTGTGTCATTCAGGATACTTTCATCTTTTTTGGGGGAAAGAAGCATTTCTCAGGTTAACTTTCAGTATTATAAAATACTGGGGTTTTCACATGGTGTCATATTGGATCAAAAAATTTTACAGAATAGTGATGAGAGATGGCAAGTAGGGCAATGTCTGTCATCAACAAGAAATTATAACTGTTTCTTTCTGATTTTCTGAATAACAAAAGAGACGAGTAAGTTAGCAAATTTATTCATGGGCTCATCAAAAATCAGAAAGCAGAAAAGTTGGGGAATTATGAAGTCTTTTGAAGATAGTTCTTTTGTTCTTTTGACTGAACTTCCAGAAAATCACAGTCCTCAAAAGCTTCTAAGTGATCGACCAGACCAGATTAGTAAGACAAACTGCAGAATTAATTGAATAAATTATGGGTATATTAAACAAGGTAGCAGCAGTAATCACAGTTATTTGAGTTTGCCACCTGCCTAGGGATTAGCTTCCCATGAGCCTCATCATAGTAATGTTTTATTAAGGGGTTTGGATGAAAGTAGGTAGTGGTTTCACAGCATTTTATGGGAATCTTTTCCGTTGTAGTTGTCCTATGTGCTGTTTCACTGAGGTGAAGGTCTTTCAGTGGAAGGTCTCAGCTTCCATAAAGAATCTAAAATTGGGTTAAAGCAAATATGTAGATTCTCTAACCATCAGGACTTGGAGGCTAGTTAGGTACCAGTGTTAAGTGGACTGAATCCTACTCTGCATCTTGAATTCACTGTTGTTGAAATTATTTCGGTGATAATTTATAGAGATACAGACATTTTCATACACAAAACTACATTGTTTCCTACAGCTGACAAACTGAATGAAACAACAGGAATAAACAGGTGAATTTTTAGCTTCTACACAAATTATATGATTCTTGTCTTTAAAGGCAAGAGGCCTGTTTTTTACACATTTTTCATAATATTTTTCCCCTATTGAGAAAATGTGATCAAATACCTGGTTTAGGATGTTTTCATGATGACAGACATTATATGACAATATCTCAAACATGAAAATTTTAAAAATCAGACTTATTTTTGGTCTCTTTAAATATTGTCTCTGAATAGATTTTTTTTCTCCAAACCAGCAGTAAAATTGCTCAGTGTTGATGAATTTGGTGGAATGAAATTAGCTCAGTGTTTTGGCAACTGAGTTTTTTGATTAAGCCTTTGTCTCTTAACAAATAAAATTGCTCAAATAAAATTCAGCTCCACAAAAAGAAGCTTGATGTAATTATCAGAGGAGAAAATATTATTGAGAAGAGAAAGTTTTGTGTGAGAAGTTTCTCAAAATCTATATGTACGTATTTAGCATTTTCAGGTTCTGATGTTGAGAAATGTCATCCCCCCTGCTTATGATCAGACCTTTTTATATTTTGTCTAAAAGAGTTTACATTAATTTTTGTTTTGGTTATGCAGGACAACAATATATTTTTCCTAACATTTTGTTCATGTTTGTTTCCTGACATCATGTTCATGTTCTCGCCATGCTGCAATCCAGCGAGACATGGACAGGCTGGAGAGCTGGGCAAGGAAGAACCTCATGACGTTCAACAGGGAAAAGTGTAGGGTCCTGCACCTGGGAAAGAAGAATGTACCAATACAGATTAGGCATGGATCTGCTGGAGACAAGTTCTGAAGAGAAAGATCTGGGCGTCCTGGTAGACAGCAAAATGACAATGAGCAAGCAGTGTGCTCTTGTGGCCAGGAAGGCCAATGAAATCCTGGGCTGCATAGGGAAGAGCGTGGCAAGCAGGTCGAGGGAAGTCATTCTCCCCTTCTACTCTGCACTGGTGAGGCCACAACTGGAATACTGAATCCAGTTCTGGGCTCCCCAGTTCAAGAGGGACAGGGGGCTACTGGAAAAAGTCCAACGAAGGGCAACGAAGATGATTTAAGGATTGGAGCATCTCCCTTATGAAGAAAGGCTGAGAGAACTGGGACTCTTTAGCCTGGAGAAGAGGAGGCTGAGGGGAGACCTTATTAATGCTTACAAGTATCTAAAGGGTGGTTGGAAGGAGGAGGGAGCCAGACTCTTTTCAGAGGTTGGCAGTGAGAGGACGAGGGGTAACGGGCATAAGTTGGAACACAGGAGGTTCCACTCAAACATGAGAAAAAATTTCTTCACAGTGAGGGTGACAGAGCCCCGGAACAGGCTGCCCAGGGAGGTTGTGGAGTCCCCTTCTTTGGAGATTTTCAAGACCCACCTGGATGCAGTCCTGAGTAACATGCTCTAGGTCTGGGCAATCCTGCTTCAGCAGAGGGGGTTGGACTAGATGATCTCTATGGTCCCTTCCAACTCTACAAATTCAGTGAAATTCAGTGAAATGATGAGCCTGTGGGCAGCAGGAAATTTCTTCAGGGACTATAGACATCCTCATTACTTAGACAAACTGTTTTTCAGTAACTAGAAAAAAAATTGAAGACCTTATTTTGTATTTTTTTTTCTTTATTTGTCATAAAAAAAGTCTGTAAAACTAGGAATCTGCAAAAACGTGTGAAAAAAAGTTGCATGAGTACAGCTATTTTTAAATCTTTGGTGAGATTCTTAATGAGTTTGATCCAGTATTTCTCTATGTATTTCTCTCAGTTGCTTTTGACATCACTACTGAGTTAATGAGTAGCATTTACAATACCAGGGAACATTTCTTAATGTATCCTTTATATGACTGTTTTATTAATATAAAAATATTAATCTAAAATATTAATATAAAAGCATTAAAAGATTAGAATTTTTATTTTGGAGAGAAGACTATCACACAAAGGAAAGGCTTACTGTCACATGAGGCTTACAAAGGAAAATTAAGATTCTGAAAAATGCATTGCACTAGATAATCCTCCTGAGCTAGGAAGTGTAAATAGAAACTTGTCAGTATGATCACAGAAAACAGGATACATAGCAAAAATGTCAGTTTTATATTCCAATTTGTCAACATTTTCAGTAGGACAACAGTAAACACTTTTTGTTACTGTTTCTTCATAGTTTCTCATCTATGTAACTAATACAGAAGTGAACAGCTGAGCTTCTTTGTGACATCACCATTAACAACCAGAAAAATAAAAAGGTTATCACCAATTTAGCAATGCAGTCACTTCAGAAAGGATATGCTAAGTTCTTCAACTTATCTCTTCACTTAAAAAGTGCAGAGAGTGCAGGGTTTATTTAAATAAATTACATAGAAATTGATTTATCTTTAAAGCCTGATACAGTTGCTCACCAATTTCCTAATAAAAATTGCCATATTATTCATGCGATTCATTTTTTTTTTTAAATTCAGTTTTTGTCATTAAGAAGACTGACTATTTCATTTCAAAGGTGTTTACAGCAGTAACAGAATTCAGGTAATGCGACAATCCTTTCTGAAGCCACATTTCTTTTGAATGTGTACATTAATCAGCATCAGCAGTTGGTTTATCATGTATTATATTCTACAAATGGAGTCAGAAGCAGAAGATGCTAATACGGTAGTGTACGTATAGAAATAATATTAAAAATGCTTAATGTCATACAATGTACTGTGAGAAAGGTATTAAATAACCTTTAAAAGTAAAGAAAATTACTTTTTCTCAACTTCTACGATTATTGAAATAGAGAAAAGTAAGCTTGCATTAATCAGAAGGGGAAAAAAAAAAGAAATACAAGATGTATGCAGATAGAAAAGGGAAGACATTGTGTACCTTTTCTAATAGCGCTGCTCAGCAAGCCACATCTAGATGCTGCTACATCAAGCTTCAGATGAATGTGGACTTAGCAGTGGCCAAAGGAAAATGGAGTCATAAGAATTTTTAGAAAAAAAATGAGATAAGTTAACAAAAAAGGACATATACATCCATGTGACATCCATAATTTATGTGCTTGTATCTTGAACACTACATATAATCATGGTTACACCATCTCATCAAAGGGTCCAGAATTAGAAAAGTTCCAAAAATAAAAAAAACATGATTGTTCCAGAAAATAAATGGTCCCTAGGATGAGAAGCTAAACAGATAAGGACTTTTCTGACTTTTAAGGCATATTTGGCTTAAAAGGAGGAAGATTGTAAAGGACTATAAAAATGTAAAAAACATTGAGAATTCAAAACTACAGCTTTATAAAATAAAAACAATTCAGATTTTTCCTTCCCTAGCTACCATTCTAAGTTAAATATAAATTATATCATCAAGGTGACACAAGAATGTATGAAGATGAGTGAAATGGAAATTTCTTTTCTAATTATATCCTGTTATTTACTAATTTATTTATAATCACCATGAATTCCTGAATCTCTGTATCAAGCCTCCTGAAACACATTTTACTTTAAATTTTCAAGGAATTAAAAGATTAGATCCATTCTATGTTCTTATCACGTGTTTTTGGTATTGGAGCCATTCAGTTTTAAAAGTCTTTCCATTGTTATGTATTTCCATGTGAAAACTAGAACTCTGGCATCATATCATAGTTCAATACTATTGGGCTTTATGAAAAGTAGTAAATATTGTAAGATTTACTAATATCTATCTGGGTGATCAACAGTAGACATCCACACTGACATCTGCTTTGTTTTCCATCCCCCTAATCCTCAACCAGAGGCTCTCAATCACATCATTCCTAACTGTGAGGACTGCACACACAATCCTCTCCCTTAAAATTGTTGGAACTCCTCCATCTCATCTGCTCTGCCTATCCCTCTTGAACAGCCCACAGCCCTTCATCCCAGTGCTCCAGTCGATAGACTCATTTCCTCAGGTCTCACTAATGCCAATGACATCATAGCTCTGAAAACAGACAAATACCTCCACTAACTCTATCAGAACCCAAGCCCATACACAGCTGTTGGAAACTAAGAGGCATACCTGGTGTTCTGTAATTAGATAAAAAACTCTTTGGAGTTTTAATTTTTTTTTCCCCACAGAGTAATTACAAAGAAAAAAAAATCTGTAAGTCTTTCAAGAAGAAGAATACAAGGAAGGATATTAACAATTACTTTGTTGCAGCAGATCCCTGAGTTCATTACTGAACACTTGAGGCTAGCAGTAAAAATAAAAAGCTTCTGATAATTACATAATGCCATTGGTATTCAAATATGAAACAGTAGATTTTAATTTACTGTTTGTGAACCTGACAGATACAAGACTTGATTAGTTTTGGTTGTACTGGTTTGTTTTTTGTTTCTTTGTTGTTTTTTTGTTTCTTTGTTTGTTTGTTTGTTTTTGAAGCTGAGCTTCTGCTGCCTGAGCTATAAGTGATTTTTAATGCTTTCTTTACAGTGCAACCACATTTCTTCTACCAAAATACGTTATGGCTTGATATTGCCTTTTACTTTCACAGTGACATTGCAGTGAACAGTACTGAGCTTGGTACACCTTGCTCTCCATATATGCTCTCCCTTCTTTTATATTCCACAAAATAATACTATTCAAGGACAATGCTAGATAATATCATTATATTCTGAAAGGACTATATTGAGTGTTTTTCGGTTTTTTTTTGCTTTTTATTACAAAATCATTTTTTTTTGTCACAGTTTTGACATGATGGAAATTGCTATAATGAATATTTGGAGTAAGTAATTAATAGATATGGAGGCTAACATTTGAATCTGTGACAATACAGATATCAAAAATCCTAATGGAAACTAAGGACCGTTTGGAGGATGTGATATGATAAACCTGGGAGGAGTGGGGGGTGGGTGGATGGGATAGAAAAGAATACAGGAATCTTTCTTGCTCCTTTAGCAATGTTTCCCATCATAAAATGGAATTTCTGGAGAACTGGAAAATTCTCAAGACTTCACAAGTTGCTGGCAAGCCTGTCCTGGTTTGAGGTAAAATGGAACCAATTTTCTGTTCAGTAATTTTACTTCTTAGCTGGGCCTCTTGTAACAAACCAAACTCTGAAATTAACATATTGTTCAGAAACTGTTCACTCTCACAGTGATAAGACCTGATTATACCAAGGAACAGTATGCAGAGAGGCCCTTGCTTATACTTAATGTTATAACAACCAAGGTCAGGTAACTTCGTTATTTGCCCCGTTGGAGGGTTGGAAGTGGAAGAGCATAGACAGGTCACACCTGTAGGGAGGATCAGACAGGACAGGTGACCCAAACCTGACCAACTGGGTATTCCATCCCATCTGCATCGTGCTCAGTATAAAAGCTGAGGGATTAAAGGGTCAACTCTCTTTCTTCAATGGCTGACATCTATGGAGGACCCTGTCTGTTCATCTGCCTTTGATCCCAATCCATGCGTTCCTGACTCCAGATGTGGAATCCAGCTCCTGTCCATCTCTGAGTCCAGTCTGGGACTTCTCCCTGTGTCTGATGGTGATTGTCATCGTGGAAGCTTGATACTGTTTTGTATGTACTGTATAATTTTTTTTCTCTTTTTTTTTTTTTAACTTTCTTCTTATTATTTATTATTTCACTATTTATTAATATTTTCATTAACGTAGTTTATTTTTTATAAACTCATAAATCTCTTTATCTCGTCCTCTCCTCTCTTTTCCTTAGAGGGGATAAGGAGGGGCCATCTGTCATTCTCATTGGTCAATCCGGCCCAAACCACGACACAAGCCTCATTCACCTCCTGCCAGAGTGCATTTGACATCCCCTGAACCACTCTGCACCTCTTCCTCACTCACTTTTCCCACAGATGCAACAGATGCCTCTCCCCCTCTCTTGGTTCATACAGCATTCCTGCCTGCATGTAGCATTTTGCTTAGAGAGGGTGGAGAACCACTAAGTAGGAAGGGAGAGGGAGTACCTAAAAAGGGGATGAAGGAATAAGTACAGTTTTGATTCCAGTTCTAAAATAGGATATTCAGATCCCATGATCAGTCTGGCTGTGAATGGCAAGGGAGGGGAGGGATGGATTTGAGAAGGGATTATGAATCCAGTGCATAGCAGGGCTGTCATTAAACAATAACACAAAGGTGCTGCACAGAAGAGCAAAAGATTAATATTGTAGGCATCAGTGCCTAAATGCACTTTATAGTATTTAATAAAATGTATACATAGAATCTTAATACTTCTATTGTATCAGCATATATACATCACTGATGACCATATGATACCTCGGCCTTTTTCAGTATTGTTGTTGGCTTGTTGATTTATTTTTGTTTGTTTGTTTCCAATTCTTACTCCACCCAGAAACAGAGGGAGGAACTGAGGTTCCGTTACCCCAATGTAGGGGCATTTGAATAAATAAAGAGAATGAGGAAGGGAAAGGTTGCCCTTCATTAAAATAGCTGTGAACTATCAGTGGTTTCTCCTTTCTCCAAAATATTCACCAAAAAAAATATTGAACAGCTCCCTTTTCTGTAATCCTCTTACTCTGCGGAGTTATATATCATTTATTCCCTACCAAGTGCTTCCTGCTGTGTACAGGACTCTATTTTTTTTTTTTTAAGCTATTATGACCAATTCATAGCTTCTGCAGGAAAACAGGCCTATTTGATCCTGTGTTGATGCAGGAGCCCTTATATTCCTGCCATTGCTTACAGTGATTTAAAATAGTATCAAAAAATGATTTCTCTGAATATGTTCTTTTATCCATTCCATGTAGTTAGGCTTTTGTTTGGGTGGTTTTTGTTTGTTTAGTTTGAACTATTGAACTATTTTTTTCTTCACTTAGTAGGACTGCATAAAGATTGTTTGTCCATCTTAATATACATGCAATATTTTTTTTCTGTTTCTGCTAATGCTTGTACCCCCCAATATTTGGAGTTTATGAGTAGAAAGGAATTAAATTTTTCTATGAGGCTAAAATTTGAATTAGTGAAATAAATAGTATTAACTTAATAAAATTAATTTAATAAAATTCCCTAATAACAGTTTCCTTTTGCTCAGACCTTTTATTTCCTTTTCATTTACTTTTTTCATTTAAATTACGATACTCAGGTAAATCTTTGGTATGTAGGAGTTCAATATACATTTTATCATCAAATCATGTGTCCAAATTTTCATCTCTAAGCAAGAATTTCAATTGCTTTAGATTCCTTTATATGGAATAACTGTAATAATACTGAATGTTTATATTCTGAGAAAATTATACATAATATTCCATTTGAGGATTTGTTATCAAATTAAATGACAATAAATTCTCAGGGATTTTATTTAAGGTCCTTACATCCTAAAGACCTTAATACATATATATATACACCAATTTATTATTTTTTTATTTAAACAAGCCATTCTAGTAGGTGTTTTCACCCGTTTTAATGTCTTAACTGCTGAAATAATGTCTATACCGCCAAAGTAATGCTTAGATTTATTTCTTGAGTTCTTGCAGAGAATTTAAAATCAGTGGGTGTCTGGACCCATTCAATTTGCTTTTTATATTCTTCTATGTGCATGAAGATACTGAATATAAGACGTCCTCACTTTTGCTATTGTCTTGTTCACTGGTTTTAACATTTTGGGAAGACACCTATGATTTGCAACATTTCTGACTTCAGAAAGAATCAAATGTTTTTTTATGGGCTGGATGGAGTAGGCTGATATTACTCATATTTACAGTTAACCATACCCATAAAATTTTTGCTTAGATGTAGCATGTTTTGTGGCATAGTTTTGTTGTTGTTGATTTGCTGTTGTTAATTTGATTTTTTTTCCACGTTCTGGAATTTTAATCAAACAAGAAGTGGATAAATCAAACATGACATGAGAGGAATATATTGTGCATACAGTAGGTTTTGTGTACACCATACACACCAGGAAACTATAGCTATTACATGGCAAATAGAGTTGACAACCAATATAAGATGAAATCTTTTGAAGTAATGTAATATTCATTTTGGAGCCTGATTACACTAGGCTTTTCCACATCCTTTCTTAAAATAAATTTTCATTTTATGTTTAATTTGAGTTGCTTTTATTATGTTAATTCCTTCTATTCCTTCTTACAAAGAATCAGTTATATCAAAGAATTTTTTGCACTCAACTTTATATTGTAATTTCTTTTTTAGAATGCCTTTATATTTATGTGTAGTGAATTCTGAATATTTAAGGTCTCTCTTCAAGTAAGGAAAATAAAATCATAACAAGCTAAGCAAATAAACAACTCTTGAGTCAGTCATGATATCATTTTAGCCAAGAAGCTTCCATGCCATTCACAACACTATGGTTTGTTTTGAAACTAACAACATGCTTGAGGAACTATGTTAATCTAAGTAACTTCAGTTTCAAGTTCTTATCAAATAAAATACAGAGTGGGAAAAAGGTATTGAAGGAAAAAATGAATATTTTTTTATCTTTTCTTCTTGATGTGGACTTTTTCCTCATTTTGTTTTTGTTTTAATATAGTCATGTTCATAAGAGAGGCTAAATGATGTGATTAATAGGTACTGTCTGACTCATGCTTCACTGGGCACTACTTTAACAGTACTGCGTCTGGTAGGATGAAAAGGTGTGCTTGAAACAGGAAACGTGGAAAACAAATGAAAAATCATAAAAAAACCCCAACGTTTCAGCTTTTCTCTGGGTATATTTCTTACACAAATTGCATGTTACTTGTGATCTCAAATGTGGTTAAAGATTCAAAGGACATTTTATTAGTAATGCAGTAAAACTGTTGCCAAAGATTTAATATTGCCCACCAACTCCACCTAAGTGGGTAGGAGAGACACTGCACAACAATATCTCTCCAACAGTAGGAGAGTACTGCACAACAGTCCACTGCACAACAACGCTATCAAACGATTTTGTGTTCTTATGCCTACAGAGGGTACACTGCAGCCTTTAATAAGAACCAAGTTTTATCTTGGGTATCAAACAGGCAGGGTATCAAACAATTTTACATGCTTTATATATTAAGGTATAATTGAAGATAAAAATCAGTTAGCTTAAATTAGCAGTATTTCTAAAAAGTAGATCGAAATTTCTGTTGAAATAAAATTTTTAGAATTAAATCTGAGTTTGGACAAGATTAAAAATAGTGTACTTTCAAGCAATGTGTGAAGTTAAATTGTGACATATTCAGAACTTCTTTAAGTGGAAAGAAGGGCCTGTATATGGATGCATGCTTTAAGTGATGGAAGAGCATTTGATTCAATGTAGTAGAAACATAGAATGGGACTCATTTGATGTGTTGTTGCTTTAAAATTAGTAGAGAGAAATAAGCAGTTCTATAGTCAGCTCATCTTAAAATTCTTGCTGGAATTCTCCTTCATCCTAGAAAAATTCTTTATTTCCACTGTGAAAGAAGTCTCCTTTGCACACCTATATTATTGGTCACTGAAGTTAGATGAAAACAAATCACACAGCAAACATACATCTATTAAATAGTTGTTAATATGTATACACATATAAAAATATATTATTATATTTATGTATATACATATCTAAATATATAACATTATATATAAGTACATATATAATGTGAAATATCTATAACTTGACATCTAACTCTTGAAAAGAAACCTTGATTTCAAATCAATATTCTTGAAATCAGAGAAATTACTTGAAACCACAGAATTATTTGCAGAAGGAGCTTGCTCAGTTCATAAATTCTCCACTCTCAAAGAAAATTCTTTTGTGAGGTACCATTTCTGGCAGCCTCAGAAACCAAAGCCTGAACAATTTATTTATCCCTAGAGATTGCCCTGGCAAGCAAAGTTAGAAGCAGAGAGGTAGAAACAATTTGAAAAAAATGTATTTTGTCACTTACAAAAGTAGCAACATGGATTTTCTGTTAATCAGGACTTCAGTGTCCATATCTCTCAGTTCAGCACTCACTTTCCCAACTCTCCCATGAACTAAATTGCTTGCCAATCAGAAGAAATGTTTTTCCTTCATTTTTTTTTTCTCTGAATAACAGCCTTTCAAAAACATAGAGCTGGAGTGTTCATAGAGTCCTGGATGGGAGAGTATTACTTCAAATAGAAGTAGCCCTTACACACAGGGAAAAAATAAATTGTTCTGAGGCTGCATCTTAGATTTAAAGTATTTTATTTTTATTGGAAAAAAGCAGCAAAGTGCACTCTGATAAAATCAGATATATTCACATTTCTATATTTTGCTGTACCTTTTGTACTACAAAAACACAATTTATTTGTTGAGCCTTTCTAGGATAAGACATAAATCATGCTGAAATTAAGTTTTGGATTGATGACAGTATATTGTTTCCTTTAGTAGCAACCAATTCTAATGATGTATACACAAAGTATGAGGGAATATGCTCAAATGCAGAAATCAATGTGCTGTTATAGCTTTCATTAGGTAGAGTATGGAGATTTAGAGTCTATATTGTTAACTAAGCAAGGATAACTGGCAAAAAGCCCAAATAATATTTATCAAATATTGCATCTTGTTCTATTATCCTTTGAAATTGTTCTAAGTAGGTGTAACAGAAAAACTAAACTGAATTGTCCATTTACATCAGAACTAACAAGTTCCACATACTCTGCACTTTGAACAGTATTTGCACTTTCTCCCTTTCTTAGGGAACACAAGCACTGCATCACTGTCAATTGTCTTCAGCACTCCTTTGTGGCAGTATTAATTTTTTCATGTGTAATTTTGACAACACTTGATTCTGTGTTTATTGTATGCTTCTGAGAGATCTTCCAGATCTCACATCTTGTGTGTTTCATAATTTCAAAAACTATTATCTCTGCTTCACCTTTCTTTCCACTAGAAAAACCTGCCTGAAGAAGTTCATGTATAAAATTACATCATCATATAATAAACATATGTAAGCATTATATAATAAGCATATATAAGCATTATATAATAAGCATATATACAAATGTACATACATACATATATTCTAATGATGCCTTAAAATTGGATCCTTTATATCAGGAATGACAAGAACAAAGGTTTAGTTTAGAGGACAGAATGTTTTGAAAATTAAGCAGTTTGGCAGAATTTGCTTTCTGACTCATGGCTAGATGAGATTCCTGGCCTGAAAGAGAGGAAAAAAATTTACATGGGCTAGTTTCGGTTTATATCCAGGTGAAAGCGTCTAAAGCGTCCGAGGATGCTCCTGCAGTCATATATAGTTCTATATAGAAAAGGGTACTTCCAGACGGAGATACAATCCATCCCAAGGGGACTATTCATCAGTTTCAGAACTCTTAAAATAAATTATTTTAAGTCTTGGTCAGCAGCCTTCTGTTTAATGAAAATCTCTGCTCTTTTCAAATATAGATAACACATGACATTCTCTGAAATGTTTTACTGGAAAATACAGACAACAATATTGAAAATAAAGCTTAAGGAAGATTGCATTATAAGATTGAATTCTGAAGACTTATTTTGCTTTCTGAAACTTTGCAACTTGCTTAACTCTGAACTAAATCATGTTCTAAGTACACACTAGGAAACAATACAGATAAAACTATATCAAACTGTTGTTAGTCAAATGTCTTTAAACAGTTAAGAAAAACCTTTGTTATCAATATACAAGAAAAAGACATGTTTTTTACAATCTGCTGAATTTCAAATGCTGTACATTAACTGCATGCAACAAAACAGAGGTTTTGAGTGCTTGTGGGAATTAGTTTAGTAACCTTGAAGTATAAGGGATAATTATTTTAAAACTTCTTGAAATTCTCATACAACGGGTCATTTCACTTCTGGAAATTCCTTAGTTCTATTGAACCAATGTATCCTAGTTGTTATTGCTATCATGGTTTGCTGAAGCATGTAAGATTGAAGAAAGCTGTAACTGTGCTTATTTTAAAAATAGTTGTAAAATATTGGAAGATTTGTTGTATTTATAAATATATCGAAATAATCTAAAAATTCTAAACTTAACATGCTCTAGCTTTGGGCAATCCTGCTTCAGCAGGGGAGTTGGACTAGATGATCTCTATGGTCCCTTCCAACTCCAAAAAATTCAGTGAAATTCAGTGAAATTACACTGGAAATACTGGTAAAATCATTTGGATATGAAAAATCCTGTTTGCTATTCATGTGGTTATGCTAAACTAGTAGTTGCAGAAGCTATACAAAGCAAATAAAGACAGTGTGCTGGAATTAGAAGTGATTGCCCACTGTGATTATTTGTAGCACTGTAGCCCAGTAAATACTGACTTATTGTTTGCAATAAGTTTTGCTAAACTGAAAAATCAGACCTCAAAATCAGCGTATCTTTGTTTGGAGTTGCTTTGACCTGCCTAGAGATGTGGTTTAACTTCTAAAAGCAATTATCCAATCATCAGCTAATAGTTTTACCTTTTATTGTTTTGTACCAATGTGTGGTGTTAAGCTTATCATTGCATGCATTTATTAACTAACAGATAGTTATAGTACAGTTTATACCATTTAGGAAGAAGTATCTGAGACCCTAGAATAAAATGCAGTGTGGAAGACTGCCAGCATGGGAAGGCAACAAAAGTGTTGAAAATGGAGAGACAGGATAATACTGGAGGCTCTAGACCTACACACAATTCACCAATGGTCAATTGGTCAAGAAATGCAGCCTTTTGATCTGGGCAAAATAAATTTTTGAGATTAAAAAAAACCCACACAAAGTACAAGCATTCAGCACATGTAAAGTATACCATATACAGAGCATTTGGATACATCACAGACTCTCAGACCAATGAAAAGAGAACAAGGTGTTGAGCATGTTAACAGACATAGAGATAGATCTTAATGTGTAAAAGAAGAAACTATCAGAATCAACATTGTGCTACTCCCAGCACAGGATTTAGCTTGCTGATGATGCTCCATATAGATCCTTCTCAGACAGAAACCATCTCCTCTAAGACACACCACAGAAACAACAGAAGGGTGAGTGTGAAACCAGAGAAAGGGACTGATACTAGGAACTATTATTTTTTATATATATCTATGTATGTATGTTTAACTTATAAATACATATTTATAAACTCATTGACATTTAAAACACACACACATGTATTTTAACTGCACAGAATTTGAACTGTGTTAGTCTCATTTTAACTGTACTAATAACTTGTTGGTTAGACTGTTAAGACTTTGACAAGACTAATAATAAACAGGTGGCAATTCAAGTAATCTGTTCTTTAAGTCCAGTGAAAGAAATTGGTTACATATCCCCCTAACAAAATTTCTATCGTTATCAGGGTGAATAAATAAATTATTCTGCTTTGGGGTACATGCCTAATGGATAACACGGGTATGAAACCCCTGATATTTTCATGTAGAACTGTCTGGAAAAGGATATAGGGGGACATAAATTTGCAAACATTCTAAGAATTTTCAGAGGAGAGACAAGCTGAACTCTAAGCTAGATACCTTTGATTGCATGCATGACTTTGTTAGATAATGCTTTGAATTATTTGAATTTAAGAAATCCCTGAATATAATAGTTTTGACAAATCTGTCCTCTTTATGTACTATAAGCATTAGAAATGTAAAATATCCCTTTGTTGTTTGTAACCTATCTAGGTTTGAGGTTTAAATTTTTATCTTCTATTGCTAAAAAAGTTATCAGATAAAGTAACTAAAGCTAAATTAAATGCATGAATTACATCGTGTTGGAAAAGATTCTATAAAATATAGGTGTTAATTCTATTATGGTAACTAAAAGATTGTAGTTGCCAAACATGTCTTACTAGCAGAGGTTAGATTCATGCGGGCAAGACTAGGTCTTGTATGGAGTCCAGAAAGTTGTGACGCTGACAGTTATAAAAGGGACAAAATAACATTCTCTACATACATTCTGACACTTTATTTCTGCATTACAGAATTGTAGTGAATGTTATCTTGAGACACATTTATTGTATCTGAGAAGAAGAGGTTGGTGGGTAGCACAGAATATTGAGAGGTAGGGAGGTGTAAGAAAGACAAGGAACAGTAGAGGTATGAAGATGTGCAACTGAGGAGACATAGAAGGGAATATAGAAAAGCAGAGGCTTGTATTCAATTTAAACACAGAACACAAAACACAGGTCAAACCCTTGAAACATTTTGATTAAAATATATAATAAAAACCCTGAATTTGACAAATTGAGTTTAGGGGAAGTAGGACTGGGATTATTTGTGAAATCCACAGCAAACAAAGATGTGAGCTTTGACAACAATTTCTATTATATCAGGCTTCAGTGCTGCATGTATATCATTTCACTTTAATTAGGGATGTCATCAGATCATAACATGTTCTGTGCACTACCTCATTGTTTTGTAGTATTTCTAGGTTTCTGCATAAAAGAAAAATTGCTTATGGTGGGCTGACCTTGGCTGGCTGCAAGACACCCATTCAGTCACTCACCCTCTCCAAGTCCTCAGCAGAACAGAAAGAGAAAATAAAATAGACCCTGTTACTGCATGGGATCCTCATGGGCTGTAGCTTCCTTCAGGGCATGTCCACCTGCTCCACTGCAGTCCTTCATGGGCTGCACAGGGACAAGCTGCTTCACCATTGTCCTCTCCATGGGCTGCAAGAGAATCTCTGCTCCAGCACCTGGAGCACCTCCTCCCACTCTTCTTCTCTGACCTTGGTGCTTGCAGGGCTGTTTCTCACAATGTTTTTCCTTGCTTCTCACTGTCTACAGCATTTTATCCTTTTTTCAACCTCATTTCCCTGAGGTGCCACCAGTGTGGCTGAGGGGCTCAGCTGGGCCCTGCAGTGGGTCTTCTTGAGCCAACTGGAACTGGCTGTGTCCAGCATGGGGTAGCCCCAGCCTTTCCTTAAAAAGGCCACCCCTGCAGCCACCCCACTGCACCTGCACCCAATACGTTGATACAGGGTACTGAGATAAATTTTGCTTGATGAATGTACTTTTTCATGAATTAAACATGAATAATATTTTTAATTGCATATATCAACATTGAAGAATTACATTATAAACTGATAGTTGCATGCTAAGTTCTTCACTAGATTACTAAATGGATCCTGACACATTTAATCATAATTTGATATTATTATTTGTCTCACTGGCTCTGAAAAAGACAGACTCTGAGGAGACAAATCTGGAGAGCAAGATACTGTTGTATTTCTAGTCTGAAATAGAAATGAAGCATTGCGAAATATATGATTTCAGCCTCAGGATATTTTGCGTGTATGGTGACTGCTTTTATTTGCAATAATTTCACTTTAAGGGCTAAGCAATCAGGGCATATAAATCAAATGATACCCAAAACAATATTCATATCAACAGTCATAAAAATAAATGCCTGTAGAATAAAAGACAGCAATGAAGTAAATATAAATCTTTAATACACTTGAGTGAGTCCAGCTGATGTAAGAGGTTGAGCAAAAGCAGTGTAACCGTGAGAGCAAATCCTTATGTAAAATTTGTCTATTGATGTTGCTGTGTTTTTATTGATTACATAGTAATAATAATAATAATAATTTAAAAATTACTATTCTTCAGCTATTCTTCTTGTTTGCTTTTCTAATGCTGAGGTTGGATGGTATTCTTATGGCCAACATAAAATATAGCAGTAATGTCAGGCCCCCGTCTGAAATAAAATTTTTAAGTGAACCAAAGGACCAAAATGTGTTTTGTTTTGTTTTATTAAATTTTAATTCCTCCTTAGAATTTCATTTTAAGAAAAGGGAATATTTACCTCCTAATCCTGAGGGCAAAATATCTATATGCTTCAAAAAAGAATTTTCAACATGGTGAGTTCTCAGTGTTAAGAAAACATAACTATGAGAAATCAAAGTCTTTCAAAAAGAAGCAGCCAAGAATTTACCCTGGAGAACCAAACTGCAGTATCATAGTGAAATCCCATGTGAAAGAATACAGGAAAAATGTACCTTCCAGAGACCTAATAGGAACATGGAAGACTCTATAGAGATTAAGTTATTTGTGAAATAATGAACATAAAAACCTCTAAATACCAAGAAAGTAAGACATCCTGACAAATTTTAATATAAAACAATAATCTAATTTGCTTCACCATGGTAAAAGGGGTCCTTTTAAGTCTTAAAAATGGATGTGGTGGATAAAACAAGAATATCCTGTGCATATTCTCTAACATGCAAATGCAGTCATCATATTAATGTCTTAAAAGCTAGAAGTATAATGTATTATGTGGTGCAAATGGTGGAAAATAATAGATATTTTATGCCTACATAGCACCCACTTTTTTCAATTAATAATATTGCCTTTTTTATGAATGCTTTCAATTATGTTTGAATGAAAACTCGGAATGAACACTGTTTCTGACAACATTCAAGAACATGCATGCAGCATCGATGTGTGCATGTCTTTTTTCTTTTTTGTATTAGAGAAAACAACACCTAAGATTATTTTATATCAATTTATTCATATCTGGAAAAAATTTTTGAAGTTTCAACTAAAATGATGCTTCAGTAATCTGACACCAAAAAATGGTAGGGCTGTTAGGTGTTTACTGAAGCATGAAATAAAACACAGTACTGGAGTTCTTTGTCTTTCCTATGACTGTTAACCACAGCCCTTCAAATAACTTAATTCACTTGCCCATTCACTGATACCCATTGATCTAGCAATCTAGTGATGTAATGAAGAACCATTCCTAAGGACATAGTCCTTAGGATATGGTTTAGTGATTTTTATTGCTTCTTTCTTTTTTTCTTTTTTTTTGTTTTTTTTTTTTTTTTTTTTTTTTTTTTTTTTGTTGTTTTTTTTTTTTTTTGTCAGAGTTAGGTTGATGGTTGGACTAGATGATCTTTAAGGTCCCTTCCAACCTAGACCATTCTGTGGTTCTATGATTCTATGATTCATAAAAATGTAAAAAGAAGTTGACACTTCATTAAATATTACTGAAGTAACTAAGAGAGACGGTTATGGGTTTGGTGGGTTTTTTTGGTTTGTTTGGTTTTGATGGTTCTTTTTTTACTTTTCTCTATTTTGAGAGAGTATTCTAATGAAAGAAAAGCTTTATTTACTACAAAGTAGCTTCTTTGGTTTTTTTTCTCCATTTGATTCTACCCTACTTTGTTCTACTCTAATGTTCAATGTTTACTGATCTATGGTATAATAAGCAAGTTTTATGATTCAAGATGGTCTTTTACACAGTTTGGAATTTTTAAAGGAAAAATAGACAAAAAAAATACTATGTGGATATTTTGTTTAATTTTGTTTAAATATCTATTTTTTTTTCCTTATACTTACTCATTTTTCTTTAGGTATATGGAGATATTAATTTCATTCTGTGATTTCTAATAAAAACTATGTTATTTAATAATTTTGTATTGTAGTTATTATTTCCATTTTCATTGAGTGCTTTAGAGGGCAAAATAACAAGTTCTGTCATAATAATTATTATGCACTAATTCCAAAATAAAAATATAAAAGTAACAGATGATATTTTGATACTCAGAATATTTCATTAATTTCCCTTAGATTTTTTTCCCCAAAAGGAAAAACAATTACTAATTAATACAAATAATGTATTGATTTGAAGTTACTGTAACTTTTCTCTATAACAGAGAGTGAAGTAATTGAATTGTGAGACCTGTTATTGAATAGAAAAATAAAGTTAGCTTTCAGATGTGAATTTATCCTTTCTAATACTGGTCATCCTACATAACTTGGTTTCAGTAGACTCCTATTTATGGGCATATTATCTTCTTAATCTGAAAGAAAATATCAGTGGATTCAAAATGACATAATATCCTGTCACAGAATTTATAAAAATTCTACATTTTAATTAGCTTTCAGAAATATGGAACATAAAAAAATGAACAGAGTAAACAGCTGAAAACAAGGATCCTAGTTTTTAACTGTGAGTAAAATTAAATAATAAATAACTCTGGAAAAAATAATTTGCAAATATGAAAAAGGTTTCTATTTTTCATTTTTAAAAAAAACAAGTCAGAAATGCATCTTTCTGTCTAATCTAAATGCTCGTTTTCTTTTTCTGTGGCATTACTGTTTCTCTGGCAACCAATTTTCACTAATGCTATACTACCTTCTTTTTTTGGTTTTGAGTTTTTGGGGCTTTTTGTTTGTTTCCTGCCTTTCCTGTTTAATTTTCTCTCAGTTATTAACTGATGTGCTGCAGATATTGTTATTAATCTCAAATGGTGTGGGGCTGTATGATTTCTGCAGGGTTTACTTCACAAAAGGGCTTGAAAATTAAACAAAACAATGTTTAGTCTCAGGACTGGAAAGAAGTTTTGAAAGTTTAAGTGGAGATTTGAGTTCCAACTCTTTAAACTCTTAAGTGCTTCGTATTTTTAAACCATAGTACCTTACATTGTACTTAAGAACACAAGGAATGGTCAAAATAATTGAAAAATCCACTGAAGTACTGACAATAAAAAGATATGAAATATAAAACCCATAGACAGGAAAAAACACAATGTAGAACCCTGTAGCAGTACTCAGGAGCTACAGAACAGAATCTCTGACACTTTTAAATATATATTAACATATTCATATATATATTTAATAAAAAATATCATTTATACTTTCCTTTGCAGCATGTTGTGGGTAACAAGAAAAAAATCAATTTGTTTCCTCTAATAAACAGGGAAATCCTGCCCTAAGAGTTACTCCTAATATTAGGAATAATGTCATACTTCATAGAATTTGGATACACTTAAGTCTTGGGCTTTGGTAAACTGCTGACTGCTATCACAATGTTTTTTTGCCAACTGTAACACTCAGGTAATCCATCTACATTCAAAGTAGATCTGTCAACTTCCTAGTATGTATGTGCTTCATCAGTTGTAAATAAAACCATGACAGAACAGCTACAAGAGAGCTATGTTCCAGTAAATAAACAGAAAGAAAGTTTTTTCCACTGAAAGGAAGAAAAAGGCAAGGATCCAGTCTGATATAATTTTAGCTGCAAAAAGACCACAATTTTACAGCTTCTAAAACAACTGCTGAATGGGGATGATAAAGATCTAGAGTCTAATGACAGTGTTGAAGAACTAGAGTTCATTTATATAGCATTTATTCCAGTTTTTCGATTTACAGTGATATCTAAGCTCTCCTATACATAATGGGGGGGGGGGGGAGGAGAAGGAGGGGGAGAAGGGAAGAGAGAGAACTTTTCTAGCTCTTGCACTTAGAGAAGCTGAGGTGAACAGATGTATTTTGCTATTTTTTTTTTTTCCTATTTCAATACTAGCTGAAACAGTGACTCTGAAAGCAGTTGAGCAATAGGGCAAAATATACATTATAGACAGGCTAGAGCTTGGTTCATTTGCAGCTGCAATACTATCATAGTCAAAATCTCACCAGAGATGCTGGTTGCCTTCTCTTTACCCTCTTCTAACTGCAAAATCCTCTTATTTTTTCCCCATTTAATTTATTCTACATTTAATAGTGGATCTTTTTTCTTTCCTCACGTGTTGTTAAAAAAAATAATCAATTTAATACTAAACTTTGAGGGAAAACAATGTATAATGTAAAATTCTGCCTTTTACTTATCTTTTATTTATGAGATAAAAAGCTTATATTAAAAGGAAAACAAATGTAGCATACTCCATTGTATATTTGATGGAATTTGCATAAATTTGTATCTGAAAGAATTCCATGAGATTACTTCTAGATGCTGAAACTAATGGCTACTCCTCATAGTAGTGAGGAAAGCCTGACCATGATCCCTACTGAGATAAAATATCAAGTATTATTAAAAGAAACAATATTTATTTCTTCAGGAAAAGAAAAAATACATAATCAAAAGTCATGTTTTTCTTTCATTTGGCATGCTAATTTTTGAGTGTATAAAGATTTGTAATAATGTTTCCAAAACCTTACCATTAATCTGGAAGTTTTAAGTTTAATCTGTATGTTTCTATGATGGTTGTACTTGCAATACAGTTCTAAAGGCAGCTTCCAGAAGTAGACAGAAAAAAATGTCCTTACCACCTAAGTTGAAGAGTAAGGATGCAGTAGATTTTTTTACATCAAGTATTTGTGATGGAAACAGAAGGGCTAATTCCTTATTGATATTATGCTCCACTTAATGATGTAAACTATTAGTTAACTCTCTTACTAGTTGTGTTATAACAACTATTATAAAGGCAGAATTTAGAAAAAAAAAACTGTTGAGACAAATTTATAATCACTCCATTGAGATAATACTTTTTCAGGTATTTCTGGCTAATGACAAGTACACAAACCGTTTGCAACTTCTGTTAAAATATTTTAAGATGTTTCAATTTAAAAAATTAAGAAAACAAATGAAAAAAAAAAAAACCTTAATGTCTTCCGTTTCAGCTTTAGTTTGTCCTCTTCAGAGTGTGCTACAAAAGTTAGGAAATGTGAGCTCCCTCCTTTTCTATGTCATGCTTTATGATATTTTGCCTTTTATTTCTCAACTTTCACTCCACTAAGAAGCGAACTCCTTGTATGTGTTTTTTGTGTTATTTCTACTTAAGGACATTAAAGAAATGACACATAGTACAAAATATTTGAAATTAGGAAATTGTGGGACTGCAAGCAAATAGACTTTCTATTCAGTATTTCTAGTGCATGAAAAGGAAATATAGAGGTTAGATCAATATGGATTTGAGGTTAGTTGTCAAATCAACTCTATTTGAGTAGACAATAGTTTAAAAAAAAAAATCCAAAACCAGGAAAGGAATCCATGGTTTCAACTGCCTTCACATTCCACCCCTGCCCTGTCCAATAGGTTTGCTTGTTNTTTTTTTTTTTTCCTATTTCAATACTAGCTGAAACAGTGACTCTGAAAGCAGTTGAGCAATAGGGCAAAATATACATTATAGACAGGCTAGAGCTTGGTTCATTTGCAGCTGCAATACTATCATAGTCAAAATCTCACCAGAGATGCTGGTTGCCTTCTCTTTACCCTCTTCTAACTGCAAAATCCTCTTATTTTTTCCCCATTTAATTTATTCTACATTTAATAGTGGATCTTTTTTCTTTCCTCACGTGTTGTTAAAAAAAATAATCAATTTAATACTAAACTTTGAGGGAAAACAATGTATAATGTAAAATTCTGCCTTTTACTTATCTTTTATTTATGAGATAAAAAGCTTATATTAAAAGGAAAACAAATGTAGCATATTCCATTGTATATTTGATGGAATTTGCATAAATTTGTATCTGAAAGAATTCCATGAGATTACTTCTAGATGCTGAAACTAATGGCTACTCCTCATAGTAGTGAGGAAAGCCTGACCATGATCCCTACTGAGATAAAATATCAAGTATTATTAAAAGAAACAATATTTATTTCTTCAGGAAAAGAAAAAAATACATAATCAAAAGTCATGTTTTTCTTTCATTTGGCATGCTAATTTTTGAGTGTATAAAGATTTGTAATAATGTTTCCAAAACCTTACCATTAATCTGGAAGTTTTAAGTTTAATCTGTATGTTTCTATGATGGTTGTACTTGCAATACAGTTCTAAAGGCAGCTTCCAGAAGTAGACAGAAAAAAATGTCCTTACCACCTAAGTTGAAGAGTAAGGATGCAGTAGATTTTTTTTACGTCAAGTATTTGTGATGGAAACAGAAGGGCTAATTCCTTATTGATATTATGCTCCACTTAATGATGTAAACTATTAGTTAACTCTCTTACTAGTTGTGTTATAACAACTATTATAAAGGCAGAATTTAGAAAAAAAAAACTGTTGAGACAAATTTATAATCACTCCATTGAGATAATACTTTTTCAGGTATTTCTGGCTAATGACAAGTACACAAACCGTTTGCAACTTCTGTTAAAATATTTTAAGATGTTTCAATTTAAAAAATTAAGAAAACAAATGAAAAAAAAAAAAACCTTAATGTCTTCCGTTTCAGCTTTAGTTTGTCCTCTTCAGAGTGTGCTACAAAAGTTAGGAAATGTGAGCTCCCTCCTTTTCTATGTCATGCTTTATGATATTTTGCCTTTTATTTCTCAACTTTCACTCCACTAAGAAGCGAACTCCTTGTATGTGTTTTTTGTGTTATTTCTACTTAAGGACATTAAAGAAATGACACATAGTACAAAATATTTGAAATTAGGAAATTGTGGGACTGCAAGCAAATAGACTTTCTATTCAGTATTTCTAGTGCATGAAAAGGAAATATAGAGGTTAGATCAATATGGATTTGAGGTTAGTTGTCAAATCAACTCTATTTGAGTAGACAATAGTTTAAAAAAAAAAATCCAAAACCAGGAAAGGAATCCATGGTTTCAACTGCCTTCACATTCCACCCCTGCCCTGTCCAATAGGTTTGCTTGTTTTTCTTGAAATTAACATAACTTTTTAAATTTTGGGTTGCCTTAGTATACTACACAATTAGATTATTAATTTTGAATGCACCCATTTTAAAGCCAGTTCTAATTCATTTAATCTCTAAAAGCATGTATAAAATTCAGCTTCAGAATCCAGACATTTAAATTTGAGTCTACAAGCAGGTGACAAAATGTTAAGTACCAGCATGTGAATTGGTATGGCCTCATTATAGAGCAAATGGATCTAGTCATGTAAAGTGGAATCTAGTCAGTTATTCAGCTCACGCCAAAGCAGACACACAGGATAGGATACATTTGCCTAATTATAGTGATTTAGTGTCATTAGAGATGACCAAAGATATCTATCATGTACAGATGGGTACATCACTTGTACAGGTTTGGCAGATACAAAACAGGACTTGTGGTAGACCTTAGCTGGAGGCCCAACAAGAAAATTGCTGAATTACCTCTATAGTAACTATCAAGATATGGGAACTCCAGAAAACCAATTAATTCCATATGAAGGTGAATGTCTAAGACAGCTACCATGAATCATCCTCTGAAATGCCCACATTTGACTTCAGACAGCGTAGCCAGTTAATGGAGATTAGAACTTCTAACTGTATAAATTGAGAGGCTTCAAGTCATATTAAATTAATCCTGCAACTACAGATATAGCTCAAGCTTGATCTTTCTTTACAGATATATTTTAGGTGATATTTTAATATCATTATTATTTGTATTATTTTGGCATCTACAGGGCATGCCCACACTTCCAAATAAACTATAACTCCACACTCAGGACATGGTTTCCTCATTGTCTGTATAACAAAAGTGTAAAATTCTTTCCCCAGGTAAACTAATTAATTTTCTTGAAATAAAACCTAGATGTTATTTGGGGGACAGTTAACTCAAGAGACCTTCCACTAGGTAGTGCATAAGAAATTGTGGTGTGTTTGATTCTGTCTGTCTTACACAGACTTCTAATATTCTAATATTATTTTAAGCATGATTTTCACCTCAAATCTCTTAGAGTCTCTTCTTTCACTTCCAAGGGCATGTAACTCATTTCCTCAAATTCACGCTATAATAAACAATAGCAATCACATGCTCTGGAAGAAGTAAGTTAAGAACAGTGTGAATGTGAGCCACTCTGCAATACCTTCACCAGGGATACTCATTACTCCTTTGGCAAATATATTTAGCAAGCAGACACAGCGCACATGTCCTTGTTGTCAACAATTACTTTACCATGATTTCAACAACACAGAAAACAAAATTCTGTCTTCACTCAAAGACTACGCTGAGACTTTGTATTTGAGACACAAAGAACAGGGAGATAGAGACAAAGAGGGGTAACAACAGATCTTGGGTATATATAAGACAGAAAAAAATTTATGGGTGAAAATGCTGAAGGTAACAGGTAAGTCTGAACAGGAGGAGGGTAGACACATAGGAGAGAGAGCCCTGTAACAAAGACAGGTCCAAGCCTGTACCCAGAAGGCACAGGTGGTTGTGTGGCTGAGTAAGGACCTCCTGGTAAAACTAAAGAAGGAGGTGCACAGGCAGTGGAACCATGGACATGTGTTCTGGGAAGCAACGTGTGCTTGCAGCCCAGAAAACTAGTCATATCCTGGTCTGCACAGAAAGAAGTGTGGCCAGCAGCTTGAGGAGGTGATTCTGCCCCTCCACTCAGGTCTCATGAGACCCCACCTGTAGTTACTACATTCAGCTCTGGAGCCCCCAGAACAAGAAATACATGGACCTGTTGGAGCGGGTCCAGAGGAGGGCCACAAAAATGATCTGAGTGCTGGAACACCTCTCATATGTGGAAAGGTTGAGAGAGTTGGGGTTATTCAGCCTGGAGAGGAGAAGGTTCTGCAGAGACCTTATTATGAGGGATTATAAAACGGATGTAGACAGACTTTTTACCAGGCCCTATATTGATAGTAAAAAAAATGTAGTGGTTTTAAACTGAAGGACAGCAATGAAACACTGGAACAGGTTGCCCAATGAAGTTGTGGATAACCCACAACGAGAAGTCTGGAAAGAGGCTTTGAACAACCTGCTCTAGTGAAAGATGTCCGAGCCCACAGCAGGGGTCTTGGACTGGATGATCTTTAAAGGTCCCTTCCAACCCATACTATACTATGATTCTCCGATGTTTGCTAAAATAAGCAGATATTCAGAAATAAACATGAGAGTGGACACAATAACGAAATCCAGATCAGAATGCGTTGCAGACATAACACTATCTCCTGTAATGAAGGCAGCAGGCAGGTAAAGGAGGATAGCCATCAAATGCTTATAGATGTTAAAGCCTCTAGAAAGAGGCCATCAGGAACTCTTATAATAGAATTTTCAGGCATTTCTTAATTTATAAGAAAAAGCATTACTTATTAATATAATTCAAATAATAATAAAAATTTCTACAACTTATTTTATTCAGTGTTATTAATCCTTGAAGGATTTGGTCCAGTAGGGTATTTTATAGAGGGCAGTAAAGTGGAGTTCTGCTACGTCCATCACTTGTTATATCTCCCAAGATAATTTTAGAAATGAAAAGGCATAGTGAAGTAAATGAAAATCACTGCAAGAAAAAAACTAAATGAAGAACAGCACTTACTGTCTTCCTGCATGTATGTCTCTAAACAGTGTTACTAAACAATTTACAAATAGAGAATAGTTATTAAGTTACTATTTTAAAACACCCGTGTTAATATTTAAGATCATAAGTAGTCATCACTGAACATTGTTTTACATAAGCCTATTTCAAAAAAAACTGTAAACGCTCAATATTTTATACATACAATTATTACACATCTTGCATGAGTTTATTGAAAAACAGCTTTCGTGCTTACAAAATGCAATCAAAATATTACACAGTATAATATACTGGGTAGAAAGTAACAAATATATCAGTTTATCTCTATGGAAATATATCGAAAATTATTCTGTACAAAAGAAAGTCCATGCTACTTTCCCATGTATAAAAAGATTAAAAATATTCAGCATTGTTTTTTTCTTGTTTAGATGGTGTTTTTTTTTAATTGTACTATTCTGTCCTTTCAATGCAGATGGTAAATCAGATACCAAACTTCACATATGCACAGTTCAAAATATCACACCAGATTTTCTTCCAACCATGCTACCATAGAAATCATATAAATACGATAATAATACTATTTGATAATAACAATATAAATTACTGTTTGTAACAAGGTGATTAATTATATTTTTTCAGGATTTATAGTGCTGTAGAAACAATATTTATGGATTTCACTGACTGCATCCAAATGGCATATAGATATGTATATCAGAAACTTGTTGATATATGTTCCTCAGCGGAAGATGTAAACACTGTGCTTACTTCTACGTGTCTTTATATTCCATGCAAATTTTCTCATACAGAACTTTCTAAGAAAAGAAAAAAATCTCTTCACTGTTAATCTTGTATAATCATTTATATTAGTATAAAAAATTAAGTACATTGATTAAAAGCCTATTTTATTTGTTGTAGTTGACTAAGCAGCACTATTGCTCTTCATTCACCTGCTCCCCAACACTAGCTGTAAAAAAATAGTGAAAGATATTTAGAATATTATCTTTATATGAAATGTTTTTAAATACAATATTGAATTATGCCTGATATTTTTTGAATGAGTATTAAACTAACAAAGTGACTTAAACTTTGGTTTGTGAAATAGTTACCTAAGCCATTGCAATCTCATGTCTAACCTTAAAAAATATTGCTATCTGTATAGATACAAATTTAGACTTATCTATAGAGGAGAAACTCATTATATATCAATTAATCTTCCCTTACTAGAATTTCTCCTATTTTTCTTTATTTTATTTTTTATTTGTGATACTGTCCATTTTAATATATGTATGGCATGTGTGGAAAAATTAAATTTTCATTTCATATCATAGAATCATAGAATGGTTAAAGTTGGAAGGGACCTTAAAGATCATCAAGTTCCAAGCCCCCCTGCCATGGGCAGGGACACCTCCCACTCTAGTGGCTCAAAGACCTATCCAGCCTGGCCTTAAACACTTCCATGGATGGGGCAGCAACAACTTCTCTGGACAACCTGTTCCAGTGTCTCACCACCCTCACAGTAAAGAATTTCTTCCTGATATCTAATCTAAATCTCCCCTCTTTCAATTTAAAACCGTTACCCCTTGTCCTGTCACTACCCTTCCTGACAAAGAGTCCCTCTCCAGCTCTCCTGTAGGCTCCCTTCAGTTACTTGAAGGCCGTTATAAGGTCACCCCTGAGACTTCTCCAGGCTGAACAACCCCAAATCTCTCAGCCTGTCTGTATAGGAGAGGTGCTCCATCCTGCTGACAATTTTTGTGGCCCCCTGCTGGACCCATTCCCAGAGGTCCATGTCCTTTCTATGTTGAGGACTCCAGAGCTGGATGCAGTACTCAAGGTGGGGTCTCATGAGAGCAGAGTCGAGGGGTAGAATCACCTCCCACAACCTGCTGGACAGGCTTCTTTTGGTGCAGCCCACCAGATGCTGTCAAAAAAAGTGATTGGCTTTCTGGGCTGCCAGTGCATGTTGCCGGCTCATGTTGAGCTTCTCATCCTTGAGCACTCCCAAGTCCTTCTCCTCAGGGTTGCTCTCCAACCATTGTCAGCCCAACCTATATTTGTGCCTGGGATTGCCATGTCCCAGGTGCAGGACCCTGCACTTAGCTTGGTTGAACTTCATGTGATTTGCATGAGCCTACCTCTCAAGCCTGTCCAGGCCCCTCTGGATGGCATTCCTTCCCTCCAGTGTGTTGACCATGCCACCAAGCTTGGTGTCATCGGCAAACTTGCTGAGGCTATACTCTATCCCACTTTGTCTCTGACAAAGATCTTGAACAGCACTGGTCCCAGTACCAACCCCTGAGGAACACCACTCGTCACTGGCTACCACTTGGACATTGAGTCGTTGACCACAACCCTTTGAGTGCGGCCATCCAGCTAGTTTCTTATCCACCAAGTGGTCCATCCATTGAATCCATTAGTTTCCAATTTGAGACCAGGATGTCATGCGGGACAGTGTCAAATACTTTAGTGTCATATAGTCACACAGTGTCATACAGTGTCATATACTTTAGTATAGTTTAGTATAGTTTCAGGTTTACTTATAATATGAAGTACATTAATCAATTTGAACAGGAAATAGGAAGAAGGTAAATGGCATTACCATTGATTTTTCTAAGAGAAAAGATCTCTGATTGTCACCTATGGCATGCATTTCAACAAACAGTATATGTTTTTGCTGATGAGTTAAGTCTCCTAGATCGTAGCTCAAATATATTTAAGACAAAGACCAAAAGACCACCCATCACTTAACACTCTGCTCTGAAATACATAAATGTAAAAAAAAAAAAATTCTGAAAACTCCTGCAACCCACATTTTAAGACCTTTAATTGCATTAATGAGTACAATTGTGATTCGTAATTCAAGAGTGCTGTGTGAGCCACTTGATCTAACAGCAAGGAAATATTTTTCCAATTACTAGTGAATACACTGGTTTATCTAAAGCGTGGTGATTTAGAAATCTTCATAGACACCAAAGAAACTTTCATTCAGAATTTGTTCTTTTTTCTTTTTTTTTTAAGAATCATAGATAGGTGGAGGTCGTCTGGTTGAGCTATTCACAGAAACCAAGGGATACATAAAAGTTACGTCAGGTTGCTGAGTACTTTGTCCATTCGATTTCAGAATATCTTCAAGGATGCACACTCCACAATTTCCCTGGGTTATCAATTCCAGTGTATGTTCACCTTTCTTTTGAATATTTTTTCACTTGCATCTGTTTGAAATTTCTCTCATCACACCTTGTATCTGATGCCTCTCATGTTTTCACTTTGCCAGGACTTTCAGATCCTTTTCTGCAAAACTGCTTTCCATACAGTTGGCATCCACCCTGTACTGAGTATGGGTTTAGTCCATCCCTGATACAGGACTTTCCATTTGCTTTTATTGAACTTCATGAGGTTTCTGCCAGCTCTTTTCTCCAGCATTTCCATGTTCCTCTGAATGGCGGTGCTGCCCTTCAGTGTATCATATGTTCCCTCTAACTTAGTATTTTCATGTTAACTTAGTGTTTGACTTTCTCAGATTGTGGCACTATGTACTAGGACATGGGAGACATGAAAGCAAATATCAGTAAAATTAAAAGCAAAGAAAGCTTGAAGTACCTCAGTCACTGCTGTGTTTTTTCCCTAGCCCTTTTTTTTTTTTTTCCCTGCCTATTCACTTGCAGCACTGCACCTGATATTCTCACCCTTAACAATAGACATGAAAACTAGGAATCCACATCAGGTATGGACTGGTCTCTAAAAGTTTTTGAGAGAAAATGTCCAGGCAATATGCAGTAATAGCTGGTATTACCTCATGACAACTGAGGTTTCCAGACAGATCAATAATTTTATCAGTTACCTGAAAGAAAAGGGCAAATTATATGTAACATTCATAAAAGATGTCATATCCAATTTAGAAAATAAAATTGTGTAGGATACATTATTATGTAATGAGGAACACATGTAAAGACATGTTTGTAACCAATGTAGGTTTTTTGTATATTATAACACACAGGATTGTTCATTCAGAAGAGGACCATAAAGTTTTTTTCTGATTGGCATATTTTATTCCTACTGAGGGCATTTATTAATTTTTTTCTTGGACACTTTATCTCCTTTTTTTTTTTCACTTCCCTAGACTATTTTATATGCCTTGAATGAACTGACCATATGAAAAGTTATTACTACTATTCCAAGTGAATATATATCAGTAAACGTTTGTTTGGTATTTTGCTGCTCAACAAGTATATCAGAATGTTAAACTAAATGGGTTATATCATAAGAAAAAGAAAGAAACAAAAAAAAAACAAAAAAAACCCCACAAAACTACAATAAAGACTACAAGTTAAAGACTTTGTTGTCTTCCAAAATATTTTTTTTTTAATTAAGAATATTAACATCAATCTACTAAAGTTTTTTTTCAATTTTAGAACTTTTGCTAGTACTACTCTACTTCTTTGCTTGTTAGTTGTTAGATTATTATTAACAAAACTGATGTTACAACTAAAAAAAAATATATATATCATTTGTAGTATTAGAGTTCTCTGTGATGGAATTGTTTAAAAACCTGAAGAATAAGGCTAGCTATGAACTTTAAAATGAAATTTTAAGCTTTAACACAACAGTAATATCCTACATTAGCTCTGAGTATTTAATACCATGAAGTTGATGTTGTACAGTAAGCAGTCATGACTATGGTCTTCATTTTTTTTTTAGGCATGGAGGTCGAGGTGATCAGGCTTGGGAACTTTCATTTTCCAATAAGGTATGTTGGGGAAAAACAAACAAACAAACAAACAAAAGACCCAAAACCAAAATCCAAAATCAAAACAAAAATAAAATAAAATAAAAGTAGGATCACAGAATCACAGAATGCTAAGAGTTAGAAGGGACCTTCAGAGATCATCTAATCCAACCCCCTGCCAAAGCAGGTTCACCTAGAGCAGGTTGGACAGGAAAGCATTGAGGCAAGTTTTGAATATCTCTAGGGAAGAAGACTCAATAATGTCTCCAGGCAGCCTGTTACAGTGCTCTGTCACCCTCAAAGTAAAGAAGTGTTTCCTCATGCTCAGATGGAATTTCCTGTGTTCCAGTTTGTGCCTGTTGCCTCTTGTTTTGTTGTTGGGCATGACTGAAAAGAGTCTGACCCCATCCTCTTGACACCTGCGCTTTAGATATTGATAAGCATTGATGACGACCCCTCTCAGTCTTCTCTTCTTCAGGCTAAACATACACAGGTCTCTCAGCCTTTCTTCATAAGAGAGATGCTCCATTCCCTTGGCCATTTTTGTAGCCCTCTGCTGGACTGTCTCTAGCAGTTCCTTGTCTTTCTTGAACTGGGGCCCCAGAACTGGACACAATACTCCATATGTGGCCTTCCCAGGGCAGAACAGAGAGAGAGGATAACCTCCCTTGACCTGCTGGGCATGCTCTTTTTAATGCACCCTAGGATACCATTGGCCTTCTTAGTCACAAGGGCATATTGCTGGCTCATGGTCAACTTGTTGTCCGCTAGGACTCCCAGGTCCCTCTCTGCAGAGCTGCTTTCCAGCAGGTCACCCCTAAGCTGTACTGATCTGTGGGGTTATTCCTCCCTAGGTACTCCAATAGGATCTTGGACCAAAGCCTGGAAATGTCTTTCACTTATGCTAGCATTACAGTCAATTATTTCAGGAATAAAGATCTATCTTACTTTTTCTCTTCTTATTCATATTAGTCTTTTTTCATTTTTCCCAGTGTTCACCAAGATGCTTAGAAGGAAAGCTATTCAAGCAGCTTGACATTTTGCAGAGGACTTTTTGTTTGGTTCTTTTTTAAAGGTATTGGTATTTACATGCTGTCTTAAAAATGTTATGCTTTGATGTAAAAGTAAGATTTAATGTTCCTATTCTGGAAAGAATGCAGCTCAAAACCATTAATCACATACTTTTCATAAATAAGATTCCATTTTCCCAAAGAATCATGTCAATAATTGTATGAATTATTGCTATTATTAAAGATTAGTTAAATACCAAATGTTTATTTAAAATTAAAATAAGGACTCTCTCCAAATCCTGTATATGCTCTACATCATTGTACTTAATAGAAAATTTGCTATTGACTTCACTAAGTTTTTTCTCAAGCCTCATTAAACACAATAGGTAATACTGTACTGGTTAATAACATTGTTTTAGATTAGTAAAAATGAATAGCCACTCTTTGTTAAGCATGAACAGTTTCTTTGTATAGAATGCAGTTTGAGGTTAAATAATAACAAAAATTATAATTAAAAATGGAATGGTAATGCCTTGAGAAGAAGTCAGAAAATATGTTACTACCTTGGTTTCTCCTAAGATGTTTTCACACTGATACTAGACAGTGTTCAGCCAAAAGAAATAGATAAAATTCCTGGGATAATCCATACTGCTGAAATAGGTTGATGAAGATTATGACTCAAATTATAGAGAACTATTCACCCAGGCAGTGAACAGACAGGGCTAAGAGAAACTATACTGAGTTCTATAATGGAAAATGTGGTAATGTGCTTATCTAAATATCTTTAGAAGAAGAAAATCGCCAGTGATTATGATGAAAACAGGAAAGTAAGTGGATTCAATTTTGACAAGAGAAAAAATAGTGTCAGCTGTAAAGAGATAATAGTTTTGAGAAAAATCATTTATGGGTTTCAGCACAACAGACAGTAAAAGTCAAAGCAAAATTTATAATTTATATCTGCTAGAATTTGGTAAAAACAGAAAGCTTACACAGGTGAGTATAACAGATAAAATCTGAAAAAATTGCAACTTCCAAAGTAAAAAGACATTCCTGCTTAAATCAACACTCATGTGTTTTACTGATTTTTACTTCTGTACCTGAGAGCTCTTAACCTTCAGCTGGGGTTTTGCAATTTAGCAATACAGAGGTTGCTAGAAATTTTTGTTTTAAGCCATTTGTAGAGAGTATATAAACGTATACAGAAATGCAGAAGAAAACAAATCTTAAATATTCTTCACAAATAATGTTGAACTATTGGCAGATTTCCTAGCAACAGATTGAATTCAATCAGATACATTCCAGAAAAAAATCCAAGGACACATTCTAACAATCTAAATCAGCCTGCCTAAAACACTTGCACTACCATCAGTGGTCAGGAAGATCCACTTTCTTCTCCTGTTTTGCACTTAGGTCAAAAGATGAAAATTTGTTTATAAATTCATTGAAATATAACACACTAAACCCTTTCAATCTCCAACATAAAAGGAGAATATACCAAAACCTTCTGTATCTATATTTTGGGGTTATATGATTCTTTATTTTTAAAACACTTCAGAACATTGCAAGTATTTCTGAAAAATTGCATAAGGAAGTGAATGATGCACATTCTGATGGGAGAATATATTTCAAGTATTATCACAAAGTCCTTAGGCCCTAGTTCATTGAAGCATCTCAGGATGTACTTAACTGAAAACATTAGTAGTCTGACTGAAGTCAGTAAGTCTAATTCTACAGATCTTCTATTTCTGAATTCCTGGCGCATATTTTAAGATATTAAAAAAATATTATTTTTTTTTTTTTAAGGAGTAGTTCATACTTTCTGCAGTGTAAATGAACCTAAAAGGTAAGAATTAAAATGTAATCTTAATACATTCTTTAAGTAAAAAAGTAAGTACTCTGCCTAAATTTCATTTTACTTACTTTAAATATCTATCAAAGGTCTGAAATAGGAGAAGTAACTTTAGGTTCTTACAGTCAGGACACAGAGACAATCAGAAAGGGAAGGAGTAGTTATGTGTCTGCTACTACAAGTGAAAATAAGATAAATAATGACTCTCCTACTAGGTAGCCTCAGCGTTTTTGCATTATCTGATAACTTTATGACAGAGTAAATCACCATACTAATCAGCCACGTCTGTTGGTCCTTCACTGAAATCTGCATTTGTTGCAACTGTGTATATATGTGTGTATAAACAATTAGAGAATTAGAGATTACTATGAAGGGAGCATTTGGAAAAATGACAAATCAGGTATGTCATAAAGTTTAAAAAACAATTGTATTCAATTAATTAATCTACAGCACACTTCATGCAAATTGAAGGGACCTTAAAGACCATTGAGTTCCAACCCCTCTGCCACGGCAGGGACACCTCCCTCTAGACCAGGTTGCTCAAAGCCCCATCCGGGGCCTTGAACACTTCCAGGGGTGGGGCATCCACAACTTCTCTGGGCAATCTGTTCCAGTGGCCCTTTGTTGGTCACATTGGTCATGTATTTATGTATGTAAAATGCTTATGCATTTTGTCTGACTACACCATCACAGTATTACAAAATATTTAAATACTATTGTTGCTTACATCATTTGAGCAAGCTTACAAATTTCAATTATATGCTGATTAATGTATTTTAATTTATATGTGTCACAGGCCTGTGTTTTGGCTACATATTGAATACTTCTAATTTTCAACTCATTAGAATTGGGCTGTCTTAATGAGTTACAATCTTATAAGCATGTAGTTCTTTCTTAGAATTTCCTAGTTCTTTCCTAGAATTTCTGCAATTCAGTAGCTTTTCAAGATCTTCTGGAGCAGCTGTTGGCCAATCATACATACATATGCAAATCTGTTAAATATAAATTAAATATATTTTCCTTATATTGTTAATTAAAACCTCACATATTCAAAAGTGACATTAGAGGTAACTGCAACCTGTCAAGCTTCTTCCTATCTTTTGTTTGCATTTGTATGTCTTCTGAGAGAGTGCCTGTACATGAAATACAGATTTTCAAGGCTGCACATCTCATAGAAGTCAAATTTGCAGTTCTCAAAGCTTGCAGCTCACCACTGCTTTCCATCCCTAGCAGGAAGACCAAGCATAACACATGGATTCCCTTTTTTGTGTCTTCTGCCACACAGTTGAATACCAGCAGCTTTCTAATCTGCACTCCACTATTCCTGTTATTCCCTCCTAATGTTCATAGGCATGTCTGTATTTCCAGTTCAGGATATCTCTGCAGGGTTCTCTTGTCCTGGTCTGTATTATCCAAACTCCTCTCTCTTAAACACCGATACCTAGAAAAAACTCTTTTACATCTGTCATGACAACACAGCACAGTTCAGCACAATCTGCCCTGACCTTATACACTTCCACAACTATCTACTACACAGGCTAAATGTATAAATGTAGATACTTATGTATTCATAAAACGTGAAGTTTTCTGCTTGTTTTGGCTGGGATAGAGTCAATTTTCTTCATAGTAGCTAGTATAGGACTATGGTTTGGATTTGTGACAGAAACAGTGTTAATAATACAGGGATGTTTTCGTTAGTGCTGAGCAGTGCTTACACAGAGTCAAGGCTTTTTCTCCTTCTCATGCCACCCTGCCAACCAGTAGGTTGCAAGTCCACAAAGAGTTAGGAGGAGACACAGCCAGAACAACTGACCCAAACTGACCAAAGGGATATTCCATACCACATGACAACATACTTAATGTATAACGTTAGGGGAAGAAGAATGAAAGGGGGGACGTTTGGGGGTGATAGTGTTTGTCTTCCCTAGTAACTGTTATGTGCGATGAAGTCCTGCTTTCCTGGAGATGGCTGAACACCTGCCTGCCTATGGGAAGCAGTGAATGAATTCCTTGGTTTACTTTTCCTGAGTGCACAGCTTTTGCCTTACTTATTAAACTGTCTTTATCTCACCCAAGAGGTTTTCCTCACTTTTACTCTTTTGAGTCTCTCCCCCATCGCAACTCAGGGAAAGTGAGTGAGCAGCTGTGAGGTCCTAGTTGCTATCTGAGGTTAATGAAGCTGTTTTCTTCTTCTCTATATAACAGCAATTATAAGGCAAATATAGCCTTTAAAGTATACTAAACAAGGAGCAGTGAAACAAGAGTAACAGGTTTGAAACACCATACAATTTTTTTAGGTTGGGATTAATAAGAGTAGGCAATGATGAGGGCCCTTTGAATCATCTGGAAGAAACCTAATAAATACTTGACTTTAATTAAGCAATCCCTACCTAACAAGAGTGTACTCAATTATATGCTTAAATCCCATGCTTCTGTATTTTGCTAAACTGCATAGTGCTAGTGTACGTTTTGGCAAATAGACAAGGATACTTTTAACTAAACAGATTTACATCAGAAAATGCCAATTTATCTGAATCATCCTTCTCCCTAGGAAGAACAAAACAGTTTTGATGAAACACTAATTCGAAAAAAAAAAAAAAAAAAAAGACACTGAAACAGACCAAAGCAGCCTAGCAGATATCGCTGTAGGGCATAAAATGAGTTTGAGTGGAAATATCTTGGTGTACATTCCCCTCCCCACCCACTCCCCCAGCCCCTACCGGCTTCCTTCTGGGGTCCCAGCAGGGGAGGGAAGCAGTTACCCCCCAAAAACTCCCATGTCACAGGGGCTGTGGTGTGTCTTTAACGTCAGTCCATGATCTGACTGGCCATTACCAACAGTGTCAGTCACATCAGCCAGTGGGGAGGGAGAGTAAACATGTGCCAACCAGCCCCTACCAGCCAAGGCTGCCCTGGACCCTGAGGGAGACCTGCCCTGACCATGCCATGCTGCACCACCACTGCCATAACTGGGGCCACAGTGGGAGGAGATGGGGAGAGGTAGCGGTTTTACAAAGTCTCCTGCTGGTCATTCTTCATCCTTGGACATTTCCTTAGACTTTCATTTTCCAAAAAGAGTTCTTGAAGCCACTCTCAGTGCACACAGCTGATGGGATTCCAAATACTTTTGATAAATACTGCCCCTTCAAAAGGAAAAAAAAATCAAAACACCACAACCAAACTGAAGGATGGGAAAATGATGAAGAGTATTTCCTGATACACATTTTTCTTAAAAACAGGTGCATCTGCTGTAATGTCTATATATGTAAAACAGTTGCAGGATTTTCAAAGTGTTTGGTTTTGTTTTTATAATTAAAACACTAAAATCTTTAACAAATGTCTGTCGGAATTTTTTACTTTTTGGAGCTCTTCTATTTTATCAATCAATTTATTGGTGAAGAAAGTGAACATTTTACTCTCTGAAGTCTTACAAGATAAATTGGTGCTCTCATCACTGAAGTAAAATGCCTTGGAAAAAAACACAAAGACAAAATACTGGTATCCTCCAGTGATGAGTCTTGCTTTCCTTGGAGATCCTTTTGAGGATTTTATAATTTGGATGCTTAAAAATGCCAAAACACTTTCTACGTATTTGTTTTTTGTTGTAAAATTCCCTTTCTAAGCCACATCACTAGAGTTCTTATGGATATCCACATGAAGTTAATTGGCAACCATACTGCTGATTAAGGGATTTTAGTTTTAGGCTTGGATAAAGTTTCCTTATTCTCAAGTGGATATGATCAGTGATTAGCAAACTCATTCACTCCCTGAAGTTTCCAATTAGGGTCTTAAATTTTAAGAATGCAGAAAAAACCTTTCATATTTGTCTCTTGAAATAGATGAAAATTTCTATCAAAGTTTATGTTAGAAGACAGCTTTTATAAAACACAAATTTAGAAGATTTATTTTTCCTCACTTGGGTTTAAGCTCTGAGCATTATTTTACTGCTAAATTAAAACACTGTGTCAGTATCTTTGAAGATTCATATCATTTTTATAAGAATGCTGAAGAAATATTATACTTAGTTACTATGGAAGCTGGTAGTTTATAAACAGAGATTGTAGGTTGTTAAAGACTTAAGTAGAGAAAACTGTAATGAAAGCTATTCATCTCTGCCATAAGTAACATGGAATTGAATCACAGAATCACGGAATAGCTGGTGTTGGAAGGGACCTCCGAGGATGGAGAATCCACAACCTCCCTGGATAACCAATTCATAGAATCATAGAATCATAGAATAATCTAGGTTGGAAGAGACCCTTGGGATCATCGAGTCCAACCATCTACCCTACTCTACAAAATCCTCCCCTACACCATATCCCTCAGCAGCACATCTAATCATCTCTTAAACGCATCCAGGGATTGTGACTCAACCACCTCCCTGGGCAGCCTATTCCAATGCCCGACCACTCTTTCTATGAAGAATTCTTTCCTAATGTTTAGTCTAAACCTACCCTGTTGGAGCTTGAAGCCATTCCCTCTCGTTCTGTCATTAATTACCTGTGAGAAGAGACCAGCACCAACCTCTCTACAGTGTCCTTTCAAGTAGTTGTAGAGAGTGATGAGGTCTCCCCTCAACCTCCTCTTCCTCATACTAAACAGTCCCAGCTCCTTCAGCCTCTCTTCGTATGATTTATTCTCCAGGCCCTTCACCAGCTTCGTTGCCCTCCTCTGCACTCGTTCCAGCACCTCGATATCTCTCTTGTATTGAGGTGCCCAAAACTGGACACAATACTCGAGGTGTGGCCTCACCAGTGATGAGTACAGAGGCACAATCACCTCCCTAATTCCAGTCTTTAGTCACCCTCACAGTATAAAAGTGTTTCCTAATGTTCAGAAGGAACCTCCCATGCTTCAGTTTTTGGCCATTGCCTCTGGTCATGTCACTGGGCACCACTGAAAAAGACCTGGCTTCCTTTTCCTCCCCTCCCCCCCCCCCCGCCCGCATCCCTCATTCCTCTCTTTAGGTATTTTATTTGAGAGGTGCTTAGGTCTGTTATTAAAATAGAATTAAGATCTGATTTACATTTTTTTGGTACAACTGAAAAGTTTATTTTTTCTCATGGCTTAGATTAACCATAACTGTCTCTCGTTATATGCACACATGCACAAGAACTCGCATGTAGGCATACATATAATGATTGTGCTTCTACTTCCTTTTTATTCTCTATTGTTGTTAGTTATATAAGATTACATGTATAAGATCACATGGACCTGGTTTGATTTTTTCCAATTAAAAAGCTTCAGAGGTAGCCACCCTGTTAGACGGAATGCTTCTGGAAGCTTCCAGGGCACCCTGCAGGTAATAGCTTCTGTTAGCTGTTTCTTGATTGGCAAGTTCATAATTGCAAGCTGCTTCCTGATGGGCTGGTTCTTGATAAAAAAGCATGTGCCCCACCCACCCCCCCAGGTGACTAGATGACATCCAGAAGTCCTTTGCAACCTCAAGCATTCTGCGATTCTGGGATGCCATTATTCAGACCATGGGATACAAGGAGGGCATTGGTCCCTCCCTGGGACTGGGGACCAGAGTGATGTTGCTTACAGGAGGCATACTCTGTTCAAGACATTGAGTCATCAGGATGAAACGAGCATTCTGTGTAACAACATGAGGATAAACAGGAGATCAAGGGTATTCACGGTGACTCTGCAGTGGTGAGAGCCTGAGTCACAGAATTCAGTGGAGGTGGGACAACTAGAGATTACACCCTAATGAGTGGTGGACAGGGACATGTACTCGCTCCAGCAGCTGATGTCACAGGTCAGGGACACTTACACCACTGGTCTGACTCCAGTAGCTGGCACGAGATCCATTCATGCCAGTTGCCTCAGTAGCTGGTACTCTGGCCACAAGTTCTGTAGGACCTTCCCTAAATCCAGAGAGCTATGGCCCCTCCAGCTACTGGCTCTAGAACCCCCACTTGCTCCAGCAGCTGACACCACAGGCCATGGACTAATTCCGCTCACACACACATGTCTCACAGCTGGCACTTAGTCCTTGCAACACATGAGACTGGGTTATCTAGAATATATCACTTAGAATTAATCATCTCCAGTTAAGAACTCCTCTACCATCTACCTAGATTTAGATTAGATATTAAGAAGAAATACTTTGCTGTCAAGGTGGTGAGACACTGGAACAGGTTTCCCAGAGAAGCTGTGGATGCCTATCCCTGGAAGTGTTCAAGGTCAGGTTGGATGGGGCTTTGAGTAACCTGGTCTAGTGGGAGGTGCCCCTGCTCATGGCAGGGGGGTTGGAATTAGGTAAACTTTAAGGTCCTTTCCAACCCAAACTATTCTATGATTGCCCAACTCGCTCCACCAGGAAAGCACAATTGCCTCACCACAAACATGCACACAAATGTCTTCTAGCATCAGGAGACCCAAAATAATTGGAGGACCACTTTCCCTAACTTGAATCACATTTTAATTTGCTTTCAAAACTGAGTGCAGCATAACATCCTACATCCATATGTTAAGAACTTTGGATCTTGTGTTTACAAGTGGTGACCAGTCATTCACACAGATTCTTTTTACAAATTTCAAGTATATGCTTAGTAAAACAAAATGCTCACTGTTTCACAACTGTTTAACTTTCCTTTTTCCTGTTTTCCACATATGTATAAGATGTCCTTGAAATATCTGATCACTGCTGGATATTTCATAAGAATCAAATCAGAATTGAAAAGCAAGATGACAGTCACAGTCTTGTTTGTTACACATAGCTATTATGATCATTTATTAGCTGAGATTGAAATAAACACTGCTGCTCTTTCTGGGCTGAGGTAGTGCTTTCATCTTTGTGAAAGTGAACAACTTCATTATGAATGCATGAATACTGGAGTGATCAAATATTTATCACTTTTTCCTCAAGGTAATCTAAGCTCCTACCTTTTCCTTATCTGTTTATGATTTTTGTTTATGCAAATATAACAGTATCAACATACATCAACATATAACAATATCAACATTCCAGCTCTAGAGTCCTCAACACAGGAAGGACATGGACCTGTTGGATTGGGTCCAGCAGAGAGCCACAAAGATGATCAGAGGGATGGAGCACCTCTCCTATACAGACAGGCTGAGAGATTTGGGGTTGTTCAGCCTGGAGAAGAGTTGTAAGGTCTGGGGTGACCTTACAATGGCCTTCCATTAACTGAATGGAGACTACAGGAGAGCTGGAGAGGGACTCTTTGTCAGAAAGTGTAGTGACAGGACAAGGGGTAACGGTTTTAAATTGAAAGAGGGGAGATTTAGATTAGATACCAGAAAGAAATTCTTTACTGTGAGGGTGGTGAGACACTGGAACAGGTTGCCCAGAGAAGTTGTGGAAGCCCCATCCATGGAAGTGTTTAAGGCCAGGATGGATAGTCAGGCTTTGAGTCCCTGGGAGTGTTTAAGGCTGGGCTTTGAGCAACCTGCTCTAGTGGGAGGCATGGCAGGGGGGTTGGAACTTGATGATCTTTAAGATCCCTTCCAACTCTAACCATTCTATGATTCTAAGACTTGATACCAGTAAAGGCTGGTAAGAGCCTGTGGATTATAGTTCTTTTCTGAGGGAGAAGAAATGAGTGGATCTAATCAACGCTTCCTAGACTTGATTTTTTGCAGTTTAGTAATTCACGTTAAACCATCAAATTCAGGGACAGACTAGAAGAAGCCAAATATAACTGGGTCTTTACACACCAAATAAAAAATTATGATTTAAATCCATAAATGAAGTCAGTTTTTGGGTCATACATGAATTTACTTGTTATCACAACCATCTGGCATCTTAAATTTAGGAGGTACAGACTTTTGAGGAGTATTTCTGATCTGCAGCTTTTTTCACAAGTAGAAAATGCTTCTAAACACTAAAGTTTTGCAAATTTAGGAATGTTTGAGAATGAAATAAAAAGTGAGATGTTTCTATTTTGGGGATAAATATGATCAGATTTACTTACACAAAAAAAAAAGACTGCTGAGAAAAAACATGGTATATTTTGCTTTGTTTCATTTTATGAAATGCAAATTATGTTTTAAATCAAAATACACAGTAGTTAAAGCAGCAGGAGGTCTTCAAAGCTGCAAAACTTAGAAATAATAAAAATATTTTTAATGAATATTTTTTGCAGATTTACTATATAAAAATTGGAGTAAAAACACATCATAATACCAGTTCATGTAGATGAAATAAGCCACATATATTAATGATTTGTTTACTTACTAGCTTCTAGTTAAAAGTAATTGTTAAAAGGAAAAAAACAAAACAAAACAAAACAAAACAAAAACTAAAAAGCAAACCAAAACAATACTCCTTCTGTAGTGGTTAAAAATTTTCATATAGCAAGCATAGTAACTAAACTTTTACAGAAGCATGAATAGCGATGTTAGCTGAGCACAGTTCAAAGAATGATTTCACTGCTTCTTAATTGTTAATACAGACTCAATAGAAATGTCTCATCTCCACCACAGAGAATGAAAATTTACGTGTACCTCTAGTAAAGGTCAAACATCATCCTGAAAACTTAACTTGTATGGTGAATATGTAACATTTTCTAAATATCTGCATTTAGGTCTTGTGAGTGGGAGCCCTGTATACCTAACTTTAATGGAGGTATGTGAGATGCAGTCTTCTAAAATGACTAGGAATATTGGGGGCTAAGTTCAGTTGACTTTGCCAGCTAGTGTCCTTTAAGACATGCTGAGAAGATTAGCTGTGTGAGGCTGAAAGAAACAATAAAGGTCACAGAGAAGCCTTACCTTTCTGGATTTGCAGCTGGTCTTCAACTGGGATATACTAGGTCACCTCAAGTGACTCGGGATCCCTGTGAATGTTCAACTTAAAACAAGCCCCACATCTTTCTGAAGCAAACAAGTCAAATGCTTCTGGAAATATTCAGGCTATACTAGAGAATAATACATTGCATGATTCATTTTTATCTGAATAAAAAGCTTTGTTTTTCTATCTCTACTATTTAACCCTCCAGCAACTCTGAAAAATTTAGTCACTTTAAAGGCGACTCTTCCAGCTACCAAAGATGCTTAAGAAAGCTTATTTTGATCCAACCTTGGTAACAAAAACTACTGGATCTTTCAAGAACACTTTAAAAGGAAAAGAAAAATTATTTGAAGTCTTGCAGCTTCAATTAAATCATGGATTTTCTTGCCTGAATATGAAATCTGTTTTAGTACAATAGCAAAAAAGAAAATTTGAAAAGATTGTTTATTGTATCTAATATAAAATTAGATATTTATTTTAAAAATTACTGTCATTATCCTGTATGAATTATTCTACATGTATTCTTTGTTGTTATTTAACATTATTGTGGTGAAATAGAAATGAAAGAGAACTGTGGTTAACGAAAAAGAAGAATAAAAATACTGGGGAGACCTCCCAAAGACCACTGAAGTCAATGAATTTTAAAAGTTAGTATCAGCCTGAGACAACTGGGACAAACAATAAAACTTTTTTTGCAAACAAATGCAGTTTAAACTCTGCTATGATCTGTCATTTACCATTTAAGATTTTCATAATTAAAGGTGAAGATACACTGGGACAAAGGCTGACAGTGAGTCTGCAACCTTCTTGTACCATTTCATTATCCAAGGCCAAAGTGATATTAGTGTGGTCCCATCAAGGCTAGCCAGCAACCAGTGTTTTACACTAAGCATCATATGAGTCAGAAGTGTATGCATCCTAAAAGGAAATACGTGCTTTTCATTGAAGTTGGTTGAATAGCCAAAGTCTTAGAATTAAGACAATTTTGTCATACATGAATATGACCCATTTTCTTTCTGAAGTAGTGTCGTTAGCATGAAAAGAAAATTAAAATGAAGTAACAAAAACCTAGATGAATCTTCACAAAGACAAGGATGAAAACAGGATCAATGAAAAGGAGATGCATGTGACAAGTACAGGCTTCATAATAAACAAGTATTTATGAAATAGCACGTATACAGAAAACTTAGTCTGAATCAGAAACTGCAGAGCACTGTGGCTTGGTAAGTGTTTGTTTGTTCTGTAAGCAATAAAACTGACAGTCTCTTCAGAGTAAGCAAATAACAGAAAATAAATGTTTTCCTGAAGTTCACTTGAAGCCTAAAGGGATACAATGTTAAAACAACCTGCCTTCCGTTCTTTTCAGCTCTGACTTGTATTCCACAGAGAATATTTGCTCAGTAGTGAGTACAAAGTAAAATGTAAAGAGATCCCAACTTCTTCTCTACGAATTCTATTTATTATTAGCAAGTGGAGGCATCCATTCTTAACGTAGAACATGTCACTTGAGACTAGTATTGTCCTTAGAGTGAAAGGATTTCAAGAAAGTTATTTTGGAACATGTGAAAAAAACAGAAACTCCGCTTTTTCATAAAAACTATTCTCTCAATTTCACCATTAGCTTTTTCTTTAAAGAAACATCCAAGCTCCCCAGTCTCTTTCAGCAATGGCACTTCCCAGCTTTGTCTTCAGTGGAGATAGTTTTGATTTTTATGTTATTTCTGTAGTGACTTTGCAGAAAAATATTGTTTGGAAAATACTAGAAGTGAGCTCGGATCAGAAAAAACATTTGTTACTCTACATCACAGTCAATGAAAATATGCACTGTTGCCAGTTAATAATCAATGTAAAACAATACTCCCAAGGAGGCATCTTGACAAATACATAAGGAAGGTTAACTATATTTAGAATAGCAGAATAGTTCCCCACTGACAAAATCTAAATCTATCATGTATTGCTCCAGTATCTTCTTTTTTTGCCAAAATAATTAGCATAACAACATAATACATTAACTTGTGAAAGGCCCTGTGTTTCAGGAAGTAAAACGGGTTGGAAGAGGTAATGAATGTATTTTGCTAAATGTTTATCTGTCTCTGTCTTTGCTAATCCAGAAAATGTTTCTGCTAATGATTTTAAATTACCAGAACAAAAGCTTCTACAAGATTAAATTAATCTCATTTGTAATAAGTATTTGAAGAATACAGGCAGCTTAAAAAAGAAAAAAAAATGCTTGAAATATCAGTCTGGAAAAATACCAGACTTTTTAACCATAAAACAAATCATGGGGATGAAGCATGTCCCTAATCAATTAAGCCTATAAGCCACAGTTCATAATTTTGGGGTTTAAAAATTATTTTCTAATGTATTTAAATTATAAATATTTAAAATGTCATCTACCACTTAATGACATGCTATGTTGTACTCAAAAAGTCCAATTAAAACAACAAAGCAGTATGAACAAATTTAATACCTCTTTATCATGCCAGATGTTTAGCAGAAATTTGGACTTCAAATAAACTGTGTTTGTAGCTTCTTTTTGTTTTATTGACTGTAATTCTGAAAGCTTACTCAAGTACGTGACTATAATCCTATGTTCTGATTTTTCTGCATTCTGTAGTTTTCAGTAAACTACTTGGGTTTTGCCATTCTTGTTTCCTCATCAGCAATATAAAATAGGTGGCACTTGCATCGCTTGAGAAAAAGTCCAGCTATTAGCTTTACTGTGTCCTGCACCTTTTTTCTTCTCTTTTTATGAGGGGCCCACTTCAGCCAATGAATGGGTCCCAGAACATTTCCCCTTTTCCTATTCATTCCTACTGTTAGCTCAGTGGCTGGTGCACTCATGGGAAACAGGAACTACAGCTTCTGTTCCTTTCAGTTACCAAAGGACAAGAATCCATGTCTCCTACTCTCTGTGTGCTTTAAACCTACTGCTCAAAGAGGTTGGTACAAACACCATTACTGTAATTTGTTAATGCTGGTGTATATTGCAGCTGTTTAACTTGGTACTTCTGGTAAATATGCTTTTGTACTGTGCCGGTGTAGTATTAAGCATGCTAACAACATGTTTATTGAATCACATCTTTCTGTCACTTTGGTATTTTCTTCTTGTAGTCCAACTATTATTGACATTTACTTTACTCCTAAATACAGCTTTACTCCTAAATACTTGAGCTAAGCACATTAGAGCGCTCAGACTGAACATCTAAGTTTATGTGCCAAGGACACTTTCAGACTAATGGGAAAAGGATTTATTAATAGCAGACTTCCACAACTGGATGATGTTGGACTGCTGTTTCTTCTCCATCAGGTATGAAGATATAAATTCTGCCTGAACTCCTTTTTGCGTGTATTAAAATGCAAGAAAATTCTGATCCTCTAAATCTTTATTATATCTGTATAGGTAGATCAAGAACTTCTCATCTTAATGGATGCAATTAAACACAAATACCAGTAACTAATAAAACCACAAAATAATAACAACAATATAGTAAAGTAGTAGCTATTATTTTATTTCTACTATTGTTTTTATTATTAATTAATAGCAGTATCCAAAATAGGTTTAACTGCTGTGTAATAAAAACATTTTATTCACTATGGAGTTTACTTGATTTAAAAAAAAAAAATATCTCACATCTTGTTGTTGGTTGAGCTGTCTTAGTAACAAGAACATATTTATTTAAAATATGTATCATTCACTGTCCTGGAAGAACAGATATTTCATTTGTCTGAGACTACTATACATTCAAACATCTACTTCCACAACTCTGCAAGATCTGATAAATTAGACATGGTGATTAAAAAGGATATTTTCAAATCATTTGTGAATATACAAATACTACTTTGATTCTGATCTTATGTACTACAGAAAAACCTGTGATGATTTTTTTTTCACTTCGTTATCATGATTTTTCCAGAGTTTTACTGACTGGTCATTATCCTTTTACTTGGAAAATGAATTGGTGTAAATCTATAAACATTAGAATAACAGATTTGTTATACTTAATTGAAGACACTATGTACATGAATATGTGTGTGTTTTTATAGATATTAGTAAACATCATATCCCACCTTTCCTAATAGTTATGCTCAGGAATGTTTTTTTGGTTTGGTTTTGCTGTTTGGGTGTTTGGGGTTTTTTTATTGTTTGTTTTTTTTTTTGTGGAGGTTTGATTTTTTTTGGTTGTTTTGGTTTTGGTTTTGTTTTTTTTTTTTTAATTGGTGGATTAAAGGATTAACAATGTAGTGCATCTGCCTTCTAAAATAATTTTGAATTAGGGGAAAAATAACAGACTAAAATATATTCTATTGTCTTCTGCTCTGGAAAACATACACAGAACAGTACACATGAAAGCTGCCTCTTGTTTGTATGTCCAATTTTTAAGGATAATGTTAAGATATAGAGATTTCATTGAAGGTAAGAAAAATAGCGTTATTTTCAGTAACCGATTCATTGTTCATGAGAAGGTGAAATGCAAGTTCCTCTTGTTAGATAGAATTAAAAAAGTGAGTCTGTAGGTGGGAATATGTTTGTGAACAGTAATGAGAATGCAGTCATCTTTATTACTTAGATAATTTTCTATGGAAAAAAGCATTTTGATGTCTGTCTTCAAGCATGAAGAATTAAAAAGCTTAAAGAAGAGCAGCAGTTTATTACAGAAATATGTCTTCCTTGAACTGGTTGAGTTATTCTTTTTCTTCTGGTAACTTTGGCAAACATATATATGCAGAGATTATTTCAGATCCTGAAAAATAACGAAAGACAAAAAGGAAAATTTGCCCAGATTTTGGCTTTCCTCAGCAGAACAACCTCAAAGTCTGCTCTAGCAAGTAAACTTTGTGTGATTTGATGCCGTGAAAAATGTGAGTAGCTGAAGGAAGTCAGGAGCAGGACTGATCAGTATCAGATTCAGTTACCTGGTTTAACTGTCAGTGACAGTATCTGTATGTGAGTGATGTGACTGAGCTTTGGTTATAATCAATGGAGATGTAGCTAAAATAGTCAATAAGGTTTAGCATGCAATTTACTAGATCAAAGGTACAGACTTAGTTCATACAACTATATATGAATGTCTAGAGATAGTCAAAATTCTCTGGAATATCCTGCTGAGCATACAGCTGTCTTTCCAAAATGATACAGGTCTCCTATATCTGCAACCCTCTTGACTCATTCCCCTAGAGCATTGCAAAAAAGATACCTATATTCAGGTGACTGGACAGAGACAGTCTGCTTTAGGGTGAGCTGAATAGCTCTTCAGTCTCAACAGAGGTCACAACGCTAACTGTGTGTGTCCGTTATGACTATAATGGGAGCTCAAGCACCTAGATCACTTGCAGATACCTAAATCTGGCTGTCTGAATTAAATCTTTGATACACTGATTTGTTCAATGCTTTTGTCTTATAATCTGAAAAGCCTCTGTGTCCCAAAAAGACTGTTTTCCCTGAACTACACCAGTTAGTTTAATTTAAATGTGATTACTTGTCTTGCTATAGAGTTTATTAGAAGTGATCCAATAGACAAATCTCACGCTTTTCAGCTTGGTAAAAGTCATTCACACAAATAAATCTAAGGCTTTTTGCAAGCCTGGTATAATTTATATTTTTTCTCTCCCATGTTACTAAAGAATAATAAACATCTCTTCCAGTGTCTACTGAAGGTGATGCAGTAACACTTGCATTAAAATCTATTCAACAAGTCATTTTTTCTGTATATATTTCAGAACTATAAAAGTTAACTGGGTTCCTTCACACTAAGTGCAACATTCTTTCATAACTAACCAGTCTATTGACCAAAAGAAGATTTCCCCTCTTCCATAGCTTTGATAGAGTGAGCCCTTTAACAGAGATGCAACATCGTAATACACAACCTAAAATCTAGGTTTTGAATGACCATAAAGTTAACAAATTGATATGGAAGAGTAGATAAAATGTAGATAAAATTTCAGTTTCTTATTTACAGTGAGTGAAAATATCAGGTACAAGAGGAAATAAGAAAGTGTTCTTTTCTCTTACTTTTTCTTTTATTTCTAGATAGATACATACTTAGACAATTTCTGTTTGCTTACTTTGTGGCTTTGTCTGATAGTTTAATTGAAAGTTGCATGCCTGAATGTTAGAAAAACTGTTTATCAAAGAAATACAGCTTTACAGTGAAAAAAAAAGTCACTTGATCATGTTTCAGCCCATTTAACGTACTCTTATTTCAGAAACGAAAGAATATAAGATCTTGTATTCTGGACAGTTACTGAAAACTGTATTTTTCATAAGTTTCTGAAAAAAATGTGCAATCTCTCTAGAGCAATATGTTTCATTAGAAGAAATGTATGCAGCTCAAATATTCAGTCTATGAAATTATATGCAAGTACTGTATTAATGATATATTTTTAACTTCATGAGGTTCAACAAGGCCAAGTGAAGGGTCCTGCACCTCAGTCAGAACAACCCTCAGTATCAATACAGGTGGGGGATGAAAGGATAAAAGTAGCCCTGAAGAGAAGAACTTGGGGTTATGGGTGGATGAAAACCTGGACAGGAGCCAACAATGTGCACTCGCAGCCCACCAGAACTCGCAGCCAATCATATCCTGGGCTGCATCAAAAGAAGCATGGCTAACAGTCTCCTCTGCTCTGGTAAGATCCCCCCTGGAGCACTGTGTCCAGGTCTGGAGTCCTCAACATAGGAAAGACATGAACCTGTTGGCGCAGGCCCAGAGAAGGGTCACAAAAATTGTCAGAGGGATAGAGCACCTCTCCTATGAAGACAGGCTGAGAGACTTGGGGTTGTTGAGCCTGGAGAAGAGAAGGTTCCAGGGAGACCTTACTGTGGCTTTTCGGTACTTAAAGAGAGCCTACAGAAAAGATGGGGGCAGAATTTTTAGCAGGACCTGTTGTAACAGGACACGGGGTAATGATTTTAAACTGAATGAGGGTAGTTTTAGATTAGATAGAAGGAAGAAATTTTTTACAATTAAGATGGTGAAAGACTGTAACAGGTTGCCCAGAGAGGTGGTAGATGTGCCATCCCTGGAAACATTTAAGGTTGGGTTGGACTGGACTCTGTGCAACTTGATCTAGTGGAAGATGCCCCTGCTCCCTTTAAAGGTCCTTTCCAACCCAAATCTATTCAGCTGTAGATGCCCCATCCCTGGAAATGTTCAACACCATGCTGGATGGGGTTTTGAGCAACCTGGTCTAGTGGGACATGTCCCTCCCCATGGCAGGGGAGTTGGAACTAGATAAGTTTTAAGGTTATTTACAATCTGAACCATTCTATGATTTTATGATTCTTCCGCTGTATTGGCAAGATTCAAGATATGCTATCCAGGACCCTTTGCCCTTGCCCCTGGCACCACATAGGTCACTCTTGGTATGCTCGGGGTTTCCCCTGGCAGTGTTGTGCATACCCATATGGATTTCCTAGCATAGAGAAATAGTCTGAGGGCTGGATAAGCCTCAGAAATCTTTCCCCAGCATCCCTGTTCAGAATTCCCAGAACAGAATAAATCTCAGGCAGCAAGTCAGATAGGCAGATGTAGGTGTCCACCACTGCAGCTGGGAGACTTTCGTAACTATCACCCATCATGGTGCAGATGCACAGGTCAGGCATGTCCCACTGTGATTCCTCCCAAGGCAGAGCTTTCTCCTCTTGTTATGGTTTAACCCAGCCAGCAACTAGGACGATGCAACCGCTTGTTCACTTCGCCCTCCTTCTCCAGTAAGGTAAGGAGAGGTGGGAGTAAAGTAGGGGAAAAAACCCTTGTGGTTTGAGATAGAGACAGGTTAATAGTACAGTAATGGAAAAGGAAAAGAAAAAGGAAAGAGAAAAGGAAAAAAATGAAATGTTTTCCTTTGCTGAAAAATAAATCTGTCAGAACAGTCTAGATGTTCCTGGAAAAAAGTCTTGATTTATAAAATGGAAGAAAGTTTTAGGGAGAAGCTACCTTAGAGGTCTTTGAAAAAAAAATAATCAGAGGCAAATTATTGAACATCTGAGGTTGGAAGGTAATATGGGTCAGAGTAATCATCAAAAAAAAAAAGTATTGCTATGCTGGAAAGTTGGCAGCAGAAAAATAAGATTAATAACTAGTGGAAAAATATCCTATTGCTTAGAAAAGCTAGGAGGCACACTGAAATAATGTAATGGCTGTATAATGAGCTCTTTAATGACTTTAAATTGTATTAAAGAAGGAATCATACAACACTGAAAATAAGGACATGACTGAAGATTATTATAAAGGAATAGGTCAAGCATGTAAGGATTGTATCAGAAAGATATAACCATGAAATCAGTTACAGCTACACAAGGACATTAAAAAAAGTAAAAAGGAAAAGTTTTATAAGTACATTTAAGAGTAAAAATAAGACAGGGAAAAGAAGAGTTCCATTTACAGAAAGACAGAAAAGGTAGAAGAAGAGAGCAGTTTGAATGAAAAGGTGTTATCAAGGAGATTTCTGGACTGTGTCAAAGACAGTTTCTTGACACATTTATTGAGTAAGGCAACAAGGATTGGTGCCCTTCTGGAGTTACTACATGTAAATAACCAAGAGCTGTTTGGAGATGTGGTTGCCAACAACAGCTTTGCTTGCGGTGACCCTAAACTTTTAAAAGTTAAGATCATAAGGGACATGAGAAAGTTAAGTAAAGGAAAAAGCCTGAGTGTTCTTGTTGAGTCTTCTTTTCTGGAGATACTCAAAATCAAAATGGATCCATCCCTGTCCAACCTGCTTTAGGTGAACCTGCTTTGTCAGGGGGGTTGGACTAGATGATCTCCAGAGGTCTCTTCCAATCTCTGCAATTATGAGATTCTGTAATAAAGACTACAGACTTCAAAAGAGGAAGGAAACTGTTAGGAATGATCCAAATGGAATCTATCTTGGAGGACAAAAAGGACCTCAGAAGTGCTGTGAGATTCACATGAACAGGATTCTCAAAGCACAAATATGATGCATCTCCCTAAATGGAAAAAAGAAGCAGGCATACTAACAAACCAGTTAAACTGTGTTTGTGTGGCAATGTTTTTGTAGCAGGGGGGCTACAGGAATGGCTTCTGTGTGAAGCTGCTAGAAGCTTCCCTTATGTTCAATAGAGCCAATGCTAGCCAGCTCCAAGATGGACCTGCCGCTGGCCAAAACTCAGCCAATTATCAACAGTGGTAGCACCTCACATATAGGAAAAAAACTGCAGCTGGAAGAGAGGAGTAAGAGTATGTGAGAGAAAAAGGTATGCAGACACCAAGGTCAGTGAAGAAGAAGGGCGAAGAGAAGGTTCTCCAGGCACCAGGACAGAGATTCCCCTGCAGTCCATGGTGAAGACCATGGTGAGACAGGCTGTCACCCTACAGCCCATGGAGGTTAATGGTGGATCAGGCATCTATCTGCAGCCTGTGGAGGATCCTCTGCTGCAGCTGGTGCTCAAAGAAGGCTGTGATCCCATGGAGACCTCATGCTGGAGCAGGCTCCTGGCAGGACCTGTGAAGCCATGGAGAGAGAAGCCCACCCTGGAGCAGCTTTTCTGACAGTACTTGTGACCCCGTGGGAGACACGTGCTGGAACAGTCTATTCCTGAAGGACTGCACTGCGTGGAAAGGACCCCTGCTGGAGCAGCTCACGAATAACTGCAGCCTGTGGGAAAGACCAACCTTGGAGAAGTTCATGGAGGACTGTCTCCCATGGGAGCTGGAGCAGGGGAAGAGTGTGAGGAGGAAGAAGGAGCAGAGACAATGTGTGAAGAACTGACCACAACTGCCATTCCTTATCCCTCTGTGCTACCTGGGGAGGGGGCTAGATAGAGAAATCAGGAGGGAAGTTGAGCCTGGGAAGAAGGGAGTGATAGGAGGAAGATGCTTTAAGATTTGTTTTTATTTCTCTTTACCCTGCTCTGATTTGATTTGAAACAAATTAAATTAATTTCCCCGAGTTGAGTCTGTTTTGCCTGTGATGGTAACTGGTGAGCGGTCTCTCACTGTCCTTATCTTGATGTATGAGCCTTCATTATATTTTCTGTCCTCTATCTAGCAGCTGATGAGGGGGAGTGGCAGAGCAGCTTGGTGGGTACCTGGCGTCCTGCCAAGGTTAACCCACCACACTAGCCTTGTTAAAGAGTGAGCTATAAGGAGATTTCAAATGCAAAAAAAACCCAAACCCAAACAAAAACAAGGCATATGAGACAAGGGAAGATGGACAGATATCCAAGGAATAAATACTGGGACCAATAGTACTCACTATCTTTTTAAACAATCTGAATGATGGGATCGAATGCACCCTCACCACAGATGACACCAAATTGGCAGAAGAGGTAGATATACTGAAAAAAGCAATATAGGCATACCTCAACAGGACAGAAGACTTAACCAAGAAGAACTGCTTTAGACTTTACAAAGATAAATGTGAAATTCTGAGTTAAAGTAATCCCAACCAGCAGTACTGGCTGTGGTGTGACTGGCTAGGCGTAGTGGTGAACAGTGAACTGAACAAGATCTCTTCCAGCAATGAAGGCAAACAATGTCCTGGAATGCATGAGCAACCATATAGTCATCAAACCAAGAGGTATGATTATTCCATTCTGTACAACACATGTTATGCTACACCAGGAGGACCAGCCAGCTGGAATACCCAATGATACTGCAAAAATCAGCAGTTACTTCTGTGTGGCAACTGAAGTAAGACCTCAACACTCTCCATAGTCAATGGAGAAAAAAAAAAAAAAAAGCATACTCCCAGTAATTGGTCCATGATATATTCTTCAGATTGAGTAGACTCAGCTACTGCTCCCCTCCCTCTACGCTGTCAGTCCAGAGATCCTCTATGTTCGATACTACACATTTATATGGATACAATTTGAGGACATAAAGCCCATCTTTAAACATCATCAATTTAAAGGAACAGATTAGGATTGCAGGCTAATATCAAGAATTAGATGGAAGAACACCATGCAGAAGTTATACATATATAAGTGGATGGAGCCTGACTCTGTTTGCTCTACAGTATTTAAGGAATTAATGGAAGCAATCTCTGAGTCTTTAGAGCTTATCAAGGACAAAGGAGGCACAAAAGGAATGAATAACAATAAGGTTTGGGTTTGGTTTGGGTTTTTTTTGAGAACCATTAAGAGTTAAAAATAGCCAATATAGTACAGCCAAGAAGAAACTGTTCAGTAAATTTAATTTATTTCTCTGATAGGATAACTAGTAGATAAAGGCAAAATTGTATATTACATATTAGAGGCTTTTGTTGTGGACATGATGTTTTCTTTATATTTGTATTGCAACCTTTGCATTAAATGAGTAACATCTGTTTGCTTAGTATATGAAGACCTATAGTTAATCTACTGTTCCTTAGCCATCTTGACATATTCTTCTTTTGCTGTTGATTTGTTAGAATTAGTACACAGCATTAAGCTCTTGGACTTGCAGCACTGTTACCTGCTGTAAGCAAAATCATCAGCCAAAAATCTCCCATTGAACCAAGCATCGTATCCACTTCACATATTTGGAAGACTGAACTGGCAGTCCGTTGCGAAACCGCTTGAGTGCTAGACTGAAACAAGGAGAACCGTAAGTATCTAAGACCTGTAAGTAGCCAAGTATCTGCCTAGAAACAGACAAAATGAAGCCTACAAGCAAAACTTGTCTATTAGCCAGATTAATTTCAGTTCAATGGTACAATCCAGAAAGGTCAGAATAGCACAGAAGATAATGGAGAGAAATCAGACACAGAATCGCTCGTAACTACAAGAAAGCAGCACCTGGGCACAGCTCCTGCCCTAATGCCTAACCTTTATAGGGCCCTACAGGTCACCTTCTCCTTTGGATCCAAATTGTGAACATCAGTATAAGAGCAGGGAAACCTGTCCACAGAAGCCTGAGAGATATAAATGCACATGCATAGGTGGCTCTGGATGTGTATGTGTTTACGTCTCAAACCTTGTCTCTGAAGTTCAAAGACAGAGTTGTGCCTATAGTGTAAAAGAACCCTTGAATTATGCTGCAGTTCTGCCATGTCTTTGTTGCCCTTAGCCGTATTTTTGACAAGAAAATTAAAAGCTATGAACACTGATATTTTAAAGGTATGTTCAGAGTTTGAGTTTCACACACTGTTACACATGCACTGAAATAATTCATTGTTTAACTAGGACATGTTCTGAGTCGTAGTTTACTCAGTATTTTCATTAGGGAATTGAATAAAGGGACAATGAATTTAATTATGCATTTTATAGAGAACTAGAAGTATTCAGGTAATTACTAGCATTTAGAAGTTGATCTCAATAAATTTCAGAAAAGATTCAAAAATACAAATATGAAAGTGAAAATTTAAAGTATCACAAGAAGGTAGCAAAATGCAAAACCAGGGACTAAATAGCTAAGGAAGGTTTTAAATAAAAATACTTCTGAATTATAATGTACGACAAGTTGAACTGAAGTCAACAATACTTTAGAGAGGAAAAAAATCCTACTAACTGTAGAATATATTAGTGTCTGTAATATACTACAGCTAACAGTTAAGCACTGGTGTCAGAAACAGAAAGAGAAGAGCAAATAAACTTTGGGGAAAACGCTTGATTTTTGTATCTTTTATCTAAAAGAATTTCATCTGGGGTATTATATTCATTAAAATGCATAAAATATGATGGGTTACATTGCAACAGTTTTTGATTGCAGAAGCTGCTGTTACTTTGTTTTCAAAAAAACTACTGATCGTATTTGACATTAAACTACTTATTTTAACATGTATACTTTCAATTTTCAAAAATAACACTATAGAGTAAATATTGATTTTAATATGCTAAATATACAGTGAACAAGTTCCAATACCAGTTAGAACCCAATGGGTAGCAATTGACAGAAGATTTCAGAGTGTTATTTATTTAATAAGCAATAATTTATAAATTTTCTATGAAAACTAATGTGTCCACAGAAAACAATGAGAAGGAATTTGACATCTGAGAAAGTATGTAGTCAAGAATTAAATAAAATGACTTTTTCTCTGATTATTAATCTTACTTGTAAAAAAGAATAAGATAGACAAGACTTTTTGCAAGCATTGCCTTCCATGACAAGCATGCAGCAAATTTTGAAAGTGTGAAAGCAAAGGATGATGAACAATGGTACAAAGAGGTGCAATGACATCTGTTCATAATAAAAAAGTAGAAATTATGACCTAGTGCATATACTTTGTACAAAGAGATATTCTAATAATCTTACTCAAGTGGCATTGGAATACTTAAAGTTATATCAGTCTAAAAGTAACTAGTAGATTTGGTGGAAGGAGCTAGTTTGAACAAAAATATTATTAATTTTTTCATCTAAAACTAAAAATAGCTTTTGTTTTCCTGATTTTTCACAATTTTTGTACTACTTCGCTCTCAATTACTACTACAATAATATTAGAATAGTCATGACAATATGTCAGCAATTTAACAATAATTGCAAAGGAAAAAAACCTGTAGACAATACAATAATTCACAGTTTTAGATTTGTCTGAAGTTTGCAGTCCTTTGGATCCAGTGATTACAGTTTAGTTAATTTTTCTTAGCAAAGTAAGTTATTCTGTCAGAAGAAAAAGTGTACAGGATTTATCTCCTTAAAAACAAACAAACAAACAAATGTTTTTTCAGACTCCCTTCATCTCTAGAGGTAGTACCAGTGTATGATGTCAGCAGGCCAAATTTTGTATGAACATAGTCTTTAATGACAGATCAGTATGTCACTATTTACTACTAGAGCTATACTTCAAGAAAACAAAAGCAGTAGTCTCAACATTATTGTGTACTGAATTTGTTGGTTTACTTAATATGTGTGTGGTCTGAAAAAAACCTTTCTGAGTTTCCACGGAGAACTCTTTCAGGTAACTACTAGTTTTGAATGTGAGGTATGTGTTAATTCCATTATTAAAATATTAAAGACAGATTTCCCCTCAAAAAGAAAAAATAGCCACAACCAAACCAACCAACCACAAAAGAAACCCAACTATGCCTCCTCTTAAAAACCTGACAGCCAAAAATAATATAAGAAAACAGAATACATGTATGTCAAGTAAAACTAGCCAAAAGTATACAGCTTGAATATCAGTTTGTTTTTCTTAAAAATATCTGAAACAAGAAAAGAAAATTAGTTAGGGAACATAATACACAAGCTTTAAAACAGGACAGGTTCTGTGCCATCCTCCAGATCAAAGGACAGTGTTACAAGCCCCTCTCTTGAAACCCCTGACTCTGCAAATAACTCTGAAATTTCTGAGAATACTCATCAAAGTGTACAGTTACTACCAAAACCAAACCAACAATCACACAGGTCAAACACTACTTTTTCAGGGGGCCCGTCTTCCTATTACTCTTATGAAGCAAAGCTGTTTCCAGTCTGCACTATTTTGTGTCCCCTATCCTTAACACAGGACATAAAAATAAAATAGGAATTTGTACAGTATATTGCTTAGCTTACTATTTGTGTTGCATTGGTTAGTACCATTCCTTTGGGACTTTCTATATTTCTTAACATACAAAACAAATTACAAGATCAATAGTAATTTTACTCATGACTTCTTTGTAATTAACAAAAATTGAGGAGAAATATATGACTTATTCTAACAGCTTGTGGTAAAAAAAGATATTAGGTTCAGTTGCGCGAACTTAAGTTTTTTTACACACTCTAGGGCACTCCATCTAAGACAGCACTCTAGAAAAGCTTGAGGATGTTTCAGATATTCTATCGCATCTTAGAGAGCACTAGAAGTCCACATAAAGGCTACTGAACTAAGTCTTTAATTGTCACATCCTAAAGCAGACACTACAGCTGGTCAGCTGAAAAGCTCTTTAGACTCTATTAACTATACTGTAGCTACATTTGCAATAGTCATCTGAGTTTCCTTTATGATGAGATATTGGTATTTTAAAGCTACTTAATTGAATCTGAAGGCACATATCTAAATTGGGTCAAGTGAACTGCACTTCAGATATTATTATTGTAAGCATCTAGGACAGGATACAGTTGCTTAAATATGGGCGTTTATTCACACTTCACATGCTCTAAGACACATTATGGATGCAATACTAGACCATTGGGACACTCACAAGCTTCTTAAGCAGTGGTTGGACGCCATGGAGAATATGAGAGATTATGCTCAAATTGCACAAGTTGTTTGTTTTTTAGCAACTGGAATCTATCCATAAAGCTAAATGAATCTCAGCCAAGCTGTTTTTTTCTGAGAATGCAAAATTCATCAAATACATACTTAAATTATTTTTTCCCAATATTGCATACTAAATAATAAGCCATTTTTGTTAATATTTCATATGTTTACATATAACTCTGATACTCCTACATTTGAAAAGTGGCATCTGTCTAAAACACTGTGTGTTGTGACTGATGTATGTTCTTCAGTACCTTTACGGAGGTGGTTATGAAGGCGATGATCTAAGCTCACTCTTTTGACTTTAACCTGAAAGAGAACACATGCACTCACATTCTTGTCATCTGGCCTTTGCTCGTAGTCGGTAACAAATATCTAACAGTAGAGATGACATCTTCCCACATTGCCTTTCAACTTGTTATGGTTTGAGAAAACCCATAACAATCTATTGTCATTTAGACAATTATTCTATCACCTGATGACCCATCCCCACCTGGAAAGGGGAAGTGGGAAACAGAAGAAAACACAAGGGCTGAAATATAAATAGATTTAATAGACTAAGACTAAATAATTAACAATAATACTAAAGAACCAGTATTAATCCCAATACTGATATAAAATACAGGAATTATACTCAGCCAATTATATCAGTAGTAAGCTGTCATCTCTACTGTTAGAGAACTTACTGTGAACTTTGTTCAACTTTCTGCAGCTTTTTAGTACACTTATTTTCTTAGAGATCTTACATCAAAGAGAAATAAGGAGTGATGACAGATACTTATCTTAATAGTGTAGCTAAAGTGCTGGTTTTGTTAAGTATTTCTTGAGCTAAGTTGCCCCCGCCCCCCCAGCCCTAATGTGATGTCATGGTTTCAGCTAGGATGGACTTAATTGTCTCGCTAGAAGGTGGTGTAGTGCTATGTTTTGGATTTGGGATGAGAAATAGTGTTGACAGTGCACTAGTGTTTTTAGAATCATATCATAGAATGGTTAGCGTTGGAAGGGATCTTAAAGATCATCAAGTTCCAACCCCCCTACCACGGGCAGAGACATCTCCCACTAGACCAGATTGCTCAAAGCCCCATCCAGCCTGGCCTTAAACACTTTCAGGGATGGGGTGTCCACAGTTTCTCTGGGCAACCTGTTCCAGTGTCTCACCACCCTCACAATAAAGAATTTCTTCCTGATATCTAAATCTCTCCTCTTTCAATTTAAAACCATTACCCCTCATCCTGTTGCCATACTTCCTGACAAAGAGTCCCTCTCCAGCTCTCCTGTAGGCTCCCTTCAGATACAGGAAGGCTGCTATAATGTCTCCAGAGCCTTCTCTTCTCCAGGCTGAACAACCCCATCTCTCTCAGCCTGTTCTCATAGGAGAGGTGCTCCATCCCTCTGATCATCTTCGTGGCCCTCTGCTGGACCCATTCCAACAGGTCCTGTGTTGAGGACTCCAAAGCTGGACACAGTACTCCAGGTGGGGTCTCACAAGCACAGAGTAGAGGGGCAGAATCACCTCCCATGACCTGCTGGCCACGCTTCTTTTGATGCAGCCCAGGATGTGGTTGCCTTTCTGGGCTGCCAGTGTGCACTGCAAGCTCATGTTGAGCTTCTCATCCATGAGCACTCCCAAGTCCTTCTCCTCAGGGCTACAATGGTGGGTTTTCATTTAGTATCTCTTTCCTGACTACATTAATGTTTTCAAGAAGAATATTCTCAGAATCAAAATACATACATAATATTAAGTTCTAATGTTTGGAGCCATGATTTTACATCACTAACTTTGTACGTTGTTCTGAGAAATGTTTAATTAAAGGAAATATGAATGAGCCAGAACTTTCATGTGTTTTATTTGCTCCAGTTCCAAGAGTTAGATCTCAATAAACAGAGTAAGGTATTTTGTTACTTAGAAATGAAATGAGCAGTTTTGAATGAGACAATTCAGGTGAGGAGCTTAGGAAGTTGAATTGGAGTTATCAACTTTCTATATAGTCCCCATTAAGAGACAGATGGCTCAGTGTATATAAATTTAGTGTTAAAAATAACCTGATATAGAGGCTTTTATTGGTAGTTTTTGGTTTTGGTGGAGTTTCTTGGTTTGGGGATTTTTATTTTTTTTTATGGTTTGGTTTGGTTTGGTTTTGTTGGTTGGTTGGTTTGGAGGTTTTTTTTATTATTTTTTGGGTTTGGTCATGTGGTTTTTGTTTGTTTGGTTGTTTTTCTTTTTCACAAAAATTGAATGAACATAAGTGGTTATGTGACAACGGTCATTAAAATACACTGTTGTAATCAGTACATGCCCTCCAGCAAGGCTTTTTTAAGGGACTGCAAGGCTCTCACCCTTTCAGAAATCTCACAAATACAGCAGGAAATCAAGGTGCCCAGCAGAATTATCTAAGAGGTGGGCAATGCAAAATGCGACACGAGGTGAGGTCTTTAAAGAGCATTCATATACATTCACATACAAATAATCCATATGGGAGTATTGGAACAGGGTCATAATTATTCTTTGAAATGAAAAGAACAAACGGTAATTCAATAGTTCAGGGGTAGAGGGGGGAATAAACAAGCTTGGAAATGTGTGTTTGTTGCCTGGTGAGCAAGAAACATCCTCGTTAATTTAAGTAATCACTTACAGTGCGTAATCAGGTAGCTTTTAGAATGAAATCTCATCCATCTGATAAACTTAAAATGCTGTGGTCTGTGACATGATTAAGATGGGCAGCATTTTTTCATTATCATGAAGCTGAGATACTTTGTTCCTGACTGCTAAATAGCTTACTGATTTAAGCAGGTTTGGTTTTATAACAGATATGGTATTATTAGCAGTAGGTAGCATTACTGAAGAGTTTCATTCAGACCCATCCCAGTTTATCTGGCAATTATACTATTAAGGTGTCAACAGTAGGAAATCCGTAATAAAAACAATATAGAAGACAGAAAATATATTCAGTACTTGAAAATATTTTAGCAGCTGTTAAATTATTGCAACACATAAAACTGCTAAAGTTATTTAGTAAACGTGAACAAATCTTCAATTGAACTAAAATACAGGCCAATAGTAGTGGATTTTTTCTGTTTTGTTATTATGCTTCTCAAACTAAATTACTAGAAATATTCTCATTTATTACTCAGCCGTAGTAATATTTGCAAATGAGTAACTTTAAATAGGTCAGAAGAAAGATTTCTGATTAGATCTCCATTGCATTTCAAGGGCATACATGAAGGTGGAGTCCCTGGATCCATCAGAGCCCTCCAACTTATTTGCTGCACTGTCTCTGTAATAAATCTGAGGAAAAAATAGCTTCTAAGACTATTAAAGTTTATTCCATAAGCCCTTATTCTTCCTGCACATTCTTTAAAACCATTTCTCAAGCTTTGGTACCAACTGTCAGTAAGTCTACATATATACATTACTTTTTTATTTTTATTTTATTTTATAGAATTGACATCTAGCTCGAAGAATGTTAGAAGAATCAACTATTTGATATATTCTAGGGTGTATATCAGTATTACTGAGATTATTTTTTTTTTTTTTAACATTCTGGAAGATAGAATTTTCTGCAATTACCTCAACTTGGTAGTAGTATGGAAACTTATCTTACACAGAGTTTTTGTTTTAACTGTTCAAAAAGCAAGACAAAAAGGAAAACTGTTGCTTTCTCTTTTTTTTTTTTTTTTTTCATTTGCAGTGTATGAACAAAGTAGAAAAATGCAGAAGATATGTTGCATTCTCCACAGCTCCAGGCCAGCCAAACCAAATCGTTACAAGCATCAGATAATCTACTAATTATGTGAAAAACAGAACAAAATGCAGCTTTTTCCTTTAATATAAGGCTATAGGAGTACAAAGCTGTTTATTAAACAGTGGCTTCTAAATGGTTTGTCTTTTCTGAAAACTGCGCTATAGCACTTGTTTACTGAAATAGTTATTTTCAAAGTAGCGTATAGGTAGGGAAGTTACTCTTTTCAAGGCCTTGTGCAGTGACATCTGCGTGCTTTAAAGTGAAATTAAATTATGTCTCTGAATATTAATTAGGCTTTTGCAAACATACTGGCAGGAATCAGTAATGTCAATACTTTATGGATGAATAATTACCAACACTTTTGCTATGTGATTTTTAATGTGTTATTTAGAAAACCCTTTTTAAGGTGTGACACTTCTCTGTATGAGAAAGCTAGCATGAGTCTGATGACCTTGATAGGGCTAACTGCTTTAAAGTAATTGTTATGCTCTATTTGTGATGCAGTCCATGAATTTGGTGGCCTTCCCATTAAATATGCAAGAATGCTAATATTCCTACAGAACCAGATAGAATGGCTAGACTATTCTGTTTGGAAGGAACCTACAATGATCATCTAGTCCAACTGACTGACCACTTCAGGGCTGATCAAAAGTTAGAGCAAATTCTTAAGGTTATTGTCCGAACACCTCTTAAACTCTAACAGGCATGGGACATCGACCACCTCTCTAGGAAGCCAGTTTCAGTGTTTGACCACCTTCTTGGTAAATAAATGCTTCCTAATGTCCAGTCTAAGCCTCCCCTGATGCAGCTTTGAACCATACCCATGCACCCTATCACTGGATCCCAGGGAGATGAGCACCTCCATCTCCACTTCCACTCCAAAGGAAGCTGTAGAGAGCAATGACATTGCTCCTCAGCCTCCTTTTCTCCAAACTAGACAAGTGAAAAGTCCTTAGCTGCTCCTCACAGGACTTTCCTTCCAGCCCTTCCTCCAGCTTTGTTGCCCTTTTATGGCTGCATTCAATGAACTGGACATCTTTCTGAAATTGTGGGGCCCAGAAATTCACACATGAAGCTGCACCAACACTGAATACAGCAGGATAATTTTTATAGCAGAGAATTTTTGTCTTCTAAATCTCAAACTTTATCCAGAGGAAGCTCTAGGACTTATCACAATTATAGTTACTGCCTCTTTAATCTTCCATATAAATTTAATCTGTGTGTTCTGTTGCCTGCTGTTAAAAACCATTTTCCTTTATTTTTCCTATTCTTTTAGTAATGTGACATACAGTAATGAGTATTATAAATAAAACTATATTCTGTAATGCCCCTGCTAGCCTCAAAAGCTCACCTAGGTTTCTGAGAATCTGGTCATAGTTTGGAAGGAAAAATGTGATGTTTGGAAAATTGGCAATTGTTGTTTACTATTCAGATGCTTCTGTTTGGAACATTGCAGTCTGCTGTTCATGGTGCAATTTTAAAGCACATTATGTTCCCTAGAGCACATTTTGTTTGTAATATGGACAACACATTGCAATTTTCCACTTTTAGTGGATGCCAGAATTCAACAGAGAACATTTCCTATAAGAATACTAAGTTCTTCAAATAAATGAACCATCCAGAAACACTGGTTAGTTCAGAAACTTCAACAGATAGAAAGTCTTTACTTGTTTTCTTAGCTTTAATTGTTAATTCTGTTTATTTGTTATATTTTAAAACTAATTTTACTTTAAAATTGATAATTATAATAATTATTATAATGGTTAATTATATTACCATTTTACTTTAACAATTATTTATTAAAAAAACCAAAAACAACAACCAACAACAAAACAACAAACCAAAACAACAAAGAGCCATGGTAACCATAGCATGTTTAATTAAACTTGAATTTAACAGACCAATAAAGGAAGAACAACTTAGTATGGGTGATTTTTGCACATTTCAATATGCAGCAATGCAGACTCAAAGTGAAGAAAATGGTCCGTTTCCTACATCAGATTCTTTCTGCTCAAGAACTTCTGACACAGTCAAAATCTTGTAAGAGAAAGGAGCATGTCCTTTCTTGTTATTCTGATTAATATTTAATAGAATAACCACCCAAATTACTTAATCAGTGCACAAAAGTCACAGTAGTACCACAGTTACAACTGTTATATGTAATTACATATAATCCTATCATCTACCCCATCTCAGTGGTGTTATGCTCACCCTTTCAGTGGTCCTCTGAGTCCTAATGTTCATCCCCAGTTTACATCAAGATGAAAGAGAGACTGTTGCAACAAACCATTAAGACCCCATTGTCCTTGCCAGGAGGGGCCTGAAAGTCCCTGAGGGGCATCGAGCTTCTCCCCAGCCCATCAGTCCCCCATTTGTACTGCTGCATGAGGGTCTTCCTTCCCAGTGGCGGGACATTGCGTTAATTTCACATGGTTGCTGTTGGCCATTTCCTCCAACCTGTCTAGATCCCTCTGAATGATCATCATGCCATCCCGTGTATCAGCTAGTGCCCCCACAATCTGGTGCCATCTTCAAACTTGATGAAGTTGCACTCTGTCTTTTTCTCCAGGTCATTGATAAAGGTGTTAAACCGGACAGATTCCAGAATAGACTCATGCAGTAGTCCTCTTTCTACTGTACTCTAAGCAGAGTACAACTCATTGTCCACCATCATCTGAGCCTCATCATTCAAGCCTTTTCTTACTTATGTGTTTGTAAAACCGTGCAGATCATGTTCTCCTATCTTGGATAACAGAGTTCTGTGGGGGATGGGTTGCAAACGTCAAAGTGACGTTTATGTAGCTAATGTTATTCATTTTAACACCTTATGAGGGCCTTCTTAGCAATCCCTAAAAATGTCATGAAATCAATGCACAGAATGAAAATATGCTGGTGATTGTTATATGCTGGGGGGTGGAGGGGGGTAGCAGCTGTCTCTTATACACATCTTAGGAAGACAAGCACTGACGTTCGTATCCGGATCACCAAGGATCGCCATAGTCCATGCTAACCGGAAGAGGAAGG
>JAHREE010000279.1:20307335-20336563 GCA_033628505.1 Tringa tobata | reverse complement strand
AGGTCTCCCCTCAGCCTTCTCTTCTCCAGACTAAAGAGTCCCAGCTCTCTCAGCCTCTCCTCATAAGGGAGATGCTCCAGTCCTCGAATCATCTTTGTTGCCCTACGCTGGACTCTTTCCAGTAGTTCCCTATCCCTCTTGAATTGGGGAGCCCAGAACTGGACACAGTATTCCAGTTGTGGCCTCACCAGCGCAGAGTAGAGGGGGAGAATGATCTCCCTCGACCTGCTGGCCACACTCTTCCCTATGCAGCCCAGGATTCCGTTGGCCCTCCTGGCTACAAGAGCACACTGTTTGCTCATTGTCATTTTATTGTCCACCAGGACCCCCAGATCCTTTTCTTCGGAGCTTGTCCCCAGCAGGTCCATGCCTAACCTGTATTGATGCCTAACATTCTTCTTTCCAAGGTGCAGGACCCTACACTTTTCCCTGTTGAACCTCATGAGGTTCTTCCTTGCCCAGCTCTCCAGCCTGTCCAGATCCCGCTGGATGGCAGCACGGCCCTCTGGGGTGTCAGCCACCCCTCCCAGTTTGGTATCATCAGCAAACTTGCTGAGGATACACTCTGTCCCCTCATCCAGGTCACTGATGAATATATTGAACAGTACTGGACCAAGTATTGACCCCTGGGGAACACCACTAGTTACAGGCATCCAGCTTGAACCTGCTCCATTAATCATCACCCTTTGGGTCCTGTCGCACAGCCAGTTTTCAATCCACCTCACTGTCCCCTCTTCCAGCCCGCACTTCCTCAGTTTCCCAATGAGGATGTTATGGGAGACAGTGTCAAAAGCCTTGCTGAAGTCAAGGTAGATGACATCTGCTGCCCTCCCCTCATCCAACCAACCAGTTATAACATCGTAGAAGGCTATCAGATTGGTCATACATGATTTACCCTTGGTAAACCCATGTTGCCCACTTCCAATAACCCCCCGTTCTTCAATTTGTTTGGAGATGACATCTAGAATGAGTCTCTCCATTATCTTCCCAGGGACAGAGGTGAGACTAACTGGTCTGTAGTTACCAGGATCCTCCTTCTTGCCCTTTTTGAAGACTGGAGTGATGTTGGCATTCCTCCAGTCCTCAGGCACCTCTCCTGTTCTCCATGACTTTTCAAAGATAATAGAGAGCGGCCCAGCAATAACATCTGCCAGTTCTCTCAGCACTCGTGGGTGCATCCCATCAGGGCCCATAGACTTATGAATGTCCAGTTAGTTCCTAAAATTAGTTTAATTAAACTAACTAAACTAATATTTAGTTCCTAAAATAGCAGCAAAGGCATATTAGGAATAAAATGTAAGAATATATCTAGTTTTCCTTGATCGTATGTAGTACTGCTCCTTGAAATTCAGTAACAGACACCCTAATTATTCAGATCAGGGACCTGGTGAAATGCGCGACAGACTCCATCTAAGAGAAAAATAAACTGGCCCCTAAGACCTTGGTGGCAGTTTGTTTGTGTCTGTTTTGGGTACATACGTCAGTGAGATCGGTTTAGTGAATGAAAATTACTTATGAGTAAGAACTTCAGCATTTTGTTGAGGTATTTGTAAAACTTTTTTGACAGATTTCTGACTCATCCAGACAATAAAAACAGTTGCGCATGCATAATTTTAAAAAGTTACGCTTCTGCTATCGTACTCCAGGAATAATTTTGATTTTTTCCCTGTTTTTTAATAATTAGAAGTATCTGATTTGAATTATCCTCTCCTTATTAAAGGCATGTCTCCTCATATTACAATTGGAGGTTACAGTTGGTAAATATTAACCTCACCTACTCTCTGGGATGACATCTTATCTCACTCATGGCACTGCAAATATTGTCTAACAAAAAACCCAACCAAAGCAAAACCTAAAACATGAACAGTAGGAATTATATACTTAGAATTTTAAATATGGGGAGAGGGGAGCTGGGAAAGCAGTCTCTATAGAGCAAATGCCTGAGACTAAAAATACAGGCTTCTTTCAGGAATGAAGACAATCTGCAAAGCAAAAAGGTAAGACTTTTCAAAGCTTTCACTGTACTAAAGAATCATTAAAAAATTTAGAAGATTAAAGATTTTTGTTTTATTTTTTCTAAAAAGCTGTCAGTTTGCTGATCTGATTTGTGAAAAGTATAGTTTAGGAGAAAAAAACAAGCAATTATCAAGTAACCCTACTCCCAGTTAAGAGCCAATGGAAACCACTTAGGGGCATCAAAAAAGCAATGATTTTTGTAGACGGTGTAAACCAATCAATTTCAGCATGCTTTGCGTCCACAACAGTGAGAACTATTTTGAAAAATAGAATTAATGTATAAGACAACATATTCAGTGCTTTTCAAAGGAAATTTGAAAATGGTTATTGTTTATGATCATTCTTAGTTTACATAAAAAATAATGAAAAATATTTTGTAGGATAAGAAGATTATGTAAAACTGTAATGGAGAAAGTTCTAAGTGGTTCTAAGTGGTTTATGTACTATGTATCTTCCTTTTGATTCTATCTTTGATAGTATTAGACCTGATTTAGTACCTGTGCCATTTTCATCAGAAAACTGAGGCTGGTGATTAATTTAAAAGAAGTATTTCTAATTTTAAATCTTTATTGTTTTGAAATTTTCAAATTTTCACCAGTGTCATGCAGCGTTTTATAGTGATTCTTTATCCGTGCCTCAGAGAGCCAGCTGAGTCCATTAAAATGACACAGATAAGGAGAAAAGGGAAACTGATGGAGGCCTAGAGAAATAAAGATGATGAAATGTTGCATTATTTTATCAGAAGAATGTCCTGATACTCTTCTTTGGGGAATGATGTGTAAGAAAACAAGGAAGCAATAACAGAAGAATTGGTTTGGAAGAAGGACACCACAGTGCAGGCAAATAATCCCACATAAAGGAGAGAGGGGAAGAAACACACAGAGCTTGACAGTAATAGTAGAAGGAGAATACAAATAAACTAAGAGGATGTGCAGAGTATTCAATCCACAAGGACATATATGGTGAAAGATCAGAAACAACGAGAGAATTAACAATTACTCATTCCACTGAGAAAACTGAAGTTGGAATTAAGGAAGAGATGAGACTGAAAAACACTTAAGGAGAGGATGTGGAGAGAAGGAGCCTGATCATTAAGGTAGGAAGAGAAGAATGCTGTGGCTTTGAATATTGCTGTCATCCATATGGGGGACAGACAAGGATTGTGGGACCATAGGTGAAAGAGGTAGGCTTCGAAAAGCACTGTTAGAATATGAAATGGGGAGGCAAAGTGTGATGACTGATAAAAATCTGAATATGAGGATATAAAAAAGTGTGGCAAAGTTGATTCTGAAATTTTGATTTTGAGAAGTGAAGAAAAATGCGTTCAACACAAATCAACAAAAATCCAATGTGAAAGCTCAGGGACATTTTATGAAAGTATCTTACTACTTTGTTAACCTTATGACCCTGGTGCAAGATTGTTTGGAGCATTCATTCATGTTTTTTTAACCCTTACACAGTCAGCTTGCTTCAGTAAAGTATGCAGAAGAGATTTTGCTTTTTCTTGTTTAATACTAGGTCAAAATTAATCCAGAGAAAATGTACAGAATCCCTCTTTTTTTGCTTCCACAGTTATCAGTCAGTTTAGCACTCACATGCAGCAGCACCTGACAGCTCAGACTAACCCAAGATACGGTCCTATCTGACTAATGGACAGAAGTACTGACACAGAATCACAGAATCATCATGGTTGGAAAGGACCTCTGAGATCACCAAGTCCAACCATACACACAAAAACACCCCTACAATCTCAGGCACTAGAGCATGCCCTGAAGTGCACATCTACGCGTTTCTTAAATACCTCTAGGGATGGTGACTCCACCACCTCCCTGGGCAGGCTGTTCCAGTGCCTGACCACTCTCTCAGTAAAGTAATTCTTCCTAATATCTAAACCTCCCCTGCCACAACTTCAGACCATTTTCCCTGGTCCTGTCATTACTCCCTTGGGAGAAGAGGCCAACACCCACTTCTCTCCAACCTCCTTTCAGGCTGCCATAGCTAGGGAGGTGTGGTTAGCCTTGGATTAAGCAGTGTCTGCCATCACACATTTGGCAACATTTTATCCATGTACTCAATCAAACTAAATGTAAACAAGTATGAGGGGCACCAGTGGAACTCCGTTATCTGCAGTTTAGGAAGAAAGTAAGGCTCACCTGGATCTCAACGTGCCTGCAAGAGAGAAATTTATTGTTTAAAACTTGTGGTTAAAAGATATATATTTCTGACCATCAGGGAGGAGAGAAACCTGTTTGCCTTGCCTGTTTGTCAGCTCCATGCTGAGACAATTAGAGCCTTCCTGAAGAAATGTGTTCCCTCAGTGAGCACCAAGCAGAGGACAGGTTGAGACAGATGTGGGGGCAGGGGAAAAGGAGAGTGGCAGAAGACAGAGCAAACATAAGCAAACAGAGAGAACGCTGAGAAAAGCAAGGTACAAATATGGCCAGTACTCCAACATGACAGACGGAAAGCCTAAAATAGCCCCCAGAAACCACTGAAATGCTGCTTGATTTAAGCAGCTAAGAACATCTTTATCATATTACTCTTGAAAAAGCTGAATGTCAGCTTTCTGAAGAAATATAAACACACAAATTAGAAACTTCATTTGGATGTCACTCAAAATAGGATTTTTGTCTTGTTACTGTTACTTTTCTTCTTTTTTTCTTTTTCTCTCTAGGACATAAAGTTTGTAATATACAAACTCAAGTGCTTGAATTTTAGTGCGTATTCAAATGATCACACAACTATAGTGGTGGAAAATAGCTCCAGGAAAAGACATATATTAGTTATATACTACTTGAAAGCTTAATTACTAGTCAGAATTGATACTTCAAATGGTGCACAAAATAAGGATTTGTCGATATCTGCTTTTTACTTCACTGTCCACTACAGGTCACTAACAAAGCCAGTTACCTGACTAGATATATCTGTGATTTGACTAGTATATCGGTTCTTATGCTAAGGAATTCTTTATTCACTGCTGCGTCAGTAAAATTTATACTGTTTTAAAGGAATTTATTCTAGTAGTGGCTCCTGCAGCAATACAGCTGACTTATGCCTTCCCTGTTGATTAGGAGTTCAGCTGATCAATCCAGAAAAATAAAATAATTTTAAGAGACTATGATGAAAGCAGTAAAGAAAGGTAAGAGTTCATTTTGAACAACAAACCAGCTTGTTTTCCCATCCATGCAAAAGCCTAAAAAAGTTGTTAAAATGATGTTGATCTTTACTTGCTTTCAGGAAGAAAGGAGAAGGAATTAAAAATAAATGCTTTTCACTTTTTTATTCACTAATCATCTTTACTAAGCCAAGCCCATGTCTCATCATTTTACCTGTTGAAAAGTTGAATTACATGCAATTTAGTTGCATGCCCAATTAGATAAGCAATTGTCAGTGGTGGCTGTGACAATTTAATGGTTTTGAAAATGTAGTGCTAAGGATCAATATAAAACACAGATAAAACAGAGAAAAGAAATATGATTTAACTGTCTATTTCTCTTCCTTATGAGTTCATTCCCAGTTTATGCCCTTACAAAGCAGTATTTTGAAATGGCATTAACAACATAACGTTAGAAGAATTTTTTAAAAATGACTTAAAACTACATCTCAGTTACAGACCATTTTCTTTGAGAACTCTCCTGATAAATGCATTGCAACCAAGTGAAAAACATATTCCTTTTCCTGCTGTGATTGCATATTTGTACTCTTGAGTGCAGGCACATATATTTGCAATTTCTTCCCAACAGCTTGATTAACCTTGAAAAGTTGCAAAACGAAGAAAAGAACTTTCATAGTTAACTTTCCAAAGATACTTTGGAAAAAAACCCAAACCTAATCATCTATAAATAGCTGCTAGGAGCTTTATTAGGTTTTGTATTCTTCCTTATTTAATGTATAAAATTTCACTTTATAAAATTAATAATGTCAAAATAAGAGTTAGAATTGCATATAGATACACAGAACTCATATATTGGCCCTTTTATTTGGTATAGGTGTCAAGGTGTCGGTGAGACGGGCTGGGGGATATCTGTGATGAGCAGCCATGGATGCCTCATTCCAGATACAGCTTGCTCCAGTGGACCCACCACAGGGGACGGTTGGTTGAGCCCCTCAGCTATGATGGCAACACCCCAGGCAAAGTGTATCTAGGAAAAGGAAAAATGCTGCCTGAGAGAGGAGTGAGAAAAGAAAATGTGAAAAACAACCTTGCAAGCACCAAGGTGAGAGAAGAAGGAGGAGGTATTCCAGGTGATGGAGAAGACATTCCTCTGCAGGCCCATGGAGAAGGTGGAGGAAGGAACTGCAGTCCATGGAGGAACCATGTTGGAGCAGGGGCAAAGTGTGAGGATGAAAGAATATCAGAAAGGAACCGTTATGGACTGACCACAAACCCCCATTCCCCACTCCCTTGTGCTTCTCAGCAGTGTGAGGAGGAGGTAAAGGAGACAGGAATGAAGGAGTGGAGTTGGGCCTAGGAAAAAGGAGTGAGGCGTGGAGAGGGTGTTTTAATTTGTCTTTGTTTGTCATTACCCAAATGTACTTTAATTGGCAAAAAAAAAAAACTAATTCCCCAAGTAGAGTCTGTTTTGCCTTTGATCGTAATTGTCAAGTGATCTCCTATGAGCTTTTTCATCTTATTTTCTCTTCCTGTCCTTTTGAGAAGGCGAATGAGAGAGCATCTGGGTTGGCATCTGGCAGTTAGCCAAGGTCAAACCACCACAGGCATGAACCAAGAAATCATCTGTACTGGTGCATACTATTCATGAGGAGAAAAATAGATTCAATTAAAGTTTTACTTATTATTGATTCTCAGTGTTAATTTTTACTATGTTAAACTGAGATCCAGTAATCAAACGCATAGACAGAATAGTAAATTATGTCATTAACCACATAAGACGGTAATAGAAAAGTGTAATATCTTAAATTTCTATATTTCTAGGGATATTTTTTTTTATAATGAATAAATGGGCTGAATTGTTGTGCCAGGATTAAAAATAATGCATCAAAACACACCATAATCTAAATACAAAAATAAGAGCAGGGGGGAAAGATTGAAGAATGTCAAATAAATATACTGTAGGGAAGTGTTCAAATCAATGTAAATAATAATAATGTTAATTTTCTTCATAGTAGATAGTATGGAGCTATGATTTGGATTTGCGCTGGAAACAGTGTTGATAATGTATGGATTCTTTAGTTACTGCTGAGCAGTGCTTACACAGAGTCAAGGTCTTTTCAGCTCCTCACACCACCCTGCCAGTAAGTAGACAGACTGAGGTACACAGGTTGGGAGGAGTCGCAGTCAGGACAGCTGATCTGAAATGACCAAACAGATATTCCATATCATATGGTATCATGCTCAGCAATAAAACAAGGGGCAAGGTTGGCTAGGGAGCAGCTGCTCAGGGATTGACTGGGTGTTGATTGATCAGTGGTGAGCAATTGTTTTCATTTGCATTACTTGTCTTTTTTGGTTTTATTTCTCTCTGTTATTTTTCTTTTAATTACATATTATTATTGTTATTTTATTATTATTGTTGTTGTTGTTATTAAGCTGTTCTTATCTCAACCCATGAGGTTTTTTTACTTTTACTCATCCAATTCTTCCCACCATCCCACTGGGGGAGCATGAGGGATTGGCTGTGTGGTTCCTAGTTGCCAGCTGGCATTAAAGCATGACACTTCTGCTGCCAATTGGTTGGTTAGCTTAATTAAATTTATGAATATGAAATGGGAAAGATCATGTAAACTCCTATAAAACCGTATTAATATGTAACAAAATGAATTGGAGAAAGATGCAAAATCTCAATATATTTAGAGCAGAAGATGAAGACTTAAGATATTAATTTTGATGTCTGTTAGAAAGCAAATAAATGCTTTATTTAAAAGTTACAGAATAATATTTGAAAAAAAAATCCTTGGACAGGTGTTGGTTCTAGAATTTTCAGAAGATTTTACCAGCAGGCAAGTTTATTCCACAACAGTTTAATTTTTCCTTTCTGAACTGTTATGTTGTCCATGACTAGATTGTCACATTTACGATACTTAATAGAGTGCTTTGATCTATTTTTGCCTATGAGCAGCTGAAAAGTGTTGATATTTTTCTTATGGGAAAGTCACATGTAAAGTAGGATTTCGTTATAATCACTGGCATAAACCTAAGTAAATTAGGCCCTAAATGATGCAAATATCTCCCTCTGTTTCCTTCTCCACTCTCACCCTATGTTCAATATATATATATATTAATTTTGTATTACATAGAAATTTAACTGTATTATTGAACTATGCCTGTTCAGCCTTCTCTTCTTCAGGCTGAACAACCCCAACTCTCTCGGCTTTTCTTCATTGAAGAGGTGTTCCAGCCCTCTGACCATTTTTGTGGCCCTCCTCTGGACCTGATCTAACTTGTCCATGTCTTTCTTATATTGGGAGGCCCCAGGGCTGGATGTAGTACTCCAGGTGGGGTCTCAGTAGAGTGGAGTAGAGAAGGTCACTCTAGCTTCTCTTTCGATATAAGCACTTCTGCAAACTCAGAATACTTGATAGTATAACTTCGAGAAGTGACAAATAACAATTTTAAAAAATCACTTCTCTAAGTCCCTGGTAATTAGACACAAATGTGTCTAATGCAGTCATGCAGTCCATGAATTCCATAAGCACCTCCTCTTTTTTTATTTCCCAGGCAACAGACATTTTCTTGAAGACTAAGCAATGATCCATAGGTTACTCTGGCTGGTTTTACTATTGGCATGACAACAGCTGACTAAGATTCTATTTTCCTGATTTTATTGGGAGCCTGCTGCTTACATGAGGCTATTACTACACAGAAAATTGACTTTAAACTTAATTTCCTTAGGTCATTTAAATGCAAGATTACATTACTATCACATCCTTTATCATCTTTGAAAAGCGAGACTGTCATGCATCTCAATTTTTAAGTAAAGACCTGACTTTGTGCCTACCTAAGAGTTTCCACAGAGCTTCCTTCTCCATAAGGAATTAATTTAAGACTCATGTTTGCTGCATCTTTTTTTTTTTTTTTTCCCATTGTTTTCTTAGCATGAGCTGTTCCTGAACACACAGTGCTTCCCAGCATGAAGTATGGATTCTATGTATATGATCTAGGAGTATGGATTTTCCTGCAGCTGTCAGAATGGACAATAGACAGACATTGCAATACTCATCATAGTAGTTACTTATCACAGGGACTGTCTTTATCACTTGCTGCTACTTTCCAAATTAAAACACTAATATAAGCAAAGAGAGGCAGGAAGAATGAATGGATTATTTTGTTCATATAATTAAATTTCCCACTCTCCTGTATCTCAAATGTTCCTTGTAGCTTTCCTACTAAGTTTGGAACAAAGTAGGCCTGAGACACTATGGAATTATAATATTTGATAAGCAAGGCAGAACTTTTTGTCTCTTACTTCAGAAACCCTTATGATACAAAATAATGAACGATTCCACTAGGTTCCTACTGTGCCTGTAAGCAAATAGGATTCCTTAATGTAGGTAGATATTTTTGCATTAAACAAATCACTCTGCATTATTTTATCAGTAATAACAAATATCAACAGATTAGTAGAAACCTGTCTTTCTGAATGTCATTGTAAAGTGAAATTGCAATAGCTCTTATTGTTAGCAAGCAACATCTATGAAAGAGGTTAAATGCTAAAATTTACCATATTTCATTAGCTGCCAGAAGTTTCCCGTGATACAGATTATTTTAATTTCATGTAACTTTGCCAGATTAATTTGTTTCCAGTCACTGAAAAATTACAAGAAAGAATCTCTGTTAACTTGCATTTTATGCAAATAATATACAATATAAAAATTCAATATACATACATTTAATGTACATTCATATATCTGATTCTCTCACTTTAGTCATTAGTCTTTAGACAGTGCCTTCAACAAGAACAGAAATTGGTATTCAACTGGAAGAAACCCTGTTTTACATGTGGCTCAGTCCTGTAAAGAAATACAGGAGCCTTTGTCTTGTAATGAAGTTTCACAGGAACTCATCACAAAACCAGAATTGTTGAAGTAGGAAGGAACCTCTGGAGATCTTCTAGTCCAACTGGCCTGCTCTGAGCAGGACCAATGAGACCAAGTTTGTTCAGGGAGTTTTCCAATCAGGTTTTTAGTATTTCCCAGATGGAAACTTCCCAGCCTTTTTGAGCAACCTCCTTCAGTGTTTGATCAACATCACAATAAAGATAATAATATTGGTATCCACCTTTTTTTTTGTTGTCACTGGAAGCAACTGAGGAGTCTGGTTCTACATTCTTATTGAGATATGTTAATACCTCATGCTGGAGGAAGACCCCTCTCATCTTTCTGTTGTCCAGGCTGAACAACCCCAGCTCTCTCAGCCTCTCCTGGTATGACAGTTGCTCCAATCCCTTAATCACCCTCTTGGTCCTTTGATGAACTCACTCCAGTATGTCCACACATCTCCAGTATGATGAACTCGCTCCAGTATGTCCACATCTCTCTTATTCTGAGGAGACCAGACTTGGACACAGCACTCCAAATGTGGCTTCATCAGTGCTGAATATTTCCCCTCCAAAAATAAGGAACTTCCCCCATATTCCTTTCTTCTCACCTCTTCCTTTTAGTTTCAATATGCTTTAGTTAAGCCTCTTTCAGTGGTTTTATTTTTTATTTGTTACTTTTGAGCTCTCGTGTCCACATCATCTTTCATCCTTTGCTTCATAAGCTGGTCCACCATTTTCTCACTTCATTGTGGATTTTCAGCTTCCTTCTCTGACATTCCTAGTTTAAAGATCTCCACATCAGGTTGGCCAGCCTGTTAACTAAAATGTTTTTTCCCCATTTTATCAAGTGGATGCCATCTCTTACTAGCAATTCCTCCGTTCTCCAAGAGGGTTCCACAGACATAGAAGCCAAATTCTATTGCTGCCAACAGGAATATAGAGGATCTGATGTCGACAAAAGATCTGTTCACTTCTCCTCAAGGCCTTACGCATACCAGCAGGGTCAAGGAGAACACAACCTGTGTTCTTGGACCCCTGGGCCCCTCTCACCTCCAGAGCTGTGTAAGTCACTTTCAACACACTTAAGAGTGTCCCCTGGCAGCTTAGTTTGTGCTCATATAGAAAAGCAATAGAAGGTAACAATTCAAGGGCCAGACAAGCCTTAGCAAATTTCCAACAACATCTTCAGTCCAAGCCCCCAGCAAGGAGCAAATCTCCCCAGACAGCAGGTCAGGTTGGTAAGTGGGAACCTCCATCCCCTCTTGCGGAGAGTCCCCCCAGTAGTATCACTCACCACTTCTTCCTGATGCTGCTGCAGGGCTCAGTCTTAGCTAGCTCAGTTGCCTTGTTGGAGAGAGCTTCAGGACACTGAACATTTTCTGTAGTTGCAGAACTGCAGGTGGAGCAGTAGTCATCCTCCTGGTGCCAGAGGTCACATGTTTCTAGTCTTTACCATCACAGGAGTCTCCATTTCCTCGGTAGATAAGCACAGAGTCTACCTACACGTCCTTCAATATAGTTGGTGGTTAAGGCTTTTGTATGTGCAGGATTTCAGAGAAGATCCAGAAAATCTTTCTCATAATTTCTGATGCTGCTCAGTCCACTGACCTCCTCTTGCAGTTCCTTTACTTCACAACACAATATTCCACTATTGAAAGTGGAGTTCCAGAGAAGACAGAATTGGGCTCTTCTCGGAGGTACACTGCAAAGTAACGAGAGGCAAAGGTCAGAAGTTCAAACACTGGACATTTCTGTCAGACGTGGAAAAATTGCCTCTATCTATTCTATGATATTAAGAAATAAATTGACAGAAGTTTAAAACCAACTAGTATTCCACATATTATTGCTAGTCCTCTTTATTGTAGTATTTGTGAAAAGTAAAGGAGGCTAAAGAGAGGGTGAAAAGTTAAAGAGATATTCAATACTAATCCTTAACCTTTGCTGCTTCTGTATTTCTTCCAGTAATCCAAATATCAGTAAAAAATCCTAGTTAAATTTTATCAATTTAATAGGAATTAAATAATCAGACTAATACATAAAGTACTGTAATTCCTGTAGCACTGAATAGAGAATAATCTCCTTTTATAAGTAGTTTTAACCATGTTATATAGCAAGATATAAATCATTTAATAGTTCACTTACTGGATACTTCAGAATATTTGTCGTGGTTTAACCCCAGCCAGCAACTAGGACTATGTAGCTGCTCACCCACTTTCCCCTAGTGGATGGGGGAGAGAATCGGAAGGGATTCTGATTAAAACTGAGAAAACTCATGAGTTAAGATAAAAACAGTTTAATAGGTAAAGAAAAAGCCATGCACACAAGCAAAGCAAAACAAAGACTTCATTCACTACATCCCATCAGCAGTCAGGAGTTCAGCCATCTCCAGGAAAGCAGAGCTCCATTAAATGTAAGGATTACTTGGGAAGACAAAACACTATAATTCCAAACATCCTCCTCTCTGCTTTGTTCTTCTTCACTTACCTTTATGTGTTGAGCATGATGTCATATGATATGGAATATCCCTTTGGTCAGTTGGGGTCCTCTGTCCCAGATGTGTCACCTCCTAACTTTTTGTGTAGTCCCAGCCTACTTGCTGGACAGGCAGTATGGGGAGCAGAAAAGGCCTTTACTGCTTAGCAACAACCAAAACCACCAGTGCACGATCTACACCATTCTTATCCCAAATCCAAAACACAGTACCACACCAGCTGTCAGTAAGAAAGTCAACTTTATCACAGCCTAAAGCAGGACAATATTATACTTGAGTTATAAATTTATTTTTTGCATTACAGATTACTATTAAAGAATAAAAAAAAATATACTGCGAAAGAAAATAGTTCCATTCACAAGGCCTGTTTCTGGATATTCTAGGTAAAGCCAGTTATTAAACACCAGTGTTAGATGACTAGTTTCAGAGAGGCAATCTTAATTCATTTATTTTGTGCAAAAAATTTCCCAAGTAAATATGACTAGAATGCTACACCTTATTCACGACTTCATGTCCAACTTCAGAAATAAATCCAACCAGCTAGATGTGCCAATTGCAACTATACAGTCAACTAAGAAATAATGGAAAGATGAAATAAAGATTTAGCTTACATTTTTCTGAACAAAAAGGAAAGCAGCGACACTATATACCAATTTAGTTCTTTCCATTACAAAAAATCTTATCTACCTTCCATTAAATATATATCCAGAAAATAATTTCATCCCTGCTTGTGCTGTAACTAGCTGTGGAACAAGTCTGAATACAAGGAAAAGAATGATTCACAGCTGCTAAAATGAATGTATTAAACTCTCTTTTCACTTTCTATTTCAGTCATGATTTTGCTGCTGCCAACACTTTCCCTGATGTGATGCTTAGCAGTGACAATACCAGTTGGTGCATATGCCCATATAAATGTGTGCTTGAGAGACAGAGAGCATACAGCAAGGAGATGGCATTTTTGTAAAGCCCATTCTATTGAGACCAATTTATGAGTGGGAAGGCCTAAAGACTGAAGTGTTCTGAAAAATATCAGATAAATGTATTTGGTTTACTAATTTCCAGTGAAAAACTAATTTTCATCTAAATTTACCTTAAATATTTTGAGGCTTCTTATTACTGCCTTATAACCTTCAAAGACCCTCAGCATGACTGAAATTTTTTTTTGAAGAAAATATTCAAAGGGTCACTGTTTTATAACAAATGAAATAACCACATGCATCCTTCAATAGCTGATACCCAGGTATATTTCCCAACACTTTCCATCATTGTTTTTAGCAAGCAAGAAAGAATATGGCTGTCTTTCTTTACTGAAGAAAAGCCTGTGTATACATGATACCTTTCAAATGCAATGAGACTGGCTGCAACTTACATCATTTTGTAGTGTCTAGATTTTATCATATCAGTTGTTTACATTTAAATTTATATATGGAAATAGAGCTGTGAGAAATCAAGAACGTGAAGAAAGAAATTGCCTAGGTAATCTAAGGAGGGATATTCATACTGAGATCACATGAGGATCCATATATAAGTACTGTCGTGGAATTTAGAAGGATCTAGAAAATGCTTATTTACTCTAATCATTAAATTAATTTGATAGAATGTAATCATTAAAATGTATTAAAATTAATGAAAAACAGAGAAAAGAGAAAAAAAAATTGTAAAAGGAAAAAGAAGAAGCATGTGTAATAGTTGTATGAAAAATGGCCATATAAACTTAACAAAACTTAAGGAAGTGAAATAAAGATATTGAACAATTGTTCTTTGGGTTTTTTTAATACTATTTTCTTTTTAGAATAAGGTAATATAACTCTAAGAAAACATCTTGTCACAGATGTTCTCATTTTTAGTTAGAGAAAATAAATCTCAATTCACATTATAGGTGATAAAATAATACTTAGTCCATAGGTGTTAAAATTAGTTTCATAGACTTTCTAATTATTTTGTCTGGTATGACTTCTGGAAACTGAACAGGTACCTCTGAGAGACAAATATCTTTTACTGTTTCCAAAGGCATTTTAAGAACTATGGAACTTCAGAAAAATATTCTCATAAAATCTGAAGTATAGGTATTTGTATAAAAAATATAAAGATGCATATTAAAATGGAAAACACTTTTTCTGGTAATGTGTAGCCGTCATATTTAGTGAAGTGGAAATGGGATGCAAAGGTGGTAAAGCAGGAGGCTGGGCGGGTTTTGTTTGGGTTTTTTTGTGTCTTAGCTTGGGGTTTTTTTCCAAACAAAAGCAGACTAACAAACACCTGCATTTCTTATGATGATGTAGACCTGGTTTCATATTTTTATCTTCAAGCAATATTTTTTTTTAAGTTCTCTAAAGGGTATTTTCATGATGATTGGGTTAATGTTTTAGAGTATATAAACAAATACATACCTGTTTACTTTTATATTATGCAAGTACATTATTTATTTGAAACCTAATCCTAATTTCAAATAAATCTAATTTCAAATAAAATGAAACAAAAAATTCCAAAATACTAGGATTTTTGAGACTTTTTTTTTAACCCGGACATTTTTGTGTAAATAAAATGTTCCCATGTAACCATTCACTCAAATTCAATAGAGGCACTTTGTTTTCCCCAAGTCTGAGCTATGAAGTCGTTTATTCTCTATATTTTTCCATTTTTATTTCTTGCCTTTCATAAGGATATCACTTTAAGTAGGCAGAGATTAAATTTTTTTAAAACTCCATTCTAGTTCGAAAGTTCACAACATTTTAATACCTGTGACAAAGAAAGATTTTTGCCTGTTATACATACATGTTAGGGAGCAGATGGAACTGTAATGTGAATGATCATACATAAAATTTACATTCCCAAATTCTAAAGAAAAACAGCAGACCTCTTCTTAAAAGAGAAGAAAGAGAATCCATGATAATCTTATTAAAAAAAAAAAAAAAAAGAAAAGAAAAAAAAAGAAAAGAAAAAGGCTGGAAGGGGTGGGGGGCAGAAGTACATTATGCACTCTTTGACTGAATGCTTGTATAAGAGGAAAAAATTAAGAAGGCTTTATTGTATATACTCTACTTTCAATGTTAATCATACAGACACTTGCTAAGCAAACTCAGCTGTCTGTCAAGCAATTGTCAGCCAAAGGAAGGAAGGAAGATAGATATCATGGTACTTAATACTCAAAGCTTCTTCTTATAAGATAGAGGTCTAATATTCTAATGTTAACCTGAAGAAGCAAAGCCCAGTAAAGAAAGAAATTTACCAATAATCTACACCAGTGTATGTCTTCTAGCATGCTAATACACTTCTATGTTATTTATAGAATCATAGAAAAGCAGGTTGAAAGGAATCTCAAGGATCATCTGGTCCAACCTTTCTTGGCAAAAGCACAGTGTAGACAAGATGGCCCAGCACCCTGTCCAGCTGAATCTTAAAAACCTCCAATGTTGTGGAATCTACCACTTCCCTGGCAAGATTATTCTAATGGCTGGCTGATTGTTCTCATTAAGAAAAGTTTACCTGTTGTGTCCAATTGGAATCTCCCCAGGAGTAACTTGTACACATTACCCCTCAGCTTTTCCGTGTGACTCCTTGTAAAAATGGAGTCTCCATCTACTTTGTAGTCACCCTTTAAATACTGGAACACGGTGATAAGGGGTCCCTTCAGCCTTCTTTTCTTAAGGCTGAACAAACCAAAGTCTCTCAGCCTTTCGTCTTCTGGTAGGCTTCCCTGTCCTATGATCATCTTGGTGGCCCCTCTCTGGAGCCTTTCCAGCCTATTAACATCTTTTTTGTGTAGCAGGGATCAAAATCACAGTATGCCAGGTATGGCCTGACAAGCTCTGAGTAGAGTGGGATAACGACTTCTTCATCTCTGCTGGTGATTCCCTTGTTGATGCAACCCAGAATTTTCCATTTGGCCCACACTTTCCTTCCATGTGTGATCGAAATTTTTAATCAAGAGGAACCTGTGAAGCATTAAACATCTGATTATTGATAAGAAGTTCAGTATTATGTACTTGCTATTGTTTCTTAATACTGTTTTTTCCATTCAGCATCTAAGGCTGCCATTGACTACCATACCCTTTGCTAGTTCTTTTTGCTTTGTGATTAGCAGACTCAGCGAAGGACCTTCTTTTTTTGGCCTATCAAGTACCTGTATCACATATTTGTCTCCCAGGCACTGGAAAGCACTTGCCTTGTTTGTGCCCACTATCATGTCCTCTCCATGAAATCTGTAGTTGTTAGAGTCCTCCGTAAGTGTCAGATTCTATGATCAAGACATTTCTTCTAGTTGTTTCAAAAATATACAAGCAGGCCCCAATTTCCTTCATTGCATCCCACAGAGGCTTTTGATTACCTTTTGTCTGATCAAAATCTTCCTGAGCATTATACTTTTTGAAAAGAGTGGTAGTTGCATTGCTGGACAAACTTTGCCAATCTATCTGCCATGTCCTAGGTTCAAAAGATGCAACAAACCTCTGAAGATAGTAGCCACTACTTTTACCCATCATTTCCTCTTTGTGCTTAAGGTTCCAGTCAGACAATTAAGTTTCAAATGCCTTCCCTAGCAAATTCACTCCTCTCTGAAAACATGCTGAAGGATAAAAAGACCTTATCTTGTTGATAGAAATCATAAGTCCTCTTGTGAGTTCTTCAGAGCTGCAACTGGGGAGAAAATGACGGAAAAGACTGTGAACTATGAGGAGGAGAAACGTAAGGAATGCTCATAGTAGCATTTAAAATATCTCTAAGATATAATCTTTTAGAAATAAATTTGGAAACTGGTTTGATGTTGCATGCTGTCCACCAAAAAACCTTGCATTTTGAGTAAGCATGGTGTCAAAACTTCGTTAGGTACAGCCACCTCCTATAACTGAAGCAAACATTTAATTCCTTTATAAGCAGTATAAGTATTTGCTGAGTAAATTCAAATGATGCTGAACTTTCCAATTACTGAAATGTGAAAATGTGAGGATGTAGGTCATTAGAGTAAGACTTGAAAGATTATTGACCTTAATTTTTCTTATGCTTCAGTTTGGTCTTTTCTGTGGTGTAAAACTCTTATAAAAGACACTGTGACTCTTACAGTCTCAATATAAGGTAAGAGTAACGAGAAAGTATCACACGTAGACAAATAGAAGAGTTCTTAAAAATCTTAAAGGTCATATAGTCAGTTCTACTTTACAATAATGTTTTATGTTGAAGTCCAATTTCTGTTTGGAAAGGAAATTGAAATGCAGATCTGGGCATAAGACCTCTTTATCATAAAAAGCTCAATTTAATATTTGTAATTAAGTGTTCATCTATCTCATTATAGAGATAAAAAAATTAATAATAATATCTAGACTTAAATTTCTCTCACCTCTTGATAGATATATAGAACTAAGGCATTGGTTCAAATTGCTTTTGTTGAAGTGATTCACGGATTTCATTCTGCATTCTAGAAGACTTCAGTGAAGTAGAATACTTTTTTAGATACCATCAAACAATTTGTTTTCATTCATGTTACATATATATTTAACCCTTTTTGGGAAAACAAGTTTAGATTTCCCTTAAGAAAGAATTTTAAAATTATATCACTATGATTCATCAGTTCATTGGAAAATCTTCAGTTATTTGAATTTGCATTGTTTTAACACAAACATATTTGTTGTTTTTAACTACTTCAGAACTTAAACTTATTTTAAGAGCAATGGCTTAGTCTTATGGAAAAGCTGAGGACTGAGTATGTGTATGCGTACTGTGTAGCTCCCAACCATACAGGTTTCAACCAGCAGGGCAACTGAATGTGCACAAAATAATATTTCTCTGCTAATACCTTACACACTTTACTAGCTAGATTTGAAATTGTATTCTGTAGGGAATTATACTGGAGCACACACAGACACACTCACTCACATCCTCATACAGGATTTATGTGTGAATAGATCACATGTAACTATATATATGTTACATTTTGGGGAAGTAATATATTAAAGTCCTGAGTCAATCTTGCTTCCAAGAGTTCAATTTTATTTTATACTCATAGAAGCAAACCTCAACTCCCTTTATATTTAAGACAAAAGAGAAAATTAAAAAAAAAAAAAAAAAAAAAGAAGAGAAGAGAAAAGAAGAGAGAAAAGAAAAGAAAAGAAAAGAAAAGAAAAGAAAAGAAAAGAAAAGAAAAGAAAAGAAAAGAAAAGAAAAGAAAAGAAAAGAAAAGAAAAGAAAAGAAAAGAAAAGAAAAGAAAAGAAAAGAGAAATTTAAATGTCTGTATTAGTAGGCAAAGAAATCAGCAGTAACATTTTCTACTCGTGGTGATCATTAAAAACTTTAAAATTAATTTAAAAATTATAGATGACAGGATGCCGTTTATGTAAAGATCAATATAGTTCTTCATTTTAGAAAGGGATATACATTTTTTAGTTGACTAAATGTTTGAGAGAGTTTTGAGACAGTATTAGTTTATAGCAAAAATAGAGTTGTTTGAAACTCTTAAGGTGTTTGATCAACAGTGTTTTAATACTGAATAATAATCTCTTGGTCTGCCTAAATGGAAAAGATCGACATAGTTATGTCTATTGGACTCTCAGAAACTAGTTCTTTTCCAAAACATTAGTAACTAAATGGAGTGTAGTTTTTATAGCCACTTGGCTCTTATTGTATTTGGATGTAGACTATAACAGTTTAATACTTGTAGCTGCCAGCATTTTGATATTTTTTTTTACTCCAAAAAAGACCCCAGTAAGTGTATTTATCTTATATTACTAGTGGTAAAATCCGTTTTCATTTAGAGAAGATCAGTAAAAAGAAAACAGTGTGTGAAAGTGTACTTTTTAAGTTCATAAAATCTCACTATCAATGTGATTATCGCAAACAGAATTTTTTTAAACATACTTCAGGTATATGGAACTAAAAAAATAAAGCATTTGTTTAAATTTTACTATGATATGAATCATATGCAGCTTTTATATATACACTATTACCTTACTATCTATATACAGATGACTTTTACCTCCAAAATAGATATAAGCTGTACATCTGTGTTTGACACAATTAGCTGACACGGAAACAAGAGATTCTTGTCATATAGAAATTCTTACTTCTTTAGGCAGTCTTTCATATAAACATTTGAGCCCTCTTCAATGTGAATATTATTTTCTGAACTGAGGAGACCTGAAGGAAAATTCTAACACAGCTGAAGTCTATAGGAATTGCAGTTGACTTCAGCATTATTTATGGAAACAGCCCAGATATGATTAAGCTAAAATGTATTTTTCTTATTAAACAACAGGCATTTAGCCACTGGAAGCCATTTCAATCCTTGCAAGACATTTATTTATTTTACAAAGTAGGAAAACTTTCAGAATTTAAGCTCAGGTATTCTCCCAGTAAAAATTCCTAGGAAGTGAAAGAAAAAGATTTGTTTTCTACTGAACTGTCCTTAAATTTTTCTTCCCCATCCTTTTTTCTCCCATTGCCTTGTGTGATCTTTATTCCAAACGCATGAAGATCACCAGCTTAAAGTTCCCTAATAGTTTCACACAAATGCACAAACAGAGCATCACATTCCCCAGTAGCTGGCACCCAGAGCTCTTGTCCTACTTACTGGCTGGTCCAACGTGATGTTCACACACAGAGGCTCAAAATAGGGAGGGCATTCACATAGAAGACGGAAATATGATGTAGTAAGAATGTAGGACAGACTGTGGTGATCACACTAGCACTCAGTCTGACAAGTATAATGACCAGCTTCTACCAATATGTGATCTCTCCATTTTACCCCCCTTTTCCCAAGCTTGTTCTTTCCTGGTTGGTCTTGGTCCCTCCACTGTTCCATAAAAATCCAAACTCTCTGCTTTATTTCAAAAATCATCTTTTCCTGCATCCCCAAGGATGTACATAAGGCATCCCCAATAAACCCTACAGCCCTTAAGGCAGAAACTTCCCTTGTTTGCTTCCATTTACCTGCTAACAAAGACTTTGTATACAATATAGTGACTTGCAGCTGCACAATTACACAGAGAAATGAAAGACGAAATTCAGTTGCTGTAATGGGAAAATGGTGTTGTGATATTCATGGTTTTGACAGTCCTTAAAAAATTATTCAACTTTAGAATGCGTATTTCAAAATTGCAAGACCAAGGTAAAACGTACTTACTACTATTTAGACCAAGTATCATTTTTTAAGTACCATTACTACTTTTTCAGGAGCATATTTTAGTGAGAGCAGAGGCCTGTGACATCCATAAAGCAGGAATGCACTAATAAGGACATTATGCTGGCTTGCCCTGAACCCTAAAAGAGGCATACTAAATTAGTGTTAGCAACTCTATATAGTATGTACACACATTATTATAACAATAATATATAAGTAGTTTGTAACACTGTAAAGTCAAAACTGGGAACAATCTATAAGCATTTTACTTAAGTTTGTGATGACCAAAAGGACAAAGATATACGTAGCTCCACGTAGCAAAGGGTAACTATGTTAAATGCAGGGGAGAAAAAAGTTGTATTTAAAACAAAAAAAAACCAAAACAACAACAGCAAAAGCAACAAAAATCCTCATTGCAACTCTTATGACCAATTTGCTTTTAAAAAGTCTACTTTAACTTAATAATTACATCTAAGAGTAAAAGGTATTAAGATGGAGAAGCAGGAAAAATTTAAACATGTCTGCATTAGTATAATGTTTTAACATTTTTTTTCTCTGTAGATTGTTGAGACACTGCACACAAGAATTATGAATACTTTAAAAAATGCATTAATAAATATATGTTCTTACTTTTTGTTTATTTTCTAAATATTGTGCATTAAGCTGAATGAGAATATTTCTTGCTATGATTAGGAAAAGAAAATTGTAATCTATTACCTTTGTTACAGTTTCACGAGGTAATTTAAGGAATGTGAGAATGTAGCAATTTATTGAGAATGTTGATTTTGCAGGTAACATTAAGCTTTTATGACAAAAAACAATTGTTTTCTTGTCAAAATAAATTACCTGGGCACTCTTTTTCTCAAGTAAGTATAAACATTGAAAATCACCTTGAAAAAGAAGTCCTAAAATCTTTCAGTAATTTAAAAAAAATCCATAAACCCAGACTATCAAAAATTAAAGAAGGTAGAGTACTGCAGACAGAAAATTAAAAATAGGAATGTGAGTCAAAATTAACAGTGAAAATTGTTGATCTTATCAAAACTATGCCAGATTTTTTCCCTTGACAATCTGTCTTAAAGCACGTTTTTGAGCTCACTGGAAAACACTCTCCTAGGTATTTGTATGCACAAGAACCTATTAATTAAGAGGAAATAAAGAAGTACTTACTATATCCAGGATGTAATTTAGTTGTTCATGGAGCATCACTAGGATTTACCAGAGCAAACTGTCAGCTGGAGAGCACAGATGAAGCACACTTCTAGAAGTACCCATAATTAATGAGCAGATATGTCACGAAGTCAAGTTAACACACCCAGAATTTTGGCCCAAAGCTAGAATTGAATTTACCTCTCACAAGAAAAGCCATCCAATAGCACATTTTTGTGCAAGGCCTAGAGAAGCTGAGATTGCTACCATTTCTGAAGGCTGTATGGGTGTAACTGTGATTAAAACTGACAACTGGCTTTCCTCCTCAGCCGTCTGCTGAGCTGACCTTACTGCAGTGCTTCTGCATACTCATATATTTGCACTGGTAATAAAGCTTTGCAGAGATTATTAGTGGTAATTACTGTCTGTAGCCTTTCATGCCAGAAATATCACAAAATATGATGCATTCCTCAGTGTTTAATATTATTTCTGTGAAACATAAGGGATCCTGAAAAAAAAAAAAGTGATCTTTCTTTTTTCTTAGTGCCATTTCCATTTGTCCCTGACAAAGTGCATCTTTGATTACAGAAAATCAGTATTAAATAGAAATAGAAACAATACTTTGTCATGACAGTCATTCTAAAAATACTGAAAGCTAAAAGAGCACAAAGTGTTGCTATGCTGTAATTATAAATTATTTTGATTTTTTTTAAAAAAATCTGAGGCACCATTTTATTTTTCTTCTACTTGTATATGGGGAAAACCAAACTGAAATAAAGCATGCTTTCAACCTGCTTAGCAACAGAATGAAGTAATTCAGGAAGACATAATGAGATGAAACAGAAATCTCTCCTGATTTACTTCTTAAGTACTTGCATTTTTCATCTCTATAAAGCTATGTTATAGCCCTATGTAAAATCATATTAATAATAAAGTACAGTTTTCTAAGAATGCATATGTCAGAGCTGAGTCCCCTAGTTGTTAATTTCAGTCTTTTGTACTTGAGCTTGGACTTGCAAATTTAAATACTTTTTTTTTTTTCAGCCATTTTTCTGCAGTCATTTTTCAGCTAGACCAATTGCAGAGAGCTTAAACTTACATGTACACATGTGCATATAAGCACAGCACATCTGATATTCAGCTGACTGGGCAAGGGCACAAACTTATTAATACTGAGAAAATTCTGGACATGAGAATCCTACAGCTTTTTTACCATTTAAACACAATGAATGTAGTAAAATCTTCATAAATATTGGGGGAATGGAAATCTAGATTTGCAGCTTCAAAACCCTGAAAATGCTTCAGGGCTATATTCCTGAATTACAACAATTTTAGAGTTAAATCAAATTATCCATCTTTCAGTCCCTTCTTTCATTTTCATGCTAATATTTTCTCATATATTTCCAAACAGTTTTACTTTGATCAAACTGAAAAATTCTCATTCCTATATATCATTCATCAGCTTCTTTCTAGAAAGAATCAACATCCTTCTCCCTGTTGAAAGAATACTGTGCTTTCAAATTAGCATAGGTAGTTTTGTCCCCACAGAATTATTATACTTATTTCACCCCTGTATACATCTTTCTGCAATGCTTTACATACTCTAAACCGAAACACATCAACTGCTTTAAAATTGTAACATAGATTTATCTTTGTCCTAGAGATCTATGTATGCAATGTGACATTAGATGAAATAATTTATTTATTAAAGGTCTATATGGAATGCCTGATAAAAAATGGCAGATCACTTTTTTTTTTTTTAAATATTAATCAGAGGAAGCTCCATCTACAAGATGTTATTCTTTTACATTTGATAATATCAAGAACAAGTGCGAACAACCCAGAAAGAGAACATACAGGAAATAATTCTCTCTGTGGTTTTACATCAAAAAGTAGATAAAATTTCTTCAATGTAATTCCAACCTGCTATAGCAATTTAACCTGTTAAACTTATTTGGCTAGGTAGTGAGCTGTGCAAAAGTGTGACTTTTTTACTTGAGTTAACAGACAGTTAACTCAAAGTAAAGATGAGTACTCAGAGACAAGTGATCCTGTCATGAAGTCTGTGATGTGAAATTCTTTGCAGTACTCTCATGTCATAAAGCTGCTAAAAAAATTAGTCTTTTTAGAATTGCTTGAGACGGATCCAAAGCATCGGTACGAATTTATTGAATTAAGATACCCCTGTCTGGTTCCATAATGAGACTGTGTGACAGAAATATATACTGCAGTGCACAAAGACAATGAATATGACGATGCAGAAAGTTAATTCAATTCAAAGTTATGTATATTTATCCATAATTTATATTTGTATGCATAATTTTTACAGATCTAATAAAATATTTTCAACATACGTTCAATGCAGCAATGCAAAAATTCAATGCAATTTTTCCCTTTAAGGAATGACTCAATATGAATACTGTATGCAGACGCTGTTTACCTACGGACCTTGTTTTGAAGGGTTACAGCTATGTGGAAATGAAATGGTGTCACAATTTCAATTTTTCTAATTGCATTGTGGAAGAAAGAAAACATTAGCAATAAATCTCTTTGTGTTTGAGTAAATTCCAGTATTTCTTTAGCATATATCTCAGATAAAATGAAACAAAAACAAGCAAAAGGAAGATCCACACACTTTTTGGTACTGAGGAAATATTTTATATATACTTTGTTTAGGTGGGCAAGCAATTTTTTAGTTTTTTTTTCATTTCATGTTTAAAGTCTATCTAAAATGGAATACATATAGTTTAAGAGGTTATGAATCAATAGGCCATGTTACTTCTACTTTTAATAACCAGTTTTCAAAGGCAGGGTATACCGGAAAAAAAAACCTTTCCCTTTTAAGTAAGCTGTAGTAAAAATAACCTTTAATACAAAACAAATAATTTATTTGTAGTCTAACTAGTATCCTAAAAACCTATTTAAAGAATTATTACTGGTCCAATCACAATAATACTAATACTTCTATTTGAAATCACTCAGTTATTACAGCTCATTGCCATTGATGATACAGTTAAAACTGATGCATGCAGCTTTTTTTAATACCTATCCCTTCTATCCTGTGTTGTGTATATCGATCCTTTCCTCCTCAACAAACTACAGCTGTTGTTTCTAGTTTTGCTCAGGAAGAAGGGTGGAAAGAAGAGGGTCTTAGCAAATCACTCACCTTCCACTTTCTCACCAAAATGAGTTAAAATAGTAGTGTTTGTGGAGGTGGTTTCTTCCCCCTCCTTCTAGGGTATCCTTGTAGTGAGATGGTTGTTACCAGTGTCCACTTACTCTTTTTCATCAGTTACCCGTAAAGCTGGCTTACGAGATGGCATCCCTTTATTGATCAGTACAAGTGCTGTGCTGCTTCTTTCAAGGTCTCTGCCATAATCTGTTGATTTTAGTGGGAGGGCTGCTGTTACAACCCTGTAACTCCTGTTTTTAACTCAACGACCTGCAAGCTCTGGTAGCTCTATAACATAATGTTTTATTAGCACAGCCTAGTCACAGACATGTACTTGTTCAAAGGTCATTGAATACTTTACAAGAATAAGGATACATTAGAAGAAATATCTTTATGTACAGACAGACAGATGTGATGCTTGGGTGACTACTTGTTATTAATATCTACTAGATACAACAATATTAGTGGTATATTATTAAAATTACTTTACAGAAGCTAACTTTTAGCAGTACTAGAAGAGCAGCAAGTGGTATTCCCTAAGAAAAATATCAGATTCAACAACGTCATATGAAACACAATTAATTCTGTATTATTCGAGTAATTATTTTTTTTTCTTCCAACAGGAACAAGATACAGCTGATAACATTTTACTTAATGGTCTATAATTCATTAGTTAGTCTGTTTTGGAGATGCAGGACTGATGATACGAATGAATTTAAATTTAATATTACGAAGTGAAATGACAGTCTTTTAGAAAATAATAAGTTTTTCTTGGTTTTCAAATCATGATTTGAAATGTCAGGGCAAGAGGAAAATAAGTTTTATCTTATTATAGAATTACTATATGCCACCAGCACAAAACAATGCATAAAGACTTTTAAGACATATTAGTTGAAGCATTTCTGGTACAAACAGAGATATACTTCAGCATTGTTTGAGATGATAAGAAGGGGTCTTGTGGAATAGTACTGTCCAAGAAACAATAGAATTGAACAATACTGTGCGATTTCTGGATGGTCAGAACATGACGATCTAGAAGTGAAGATTTAGAAGTGAAGTTTAAAAACAGCTAGAAAGGTTCATACAATAAAAAGAATTTCAGTTGTCCCATTGCGAATGATAATGCCTAGAGACCTGTTTGATATTTTTTTCAGAACTAAGCAATGATGCCATTTAAAAATATATTAATAACAAATTTTTCTGCCATATGCTTGAAGAGACATAGAAACATTTCAGTGTAAGTACTAAAGGAAGGGTCCAGAGCATTGCTTTTTTTACAGATGGCGTACAAACAAAACAGGACAACCAAACCAAACCAAACAAGGAAACGGGAAAAGTTAGGTGACTAATTCTGTACAGCAGTACAGAACTTAGATATACAAATCATATGTGCCTGTACATACATGCAGAAGCAAACCACACAATTAGAATTGAGGACCTAATTTCACTACCTAACCCTATTTTAGGGTCCAAGTAGAAGATTCTTAAGGCAGTTCTTCTGTCAAAGCAAATAAAGTTGTCAGAGGGAGGTCATCACCTCTTATCTATGCCATTTATCTATGTGCCTAAATTTAGTTGAACCAGATCTCAGATTTAAGTTATAACTCAGATAAAGAAAGGACAGAAGTAGTCAGGTCAGATCAGCACAAAGGAAATGGACATAAAAAAGACAGAATTCATTGTAAGTTGAACTCTTATTAGAATATATCGGTCCACTTTCTTCAATGTAATTATATTTTCCAGAAGAAAAAGCTGTCTTCTACTTTCAGTGATGCTACTCTAAGCATATAAAGTCACAGATTGAAATAAATGCTCTGATGTCAGTGCGTTCTAAGAGAGGCATACTATAAAGTCTCACAGCTTTGATCTGCAAAGAAGTGAATTGTTTATTTTTGTATATGAGACAGTAGAGCTGGAAGATATATTTCACAGTTAGGAAGTTTTAGATACTTTGAAGTAATGAAGTACTTAAAAGCTTGCAGGAATGCTTTTGTAAAGGAAAACTTCATACAGGTTGCTTATGCATCTTTCAGAATCTCACATATGATAGGATATGAGGTCACTTATGAGATATTTTAATATATACTAATTATGTGAGAAAACAGAATTGGCTGTAGAACTGTAGTGTTTATTTATGTGCACACATGTCTGTTGGAAAAACAGTTCCTGGTTATCTATTGAAAATGAATACTTCCAGGAGGAATTCTTCTCTACTAGCTTGGAACATGAACAAATTAGGCATCTACCTTTGAGTTATTTGTTACTATTTAGTGTGCATTAAGAGAAACACAGCTTCTGGGGAAAGATTCTTCTCCTCCTGCGCTAGTTCTGGAGTAGATCACCAGAATGAGCAACCTATTTGGCTGTAAATGAGATCTCTTGAGACAAGCTCAGATGAATTCCATCTTTTGTGGTATCTTGCAATTGTACTAAAATTATAATAATAATAGGAAAAATTGATACTTGTTAAAGACACAGAAGGCCTATAGTTTTATTCTGAATATCCAAAATTACAGTCAACTCTTGATAATGTAAAAATGACCAGTGTTCAGATGGGACTTGTGAATTCTTTCTTACTTATTTTTTACATTTAATTCATGGTATTGAGTATGTTGTTTGGGATTGTTTGGTAGTTTTTCTTCCACAGCTAGTCAACTTCCTCATTCTGCCAGATACTAAAGGGTTAACTGTAAAAAATATAACAATAAAGAAGATATAAAAAGAAAGCAGAAAAAAATTGTTGTTTGGTCAAGTCCAATGAGGATGAGCAAAATTTATAGGATGTGCATAGGATACACTTTTCCAAGGTAAACTGTAGACATGCTGTTATGTTCTAACAAACTGCTCATACTTGCCTTCATAAGGAAGGCAAGAAAGAGTTAAGATAATGAATAATTCCACAAGTGATTCATTTCAACTTTCTCTTACAATGCGTGTGTCTGAAATAGCAACTACTGCAGTCAATAGAGCAACCTGGTCTAGTGGGGGGTGTCCCTGCCCATGGCAGTAGGGTTGGAACTTGATGATCTTTAGCGTACCTTCCAACTCTAACCATTCTATGATTCTATGATTCTAGCATTGGGTTATCCTTTGTATGTAATAAATCAGTTTCTCACCAGGATATTTATCCAACAGTTGCTGAAAAAAATGACAATCCTTCCACTGGCAGGCACAGAACCAAGATTCACAGGTGCACTCCCATTCAGTACTTCAGTCGGTGCACATTTATACCAAGACAGCACCGTAATATCTTTTTAGGATTAATGAATAGGAAAACTTGGTATTTATTAAAAGGTTTTTGTGTGGTTTTTTTTTTTTTTTTTCAGAAAAAAATCTTGTATTTTGTGACTGGGAAAAAAAAATCACTTATGTGGCTCTGTCCTTACTTCATACTAGTATGTGGACATAATTGTTCAAAATAACAGAAAGTAAAATTATAATTGGTCTGTATCCAGCAAGCAGTTGTATCAATGGCTTCTCCATCACCAACAAGGATGGAGAATGGGTATAGAAAAAGATAGCATGAGATAGATTTCATTCATATGACAGATTGTAAATAATAATTGACAAAAACACTAGTAGAGAGTACTCATGTACCCATATCTGACTATTGTGCAAATCCCTGATTTTTGCAACAAAGAGAATTCATTATGACAGAATATATTTTGTGAAGACTAGCCATTGTTTCTTATCTTTGTTTTGTGGTAATACCTCCCTTTTCTTTCTCTTTTTTTTTTTTTTTTCCAGTAGCATTTCACAGTCAGATGTTAAAGCATTTCATTTGCTGAATAAAGTGTAAGGCAGCTTCAATGTTCAGCCATAATGGAGACAAATTGCAGCTTCGTTCCCAGCACAACTAGATGGAGGTAATTGCTGCTACTGTCACAGGCCTGGCACAGATCACTGCTTATAGAATAACCCCATCCTCACTAAAAAAATATGGTTGCGAGAATGAAGGGGTTTTTTCCTTCTGTAGCTGTCCAACATGATTAAAAGATGTTGTATTCTAAGCCCCTTTTTTTCATAATAATATTAACATGGAAAAGAGTTAATGAGCCATTACTAAATTGGATGTCCCATTTGTGCATCCTGTTAATAGGATAATAAACTAATAGTAAACTCTTTTCTGAAGCTTTGATAATGTATAGCCCAGCTAAAGAGCTGGGACTCTTTAGTCTGGAGAAGAGAAGGCTGAGGGGAGACCTTATTAATACCTATAAGTATCTCAAGGGCGGACTGAAGGAGGAGGGAACCAGACTCTTTTCAGTAGTTGCCAGTGAGAGGACAAGGGG
>JAHREE010000279.1:20267859-20303187 GCA_033628505.1 Tringa tobata | reverse complement strand
AAAAAAAATAAATAAATATTGTACCATTTATAAGTGAAATTAGATCCATCAGAAATATATTCTCAGGAAGCCTATTACCTCAGCAGGAAGGCATGCAATAAAACTTTTGAGATACTGGGATTTGTCTTTTCATCTCCCTTTCGTTTTTCACTTCATGGAGACGGAAACAATTCAAAGGCAGACAGCTGCTTCCTAGTATTTAGGGTAGAGTGTGTAGTTTTCTTCTGACACTAGGTGCCCAGAGGTGTCTTCCAAGGAATTCAGCAAGCTAGTTGATATCACAGCTGATCAGTTTTCTATACTTCACCTGTTTGTGGGAGAGATCAACGCAATAGGGTCACTGTGCAATCATCTCTATATTTTCTGAGGCAGCGGGGATCTGGAATGATCCAGAAAGTTGGGGGGAGGAGGGGGCGGGGAGAGGGGGGGAAGGGGGAAGGGAGGAATGTAAATATCTGACAACAAAAGTATAAAAAATATACGGATACTATCCACACATGGATAACTGGACAACTGGATCTCTCAGAGTTTCTTCCTTCTGATCCAGCAACAACGCTACCACCTGATGTGGCAAGAGCAGAGTAACTTGTATCTAGTCCACCCTCTTCCGGCCTTCAGCTGTGTGTTAGTTCATACTGAGCAATCAGCTCCACGTAACCCTCACTGAAATGAAATAGCTCGTACTAGCTGTTAAATGAGGCAAAAAGCATGAAATATTTCTTAAAAATATATTAATGAGTGGGCTTTTATGAATGTGAGGGGGGTTAAACATATGCATAAGTATGTATTATTTTATGTGCAATATTATAAACCTTATTTCATAATACAGCAATACTTTCCAGTTTGTGTTATGTTCCATATTTCAGTTGGTAGGGAGTACAACTGGGAAATACATCAACTAAACCAAAACATACATGATTTAATTGTGGATAGAAACTCTAAAATACATCTGAAATTTTGATTCAAGATTTAAGGACACAACATTTTGAGATTCCCAATATTTTTCTTTCGGTCTGATTATTAATAGATATTTACAAAAAGTAAGTAACATGGTTTTTATTCTTTACAGTCATTGTTTCCCATTGGTTTCAAAATAGGTTACAAATCCACAGGAAATGTTGTGCATTAAATGTGAATGAAGCAATTTACAGTTTTCATACTCACTAGAGAGTTTTTTTTGATCTCCCTTATCATTTTACACATTTTCATGAAATGGAATAACAAAAAAAAACCCCCATTGTCTAGAACATGAAAAACTCGTATCTTTCTGTTTGCGAGTACAAGCACATCTGGGTTTCATTTTTAATACAGTTTCACTTTAGGATTTCAAGATTCTTTTTTAAAAGATACAAAATTACTTGCTTTTAGCTTGTTTGAAAATTTGATAAGAAATAGTTTGTCAGTTTCAGTAGAGATAGGATTTTGTGGATTGTCTTAATACTGCAATGCACTGAGGTACTTAACTTGTTTATTCACTACTTACCGAAATCACTGCAAATAGAATAGTGCTAATAATAAAAGGAACCTTCACCAGGAATAGTGCCACTTAGATGACAAATGAGTGCCATTTATTGCAAGCTTTTTGTTCAGATGCATCCCTGGTTAGGAAACATTGTCCAGATTGTTGGGTGCTTAAGCAAAACAAGCTGCCGGTCTCATTCCAGTTTCTGGTAGAGAAGTGTGTATGATAAAATCCTACTGTCAAGAGTAACATAAGCCAATCTGTGTAATCACAGCACAGAAACTAATTTCCACAGGATGAAAGCACAAATTGACTTCTCACCTCCTGCAGTGTTTCCTCAGATCATATTTTAAACCTATTGGAAGGAGCAAAGGCTGAAATTGGGACAGTCTCAGTTTTGTGTAACCTTTGTTAATGACTTTGATTATCAAGATTGTCAATCAAGTTTTTTCCATCAGATTAAATTATGAAACATTAATAATTGGGAAGACTAGAAATTAAAATAACTGTTTTATTTAATAACCAGAGAAACTAAGGTAAGCAGGGAACATTTTCCATTATTTTCTGTCATAATTCCTGTAGTCCGTAACATTATCATTTTGCAACATTCTCAGCATTCTTCCAAAACACTGTGATTGGTTCTCCTTTCTCATTTTCCTTGCAGACTCTCTAGCAGCCTAATACCTCACTTCTCTGACATCCATGAGCCCTAGCTAGGCAAGAAGCAGCATGTCCTAGGCTGATTCTCAGCTATATGTGTTCTGATTAATTCCAAATACGCATATGATGATTAACTACTGCTCTTACTATGCAGGCTTTCTACAATCTTTGTCTTTTCTCTCTACTTAGATACCAATCTTTAGTAAAGTTGGTGGGAATTCCTGTCTTTGAAATGTCATCTTCTTTCAGCTTTGACTGAAATTAGATAATGGGCTCTGGAGAACTGGCAGTGTGATTCTGTAAGTCATCTTTCCTTCCACAATGAGGACGAAAGAATATACAGGGAATTTTGGCTGGGGATTTTTCCTGAGGGTAGAAAAGGAACTGATGGAGAACTTTTGGGTTAGGATTAAGGAGAGGACAGGCAAAAGTGGCATTATAGTGGATATCTGCTGTAGGCCACCCAGCCAGGAAGAACAAGTGGATAAGGCCCTTTACAAACAGAAGGAACAACGTCAGGTTGGAAAGCCCTGGTCCTCATGGGGGAATTCAACCACCCTGATATCTGTTGGAGGGAAAACGCAACAAGACATAAACATGGAGCACATCAGTGATAAATTCCTCCTACAAGTGACAGGAGGAATTTGTAGGACAGGTGCATTTCTGGACCTCGTGGGCTCATTGAAATGTGAAGATCAAAGGCAGTCTTGGCTGGAGTGACCATGAGGTGGTGGAGTTCAGGCTTCTGAGGAGGGTAAAAAGCAAGCCCACAACCCTAGATTTCAGGAGGGTAGACTGGCCTCATCAAAGATCTGTTCAGAAGAATCCTTTGGCATAAATCCCTAGGTGGAAAAAGGAGCCCAAGAAGGCTAGTTAATATTCAAGGATCAGCTCCTCAAAGTTCAACAGACCTCCATCCCAATGTGTAAGAAGTGAGGCAAAAATGCCAGAAGGCCTGTGTGATTATAGAACAAGGGCCTCCTGGCTTCATTCAAACACACACAAAAAAAGAAGCATACAGACAGTAGAAGCAAAGATGGGTAACCTGGGAGGAATACAGAAACATTTTCTAAGCATCCAGGAATTAAGTTAGGAAAGCTAAAGCCTAGCTGGAATTTAGTCTGTCCAGGGTTGTCAAGGATAACAAGAAGGGCTTTTACAATGGCAGAGGCAGCAAAATGAAGACTACGGAAAATGTGGGGCCATTGCTCCATCAGATGAGGGTTTGGAAAAGGCTGAAGTACTGAATGCCTTCTTTTCCTCAGTACTAATAAGGCATCACATATGGGAAAAGGTGAGTGATAGATCTGCAACCTGGAAAGAGAAGGCTCAGGGGGATTGTTATTAATATGTGTAAATACCTGAAGAGAAGCTGCAAAGAGGACAGAGCCAAGCCCTTTCAGTAGTGCCCTGTGGCAGGAACAGACGCAATAGCCATAAACTGAAAAACAGGAGGTTCCATCCGAACAGCAGGAAACACTTTCTTTTTTTTTCTGTGAAGGTGACTGATCACTGGAATAGGTTGCCAGGGAGGTTGTTGAGTGTCCATTCTTGGGGATACCCAAAAGCTGTCTAGACACTTCCTGGACAACTGGCTCCTAGTGGCCCTACTTGTGCAGTGTGGTTGGATAAGGTGACCTCCAGAAATCCCGTCCAACTTCAACTCTTCTGTGATTCTGTGATCTTAAAGAAAATTATTAATCCAGAATAAAAGCAAGGGTGTCTTGAGTCAGAAAAGCTTCACAAGATTTGGGACAGTTTACTTGTCTGAGAAATGATTTCAAAGTACTCCAATCTGCAATAACATTATCTAGAATTTTAAGTATTTTTTAAAGAAAATGTCATCAAATCATTGTAAAGGTTGGCACACTTTACTGAAAAGTCACAGACATACCAAGGGCAGCTCTACAGCCTTCCTTTACTGTGAAAATGGTGACAACGTGCAGGCAGTTAACACTTACTAGAATGATTTAAGATGTCAGTATTATGTAGAAAGTCACATATCAGTATTCAATGATATTCAGCAAATTTTTAAATATAACTTTGATTTTCTCTGTTAAAACTTAGAGTTTTAAAAATGCTACCACCTCTTCAACTGTCAGGACAATTCACAAAGCATTTGAGACTATTTAAAAGTGGATTAAATTTTCAAAATAATTCAAACTTCTGGTTGTTCTGAGATTTTTTTGCTCTTGTTTTCTCATTAATTTGCATTACCTAAAAGCATTGACAAAAGAATTTGAAGCATCTAAAGTAGATAAAGGAAATATCACTAAATAAATACATAATAATTTGCCAAACATTTTAATTCTATGAATATACTGATTGTTTGTTTGATATAATAGTTATGCCACCTCCACATCATCCTTTTTAGAGCTATATTGTCTATATTTTCACTTATTTTAGTCTTTTTGATGTATATCCATAGTTGAGCACACTAGTATTTTTGACCCTTGGGATATTGAAAACCATATAGTACTATTATAATGAGAAGTTTTATCAAAAAACACAAAAAATGAGCTGAAAAAAGTTAATACATTTATGCTTTTTTATTTGGCCTGCATGTCAAAAATAAGTATCTTATATTGAGCTCTAACTTCAAACTTAGCCAATAACAGATTCCCTTGTGGCGGTATTCATTTGTATTTCTCCTAGAGTAAGCAATTTCTTTATAAAATTGGTATAAAGAAAAAAAAAATACATAAGAACACCAATGCATAAAAAATTAACATTTTATTAGAGAAAACCAGTATTGGTTTTGAAAAAAAAAAAAAAAGGAACCATGCCCTAATAAAAGATATAACAATTAAAGAAATGCATTTCCCTTCATGTCAATAGCAGTAAAATCTATGCCCTTAAAAAGAATGAAAATAAAAGTTATGGTCAAGGTGGAATGGCTAAGTTTAATTTTCCGTAACTTTATATGTGTATAGATAATGTAGATACCCATGTCACATCAGTACTATTTATTGTAAGTGAAGCTTGTCCTGGTTTGAGATAAAACAGAACCAATTATGTTATCAGCAATTTTGCTTTTCAGGTAAGCCTCTTCTAACTGACTGAAATTAATGGCATATTTGTCAGACAGTGTCTGCATCTAGCAGATAAGATCTCATGTATATAGTTAATACCAAGGAATGGCATACAGAGAGTTCCGGCTTATACTTATTTCTATAACAACTAAGGTCAGCTAACAAAGTTAAAAGGGCATCATCATTCATTTAGTTGTCAGCCCAGCCCAAACCATGACAAAGGTACTTCTGGGATTTTATTCATTTATTCTTAAAATGGACATTTAATACTTGTCTTCTCTCAGAGTGCCTTTTTATGTCTATTCAACTGAAAAGAAGTTTAAAGTGAGTATTAGAGGTATGTGTCTATATTACACACATCCAGTCAAGTGAGATAAATACACTAAACCCATTTAAATTCTATTCCTCATTATGAAGTTTGGATCTCAAGCTCTAGTGGGACTGTAGAAATCGCCTTCAATAGGCCTTTAGTCAAGGACACTCTAAAGATATACAGGCCAGATATTCACAAACTCTCCATGTAAAGCTGTACACCTGAGTGAAAATTTCTAAGTGCAAGAACAAGTCTCTTCTCTTGCTTAAGAGGACCTCTTAACCTCTGAGTTGAATCAGAAGTACATTTTAGGCAGTTCTACCCATTTACTCAATGGGTAGAGTGAGTGCCTTTAAATACATCAAGAGAAGAGAAGAGATGAAGAAAGAGAAGTTAGTAGTAGCTGCTCTTTGCACGGTAACCTAACCATTAGGCACTTACCCATGAGACAATAGAAGTAGATTATGAACACTCATGAAGCTCATGAGTCTTAAGCACGTATTCTAGGTGAGAGGATAATTTTATAATGGCAAATTAGGATAACTCTAGGCATGTAGATGACTCCTAGCCAAACTGTCCATTTGATTTTTCAAGAGCTTGTTTGTGGATTTCATATTAGCCTGTCTTTGGACAGACAGAAACAACCCATAGAGATACTGCAATTCCTTGTATTCCTCTCCTTTCTAGTTGAGCTCTGTAGCCACTAACTAAAGTAATATTTATTTTCACCTCATTTTTTTGGTCCCCATGACTCTTCTTTTTCGTTCTTGATTGCACAGCATCCCAGTTTCACTGGGAAATACACTGAATTCCTCATCCTTCTCTCCCCATGTTTCCCAGGATCTCCATGCAGTATAATAAACAGCTTTGTTTTTCTGGAAGATATAACTGATCATTCTATTTCAGTAATATTTAACACTTTCCCTTGAATATCTAGGGTAACTTTAGAGTAACATGAAGGGTTCAGTAGTACTGGAGAGGAGAAAATCTCATCTGCTGTGGATGTTAGATGTTAAGATAGTAAGTCAGCTCATATACTTGCAAGTATCTAGAGCCTCTGAAAGCTTCAAAATCCAGTTATTCTCCCACAAATGCAAGTGTGTTACCTCTGTGCAGAATAGCCTGGATCTGATCATACTCTCACCTGAGCTCTGAATTATGGGTTTACTAGGATAAAGAGAAAGAAAGAAGATCATGGCTCCTTTCTGACTTCTCATTACTGCATGAAGAACTTCAGTCACAGGCATCAATACCAGTCACATCCTTATGATTGTGACTGTAAACCAGACATGCCTGATAAGTACCCAAATGTTCTTATCCTTTGATTCTTGTGGTCAAAATACAACCAAAATATAGCAATGGTCTTGAGCAGAATTCAGACCTTTGTAAGAACAATCACATTTTCTGTAATACACAATTCACCCAGAAGATTCTAATTATTTTAATAAACCCTGTCAAGCATTGTAGTTCATTATTATAATTCTTAATTACAAGTTAAATATCTATTTAAAGCTGTTGTGACGCTTTGCATTTATCATTAAGTAAATTACACTGAAAGCTCACACTTGACAAGATTTATGTGAATTTAGAAAGACAGTAATTTAAAGAGTTGTGCTGTTTACCAGATTAATCATGTGGTAAAATGTGTTGATACTTGTGGGTTCTATTATACTTCCTGGAAATGCACTTATGGCTCAAAAGACTGGAAGCAAGATGGTAAGAAAAAAGCATCCTGACAAATGAAGATCTTGTAAGAATTATGACTGAGTAAAGGCCTCGGCATGGTGATTGTTCAATTGTCGTTTTCTGCAATGCTAAATTTTTCAGCAAGCTCTGTATGTACATACATGTAAAAAGACTTCAATCTGTGTCTACTCCCACTGATTTAAACAACCCTTATAAAAGTACTATAATCCTCAGACTGCATGAGTGTACCAAATGGTTTGTTAGAGCAAAAATTAATAAGCTACATACTCAGGAAATAAACACTATAACTTTATGAAGCATTTTATACAGTTAAAATTATGAATTTTCCTCGTAGTCAACTGTAGTACGCTGACAAGCCAAAGTTTTATAGAAAATACATATATTCAGGTTAAAAATCAAACAAAGACAGAATAATCCTAACCCTCCATTCAAAACATTTTTTCCTCAGTTAATTCCTGAGTTTCTTTGCCTGTTATCTTTGATTTTGAGTACACTCATGAGCTTATTTTCTCCTGCCTTCTCATCAGCTATCAGAAAAAAAATGCTAAACAGACAACTTCTGACCTTGATTTGTCCTGTTTGATCAATATGTTACTTGCTGAACATTTCAGTTCAGCATCATCTAAGCTTCTCCTCCCACCTTTGGTTTTATAGATAACCTTTTAAATATTCGTAAAGAAAAACACTGCTGTATTTTTTTCTGATACTATAGATGTTGGAGTTTAATCTGAAAGTGCACATTGCGGAATCTCAAAATATGTCTGCTTCAGAATTCAATGTTTTCATATTCTTCAATGTTAGAATAATAACTGTAACATTTTGTGTTACAATGTCAACAGGGGAAAACTTCATGTTATCAATGGGATCTTCATTAGAATTGGAAAAAAAAATAACATTGCAAGGTAGTCAGAAATCATAAAATTTTAAAATAAAGTATTCCTGTGCAAACTCCAAAGTGGGTTCTTGTTTTTGAGAGGAGCCATAGTTTAGATCATTACTTTAGGGGATTGTTAGTCATTCTGGACAGAGATATAATTCTTAATTGCAATCTGGAAAGTAATAAAATATAAATAAATTATACATCTTATAAGTCATTACAGGCTAACCTAATGCAACACAGCTTTCCCCAAGCCACATTTTTATTTAGCTTTATTACCAAAAGATGAGACCTGAAAACCAATGGCCCCATTTCTCTTTATTGAGTTAGAAACTGGGTTATAATACTTATACATACACACATATGTAACAAGGATGGGATGTATGTGTTTCTTTGTTTAGCATTTATTTTTCTTCTAAGTATTACTGCAGCAAAATATTTTTTACAAGAAAATCTCAATTATTTCAAATATTTAATTTTAAAAAAATTAAAAATGTTATGATTAAAATGACGTGTAATTCACATAAAGTGGAGGGAAAAAAGTTCTTTTTACTCTCTAGATGAGATTCAACTTACTTGTTTGATGTCTTGATAGTAGATAACTATGTTTGAGATTTAAACCTAGGTCCTGGATGATAATTATTTTAGTGCTTTCTTTTGTTTACGTGCTCATTCAATTCTACTCATACTATCTTTAGCTAAGATCTGCAGTGCACTCGATAAGTCTCGGAGGATATTAAGTCTAAATAAGCCCAAGAAAGTGCAAGAAGGAAATATACATGTCATATTATTTAACTTTACGTACTTCTTTTGACCAAAGACAAAGTCTAAGTAGAAGGCATCTTTGCTTCTTACTGCTTTACTACCATATATTCCTGGAACTGTAAAACACAGATTCATTAATTTCTGACAGTGGAATGGGATTTAGATATTGCTCTATCCCAGGAATCAGACTGATTCAGACTGGACTGGAAAAGGGGAAAAAAGGTTCTGTGCTGAGAAATGGTTTACAGCAATAAAGAGAAAAGGCATTCACGCGCTATAGATTATTCACTGAAGAATTAGCACTAATTCATCTTCAGCAGCAACTCTCATAATTCAAACACACCTTCAAGCACTGATTGAAGCATAGGCACAATCTCTAGGTAGTAAGACACAATATGAATCATACTTCGTATCCAAAGTCTTACTTTTCAATACTTTCAGCCCTGTGGGGGTGCAGCATAAGCCCTAAGGGTGCTGCATAAGCCCATGCAAGGCACATAAATACAGCTCAACAAGTAATTGCTGGACTCACCTCAGTACTCCCTTTACCTGGTCCTTGACTTCCTCTTTCTCACCCCAAGGCCCAAAGTAGCCTTCTTGGACAGAAGTGCTGGTGCTGGAACACCTGGTCCTGTATGTAGTCCGTTATTGCTGTGAAAAGACACTTGAATAAGATTCTTACATTGATGTTTCATGTAGGCTGGCTACTAGGAAAGGGATAATAGCGTAATAAGTGATAAGGAAAAGATTTGGAATGCTAATGGATGAGGGTGAGAGGAGCAGGCAAGAATCATTGCTGACTGAAATACTCTTGGCTGACGCTGCTCACCTGCTGCTTGGTGGGTAGAGTACAAAGGTGGTTACTATTCCTTCATCTCCCCATGCCTCTTAGACAGATGCAAGCTGCATGGAATGGACCTCTGGTGGAGCATATATCTATACAACCTGTTTCAAATAAAAAGAAATCCTTGAAGCATAGAGATAAAAGTCACTCAATTTAGAAGAAGCAAAGTTCAAAAATTCAGTAAGGGTAGCTCTCCTGGTCTCTAGAGGACACAGACTTAAAAAAAACTAGAGAAAGAAAAAGGGAAAGAAAAAGTAATCGACCTGAACAGGAGACAGTAAGAGCAGAGGGAATGAAGATAAGGTCCTTGAAGATACTAACTACTTCCAAGCTTAGAAAAGATAAAAGGAAAGGCTGACTTTAAAGCAGACTCACTGCAGAAAGTAAGTGATACTATAAACATGAATAGGAGTGAGGCACTATGAGGGTACTGACATGTATAATGTGTTAGCTAGAGAGAAAGGGTTCAACTCCTTCAAATAAATTTCATCAGGTCAAAAAAATCCATCTAAAAAAAACTTACTAGCTCTTGGGCAAAAAAAGAAATGATAAGTAACTGACCAAGAAATCAATACCTACACACAATAGCCTAATAAAGTCCTTAACTAAAAGGCTAATAGGAAGAAAAGACCCTGTTCTACGAGATCGTAACAAGTAACTCTTAGTTTGAAAATAATCAAGAAGTTAATACTTGTTGTTTTACATGTTTTTGTTGGGTTTTGATTATCACAAGCAAGTTCCAGATTTAGCTTCCTGAGGTGAATACCAACAGATCACCAGCAGTGTTCCTCAGGGCGCAATCCTAGGGCTGGTTCTGTTCAATTTATTTATCAATGGATCTGGATGCAGCAGATGAATACACAATTAGCAAGCCTGATGACAAAACCAGACTGAGAGGTGCTGTTGACTCTCTTGAGGGATGAGAGGCCTTGCAGAGGGATCTAGATAGGGTGGAGCATTAAGCAATGACTAATGTGATGAAAATTAACAAACCCAAACCCCAAATTCAGCACCTAAGATGGAGTAACACCCAGCAAAAGTATAAATTGGGAGAGGAGTGGCTGGAGAGCAGCCCTGCAGAAAGGGATCTAGGGATGCTGATTGGCAGGAGGTTCAACAGGAGTCAGCAGTGTGCCCTGGCAGCCAAGAGGGCAAACTGCGTCCTGGGGTGCATCAAACACAGAATAACCAGGTGATCATCCCATTGAATTCAGTGTCGGTACAGCCTCATCTTGAATACTGTGTGCAGTTTTCGATCCCACAATTTAAGAAGGATGTTCAGGTCCTCAAATGTGTCCAGAGGAGGGCAACAAGGCTGATGAAGGAGTTGGAAGGAATGTCCTGTGAGGAGCAACTAAGGACTTTGGGCTTGTCTAGATTGGAGAATAGGAGGCTGAGGAATTTTTTTCTCATTGCTCTCTACAGCTCCTGAGGAAGGGGAGGGGAAGGTGCTGATTCTATTCTAGTCTAGTCTAGTCTAGTCTAGTCTATTCTATTATCTGCCCAGATATCTAGTTATCTAGTGAGAAATCAGACTGAACCAAAAAAAGCAAAAGAGGTCAAAAGAAAAGAAATGCAGGAGTTAAAATACTAATATATGTATAGAATACACATTTAGCTGACAAGATGACAATTAGCAATAAGTCAATTGCATCCTTTGTTACCCTTATGTGTAGAGAATGAGAATCTCTTTAATTTTCTCGGTGAAGAGTACTATAATAGATGAAGATATTCTTCCTTTAACACTACTCAGTTCAGAGTTTCTTGACCCAATCATAGCACTATTTTTTTTATTTTCTACCACTTATTCCGCATTTGACATCGAAAGATAAAACCGTCTTTCTCTTCCAACATCTTTCTTCACAGTTTCTCCTCCCTATTAAACCCATCCATCACCCTTGTTTGTACCCATTCTTTTCTTAGTGGGCAGAAAAGGAACTTCCAGGGCACATGTCTTCTTATCATGAAGCCATGAAGAGTCAAATGAACTGCACTTGAAAATAACTTACTAAGTCATAGACGATGAACGTACTGTAGGATGACTCAATTTTTCTGTAGTTTATGCAGCTGCATCAGTTAAGTATTGCCACTTGTATGCTGTGGGGTGCCAAGCTGACATCCATATGAGGTTTTGTCATTAGTATTATTAGTATCTGGAGTTACAGAGACAACATACTGAAAGTGAGTGGCTTTCTGAGGTTTGCAATTTTATGCAGAGGCACTCAATTCTTTTTGTATAATAGCTCTGGTTGCTTACATCCTATAAGCACCTTTAAATGTCTCAACTACTGCCACCATTAGGTTGCTGAATATCTCAAGAAAATGCAAGAAATCGAATAACAAACAAAAAAAAACTCACTCATTTTTTTTTCTTTAAATCATCTTCTTTAAAAAAGTGTATTCAGCTTAAATAGGGATTTTTGTGTCCAATAAAAACAAAATTGAAACCATACCCCCAAAACTCAAGCCAAGCCAAAACAAGATAAACTTAGGAAACTAAGCCAGACCACTGCTTACTTCAATAAACTCAGTCAGAAAAGGTGATTAATTACAACTTCGGCTGTCATGTCATCCTTCATTTATATTATATTTCATGCTGTGAATGAATAAAAAGCCAAACACAGCTTAAATAGGTTTTATTTATTTATTTAAAAGTAAAAAAATGCATTGGAAAAAAAAATTTGTAATGGAGCAAATGGTTTTTTTATTAGACATGTCATTTATGATCTCTGTCTTGATAAATGAAAGTATTTCACCAGATCAGTATTTAAAGAACTGGTTTTCCTTAAGAGAGAATGTTTCCTATTTTCTATGTTTTTCTTCAATGGAGTCCTTAATTTTTTTCTTATTTGTTTTCCTTTTTCCAATGGAGTACTTAAATAAACAAATTGAATGTGGGTTTTTTCCGTACAGTTCCCCCTATGTCAAACTATAACAACATGCTTTAAGACTGTATATTTTACTGTCTTCAGAGTATACTGGGACAGTTTCTGAAGAACTGTCAATAAGGTATACAAATAATTATGTATTAACTCTGATAACAGCAGAAGTCCTTTCACCCTGACAGGAATCTTCCGTGTTATGCTGATCTGCTGTTGCCATTATGCCTAAATACACATCTGGGTGAGCTTTTTTTTTCCTCCCTCCCTCCTGCCTCCTTCGCTGTTAAGTGGTAAAATTCTCTAAAGTTCCTGTTGCAGGAGTAAACAAGTGAATTAAATTGTGCCAAGATGGTCAGGTGCTTTTCTGAATACAGGCTTCCTTGGCTTCGTTTTCTTCCTCTGCACCTTGCCAATCCTTTCCAATAAAATTGATGCCATCATGCTGAACCACTGCGGAAACTGTGTGAATGGATAGAAGCAGAAGTAGAAGAACAAAAGGTAGGTAAATTGAGGGAATAAGAAACAAGATGAGAAGTATTTTAGTGATCTTTTGACTAGATACACAACCAGAGGTGGATAGAATCTAAATGCAAAGTGTTATTTCTGTGTTACTTTTTAAATTAAAGTGACACTGGCAAGTCCCAGGTGAGAGGAGGGCCTTTTGTCATAAAGTTTCCAATTACAGAAAATAAAATTATTCTTCTCCTGATGAGGGATACCTTTATGATCAAGTAATGCTTAAATTACTCTGTTAGAAGGTCTCCATTATATACAAAGAAAGCTTTGGGTTCTGAAACATTTCAAGTACTTAAAGCTGAGTGGGATGAACTTAATCTTTGATTAAGGTAATCTGACAGAAAATCAATCAAGTTTGGTAATTGAGATCCAACTCTGTAATCTTAGTTGACATGTGATCCTTCCTTTTCTGCATTAATGGGCTATTATTTCATGAAAGATTCCCTTGAAATTTTAATTCATAGTCAATTTCAAGCAGTTCATATATGTATTACTAAAATATTCAAACTTTAATTCTTTAAAGTTTTGTTTTTATTTGTGCCACATGTTATTGTCTTCTGCTTCTCTATAAATCTCATTTTTTTTCTTTATGCTCACTTTTTTTTTATTATAGAAAACAACATAAGTTTTGCATTTGACTAAAGTAAATAAACTAAATTACTAAGCCCACATTCTTGATCCAGCTGTTGGCCCTATTATTTGCTGAGCTTAAAAAAAGGTCCATTAATAAATGTAACCAGCAAAAAGTTGGCTATAGATGATACTATGAATTGGGAAAAGAAATCAGGATACATTTTAAAATCTTTATTGAACTATTCATCTTAACAACAACTTTTTGCAGCTCCAATGACTCTAGCAGAATAAAAATAACATTTTCTATTCTTTTTAAAGTTATTTTTGTCTTTAATTCATTATCCTGAAAGCTTTCGTTATCCCAAAGTACAACAAATTAGCAGTTTGGAAGCACAGCTGTATTTACTGAAGAAGAATGAATTCCAACTCAAAGTAGTTGCCAGGGTCATTGAGGACAGGTTACTACCTCACATATTCATTTTCAGAGATTCAAAAAACGTATTTTTAAAACAGGGCTTTTGTTTCCATCCTTATTTATCTAAGAGGAAAACTTTTTCTTGCTCTCTTTGTTCTGCTGATTGGAATCCATTATAAATATCCGGCCTAAATTTATTTACAGATGTTTTATACCTATTCAATTTTTGCTGATATTAGACTTGAGTTTAATGATTAATTTTGCTTTTCTGAAGTGTTTGTGTTTGTTTATATTAAACTGTATTTATTTATATCTGCAGCTTCCCTCTGCATCCATTCAAATTTAAATTTACCCTGGTTCAACTAAGGTAATAAAAAAAAACCCAACACATAAGTTTCTAGCTGGGCTTTACAGGCTGAAATTTATACTTTTACTATGCATACGTTCAGTGATGCATCATAAGACTACTATTTACATTGATATATACCCTTCCTGTAATTGATTAGACATCCACGGAACTTTCTCTGCCTCTGTTACTTCTGTTGAGTGAGGGTCTAGATCACTGAGGATATTTTTGCTGTTATCCTCCAGTTGCATAATGTTATAATTATTGTCATTAAATTACTTTGTTCTGCTAATTGAATACTCACCCAGAAGCATAATTTACATCCAAAAGAAATCACATAGATGTTTTCGTAGATTGTTCAGATGCCACATTTACTAAGATGGAAAGACTTCTTTTGCCATTCAAATCATACAGTGATACACCATGGCAAATCACACAGACCTTTTAATACCACAAAAAATGAAATTGGTCAGTATTAGATCACTTATTTTATCATGTTTAGCTTTGTACTGAGAATTTCAAAATTATATTAGCTGGAGTATAAATATTTAAGTGATATAATTACACAATTTCATGGAGCACAGACCATCATAGATATACACGATATAAACCGATCGTGCTAAGTTTTGGCTATAATCCAGCTCATAAAACTAATTTTATACTTTACATAGCATCGCTTTGGACTGTAGGAAGAGGTGTCTGTATTTATACCCTTAGATATTAGCCAATGGCTCATTTAGAGTTCAAAAATCCTTTGAACATATTTTCATTTCTACTAATTCTGCTACTATTCTAGTTACACAGAAGTGAGGTACATAAAAATGACAAGTAGCAGAAGAATGTTGATAGACATCATAAACGTTTTACATATTTCCAATAGGTATCTCCTGACCTGTTGTTAGCAATGATTAATGGGGATTTAAAAAAATTAATTCAATTAATTATTCTGTTAAAGCGCAGATTTCCAATGAGGTTTTGCAGTTTTAACTAACACAAGGTATATGTTTAGAGAATCCCAGTGAAGCTTTTTGTCTTCGGTACTGCATTCTTTGCCAAACCATGTATATATTCATATACATATGCAGATTTTCCCTTACCTATTATCTCATCATTCAGTCCTATCACAAAATGGATTTGGAGACGAATCATTCTCTGAAAAGGAAGAGCTTGCTTTCTTCTTTTGGTTATTGAGGGAATTTAAACACCACTTTAAACAAATTCTTTCCAAGGTTATGAAAGTTAAATGACATGAGTCTTTTCTTCTTGTCACCATAAGCTGTGCTGCTATTGAAAGGGAAAGTGAGTACCTCCAGAATTCAATCCCAACTCCAAGTTAAAATATACTCTGGAGATAGTTTACATCTTTATAAACTTGATGAAAATTTGGCCTTAGGTGCTGGCCAAGAACTAGATCCTACTGAGTTTTTATGCATTTAAATAAGGTCAAACATAGCCATGACTGAACTGCGTATTCTGGTCCAGGAGTAGAGAAACACTTTTGATTATGGTATTGCTTCAGTACTTCTGTTGCTGTTGCGTCATACATTGTGCCATCATTGAAATAATTCCACTAAATAAAATATTTCTTCAAAAACAGCAAAACTGCAGGCTTGAGTCAGCCTCAGAGAGCTACAACTACTGAATACCACAGCAATACCGCAACTGAACAACCTCTCCTCCAGTAAAAGGATAAAACAGAAGGATAAAGGGGAATGTTGTTACTTTAAATACGCAACAAACTTTTTTTAACTTTTCTCTCACATGGAATTGGCCATAATTAAGGACATTTAATACTACCAACTCTTACCAGAGGACTCAGAAGTATCTTCAATAGAAATGTCTTTGACATGACAGAGAAAAGTTTTTGGCTATTCATTGTAAAATTCCACAGCTCTTCCTTCTCAGCATGTACTTAACCACAAACAGACACAAACCAACAATCTCAGGCACTAGAGCATGCCATGTCTACACGTTTCTTAAATACCTCCAGGGATGATGACTCCACCACCTCCCTGGGCAGGCTGTTCCAGTGCCTGACCAATCTCTCAGTAAAGTAATTCTTCCTAATATCTAATCTAAACCTCCTCTGGACCCACACTAACAGGTTTATGTTTTTCTTGTATGGGGGACCCCAGAGCTGGACGCAGTACTTCAGATGGTGTCTCACCAGAGTTAAGTAGAGGGGCAGAATCACCTCCCTCAACCTGTTGGCCATGCTGCTTTTTATGCAGCCAGGGATACAATTGGTTTTTTGGGCTGCAAGCGCCCATGCCTGTTGTACAGTTCTGCATCCACCAGCATCCCACTTAATTCTCCACAGGGCTGCTCTCAATTCATTCATCCCCAATTCTGTACTGATATTGGGGATTGCCCTCACCCACGTGTAGGATGTGGCACCACTGGTGGTAAATTCCATTTCTATGCATCCTGTTAGAATTTATGAATTTACATGGGGACATAGTGAAGTTTGACCCAAAAGACATAACACATATCAAATAGAAAGAAAAATTCAAAGTAGTGAACTCTGGTCACAGTGGTGTTAAAATGAAAATATAGATGAACTACAGCAATTAAAATGGCTAAGGCAGCAAAACATACATGCAAGAACAGGCCCTGGACAACTCACTCAACAGCATCTTATATAAAAATTGGAAATGTTCACTCTTGGATATTTAAGACTAACACATTTCTCCATTACTCTCACTGTCAACACTAACGAGAACTGTTCAAGTATATTGAGGAGAAATAGATCTCTAAAGGATTCAATTCATTTTTTAAAGGATCACTTAAATCTAAATTACTAGTAAAAGGAAAGTAGTGCTGAAGTGGTATTGCATTAAAATTACATTAATTCTACCTCCCAAACAGCTGCCATGAAAGGAAAGGAAAAAAGTAGTATTTTGAAATCAAGTTTTACATAAAGATTTATCTGCCCCCAAAATGCTACCTCTCTTTTTCTTCTACTAATCAGTAATTTGTATGTAAAATACATTATTTTCTGATTTTTAATTTGTTTATTAAAATCAAGTTTATTTTAAAAATATGTGCTATTTCTTTTAGAAAATCTTATTACTATTTTCATGTAATTCAAATATACACTATTTGTAGTGAATAGTATTGTTCCTATTAAAACATAAGTTTGTTTACTGTTTATATAATGCATCTAAAAATATAGTATATATATAGTTTATGCTGCATAACTGTTTTTTTTTTTTGTTAAGTTACAGTGGGTTGACTTTGTCTGGGTGCTAAATATCCACTCAGTCATTCTTTCACTCTCCCTTCCCAACAGGACACAGGGGAAGAAAATAAGATGAGAAAGCTCATGAGTCAAGATAAAGACAGGGAGATCATTTATCAGTTGCCATCACAGGCAGAGTTGACTCAGGGAAAATGAATTTGATTTTTTCCCAATTTAAATATTTTTAGATAGTGAGAAACAAAGACAAAACTAAAAACACCTTACCTGCAGCTTCCCCCTTTTCCTAGGCTAACCTTCATTACTTCAATCCCAACTCCTCTCCTCTTTCCCCAGTCCCTGAGGGGCATATATATAATATGTGTCAGACAGGATTGTCATAATAGGACCATCCTTTGTCATTCATTCTTATTTTTTCTTAAAATAATTTTTAAGAATATATCCTATACGCTTAAAATTATTTATATAGTACATATATTATTATGTATAGAATACTTTACAATGTCAATTTCCAGGAATTACAATATGATATTCTTCTAAGGCTCGCAGCTCAGAATTTCTAGTCTATACAGTGAGTTTCTGGCCACCTAATCTATGTCTAAATATTAGGTATTTTGTGAAATAGTGCAATGAAAAAAAAAATCTCAATTCCAAAAAGTCAATGGTAAGAATTAGATCTCGTGTTCCAATTCCCCAAAGGATTTAAGAAAATGTTTTATAAATCATATAATCACTTTTAATTACAACATTAAAAATCTTATCTATTCTTCATATTTGCTTAACAAGACAACATTTCTAACATTAAAAAATTAAGTATTCGCACCCTGGATCAGATTTGCAGCTGATAGAGCTATAATGATTTATAGCAGCTGAAAGATAAGACTTGATGTTTTTGAAAAACATGCAACTAAAATTGGTAGAGTACAATATGGTTTCATAAATGACAGCATGTCTCAAATGTCAGTATGTGATTTAAATATGAAAATTAAAAAATGTTATATAAAGTAAGAAAATAAAATGAAAGAGACAGCATGTATGGTAAATTCTACATAAAATCTTAAATAGCAGCTATTTGAAACTTGAAATAATCATTAATACTGATTTCTTTTTAGTATTACAAAGGGTGCCAGAAGCAATATGATTATATGTGTTCAGCCATTAGAAAGACAGTCTATTGATGTGTCTGAACACTGCTAGACAATCCTTGTCATCTTTTATGTTATCTTTTGCCACAAAAACTTTCTCTCTGTTTTCAGGAGTTCAGGTTCCAAGTTGTGATGTGAAGTGCAGGTAAGGGGTCAAAAAAGGGCATTTTTAAAATGGTTCTTAACGTTTGTCTTCTAATACTGTTTCACAGTGTCTTTCACCAAAGTTTCAAAGTTCTGCTGAAGCTTATCCTCTTACAGTAACATCTGTGAATAGGTGTCAACCAACTGTAAAGAAGCATTTATCAAAACATGTTCAAAATTATATGGTCACTGATTCTTTTTTTGTATAACAGCCTCTAGCTGTGATTGTTACTTGTCCATTCTGGAGTCAGTTCTTCAGTTGGTCTAATTTATATCAATGGACTATCTCTGATAAGGGTTGCTGCAGTGCTGCAGTGAAGTTTTGTGAACTTCTCACTACCAATACAATGGCCTGTATGACAACATCTCAAAGACCTTTCAAAAAATACCTTACACAAGTTTTTCTGCTCATTGTATGAAGATTTCCTAACTAAGCACAGATAGCTATCAATAATAACTACTCAGTCAATATTGTTTCTTTTTTCAGCACTCAGTATCTACAGTCAAATTTCCTTAATCATCAATAATTACACAATCCAGATTTAAATGCTAAGCAATTCCCTTAACATATTGATAACATCAACATCCGACTCAATAAACCTTCTTTATCAGATTCAAACAGGTAATCAAAGCCTCAGGGTTGCTTGTCATGGATTATTGCTAAGCAAATGTATAGGGCAAAATAAACGTAAGTGGGAAACTGTTGAGATGCAGTATTCGGTGTGGTACGAGTCCTCATATTTTTTCAGGATTACGTCAAGTTTGTATACAAAATCATTATGTAACCTCATACCCCTGGAGAATTGGGGCACACCTGCTATTACCTGCTACATAGAGCAACAACTGACAAACCATAATCCGAGTATTTCAGGGGTGTGCTGGAAGAGAGGTAGGTTGATTCCGGAATTATTTCTTTAGTACATACAAATGAAAAACAAATACTTCCACTTGCTTTGAATTCTCACTACCCAGCATTCTTTCTGAACAGGGTGTCTTCTATGGCAGAAGTTAATATCGCACGGGTATTTGGTGGTAGACCACTCATTCAGGAAAAAAAAAGCCTGGGTGTTGGGCTGTACTTCATCTGAGAATAGAACCTACTGCTGTGGTAGTATATATACATGAGCCATAAGTGTTCTTCAGACATGAGGGCAAAATTCATGGCACAGCCAGCATCCATATATTACATATGGGTTTTCCTCCAGAACAGGGTGGCTGCTTTCTTATTGGGAAAGTGCCTAGGCTGTGCTATTATCTGGACATTGCTCAGGTTTTGCCTTTGAGGTAGCTGGCATGGGTGAAAGTCAAGCTAAGGGGTGCTTTTATTTAAGAGTTTGCATGACAGCAGACAAATTCTTGACTTCATGTCTTGGTCTTGTGTAGGTGAATACACAACTTTGGATGCAACCTAAGAATTCAACTACATAGTTCTCACAGGCAGCAGAGCATTAGAAATGCCAAAAAAATTAGTTATCCCATAATTTAAGTTGGAGACATTTGCAATAGAAATAATAAAATAGGTATGGACTGAGAATGGTAGACCAGATGGATGCAGGGGGAGCAAAAAGAACAGCAGAAAAAGGAACACAGAATGACACATGATGATGACATTAAAGTTGTCAGGTCATTAATATGACACCATATCTACTCACGGCTTTTAAAGACATCTCTTACCAGGAAAAAAATGGATAGCCTATACTCATGCTGTAAGGAAAACAGAGTAAATAAAATCATATCTGTGGAGACTCCGCTATCTACCAGACATACTCCCTGGCATGTGGGAAGGAACTTCTTTACTTTGAGGGTGGCATAGCACTGAAACAGACTGCCCAGAGAGGTGGTGAAGTCTCCGTCTGGACATGTTCCTGTGCAACCTGTTACAGGAGGACTTGCTTTGGCAGGGGGTTTGGACTAGATGATCTCCAGAGGTCCCTTCCAACCCCATATTATTCTGTGATTCTGTGAAAGAAAGCAGCAGTAATTCACAGCTACCCTTTATCTTTTAAATAAGTCTTTTAAAGTGTTCCTGTTCCATCAGTGTACAACTGGACAACTGATTGTAGTGTGTCACAAAAGTGAGGAAGGAATTCTTTAACCGTAAACTTCCCATTGCCATCCACGGAATTGGAATAAAATAGCTGAGATAAATTAGAAAAGCTGCAAAATCTATCCCATGATCTTACATTCTTACAATCCTAGATAAATTAATTCAGTAGTACAGTCACTCAGAAATGCTGAGTTAAGGAGCTCTTTGAATTTCTCTCTTTTGATTAACGTGGATTCATAGCCATAGTCTTAATAGAATATTTCAGTATGCCATCAAAAATCCAAATACATGATAACAAATTAACCTAGAATCCATTAATGTTTTGTGGGACTGTTGTTAATAATGATAGTTCTTACTGATATCAAATATATGGTATTTTAACATTATAGCCTGTTATCTCACTTGGGTTATCTACAGAGATATGGTTCTTTTTTCTATAAATATTTTTTCCTGTTGTTTTTCCTCTGAATCTTTGACCTAGTGTGCTGCAAATATATTCTCTGCTGAGGATGAACCAGCCTTATTCATGCCCAGCTTTACCTGCTTTGTATCTGCAGAAGTATTGGATACCACAAGTACGGTCAATACGTGGCTTGCAGAGCACAGCTGACTGAGTTCCTGAAGGTGTGCACCACATTTACACACACAGTTCACAAGCAAGTTCCAAAATATTCTGTGGATGGGGAGAGATCAGAGATCAGAACATAAAGCATACTACGATTACAGCCTCTATTTCATTATAAACACAGATATTGAAACCAATGTGTTTATTTTTTTCTGTGTGGCATGTGTTTCCCCCCTTTTGTAATATTGAGGGTTGTTGGGGAGGAAACCAGGTAAAAAAAAAAAAAAAAAGAAAAGCAAACACCAAACTGAAACCCCAAATCATAGAATCGGTTTGGAAAGGACCTTTCAGATCACCAAGTCCAACCATCAACCTAACACTAACAAAACCACTGCTAAACCATGTCCCTAAGCACCATATCTACCCATCTTTTAAATACCTCTAGGGATAACAATTCCACCACTTCCCCAGGCAGTTTGCTCCAATATTTGATAACCCTTTTGGTGAAAAATTTTTTCCTTATATCCAATCTAGACCTTCCCTGCCATAACTTGAGGGCATTTCCTTGCTCTTTCGCTTGTTACTTGGGAGAAGAGACCAGCCCCCCACCTCTCTATGTCCTCCTTTCAGGTAGTTGTAGAGCGATAACGTCTCCACTGAGCCTCCTTTTCTCCAGACTGAAAAACCCCAGTTCCCTCAGCTGCTTGTTGTAAGACTCGTTCTCTAAACCCGTTACCAGCTTCGTTGCCCTTGTCTGGACTCGCTCCTGCACCTCAATGTCTTTCTTGTAGTGAAGGGTCAAAAATGGACACAGTATTCAAGGTGGGGCTTCACCAGTGCTGAGGACAGGCAGATGATCAGTTCCTTAGTCCTACTCACCACACTATTACTGATACAGGCCAGGATGCTGTTGGCCTTCTTGACCACCTGGGCACACTGCTGGCTCACGTTAAGCTGGCTGTTGAACAAAACTCTCCTTTTCTGCTGGGCAGCTTTCCAGCTGTTCTACACCATGCCTGTAGAGTGCATGGAGTTGTTGTGACCTATGTGCAGGACTCTCATCCAGATCATTGAAAAAGACGTTAGAGAGAACTAGCCCCAATACTGACCCCAGGAGAACACCACTATTGTTCTCCAATCTGTATGTATGTCCAGGATTACACTGACCCAGGTGCAGAATCTGGCATCTGTCCCTGTTAAATTTCATACAGCTGGTGATTGCCCAGTGCTCTAATCTATCAGGATCTCTCTGTAAAGCCTCTCTACCCTTGAGGGAATCAACAGCTCCTCCTAATTTAGTATTTGTTTGCAAATTTAATTTGCATGCACTCAACTCCTTTGTCCAGGTTGTTAGTGTTGAAGAAAATTGTTCACCCGTCATCTTGTGGGTGAGACACTTCAAATCAGTTAAGCAGGAAGGATCACTAAAATTTCTTTTGGAATAGTTGTTTTCTTAGAGAATTTTTTTTTGTTCAAATGGGGCTTAATTTCAAGCACTCATGGTATGTATAGCTCAGACATAGTGATCCTGCTGGTCACTTCAGGCTTTACAATCTGTTCACATATTAATATCTTGTACTTAGAATGCTATATTACTGTACAGAAACACATTTTAATCATTATTATAACAGCTATATATGAATTAAAATAACTATTTGCAAATATAAATAAATCTAACAATTAAGAAGAGCTGGAAATAACACAAGACCATAACCATTGCCCTGAAGTATGGGTTATAAACACTGTTTGCAAAAATGAGCCCTCTGCACCTGCAGTATTTATCTTGATACAAGAGATTCCATATACTACGAAATAAAACTCTAATAATGGGTGAATATTAGGAGCATTAGATTGAACGGGAATATAATTTAAACTTTAAAACTTATCCTTCAAAACCACAAATTTATTTATTACTTTTTCAGTGCTCAATAAATATACCCCATGCTATTTGTCAGTGTGCTATAAGCAGGCAGGATAAGACTGGATCATATGTGATGTCATAGAATCATAGAATCATAGAATCATAGAATCATCATCTAGGTTGGAAGAGACCCTTGGGATCATCGAGTCCAACCATCTACCCTACTCTACAAAGTCCTCCCCTACACCATATCCCTCAGCACCACATCTAATCGTCTCTTAAATGCATCCAGGGATGGTGACTCAACCACCTCCCTGGGCAGCCTATTCCAATGCCCGACCACTCTTTCTGTGAAGAATTCTTTCCTAATATTCAGTCTAAACCTACCCTGTTGGAGCTTGAAGCCATTTCCTCTCGTTCTGTCATTAATTACCTGTGAGAAGAGACCAGCACCAACCTCTCTACAGTGTCCTTTCAAGTAGTTGTAGAGAGTGATGAGGTCTCCCCTCAGCCTCCTCTTCCTCATACTAAGCAGTCCCAGCTCCTTCAGCCTCTCCTCGTATGATTTATTTTCCAGCCCCTTCACCAGTTTTGTTGCCCTCCTCTGCACTCGCTCCAGCACTTCGATATCTCTCTTGTGTTGAGGTGCCCAAAACTGGACACAATACTCCAGGTGTGGCCTCACCAGTGCTGAGTACAGGGGCACAATCACCTCCCTACTTCTGCTGGTCACGCTATTTCTAATACAAGACAGAATGCCGTTGGCTTTCTTGGCCGCCTGGGCACACTGCCGGCTCATATTCAGCCGCTTGTCAATTAGAACCCCCAGGTCCCTTTCTTCCAGGCAGCTCTCTAGCCACACTTCCCCAAGCCTGTAGCGCTGCCTGGGGTTCTTGTGGCCCAAGTGCAGAACCTGGCACTTGCCCTTGTTGAAACTCATAGCATTGGTGCTGGCCCAATGATCCAATCTATCTAGATCCCTCTGTAGTGCTTCCCTATCCTCCTGGGTATCAACACTCCTGCTTAACTTGGTGTCATCTGCAAACTTGCTGATGATACACCCTATGTCCTTGTCGAGATCATCAATAAAGACGTTAAACAGGAATGGTCCTAACACTGAGCCCTGAGGGACACCACTTGTGACCGGCCGCCAGCTGGATTTAAATCCATTGAGCACTACTCTTTGGGACCTTCCAGTCAGCCAGTGCTTGATCCAGCATATCATATGCTCATCCAGGCCATGTGAAGCCAGTTTTTCCACGAGAATTGTATGGGGGACAGTATCGAATGCTTTCCGGAAGTCCAGGTATACAATATCCACAGCCCTTCCCTCGTCCAATAATCTCGTTATCTTGTCATAGAAGGAGATCAGGTTCGTCTGGCAGGACCTGCCTTCCATAAACCCATGCTGACTAGGCCTGATCCCCTGGTTGCCCATTATGTGGGTTTTCATGGCATTCAAGATGACCTGCTCCATGACCTTCCCTGGTATCGAGGTCAGACTGACAGGTCTATAGTTTCCTGGATCCTCCTTTTTGCCTTTCTTGTAGATGGGTGTGACATTTGCCACCCTCCAGTCCATTGGTACCTCCCCTGTTAGCCATGACTTGCTGTAAATGATGGAGAGCGGTTTGGCGAGCACGTCTGCCAACTCTTTCAGCACTCTTGGGTGCAGCCCATCCGGTCCCATAGACTTGTGTGCATCCAAGCGGCATAGCAGGTCCCTCACCTCTTCCTCCTTAATCACGATGCCCTCATTCTGCTTCCCCTCCCTGTCTCCTAGCTCTCGAGGCTGGGTGTCCAGGGAACAGCTAGTTCTACTGCTAAAGACTGATGCGAAGTAGGCGTTGAGAACCTCAGCCTTGTCCTCATCCTTTGTGACTATGTTTCCCTCCACATCCAATAAAGAAGGGAGGTTTTCCCTAATCCTCCTTTTGTTGTTAATGAATTTATAGAAACATTTTTTATTATCCTTAACAGCTGCAGCTAGGTTGAGCTCTAGCTGCACTTTGGCCCTCCTTATTTTCTCCCTGCATATCTTTGCTACATTTTTATACTCTTCTTGAGAGACTTGCCCCTTCTTCCAAAGGTCGTAGACTCTCTTTTTGTTTTTGAGATCCAGCAAGAGATCCCTATTTAGCCAGGCTGGCCTCCTACCCCGCCTACTTGTTTTTCGGCTCATGGGAACAGCCTGCTCCTGTGTCTTTAAGATTTCTTTCTTGAAATACGACCATCCTTCCTGGACTCCTGTATCCTTAAGGGCTTCCTCCCAAGGGATTTTGTCCAGCAGTCTCCTAAACAGATTAAAGTTTGCCCTCCGGAAGTCTAAGGTGGCAGTTTTGGTAACCCTTCTCCTTGTTTCTCCAAGGATAGAGAACTCGATCATCTCATGATCACTGTTCCCTAGACGGCCTCCAACCCTTACTTCCCCCACAAGTTCTTCCCTGTTCACAAGGAGCAGGTCTAGGAGGGCACTTTCCCTGGTCGGGTCGCTTATCAGCTGCATGAGGAAGTTATCCTCCACACATTCCAGGAACCTCCTGGAATGTTTCCTGTCAGCTGTGTTGTATTCCCAGCAGATATCGGCGAGGTTAAAGTCCCCCACAAGAACAGTGGCATACGACTGTGATATTTCTCCCAGTTGCTTGTAGAAGGCTTCATCCACCTCACTGCTTTGGTTGGGAGGTCTATAGCAGACTCCCACAGCGATATCACCTTTATTTGCCCTTACCCTAATCCAAACGCTCTCCACCCTGTTATCACTATAATTAATTTCTGAGCTCTCGTAGCATTCTCTAACATACACAGCCACTCCGCCACCTCTCCTTTCCTGTCTATCCCTCCTGAAGATCTTGTATCCTTCAACTGTGGCACTCCAGTCATCCTAATGACCAAATATATACATATATTATTGTGGTTTTTTTAAAGGCCAGAATATAAACACTGAAGCTTTATAAATGTCCTGAAGTCCTAACTCTCCAAATTTCCTAGGTTTCTGGATATATATTGAAGAATGTTTTTGTTAAGGATTATGGACAAACAAGTAAAATATTATAAAGTTCTCCTGAACAGGTTGTAATCAAAAGCAGGGGGTGTGGATAGGAGACTCTTCTCTTCCAGAATTAGTGAGGAACATTACTTACATACTGCTAAATACTTCCTAAGATGTTCCTATAGGGAATAGAAAGACAGACATTTAAGAAATGAATGTGCTTTCTTTGATCCTGGGGTAGAGTTTAATATTCTTCTTCACGACAGATGACATTGGAGTCATTTCTGAAAATGCCTAGGACTAAACCACACAGTTCCTAGAAAAAGAGAAATTGATGTATTGTCTTTCTAGACAATATGTCTCTGACACTAAAAATATTGAAGTAAATCTTAAATGTTTTATAGATATTAAAAAAATATGATAATTTAATTAGTCTTTTATTATTTAGCACATAACAATTTTCTTCCATCATGAAACAAAACAATGCAACAGGACAGGATTCTTAATGGTTTTTTTAATACTGCCTACAGAAACAGTAAAGCCAGAAGTTTATGAAAGCAAGTTTTCAAGAACAAAGTCCTCAAACATTTTTATACAGTTTGTTCATAACCTTGTTCATAACCTTGTAACCTGTATCTCTTCACCTCTATGTGACATCATTAAGACATAAAATATATTTTTACAAGCTTCTTTAAACGTCCATTGGAACATCCTCTCTTATTACCATTATTTTGTTATTATTTCAGCAATCTTTATTCTCAAACAATACTGGTTAAACAACTCTTAACCAGAAAGCAACCCTTAAGCAAAAAAGGGAAAAAGGAACCAAAGAAAAAAAGGGGAAAAAAAAAAAAAGGATAAGACTTTGATCGTGTTTCTTCCTCTGTGGCTAGCAAGCCACTACTGTAGCCTCTCCTGGGTAAAGTCTAGTGTCATGGTTTAATATCTGCCAGCAGCTCAGCCTCATACAATGTCTCTCACTACGCAACACAGTGAGACGGGAGAGAGAATCAGAAGGGTAAAAGTGAGAAAACTCTTGGGTTGAAATAAAGACAGTTTAATAGGTAAAGCAAAAAGTATGCACATAAGTGAAGGAAAACAAGGAATTCATTCACTTTTTCCTATTAGTAATCAGGTGTTCAACCACCTCCAGGAAAGCAGAACTCCATCATGCATAACAGTTACTTGGGAAGACACCATAATTCCAAAATCCTTCCTTCTGCCTTCTTCATCCACCTTTATATACTGAGCATGAGTTCATATATTATGGGATATCCTTCTGGTCAGTTGGGATCAGCTGTCCCACCTGTGTCTCCTCCCAACATCTTGTGCACCCCCATCCTACTCGCTGGCTGGGCAGCGTGAGAAGCAGAAAAGGCCTTGATGCTGTGTAAGCACTGCTCAGCAATAGATAAACTTCCCCTGTATTATCAGTGCTGTTTTCATGACAAATCCAAAGCCTAGCACCATAAAAGCAACTATGAAGAAATTTTATGCTATCCCAGCCAAAATCAGTACAGCTAGCCTCCCATGCTGATATGACTACAAATCTTTCACATATCCCAAGTTACTCCAAATAAATACATTTATAGGATCCAATAACTCCATTTACTAGATCAAATTTTCATACTTGTATTTCTAGCTATTTATTTTTGCTTTATTTCCTAGGCTGCCTCAGCTAAGGAAGATTCCAGAAAACACGTTGATAATTATTTTATGAGCCCATCAGTGGTGCTTTACCAAGTCAACCACATCCAAGACCCTTCAGCAGCAGCCGATTTAAGTTGATTTAAGTTGATTTAAGTTGCTGTCATTTCCTCCTGGTGCAGCTGGGGTAGGATAACTGCTGATGCTGTTGTGAAACAGCTGCACAAACTACTCAGCCAACTGGAGCTAGCTAGCAGCAAGCTGCTGAATACAAGCTGCTGCTTATTTGCAAAAACAGCATCCTACCAGGGAGCACTATTATTTGTTGCTACAGCAGCTTGAAAGTGGTGCCAGGTAGGAATTTCTGAGGCTTTAATCCTAGGTCCCATTTCCATATGGTATTCTGTTACATCTTCCAGATTACTAAAGGCCAAAAGACTAGCTAAGGAGTTTGGGATATGATCCCGCAATGATGAACACAAAATGAAGAAGCTTTTCTTCTGTGTATCTAGTGGTAAGAGCCAGCTGGCTGTGTGGACATAGCCACTGAGTAATATGCAATAGTTAAGGCATTCAGGTCTTTTTGAGTAGGGTGTTCTGTGCAGATAAATGTAAAATTTTGCTACATACATAAATCATAGAGGGCTGAGAGATAATTTTGCCTTGGAGATGCTTCCTAGACTGAAAATGCACCCTCACAGTTCACTTGTTTGGCTAGCGTGATGGAATAGACTCTGAAACATTAACAGAAACTATTCATATAATCAGCAACAATAAAGAACAGAGTCTCATACGTGTGCAAGATCACACAGACAAGCTCTTCCTGAATCAGGGATATTTATTTTATATTAATAATACATTTATTCTATAAGATAAATATTTTATTTTATAAGATATGAAGTATTTTCTCTCTGTGATCTAAAATACTTCCTTCCCTCCAGGACTCAGACAGTTGATCAAATTTCTTAGCAATTTAATGTCTGCATTCTTTATATGAGCCTCTGTGCTTAGCATGTTTAGAGCCTGCAGCAAATGTGAGACAATTCGATTTAGCATTGATCTTTTTTGTTGTGAATTAAACTAAATTTCATTCAGCTCATACGTCTCTTACGCTAAATAAATAGAGTTATACAACTACTGAAACTTACCTGAAGGATGAAAGCTGTTCTCAAAGTAATTCTTCTAGATAACTTTGTAAAAAATTTAACTTTGTCCACTGACTCAATGGCAGAAGTTCTGAAGGGAGTCTGACAAATGGAAATTTAAACAAGGTTGTCCCTCTCTTCTTGTCTGTTTACTCTATCCTCTGGAATAATTATTGTCAGTAGAAAAAGTTGAAACTTAGGTTTTGTGGTTCTTTTGCCATTTCAAATCTTGGGTTTGAATATGAAATTTTAATTCAGACCAATGTTTTTCTGCCCCCCCAACACACACAAAACTTAAAGTCTGTGTTCTTTAAAATACTCATACATATTATTTCTTGACTGAAATACACTCTGTGTGTTTTGCAGTGGCTGAATGAATTTAAAGGGATTTATATTAATTTTAGTACTTCTTTTCACTGACACAGAACAAGAAAACTCATAAATTCAGACAGTGATTGTGGGATTTTTGAAGCCTGGTTGGACTGCTTTATTTAGATAGGGATAGCTCAGGGATTTCACCTCCTGAATCTACTGACTGTCTTCCGAAACTGGGTTCATAATTCCCTAGCCATGCTGAAGCTATGACTTTTGAGGTTCTTCACACAAGAAATACAAGACGTCTTATGACATCCACATACTGAGCACCTGTGTAACTGGAGGGGCTGACAGGACAAGTTAGCTATGTTTCCATCACAGCATTGTCTGCATTCTGTAACTACAGCGATATCTCAAGAAATGTTTCCTTTCAACAAATTGACATATGTTGGCAAACAGTTTTTATTAACATTTGAGCAACTCTTTCAGAGTAATTCCTTTCCAAACATAGAATATTTTTAGGTGACAAGTAAAGAGAATTGTGAACTGTTAAAAATAACTGTGATAAGTCTTTATAATAACAAAGAAAAAAATCAATATAACAGGAAAATCTTGTGAAGCAGAAGGATATCAGATTCGTATTAGATATCAGATTTCTCATCAAACTGCTTATCAGATAATTTGAACAGCTAGATTACACCTAAGTGTTCCACACAGAGTTTAATTTCAACCTTTTAAGGAGAAAGTTTCCCTTATAAAATAAGTTTCAAAGGTTTGAAAGTTAATACACTGGCATTTGATGTACTAGTGTGCATTTGGTTCCATTTTAACTTTTGTTAATTTTCCTTGGTTTGTTATAGTTGAAAAGAACCAGAATTTTCCTCTGTTCCAGCTTTCTTGTGAATTCAGGGTAAGTTATTTTAAATTCAGTTTTGTTCTACCTTTTTTTTTTTTTTTTGTAAGGAATAAGTTGCCAAGGGACTACATTTCTTATGTTTTGAAAACTTTATGTCCTAATCTTACAGACAGCAAAGGATGATAGTACACAGCACTCCTTTCCAGAACAAAAATGAGTTCCTCATGAGGGTTGTTTTTTGCTGATATGACACCTTGATGACAAGAAATGGAGCAACATAAAATGTTTATTTATGTCATGTCCTATTTCACCTGTATGGAGCAAAAATGTCTTGAAGAACACTGAGTGTTTTAAAGGCAATGTTTGGAATGACTTGGGAATCTGCACATGAAACTATTCAGAGGCTGAGGAATAGATCCAGCATGATGCCTCTGGGAGTCATTTTTAAAGGACAGATAAGGGACCTCCTACATTATACTTGTGAGGTTACTGCAGAATACAACCTAAACCTTACTGGAACATGTGAATTTTTTTTTTTTATAACTCCATCCATTTCCATCTCAGAACTTAAAAACTCCCAAGGGAGCTTTGTAGGACTGATGGAGAGAGGTTAAGGAGAAGGAAAGTTTTCATAATCTAAATCTCTCTGTTAAAACGGACCTTTTTTTTTTTTCTTTTTTTTTCTCTAGGGAAATAGATGTGATAGGGGAACAGTTTTTTAAAAGCTTCCACTAAGCAAAGTTCAGTTATTGGAAGAACAGGAGATGTGAGAAAGCTAGAAACAGTAAACAACAGTATGAATATAGTTTGAATTCACTTTTCTGGAATTACGTGCAAAGAGCAATAGATGACATTTACCACATTCCGCAAGCATTCTGAATTTCTTTTTTTCTCCAATTTCAAGTATTTTGCTTTTCAAGATGAATAATATGTTTCGGATTTTTTTTGTATGAAATGTTAAACAATGCTCTGGATGTCTTAGGGAAAAGTGAAAGAACTCTTGCTGCATAATAGATTATGTCAAATACTCTGCCCAGACTTAAGGCAGTTGTATAGAAAAAATATTATAGTAAGGTTAATAAAGTATGTACAAAAATGACAAAACCCATAGCTATTGAATATTACTTTATAACTGCTATGAATTTATTTCCAAAATATTTTGCTTTGACACTTATTTCCTCTTTCCACTGTATACCACTCTCTACCACTCTTCTTTACCACTATATAGTTACTGCAAGAATGCTAATAATTCTCTTTTTAGAACATAGTCTGCACCTAGACAGCAAATCCAGGCATTTCAATTTCACTTTCTTTCAATTATTATTTTTTTTTACATTTACAATAGTGTAAGTCTGAACAGAGTCTATTAAGGTCAATATCTTTATAAAGAAAAAAGGTAGAGAAGCACAGTCATTTGTGCAGAAGTATTTAAAGTTGAAAATTTTCTTCAAAAATATTTGACAGTCTCTCACTTGTGTAGTTCTTGTTCTTGGGAACAAAAGCCTTGGGAAAAAAAGTTCTCAGTGTTTGTTCAAAAAGAAAAATTGTTTGCTAAATTGCCTTCTGGAAACTGAAGACAGACTTCAGACCTATTCTTTTTCATGAAGCAGAAAAACACTGGTAGTACTTAAAAAAAACCCAGTGAAATTAAAAATTCAGAAGACCTAGTTTGATACTATGCTATCTGGGTAAGTTGCCACAGGACGATGGGCCTCTAAAACACTATCCGTTTAATTTTCCTTTTAAAACAGAGATTCTCTGCAAAACTAGACTCCAGATATTATAGCAGGAATTTAGACTCCTTTTTCTAAAGATCATATTTGCAACTCCAGAAGGTAACTGGGAACTATTCTGTAGCAGAAACACTACATTCTGTTATGTGAATGTCCCTATGGGAAATTTCAGCTTCTGTGAAAAACTTTTGGTTGAAAAAGGCTCACCTGAGCCACAACATGCACAAAAAAAAGCCTCTATAACTTGCTTTGGAAATGTCCATAGAGGTTTTAAAATCCCTTAAAGGTCAAGACCCCAAAGCATTCCAAAAATTTTCGAAATAAAGGAACTAGAAAGAGCATTTAGTAATATTGAAAGCTTCCAAAATTCTAAGTTAATTAAGAAAGAAAAGCTTTTTTCCATCAAATTTTTTTTTTTTTTACAGTTCTACAGTTTTCTTAGTCATCTCTCTGACCTCTGTCATTCAGCATCTGTCAATGCTGAATTTCAAATATACATAAATTTTGTTAATGTACAATTTAGTAATTAAAAATTAATAAAATTATAAAGCTTCTTATAAGCTTCTATCTCCACATATACTTACACATATACAAGTCTTGACTACATTGTAACCAATATTATACAAAAAACATACAAACTTATTTATATTTGTGATCTCACATTCACTATGAGGTATCATTGAAACTGGAATTCAAAATCAAAAAAATATGGGATAGAAGGAAGAAATTAAAATGGCAGTTACAGTAACCTAGGAAACTAGACCTAAATTGTAGTTTTGCCAGTGCTTTTATCTGACTTCAGTTCTTATAAACTGCCCTACTTTCAGTTCCAAAATGTAGTGTTTATTTCTTACCCTGCCACAGATGATTTTTATGTGCTGTATGCGTTATACCATTAGCAAGCTATTCTTATTTAAACTGCAGTAAATAAAACTTAAAAAGCATAATGCAATGAAGTGGCAGTTTGGCCTAATGCTTTAAAATCAATTTCATTATTATGCGCATTTTTTTTCATTCAAGAATCTCAACTATAGACTGAAAATGTGAAAAAATGCACAGTAAATGTTTAATTAGGAGAATTTTGATCAAGTTTAGTCCCAAATGCAATTATATACAACAGATTTGAGTTTTGAAACTTTAATTTGACCATTGAATACAGAGATATGTGTAGTCCAGTGGAAACCGACAGGAATCCTAAATGAATATTCACTTACCTTTAGGCTTCAGAGTATGTTTCCTGTGGCCATGGGCTTGTGGGATGCTGTTTTGGTTTGGACTAAGAAATTCTTTGTCTTAAAAGGAAGGGAAAGATGGGGACAAATGTTTTAGCAGGGCCTATTGTGATAGGACAAGGGATAATGGATTTAAACAAAAAGAGAGAAGATTTAGACTAGATATAAGGAAGAAAATTTTTTACAGTGAGAGTGGTAAAACAGCCTTAGGTTGTCCAGAGACGTGGTAGATGCCCCATCCCTAGAAACATTTGAGTTCAGGTTGGACAGGGCTCTGAGCAATGTGATCTGGTTGAAGACACTAGATGACCTTTAAAGGTCCCTTCCAACGCAAACTATTCTACGATTCTAAGTCAAATCTATACTATATTCCTGCAAAGAGGTATACTGAGATAATGGTGAGCAAACCATGAGGACAGAAAGAAGCAACAGTACTAGGGATAAAGTGGGTGAAGAGAGTCGGGAACCTCTTTACAATTCTCCAAGTCACTAAACCTTATGAAATTACAGCATTGGTCATTAAGATATTGTACTCATTATTGTGACTCAATCTGAGTCCCACAAGAAACCCAACACAAAACTAAACTAAACCAAAAAAAAACATCAGACTTGCACCCTTTTTGAAGTTTCATGACCATTTCTTGTATCCTATGTGATACTGCCACTGTATGAGTCACTTCTTTCAGATATCTTTGCGTGTGCACATAGATTCTCTAAAAATATATGCAGCCTAAAAAAAATAAATCTATTATTTAGTTTGCAACACGTGAAAAATAACTAGAATTTCATGAGATGCTAGGGAAGCAGTCATGTTCCAAACACCTCTAAGACAACACTGGAAGGATTATTGTTGGCAAGGCTGATGTCAGTCAGGAGAGAAGAGTCAGCCTCTGCTGCTCCCTGGAAACATCCTCATTGTTGCTAAATCTCCATTACCGATCAAGTATGTTGACACTGGTGACAGAAGAAACAAGAACTGATGACTTGACTAACAATGGAATTTGAATCTTTGGTTTTCTGTTTAGAATTTCATACCTTTCAGAACTGGGATTTTTCCTACTGGATCCTTAATCATCTACTGAGAATAGAATAGAACAGAATAGACTATTTCGGTTGGAAGGGATGTGCAATGATCATCTAGTTCAACTCCCCGACCAATTCAGGGCTGACCAAGTTAAAGTGTGTTATTAAGGGCATTATTCAAATGCCTCTTTAACACTGAAAGGTTTGGGGGATTGACTGCCTCTCTACGAAGCTTGTTCCAGTGTTTGATCACCGTTTTGGTAAAGAAATGCTTCCTAATGTACAGTCTAAACCTCCCCTGGTGCAGCTTTGAATCATTCACATGTGTCCTATCACTGGATCCCAGGGAGAAGAGCGATCAGCACCTCCCTCTGCTCTTCCCCTCCTCAGGAAGCTGTAGAGAACTTTGAAGTCACCCCTCAGCTTCCTTTTCCCCAAACTAGAGAAGTCAAGTCTTTAGCCGCTCCTCGTAGGACATTCCTTCCAGCCCTTACACCAGCTTTGTCCCCCTCCTCTGCATATGTTCAAGGACCTAAACATCCTTCTTAAATTGTGGGGCCCAGAATTGCACTCAGTACTCAAGTGGGGCTGCACCAACTCTGTATACAGTGGAACAAATACCTCTTTTGCCCATCTGGTTATGCTGTGTTTGATGCATGTTTCCCTTGGAACTCTATATTCACCTCTACCTTTACATTTCTGATCCGGTTTGAGGTAAAACACAACCAAGTTTCTGTTAAGTAATTTTACATCTTATCTAGGCCCCTTCTAACTCTCTGAAATGAACAGCACATTGTGGAGAAAACCACTCATTCTCAGAGTGATAAGGCCCATGTTTGTCCTTCATGCAAAGGAACAGTATGCAGAGAGGCTCTTGCTTATACTCATTGCTATAAAAACCAAGGTCAGCCAATTTCGTTATTTGCCCGATTCGAGGGAAGAGAAGAGAAGAGAAGAGAAGAGAAGAGAAGAGAAGAGAAGAGAAGAGAAGAGAAGAGAAGAGAAGAGAAGAGAAGAGAAGAGAAGAGAAGA
>JAHREE010000279.1:20229622-20267483 GCA_033628505.1 Tringa tobata | reverse complement strand
AGAAAAGAAAAGAAAAGAAAAGAAAAGAAAAGAAAAGAAAAGAAAAGAAAAGAAAAGAAAAGAAAAGAAAAGAAAAGAAAAGAAAAGAAAAGAAAAGAAAAGAAAAGAAAAGAAAAGAAAAGAAAAGAAAAGAAAAGAAAAGAAAAGAAAAGAAAAGAAAAGAAAAGAAAAGAAAAGAGAAAAGACAGTAAAGTTAGCATTGTGAAGAACCTATTATCATAATAATTTATGCAATTTTTGTAATTATGTTATTCCCTGCCTGGGAATACCAGCTTTGGTCCATTTTTTTCAAAATGATTAGAAAAGGATTTTGATAGAGTTTAAGCTTCTGTGCATAAAATTACCCTTCACAATGGCAACATTATTTTTATTTTCTTATCTAGCTTCTGTAGGACAGTTTAGCTGAATTAATATTTTAAGACTACAGAATAACTGCCTTTCAAGGGTTATTACAAATTCTGTACTTTTGGATGGTTTATCAGTCTGAGATAATTTGAGGGTTTCATTTGTTGCATTAGAAAGGGTAGAGACAAGTGACGTATAATCTACTGCTTAAATATGTAAGTTGGTTTCTGTGGCTGAATGCCACATAATCTACTTGACTTTGAAACAAGTCACTCGGAGCTCACTTATCACTTTTGCAAAATTTTAGCCAGGAAGAAAGTGAAAAGGTGAACATCCACTGCATATACCTAAGGTATTGTTTTGAAAGCTAAGTCTATATAACAGAAAGGTGAGATAATAACATGGATTGATATAAAGGTGTTAAGGCAAAGATCTACCCACACGAATGACAAACAAAGCAGGTACCCATGCATCTTGGATAGCTTGTATTCCAGCTTCTAGCCTCCGAGGAAGCCTCTACTTGCACAAATTTATGAAGCAGCATTTCCCCATTTTCCAGGAGTAATTTAATGACTGTATCTGCAGTACTGAAACAGAAAGAATATCAATACTTATACTAGAATCCACATGAATTTTGTGGTTGAAAAGACAGCAGAGGGTTGAATAAATGTCATTCATAATGTGCCAAATCAAGTTGAACTAAAGTACCTGAGTAAAATTTGCCTATAATTATACTGATCTTTCATTTCTTTGTAATTAGATTTTAAAGGTTTTTCATTTTGTTTTGCTTTCACCCTCCTCCATCTGTTTCTGTGATTTCTAATTCCTTCAACCCTCTGTCAATGCTTTCAAATTTGTCTTGAGCTGTTCTCTTCCTGTATTGATTGCCACTAAACTACAGGAGATCTTCTATCAGCTTGCCTTCTTTTCTGAAACATTGCCACAGGAGGTAAACACTTCAGAAAGAACTTGCAGCACCAGTTCACTGTGTTCCTTGATCAAATTCTCATTAAAGACCAACATACTATATAAGTTATCATCCATAATGTCATCTAGCTCATAAATTTCCGTCTCAGACATCACTGTAAGGACATCTGTAAAGTCTGTTACAGACTGTTTAAGGTAGAAATTAAGAATTTACATCCACAGATACAGTCTTTACATGCAACTAAAGATTAACTAGCTGGGAAAAGCAATTGTTTTGAAAGTAAATTTTGTTTGATGATAATGTCAGTGAACTAGCAAAGTCATTGTTTTATCTAATATCAGAACTAGCAACCTTAAATACAACGTGAAGTTAAATAACAAGTGAAGGAACCCTAACAGTAAAAGTGTTTTTTGGATCAATGTGCTTATGGCAAAAGGTGTACTAATGATGCAAAACAGAAGACTTTTCAAAAGTAATAAAAATAGCTGCATCTGATCTACATAATGGGATGCTTTTAGAAAAAATGGTACCTGAAGATCACACTGGCTTATTCGGGTAGACCTACAATTTCCTTTCATAATTTTCAGGAATGAGACAACAGGAGAGTAAAATTACAATGTAGAAAGATAATATGGGGAAAAAAACCAAACCAAAAACAAAACCAAAAACCACCTTAATATTGCTTACTGCAATGGAACTCCTGAATCTCTTCTCACCCCGCCCCACCCTGGATCGCCCCAGGGCTAAAATGAAAAGTTTTTTTGAATCTTCACATGTTTACTTCAGCTACTTTAAATTAAGGATGACTGAAAACAAAGGTGTTCCACAAAGTATCCACATACTTCGGATACTTATTACCATGACTAGAAAAAAAAACATTTATTATTGGGTGCTGATCCACACTTAGGCTGTAATAGATAGAACCTTGATCCTGTTCCCTTACTACTGGTAGTTGCACTCTAATTTAAAATATAAAGCAAGCCTAGGTCTTCTAGGTCTGCCATTCCCAATTATGCATTGCTATATTGGATGCTAACCAATATAATAGACCCATTGCATTTATTGTCTTTTTTTCCTTCTCTTGTAACCCAGTGCTGATAGCAGAAGAAACTGTGGAGCTGCCACCATTGCCCAACACTTGTTGGTAATAGAGTTCTCCTAGTTAACATGGATCAGAACAGGTGAGTGACCTAGCTGAGTACCTGATATGGAAAATATGAAGAATAGCTGCATCATAAACTCCCATCTCCTGATGATCAAAGTTGCTACCAACCGTCAGGCCTACAGGCAGATATTGTAGCTGCTATTGACTACCTGTTACTGTACCTACTAGTATTGCCTAGATATCTATAGAATACAGGTATTATCAGCCATATTAATGCACTGACATTTATCATTCAACAAACACATAGAAAGATATTGATGAGAAACAACCTAAGACAGCATTACCATCTAAGAATTTGGCACATAAATCCTCAGTTTAATGAAAGTCTGATCTCAATTATGATTTTTTCCTCTGATTTTTCTCAGCTATGTGCACTTCCCACAATTCCATCTTCTTCCTTAGCTTTAATTCCATATGGATTAAAATATGTGCATGCAAACAGCATTCCAGTATGTGGAAATTAATTATTTTGGAGTGGGATAAGGACTAAGTTCAAGTAGCTAACTTTCTTAAACCAAAATACAAACTTTCAATGACTCAAAGTCTTTTTTTTCAGGTTTTTTGAGTAAATTGTTTTGCATATGACTACGGAAATGTACAAGTCGGGGAAAAAGCTCATGGATTTTATGTCCTTTATTTGTCTAATGGGGAAAATACTTGATAATGAATAACATCTAGTAAAATAAATTTATAATTTCATAGAGTCCTAGAATCATAGTATCATTTAGGTTGGAAAAGACCTTTTAGATCGAGTCCAACCATAAACCTAACACTGCCGCAGCCAAGTCCACCAATTATTTGTTCCTTTCAGTGTCAGTATTATTATAGTAAGTACTATGTAATTCTTAGATGTTATTCTTCATATAATGACATTTCTTAAATTCATAAATTAGTTTGCTGTTATCTTTTCTAAAAGAACAACTTAAAACCCTTGAAAATGTCAACAATGATATTTTATCTTTCTTGCTTCCTTAAGCTTAATTTGCATCTAGAAACATGTGGTCCTTTAACATAGAGACTGAAATTACTAGCTTCCTTTAAATAATGATGTTGTTTATTATGACTTATAGTTAATAACCAAGGGTCTATATACTTGATGTAGCAGAGAGCTCATACAAAGCTGTTTATTTAAGAGTAATGTCAGTAGTGTTGATGTGATGTGGTGTGCTTATCAAAATACTAATCGGTGTGGAGAACCTGAACTACCATGTACTTACTTTTGTGTGCTTCTGAGAGTAAATGTCATAACAAAATTTATTTGGGAAAAGAAAAAAAAAAAAAGACTATTCCTCTGGTTTTGGTTAAAAAATTTTAAATGATGACATTTAAATACCTTTTACAAAACAAACCCGCAAGATAAAAAAGCTCTAGTGATAAAAGTAAGGGAAAAAAAAAAGGTAGAGAAAGAGACTTTTTTACATGCCTACATATCAGGTTACTGTTTTCCGGTAACTGAAAAAAAGGATACCTTCACTTAAATCTCAAATATATATATATATTTTTTTTTTGTCATTGTAATTTCAAAAAAAGCAAACAAAAAAGTGGTGCTAAAAATATGTGACATTTTTATGTCTCACAAAAGCTTTGTGAGCTGCTTTTCTGAATCTGAATTTCCATGCAAAACCCCTATGATTTAAATGTCAACAAAACATATACATTTGTCCAGGCTTACTAGGTAGAATGAACAGAATATGGAAGATACATGTACTTTAATGTAGTGTTCATTGATGGTGGTGAAGAAGAATAAGTCTTTGATGTAGCAGAACAAAATGATTTACAGTTGGATATTGCCTGAGCAACTTTGGGAGATGAACAATGTGACATCTGCTCTTGACAAAGGAGGCTCTGGTCTCTTCTGCCCTTCAATTCCACTTTGAATGCAAATTAAAAAGTGAACTAAAGTCTTTACTGATTTCTCTTCCAAAAATATTAAATTCTGGCAGTCAAACGCCTTACAGAAATGATTGTCAAAGAGTTGTTATTGGGTTTATTTCTGAGTATTGTTAAATTTTGATATTGGAAGTTTTCCAATCAAAGCAGATAAACCCAAAAAAAAGGATAAAACCCAGAACAGTCAATGACAAGGAGAAAAACTGTAGAATTTTCAAAATTATTACTATTGTTGTTATTTGCTACATGACTAAAAGGAAATGTCAAATAAGAGTCCCAGATCATTGGCTTGCTTTCTTAGAGACTGGGGACAGGGTTGGACTGTAATATATGAAGAATTAGATAGATTTGAGGTAAAGACTGGTCTGAAATTAAAGATTTCAAAAGTCTAAGTAATGAACCAAGGTTTAGATTAAGGTAAGTTAGGAACCCATTTGTAGGTTCTGATTAGACATAGTGAATTCTGGACTAGCAACTAATGATAATGTTAGAAATAAACTGGAGGTGATAAAAGAAGAGCTGACTAATGCTAGTCTGACAATGAATTAGTAGCATGATTCAGACAGGGAGAAAATAAAAAAGGGCGTTGCAATTCCAAGATAAGTCAGATACAGGGTTGAAAAAGTAAAAAAGTAAAAAAAATAAGCTAATCAAAAGCTAAAACCAAGAGCAACCATGTGGGTATATCTCCTGCACAATCTTTATTTTGTTGATTACTGCTGGCATGATTTATATTCCACGTTGGAAAACTTTGTCATAACTATAAAATTAAACCATAACAATGAAGTAAAGATAAAATCTCAGTAAGTCAAAACTAGGGGCTTGGCAGATATTAAAAGGTTTAGGTAAATTTTTCTTTCTTTCCCCTGAAAATATTCTCTTTTTTCTACCAGACTGTCTGACAAATGTCAGTTTAACATTGTCTCATGAATGGTAAAGGCAATTTAGAGCTGATTTTCAAGTAACATCTCAGTGGATATGCCACTTCCCCCACATAGTGAGACTTACTACCTGCTCAAAGAATGTGAAGAGGGGAAAAGAGTAGAGGTTTCCATAGTAACCTTTAGTAGTTCAAAGTAAAATTGCATAAAATGAAATCATTATCACTCAGCAACTAAGCAATACAGCTCAGCTGATGAAGATGTCAAGTTGTAAATGACTACTGGTGAGTATCATTTTTTTTTACCTTTAGTATTACTATGCCTTTTTGGAAAAAAAGAAAAACCCACAAAGAAAAAATAAAATACAAACTCTACTGTTCTATTGTGTTTAACAATTCTGAAATCTGATTTTTAATTCAGAACCAGTCTAAGTACATCCTGTGACTTAGTGTTAGACAGAATACAGGTTGGTATCCATGGTAACGCAGGAGATCTTAAAGATCACATTGTTCATTTATCGGGAATATAAGCAGATTGTCTCCCGATAGACTGCAAAATGTCCTGTTACTATATAGCAGGAAAACAAACTCAAAACGGCTAAGAGATCTTTCATTTCACTTGTACTGCAATAAACATAGTTAGATAGATAGGTTTTTATTCACAACAGATAATGGTAGTATAAAATAAATTGAAAAGTTTTTTAAGTAATTAATTCCTGAAATGCTCCAGAAAGAACAAACTGACATATTGAACAAAAATACCTTCTCATAATCAATACAAGAAAACAAACACTTGAAAAAATCCCACCCCAGTCTTTTTGAGATTTTTCTTCCCTTTTACCAGCTGATTGAAACTAGACAATCACTACAATGCTGTTGATCCCTAAGGGGTTTTAGTCAGTTGCTCACCGTGGGTGAAAAATCTATCAGAACAGACTGTAATTAAGTTATTCTTTATACAGATAATCTGATACAAGGAAATGTGAAAGAAGCATATTTCAAGTGTGTGGAGGAGGAGGGTTTTGCTGATTTGGTCTTCTTGCTTTTACCAGAATCAATATTTATTGAAAATGAATAAAGAATTTTGTGTATTTTTTTATATTGATATTTTATATTTTAAGTCCTTCTATTAAAATATCCTTATGCAATTTACTGTACTTCTGTCTAAGACATAGAACTCTTCAGTCACTAGAAACCTAAGAAAACATGATCATAGACCTAGTGTTCATTTTCTAATCCCCTTTGGGCTACTCAGTGAATAACCTGAAAACTGAGAAAATAATACCAAGTAGAAAAAAGAAAACAAAAAAAAAAACAGAAGAGCGGGTATCGTTAGGCTGATTCTGCGGCTGATTCTGCTGCAGCCTCTACTGGGATAGAAACTGGCTTCCAACCTGTCTCTGAGGAAAATGTGGAGAGTTCCCAGTCCCTGTTCCACAGTCTGGATGAAGAGAGATATGCAGGGACTCTGGATGCATGTGTGTTTTGATAATCTCCAGCACTGTATGGTTAGGATTTCTAAGAACCCCTGACATTAAAACAGATAGGAGATACTTTACCTCTGGTACCAGATCTGAACTAGTTGCCAGTCATCATGCCTGAAGGGTATGTCTTGTTCAGACATTCTTGCTTCTCAGATAGAAGGAGGTTTTGACTGATGCTTGGACAGTATTGCTAAACCAGGTGTTAGAATGTGTCTTTAGCTAGATGCAGTCGATATCTGCTAAACAGTCTCTAGGGTGGTAATCATGGGATAATATAAATCTGCTGCTATGTCCAACCTAATGGAATGGTGCTTCAAGCTTCTTCAAACTGTTGTGCACCATAGCATGGCATTGCATTGCAGTAGCATTGTACCCACCCTGCATCACCTCAGGCTCAAGGTCTCATTCATGCAATGACTTGACTTGCTTGGATTGAAACTGAAGATGAAAGCTTAAAAATAACATCTATGATGTTTTGTATAAAATTCCTCTAGAATGACTTTGGTAACAGTGCATAGCTTTGGAATGACTGAAAGAGAGATGACTTTGAGTGATATATGCACATTTGTGGGGTGTCATTGTGAACCTATATACCTTAGTTTTCTAAGTAGATTAATTCATGTACAGAAAATTTATTTATTGATTCACACATAATTTGCTTTGGTTTGTATGTGAATTCAACAGAAGAGTAAAAAAAAATAAAAAATATTAGCAATTCTGAAAAAATTAACATTTTCTTCCTCTCAGTCTTGGACCCTTGATATTTTCAGACCATCTTCTCTCTAAACTGTATTTTCTATCCACTCCAAATGATTCTTCCACAATAATTGGTCCTTGAAGGAATAGCCAAACCTATGCTTTTGTTGATTTCTGCTACTTAAAACATATTTCTGCTCCATACCATTCTTAAAGTTCTTTCAAAAATGATCTATTTGAATTCCCCATACACCATCATGAGATTCAGAAAAAAAGATCAAGAAATTAATTAAAAAGATTTTTGAAAGAAACACAATTTATTCAAATTAAACCCTTTGCATTTGAGAAAAAAATTCAAATGTTACTTTGTAAGAATTTCTAAAGAAAGAGTGCATAAGTATAGTTGGAGTAAATGGAGCCAGCTAAGCATATAACTTAGTCAATATTTTATATAAGAAACTTTATCAGAAATAATTTAAAGAAAAAAATAACCCCAGGCAAATTCACCAGGAGAACTCAGGTTATAAAAACAATGTAAAATGAGAAGTGAAATTTTATATTGATGCATAAGGTCATTAAAGATTTAAAAGTATGCTGTTTTGCAAATAAGTTGCAAGAAACTTCTATAACAAAGGAAAACCTGAAAAAAAATTAAAGGCCATCCATACAGTTCATTAACATTTGTTTCTGTTACTAAATCTTAAATGACTTTTGTTACATGGCTTTAGGTACTTAGTTTCTCTCCTCAAATACAGCTCTTAAAATTTTGACTCAGACATGGCAGTACGTAGTCCATGCTCCTTATCATTCAGCACTGATTCCCCTGTGCTCTGTCCACTGATTCCCCATCTGCTCTCTTAAAGTTATCAGTCACCATAATTCTTTTGCTGCAATCACTGCTCCTTTTTTTTTTTCTCACAAATATCTGTTTCTGTTGCCACTCTGAGAAGAGTATATGTTTCATTCTTTCCTTGAACTCTTCAGGGCCTGCTTTTTACTAGTGCCTTATATTGCCTTAAAGCCACTCAGATGAAAAATAAAATCACATTTCTTGCAAGAACATAGGCATCACAGATAGCTATCCTTATTTCTTAATGTAAGTGTTTTATTTACAGTTTATTTTTTCTCAGTAGCCTTTACTCACCCTGAGTAACTAGTGCAACTAATAACCACAGGAAAGGAAACAAATCATTATCTGTAATGCGGAACAATTTCTGCAAATGATGTCTCATTCACACTGAAAACAAGATTAATCTCACCCATCTTTACACATCCATATCTAAGCTAATGAACTTTGAGTTCCTTTAAATGAAAAGAGAGAGTGAGTCTCACAAAAGTATAATTCAGATAATTTATTTGAAATATCCTTTAGATGGCCACATGTACTTACAACTAATGTATAATAATAATTCAGATACAGACATCTGTGACTTGATTCCTTTGGCCGCACTTAGACACCTAGTGTTCTTTGAGATGTCCTAAGTTATCTTTCATGACTTAACATGGTCTTCTTGAGAGACATAGATCTCCATAGGTCCTCTGTCGTATCTACTAGTCCTCTGGCGATGTCTCTTAAGCCTTAGAATGTCTCAGATGATTGTAACATTTTAAATTTAGGATATATAAATTTTAATGTCAGTGTGTGAGATAGGGACCAAATTTAGTTGTCCAAACACAAGCACTGAGTCTTAAAACAACTAAGGCTTGTGATATCCTGCCTGGCTTCTAGCTGCCACTGGAAGGCACAGGTTCTTATTATATTCTTTGTAATAGCTTCCAACACAATGCAGATGTTTTAGCTATATTTAAGTCTTAAATAAAACTCAGTTCATCTGTATAGGAAACTAAAGAGATCTCCAGGTGTGGAAGCTATCATTATTTCTAACAGAGAACTAGGATTTGGTTCTGTTGATTAAATGTTGATGGCTAACAGTTTTGAAATTCCCAAGTTACCCTATCTTGTCTCCAGTTGTCACCCTGGAACAACATACATCTCCCTTATGTCCTGATTGGTACCTGACAGCCCCAGCTATGTCTCTTTGCCATTTCAGGGCAACTGAATAACATACTTATTTAAAATTTCACTCCTGGTCAATGTGTTCAGGGTAGTCATGACAGTTACTCAGATAAAAAGGGGGTTTCAATTACCCAGACATGGGCACCCATTGCCACGTGTGACACCCTAGGGCATCCAGAAATGCAACTGAATGAAGACCTGAACTGTTCTGGACCAGCTATTTTTCCTTGAAGCAGGAAAAATAACTTCAGATGCCTAAATTTTGGCAATTGACTCAATCTCTAAGTATCCAAGTTAGGGTGCTCTGTATCACACCATAGGCTCCCTTGAGTCTATTGCATAATTCTCCACCGAGTGTAACGGGAACATAAATGCCTGTTTCACAGGAGTACACCTTCATTTAGAAGTCTTAATCTGGAGCTGATTTCTTATTTGACCAGATAAACTAATGTGCTGATTAGACCGTAATCATGAAGTGCTTTTTTAAACAAGAATTGGATCTATCAGTTCTGAAATTACACTACCGTACTGCAATGAATAAACTGAACCACAGAAACAGTATTAGAATCATGGTCTTTACACCGACCTTAGTAGGTAAAATATTCGGGGTTTATTTAAGTATAGCAAAACTTAGAGCAGACACTGAAGAAATGGAATAAAGATTATTTTGCTCTTAAACACTTATTTTTCTGTCTTAAAAAATAAATTTTTAATACTTTTGTAGTAATTTAAGAATTACTTAGAATTAACCACTGAAGATAGTACGCCAGATTATTCCTTTGGTATTTGAATCATATTACAGTGATAATTGAGTGATTATTTAGAGAGATCTACTGATTTTAATTTAATCAACTGTATGACTTTGAGGATCCTCAGGTAGATGCTTTACTAGTACTTCAGCTTAAACACAAGCTTTGACTGTACACTTTCTCTTTTATTCCATGCAATGTTTGCTTTCTTTTTCTTTTTGACATTAAAGTACAGAGAATAATTTAAATCGTCAATCAATATAACATGTTGCTCTTGAAATATGCTGAATTATAAAAATATTTTTTTACTCTGCTTTCACTATATTAATGATTCAGCAGCTGTGTCCATTATCATTGTAGATTCCAGTTGTAACAGAGCAGCATGTTTTTTATTAAACTATGTGTGTAGAGGCCCTTTGTGGTTCATAACTCTAGAAAAGAACTGTGAGTGATTGTGGATGGGGAAAAAAGGAAACGAAAAAAACCCTTGATTTTTAGAATGCTTTCAAGGTTGAATTGATGATAGGTTATTTAGATTCTCCAGATGTCATAAAATGTAAAAAAAAGAACAAACCCAAAACCAAACAAAAAAAAAATTACTGTACTGACTGCATCTACAACCTGGTACTGTTTTCCCAAGACTTATAAATATATATTCTGTGTATTCAGATTTTGAGGCTGGAGTACAGCTTGGTGAATGTGTTCTTTGATTTCACTTCCCACCCATCTGACAAGAATCCACATCAGACAAGAATTCAAGCTGTAGAAAACTTCTTTTCTCCTTCTACTGATGTATGAGTTGCAGGTCAAGAAGTTAAATGTAGGTATAGGTGAACATGCATACACAGGTAACAGCAGATTTTGAAAGTTTATTAATTCCTTATATAATAAGGTATTCTTTACATAATAAAGTGTGAACAAAATGGAAGGCTGGGATCATTTCGCTATTGTATTCTGGAAAATGCAATGCAAATGTTATTCCATGACAGTTAGCATGTTGGTTGCACAATGTCTGGAAGTTGAAGGCAGATGAATTCAGATAGAGGGAGAAAGGGAAAAGTTACAAACTTTTGGTACAACTTAAAAACTCTGTGGGCACAGCCCCAGGGTGGTCAGCAAATCCGTGCTGACTGGCACAGGCTGACGGGTCAGGATGTAGGCTCATGAGTGGGCCCGGCTAAGCGGTCCTCATGGCCAGGCTGGGCAGGGCTCTGGGAAGCTGGAGGGTAGCCCTTCTGCAGCATCACTGGGGCAGAGGCTGATGGCCCTGAGGGGTGACACGGGGTCCTGAGCCATGGGCAGGTAAGAGGAGCCCCGGGGAGGCCAGGTAAGCTCAGTGAGGTCTGTATTGCCAGCAGGACCCCAACAGTTTCTGTAACTGGAATCTTTATTGCAGCATTGGATTTTCAGTATCTTTTCTTTCTTTTTTAAGGACAGTTTAATTGCAATTAATCATGATTGTTAATCTTAAAGCTAGATTTTACATATATTCTTTTTTATGGTTTAGATATGATTAAATTACAATATTCTACTCTGAACTTAGATCTATATATATGTGTATGGCATTTGAATTCAATTCTCCTAAGAAAATATAAATACATTGGCATATACATTCAACTATCAATGCCATCAAACACTGGAGATTTCATGATTGTTTTTAGTGCAGACATGTCCTTCTATAAAGTGACTGATGTGTGAGTCAATATCAGATTTCCACCTGGAATTGTTCTTTCCTTTCAAAGCAATACTGAAGACTCATGCTATGTATTTATTCCTTTGATATGTCTGTTTGCCTGCACTCTTTAGCATGGATGCTCTGTTCCTTGACCAGCTCCTGCCAGAATTTGGCAGAGCTGAGATGACTGACATCATTCTTCTCCTCCATTAACACTAGTCACTGTAGTTAACATACTCTCACAAACATTACTGGTCACAGCCAAGCACCTTCCTTGGCAATTCCTTGTGCCCTTTTTCATCTCCCTGTACAAACTGCACTTCAGATTTTAATTTTCTATTTTATTTCCCCATTGTAAAAATACATGTAGGGCTGTGAATATTCCGACTGACATTCCTGCTGTCTCAGTATTTTCTTTCTATAATCAAGGTAACTCCCTGGTTTGAATTTCATACCTTTTTTACAATTGTACACATGACAACTTATTTTTCTATGTATAACAACACATTCATGCGTAAAGATGCAGTCTTGGCCTGAATTAGTTGGTATAAATTACCCCTTCCAAGCCTCTACAGGCGTGAACTTCTGTACTAAAATTTTACTGTAAGATAAAATCCTTAAAAATGTTATCCTTTCATTGTCTGTTGTGAAAATAGAAATAGTTGCAGAGTAGAGCCTTATTCTTGGGAAAAAATAAGCTATGTCATAATGGATATCATCCATCTTTTCAAAATGAAGTGGGTTGTCCAGAACACACAGAGAACATACCAACTAAACTGAACATTAGAAATTGAGCCTTTCAGCACCTCTATGAAAAACAATTCACTGAAGTTGATTATTCTCAAAACTGATATCTCAGGCAAAAAGCTACAAGAACCTTCTTACATTAGAGAAATACAAATACAAAGCTGCACTAACTTTTCTTTCTTTCATGTGATATATATGCCCCATTAAACCTTTTGTGAAAATCAGCAGCACAATAACTGAGTTAACTGTTATGCTTCTCTACTCTAGAAAACGTTAACTTTAAAAATGTCTCCATTTCAGCAAAAGAACAAACTAATTTTTTTTTTTTTTTGGAGAAAGAAAAGTTTGTTTCAGTATATCTAAATTAAAACTGGCCTTTCCCCTCCCACTATAATCTTTGCACAATGTGTTTGGTATTGTCATTACTTCTTTGTTCAATAGTTGGGTTTGGTTTTGGTTTTGCTTTTTAGTGGAAACCCTGTATGTATATGTGTTTATGCTTAACATTTATATACTTTGTTTAATTGTGTGTGTCTATGTTTTCGTGTGTGTATACTTAAGATGAACTTATATGTTTTATTTGATTTGATTTGTATTGAAACCTATGTTACTAATTTTGGAAAGCTCTAGTAACATTTGATGCAGTGTTGGTACATTGCTTCATAAACTGCAGGCAAAGCTTAATATTTATTTCAAGTCATCATGCTGAGATGCAGTCCCACCACTGCTGACAGTAATTCTTTATATATGATCTTCTAGTCTGTTCACTTGAATACAATTTATGTAGCACTTTTCTGCATACCTTGTCATCATTTAATCTCAGTTTCTAAAGGAATTAGTCCTGAGTCTAGAATATGTCAGTTTCTTAGCTTCTACATGAAAGTAAAGCAAACACAGGCAAGAGTGAAAAGGGAAAAGAAACAACCATAGGAATCTTTCTTTCTTTTTCATTCTTCAGGGAAAGGTACATTCAGTGCAATGAATAAATCTGTTTTTCATGTGGAAATACTGCTTTATAGGCAATTCAGGGTACTTTACTTATGAAGATGGGTAAACTAATGTTCATTAAGATGAAATATAATGACGTGTGGGTTTTTTAAAGTCCTAGCATTTTATAAAGGCACCTGGGATTTGAAATATGATTAAATATAAAGCACAACACAAAATGAGAAGAAACTTCGTTACCAGAACAACATATAAAACTAAGTGAATATTTAAAATTATAGGTTGAGATACTAGAAGCGTTATGTAACACCCCACCCCACCCCCAATGCGAAAGTAATATTGATCAGTAGTACAGTTAAGGCAGTTTCTAGATACAGCCTCTAGAAAAATGGTCTTAATCAGGGGAAAAGTATTTTGGAATTACACAAGACCTATGGTGCAATGTTCGCATGAGGAACAAAAACCAGAAAAGGAAGGGATCAAAGTGGTTTGGGTGAGGAATAAATGTGGGAAAACAGATAATGAGTAAAAGGGGTCAGCTGTGTATAAGCAGTTTGATAGCCAGTACTTGAGAATGTACTGGCTTGTCTGGCCATTTCCTGTGCCAGATCATCCCAGTCTGCCCTGTCTGATTAAATTCTACTTCTAACTCTTTCCCTGAGTGAGTGACTCTCTGTTTGGTGTGTACTTGTGTACATGTGTGGGTCTGTGTGGACAACTGGACTCAGACCATTGCTCCTGTGTCCATGGTGCCAAAAAACAGAGAGACTGGAATAAGTAGATTTAAGTTCTACCTGAAGTAGCCAGGGATATGCATGTGTCTCTAAGGGTGAGACTGTGAGAGGAGATGGCCACCCAAGCCTCTGTGCAGAAACAATTGGGAAGAGTGAGGATCCAGGCCCAGATACTATTGGATAGACTGTGTGTGTCCATCCAATACTGGAGAGATCCACAGCATGTGTTTGAGGCCAGATGGGGAGGGCAAGGGGAGCTGTACCAGCAACTGAAGTAGGGCTGTGGCCTTGGAGGCTTGTGTGTCTCCATATGTCAGCAGCTGGAGAGTCCGGGATCCAGGGCCAGCTACTGCATAGACTGAGTGGGAGCTCAGCTACTGGAGGGATCCGCTTTGCACATATGTATATATTCCCAATTAAAGCCCTCAACTAGAGAGGGGAACAGGATGGGGCTCCTGGTGCTGTTTGTGTCTGAGTACTCTCTGTCTGTTTGTGTTAATCTGTTTGACCATGTCTACACATATGCACACACGTAAACATTTACATGCGTCCAAAGAGCAAAGAAGATGGTGTGGAGTCTAGAGAACAAGTCCTGTGAGGAGTGGCTGAAGGAACTGGGTTTGTTTAGTCTGGAGAACAGGAAGCTCAGGGGAGACCTTATCGCTATCTACAACTACCTGAAAGGAGGTTGTAGCATGATGGAGGTCAATCTCTTTTCCCAGTTAACAAGTGACAGGACGAGAGGAAGTGGCCTCAAGTTCCACCAGGGGAGGTTTAGATTGGATATTAGGAAAAAATTCTTGACCAAAAGAGTTATCAAATACTAGAGCAGGCTGCCCAGGGAAGTGGTTGAGTCACCATCCCTGGAGGTATTTAAAAAAGATGTGTAGACATGATGCTTAGGGACATGGTTTAGTGGTGGACTTGGTCGTGTTAGGTGGATAGTTGGACTCGATGATCTTAAGGATCTTTTCCAACCTAAATGAGTCTATGATTCTGTATATATGTGTGTGTGTGCCTGTGTCTCTGTGTATTTGTGTATGTGTGCCTACTGGGAACACATGCTCAACCTCGCTATGGGTTGGATCTGGTGACAAGGAAATGCACCAACCTTGCCTCCATTGGGCTACTGGATTCAGCAACTCCTAATAATCCTGATGCACATTTATTTTCATTATATTTTCTCATAACTCCTCTTTTCTTTATATTCCTAGAATAAGAAGGGGAGATACGGAGTGATAGGTAGGCAACCACAGAAGGGTCTGAGCATGGTCGGGGGGTATTGGGGCTCAGCCTCCTGTAAAAGTGACAGGAAAATTAGCCCAGCTAAAGTGCATCTACACAAATACATGCAGTATGGGCAACAAACAGGAGGAGCTGGAGGCCATTGTACAGCAGAGAAACTATGATATAGTTGCCATCACAGAAACGTGGTGGGATGACTTACACAACTGGAGTGCTGCAATCAATGGCTACCAGCTCTTCAGAAGGGATAGACAAGGAAGGAGAGGTGGTGGCGTGCCCCTCTATGTTAAAGACAGATTTGAATGCCTAGAAGTTAATAATGGGAATGACAGTGTAGAGTGTTTATGGGTCAGACTCAAGGGGAAGGCCAACAATGCGGACAGCATAGTGGGAGTTTATTACAGACCCCCAAACCAGGACACAGAAGTCAATGAAACATTCTATCAGCAACTGGCAGATCTCTCGCAATCACTCGCCCTTTTTCTTGTGGGGGACTTCAACTTCCCAGACATCTGCTGGAAATATAACACAGCAGAGTGGGAACAATCCCGGAGGTTCCTAGAATGTGTGGAAGACAACTTCCTAACACAGCTGGTGAGCGAGCCAACCAGGGAAAGCACCCTACTGGACCTGCTGCTTGTTAACAGAGAAGGTCTTGTGGGGGATGTACAGGTTCAAGGTCGTCTTGGGTAGAGTGATCACGAGATCATAGAGTTTTCAATTCTTGCAGAAGCAAGACAGGGAGCCAGCAGAACTGCCACCTTGGACTTCCAAAAGGCAGGCTTTGGCCTGCTTAGAAACATGGTTGAGAGTGTGCCCTGGGAGACAGTCCTGAAGGGCAAAGGTACCCAGGGAGGCTGGTCATACTTCAAGAAGGAACTCTCAAAAGCGCAGAAGAAGGCCATCCCCAGGTCCCATAAAACGAGCAGATGAGGAAGAAGACTGGTCTGGCTAAATAGAGGGCTTTGGCTGGACCTCAGGGAGAAAAGGAAAGTCTACAGTCTCTGGAAAAAGGGGTTGGTTACTCATGAGCAATATCAAGGTGTAGTGAAGATATGCAGGGGAAAAATTAGAAGGGCGAAAGCCCAAGCAGAACTTAACTTGGCTACCACAGTTAAAGATTGCAAGAAGAGTTTTTTTCAGTATATCAGTAAAAAAAGGCAGGCTAGGGAAAATGTAGGCCCACTGATGAATGAGATGGGTGCCTTGGTGGTGGAAGACACAGAGAAGGTGGAGCTGCTGAATGTCTTCTTTGCTTCAGTCTTCACTGCCAAAGCTGCCCCTCATGCATCCCAGACCCTGGAGAAAAGGGGGAAGGTCTAGAGTGAGGAAGACTTTCCCTCTGTTGGGGAGGACTGGGTTAGAGACCACTTGGCCAAACTAGACATCCATAAGTCTATGGGCCCTGATGGGATGCACCCACAAGTGCTGAGAGAACTGGCAGATGTTATCACAGAGCCACTCTCCATCATTTATGAGAGGTCTTGGAGAACAGGAGAAGTGCCTGAGGACTGGAGGAAGGCAAATATCACTCCAGTCTACAAAAAGGGCAAGAAGCAGGACCCAGGGAACTACAGGGCACTTAGTCTCACTTCTGTCCCTCGGAAAATAATGGAATGATGGACTTGTTCTGGATGTCATCTCCAAACACATTGAAGATCAAGAAGTTATTGGAAGTGGTCAACATGGATTTACCAAGGCTAAATCATGCTCGACCAATCTGATAGCCTTCTATGATGTTATAACTAGATGGCTGGATGAGGGGAGAGCAGCAGATGTCATCTACCTTGACTTCAGCAAGGCTTTTGACACTGTCCCCCACAACATCCTCATTAGAAAATTAAGGAAGTGTGGGCTAGATGAGGGGGCAGTGAGGTGGATTGAGTCCTGGCTGTGTGACAGAACTTAGAGGGTTGTCATTAATGGAGCAGGGTCAAGTTGGAGGCCTGTAACCAGAGGTGTCTCCCAGGGGTCAATATTTGGTCCAGTCCTGTTCAACATATTCATCAATGACCTGGATGAGGGGACAAAGTGTATCCTCAGCAGGTTCGCTGATGATACGAAACTGGGAGGGCTAGCCGACACTCCAGAGGGCTGTGCCGCCATCCAGCGTGACCTGGAGAGGCTGGAGAGCTGGGCAGAGAAGAACCTAATGAGGTTCAACAAGGGCAAATGCAAGGTCCTGCACCTGGGGAGGAAGAACCCCAGGCACCAATATAGGTTAGGGGTGGATCTTCTGGGAAGTACTTCTGAGGAAAAAGATCTGGGAGTCCTGGTGGATGGCAGGCTCTCCATGAGCCAGCAATGTTGCCAAGAGGGCCAATGGAATCCTGGGCTGCAGAGGGAGAAGTGTGGCCAGCAGGTCGAGGAAGGTCATTCTCCCCCTCTACCCTGCACTGGTGAGGCCACAACTGGAATACTGCGTCCAGTTCTGGGCTCCCCAGTTCAAGAGGGACAGGGAACTACTGGAGAGAGTCCAATGCAGGGCAACTAAGATGATTAAGGGATTAGAGCACCTCCCTTATGAGGAAAGGCTCAAAGAGCTGGAGCTCTTTTGCCTTGAGAAGAGAAGACTGAGGGGAGACCTATGTTTACAAGTTCCTAAAGGGTGGGTTGAAGGATGATGGAGCCGAACTCTTTTCAGTGGTTTCCAGTGATAGGACGAGGGGCAATGGCCATAAACTGGAACATAGGAAGTTCCACTCAAATATGAGGAAGAACTTCTTTACGATGAGGGTGCCAGAGCACTGGAACAGGCTGCCGAGAGAGGTCGTGGAGTCCCCTTCTTTGGAGATTTTCAAGACCCGCCTGGATGCAGTCCTGAGTAATGTGCTCTAGGCAATCTTGCCTTAGCAGGGGAGTTGGACTAGATGATCTCTAGAGGTCCCTTCCAACTCTGTCAAATCTGTGAATCCGTGAAAAAATAATATTTTTTTTTTCTCATTTTTGTCTTATTTCACAGTTGTGAGCAGTACAGCAGAACTCAGATCCAGAAATTGCGGAGCAGGGCAGGGGGTAGACCTGGGAAACCACAGCTGTTGGGGAAGACATATCCAGATATGGATTATGTGTCATAATTCAGATGCAGTGCAAATAGTTATGTTTCAATCAAGCAGATAACTTAACCTCTATTCAGTTCCGGTTTTGCCTAACTTCCACATTGTTCATAAGCAAGGAGGGGAGCATGACCTAGGATGAAAAACTCAGACTGTAGTATGACATTCTACCATGAGCACTTTGATGAAGTCTTGAAGGACTAGCCATCAGTCGGCTTGTCACAGTACACCTCACCTGCTTCCAAATTTGATTTTTTCAAAACAATTAGGAACACTAAATGATTAGTCCGAGTTACACCCAGATCAAATGAAAATGCATGATTGCAAAGGAAGTTTGCTGTCAGACTTGGATTGGGAATATGTAACTGTGCCTGTGGTACTCCTGAATTCAAACTGGTCCTTGTGCAGACAGCCACTTCCCATGACGAGGCCTCATTGTATAGCAGATTTTTTGTTATTTAGCTCCAATTACTCCTCCTCATATTTTGTAGTATTTGTTTTTACTTCATGTTTATAAGTCTGTTCCTCAAGGTAAATTCACACATTCCAGCCAGTCTTCTAATTCTCTTTGATACAGTTGTTTTTTTCAGCTTTGTGTCACAAATAAATTTCCTTCACACACTCTTCCCCCCTAAAAAAAAAATAAATCACTTACGAAACTATTAAACAGAATCGGTCTTGGGTCTGATCTTACTTGAGTACTCTAGTAACCTCCGTCTGCAGCATACCCTCCGTCTTATAAACCACTTGCCTAGTATAATTCTTTTATGAGTTATTACCATTTCTGAAATAGCCAGTGTGATATCCCGTGTTTTACTACACAAAATGATTTGATAAAGCCAGGTCAGCAGCTTTTCTGTGTTCCCATTTTTTTGGTAAAATTTCTTATCAAGAAAACCATCAAGCTTACTATTGTATACTTGCAACAAATCCAAGTGCATTGTTATGTTTTTTCTTTGTAGTACAGACATTATGACACTGAATGTTTAGCCATACGTAGTGACCTTGAATTGAAGAACTGGGTGCTGAAGTGTGGAGCAGAAGAAAATTAGTCTGATTTTAGAATAAGATACTGATCAATTAGGAAAGTAATTTAATTAATCAAATTAGCATATGTTAAAGACAATCACTACTGGAAAAGGCAACACAATCTAACATATATATATTTTAATCATAGTACTAGATAACATTTTGGCTTAAGCGAAGAGAATAGGAGAATAACTTAATTATAAACATTATTTCATATAGCTTTCTCTTACACAATTCATGGTAAATGAATAGAAGCAGTAACATGTAAAACTAAGCATCAGTACAGCAAAGTATAAGGAGATGGAGAGTCTAAGGATGAGACATTCATTTTGCTAAATTAATTATACTTTGTGCTCAGCAATCTTTCTTCCATCCAAGAAAATACTTAACACATCAAAAGCAAATCAGTAGCAGTCCATTGCCCTGTAAGTAATACAATGCATTAATGTATTCTGCTGGAAAATGTCTCAGGGCACTTAGAAACTATGAGAACTGAAGTAAAGGATTTTAATGATAAAAAGTTATACAGGCTCATGACCACGACTGTACTGTGTGGCTGATATAGAATCTATTTTTGTTTATCAAATACAGACACACAATGATGCCTTTTGCTAAGCTGTGTATCCTGACAGTTCATTGAGAAGAGAAACCATAACAAACAGTTTGATGAAATATTTTTATAGTCTATGAAGTGATTACAGCCTTGACAAATGAAATAAAAGAGCAATCAAGGGAAACATTTTGAATATTTCTAACAGTGGGTAATTGCCACAAAAGCAGAATAAAATTATTTGGGCCATATATAAACATGGTGTAAAGGAATACAGCCTTGAATGCAATAAAGTATCTACATTTTGCTACTACTTTTGAATTCAATCTATTCCAATTTTCTAATCTTTTCTAATCTTTTCCAATTTACTAATTACCATTGAAATACCAGTCCTATAACAAAAATTCTGTAATGTCTCTACATGATATAACACAGATGTGTCTGATGCTTGATTTTGATAGCCCTAGCTATCTCCCTACAGGCTTTGATTATATTAATTTAAATGGAGCAATGTTATAAACATAACAAACTCTCTTTGCAAATCACCTTCAGATCTAGCACACTGTCAGTACTCCCTATGAGTCTCAGAGAAAAGCATTCTATTAACAGACCATGGTGAAAAGTAAGTGTTTTTTATTAAGAATTGCTTTAAGAACCTAAGACTGATTATCCTTAAACTTTGGATAGCGCATGTCTGCCCTGACTTCAGATATCTGAAAAACTGGGTTCAATTGCCTACACATAGGCACCTAGAAATGTTTAAGATGGTTAGATATCTTACCTCACATCTAGCTGTTCTTTCAGAACAGCATAAATTATCTTTACATTATTTTTTCATATTACTCCAAGAACACCTCAGACACCCTAGAGCATCTCAGCTGGAATTAGACCTTATGTATGGATAGCAGAAATGGGTTCTGAGGTCCACTTTTGTGCTAACCATCCTAAAGTCCTCTTAGTGTCAGCAGGAGACTTCATAAGGCAATCAATATAATTTTAAAATCTGCTCTAAAACCAGATTAATCTCCTTGGGAGATTACCAATCTGTCTATTGCCTATAAAGGGAGCCTCAGTCAACTGTGGCCAAAAATGAACCTGACACAAAATAATTGAATGTCTAGAGTCAAGGAAGAAGAATCCTGCCTGCTCCAAGAGTCTACATTAATTCTGAATGCAGAATACTTGCTACATCCTTTAAACCTTGCAACACTGAAGAGGACTAATTTAGTCTTCTTTCACATAATAATGATAAAAATACAACGGTGAAAGAAAAGTCTATGTGTTTTCACATCTGCAACAGGATATTTTTCTATTATTTCCTTTAAAGTTAATATCACTTATGTCAGCTTAGTTTTCTTCCAATACTTTAGAAAGACTTCTATGTTTTAAAGGTCAATATCACAGAAAACAGTTTTGCATTGCTAGAGGGAAAGAGAAAATAATCATAGAAGTTCATCTGACAAACAACTGAAGAATATTCTTGAATTAAGAGTTAAAATTTTATAGTGTATACAGTGTATTCAGTGAACCACAGCAAACTGCCGCAGCTAATTAATCTGAAGGGGAACGGATTTTCTTCAGGCTGTTCAAATTTGCACCAGAGCTATGTATTTGATTGTCATATTGCATATGTTAATATTTTACCTTCACAGTGTTAGAATGGATTTGTCCATCATAAATGCTACAACCTAATGATGATGGTTTGAATCTGCTTACTGCTGTGACATATTTTATTAGTCTTATCTACAGATGAAAAAAAATAAGGGAAATTAAATTTCAGTTTAATTTATTCATTATGAAGGACTTGCTTTATTGCTAAAAATTTGTAATTGTCCATTACTTTCTGTTAGCTTTACAGTCTTAGTGCTAAATCTGGTCCACAGAATAGACGTATCCTGCCTGAAGATACTACTGTCATATCACTGCTGAGTGCACGTATAGAAACAAGGAAAAAAGAGGTGTGGTGAAGGGCAGGAAATAGGGAAGGAATGGGCTGGACATTCTAAGACTCATTAGTAAAGGAGATGATGAAAGTGCCACTTAGTATGACCAGCACAAGCATAACGGAAAAGATAATTAAGGCAAAGAGTGAAACTTGTGCTGGAGGAATTATGAAAGAATTCCACCAAACTGGGATCAAATATGATCAGTGTAACCTTATATCCATGAGTCATTGGTGTATCTATTCCGTACAATGGGACATAGAATATACTCTTTTTCATTTATGGGGAAGAATCAGTAAAATTGACAACTGACTCCTGTCCACACCAGCATGGGACTGTAAAATTTCAGGCACAGAAATAGTACACTTGAGTTCATACAATATTTTGCTCATGTAAATACTGCTTCTGGACAGACTTTGGTGTGAACCTCAGTGTTTGCCTGAAACTCCCTCAGCATGTCAGGTTCTAGGCTTATGCACATATACGTAGGAAAATATATACTATGTACAAACACTTTAATCACACATAAGGTAAAGGTTCAATGAAATGTTTTCATAGTTTTGATACAAAAGAAGGATGCACAGATTATAATTTCAACAGTATTAATTATGAAACTTGAATGACTTTTTTAAAAAGTAATTTAGTTTCATGTTTGTTCCCACTTTTGTTGTATATGAAAAACAGGTCAGTATAGTTCACACTAACGTTTACATAATTTGTTTTATTTGAATTAGCTTTGCTTAATGTGACCTCTTAGGATATCAGAACTAGCCCACTGTATAAAATGAGTTTGAAACACATTCTGCAGTATACATGGTCTCAGTCAGAACATCAGGCTACTTGAAAGAAGAATCATGAACACAGTGTGTCACTGGCCTCCTACTGACACATGAAACAGTGGATAGACTATTTGGATGTGCCTACTAGTTTAGAGAACTGTCTGGTATATTTAGGCCCCACAAGAAACCTTTACCTTTGCTTTAACCTGTAACTACAAATTCATTATCTGCACAGATCTTTAAGACAACCAAGCAATAAAAAGATTAACACCTCATGACAAACGAAAAATGCTCAAATTATCTACAAGGGAAGACTTATAGAGGAGTTGTCTCTCTTTCTCTCTCTGGAACTAGATTTTCAGTCTTTGTAAGAGATCTGAACAGACTGGAAAGGCTGTCGTTATCTGTCTACAAATTAAACTGGACATCCAAGATCGTAGAAGGAAATCTATGTAATTATGTTTACACTGCAATATGAAAGAAAGCCAAGGTCTGATTCCTGGCCTAAGATGGACAGTACATGTGCATGCTGCTTAGGAATAACCCTCTGTAAATAGATTTGGCTTTGGTTGAGGGGGGAAGCAGGGAGAACCCCAAATAACACAACAAAAAAGCTGTTTTTCAAAGTGGAACAAAGGAACAAACTAGCAAATAAATATTGCAGCCAGTCAGCAGTCTAATGCTGGAGGTCACTCTGTTACCCTCAATTATTTAGCACCAAAAGCATACTACCTAACTCTTTTTCAAAGGAACATTTTTGCTGCATATAAATTATCATAATGCACCATAGAAGTTGCATTCAGAGTTTAATGCTACACTTTCATTCAGTGCACAGGCCGTACCAGAGCTGTCTTTGACCCCAGTTCACCTCAGTGGGCCAGATCCTCAGACCCACCGACAGCCTAACAGCCTAGTCTGGCCTTGGCACATCCCTGTCACCAGGAAGATGCCTGATATCCGGGTGTGGAAACTGCCTCCAGCTGCCTTCTCTGTCTGCCCTGCACTCTCGCTAGAGACGGTGGGACAGGCTCTGACTGCTGAGGCCCCTGTATTGCAGTGTGTAGCCATGTGGCTTCCAGTGCCCCAGCTCTGTGCCCTGATAATGTCATAGAACATAATAAGCAGATAATAGGAACCGGGTGTTTTTTAAGAGACCAGTCAAAAGCTATGCATGTGTCCACCTTGTTATTTTCTAATAATGAATGAACATAAAAGAGATATTGCAGATACAAAGAAATATCCTTGCTTGAAAATAGCAGACAATCCAAGCAACAAACAAGTTCATGGTCTGCTGGCTGATAGGATAGTAAAAAATTACTCAACATCCAGTAACTCCTGCAGTAGAAGTTAATACTATGTCCCATATTTTTTAATGAAGATTAATGTACCATTCACGAATTTTGAATGATACGTCATGCTGAATTGTAGAGTTTCAATCTGAAGTGATGTTAACTAACTTGAGGACTGGGACAACAGAAGCATGTTCACATTCAATGCTGAGAACTGCAAAGTTCTGTGCCTTGGACATAGTAACAATCTGCATTAGTACAGGCTGGGAACAAAATGGCTTAATAATAGCTTTGCTGAAATGTTACTGCAGACACCAAACTAAATGTAAGCCCAAAGTGTACTTTCATTGAAGATATAGCAAAGTGTATAGTAAACTACATTAGGAGGAGGAGGAGACCCAATAGATTAAGGGAAATTATTATCCCTCTCATCCTGGCACTGAGGAGGTTAGATTTGAAATGCTGCATCCAGTTTTATTTTACCTGGCCCCACAACAAAACCAACTCAAATAGAATGATGACAAATTGGACAGGGTCGAGTGGACAGCTACCAAGACGGTTAGAGACCTAAAGCATGACCTAGGAAGCAATGCTGAGGGAACTGGGCTTGTTTAGTCTGGTAAAAAGGAGGCTGATGATCTCTCATTACAATTATTTGAAGGACAGCTACAAAGAGACAAATTCAAAGAGACAAATAACAGAGACAAATTCTTCTCACTAGTGTCAGATGAGGTAGCAGTGGCCAAGAGCCAGAAGTTGCTGTTTTGGAGGCTGAGATTAGACATCAGGAGAATACTTTTCACTTGACAGAAAGTTCATCACTGCAAAAGGTTGCCCAAAGAGACTGCAAAAAAACCCCAAAAAACCTCTACGGATTTTTTTTCATGCTTCAGATAGACAAAGCCATGACTGATTGATTTAGTCTTGACAATAAACCTGCTTTGAGAAGGATGCACAAGGCATCTCCAGAAGCTTCTTCAAGTAAACATTTCTATGATTTTGACTTGTAGAGGTGATAAACTCTGAGAACAGAACAGACATTTTATTTGAAGTTATTAGATTTTTAAGTTAATTTTGTTATTTTTCTATTTTAAAATTACTACCTCAGAATAGGGGAAATATTAAGGAACATATTTTTCATTTTTATTTTTCAGTTACAAGGAAGATTATTCTCTTTTTTACTTAGCAATAAATAAGACTGAACTGAAATATTTCAGAGGCAGGGTTTTCGCTGTAACCCCATGGTGTTTTTAAGCTTAATCTTAAAATGATATCATTCATCCAAACCAGAATGAATGGACACAAAATTGAAATGAAGTGTTTATAGGTGGAAACAGCCTGATTAGCCTGATTATCCCTTTTAACCCTGAACTTTATTCCGGAGCTACTACATACAGAAGAATCTTCTGTTCATGATTTTCTGAGACAAATGTCATCTTTTGGACCATCACTTTTTAACCTAAATCCTGATACGGATATCTATATTTGTCTTCTCAAGATTATCTATATCTCTTTCTGAAGATTAGGAAGAAAGAAATCACAGCAGCATCTCCTCTGGAAGCAGTTAATCTTTTGATTGTGTTTCTACATATTTATCTGAAATAGCCTAAATCTAATCGCTCTCCATTACCTCTGTTGACTCAGTGTCTCTGTTAGGGTCAAGAAGCACAGTGGAAAAGAAGTTGTGAGATTTGTAGTATTAATTTTTTGGGGGTTTTGCTTCTCTTATTGTGACTTCACTCTAAAATGCTAAAAGTTAGCTTATTCTGGTAATTCGGCAAGATATTTATTTTTTTTAAATTTTTTATTTCAGTGTAAAAGTACTTTATAAAAAATATGGAAAAACTGGAATGAACGAGTGCTTGGAAAATGCAGAACCTCGAATGCACAGCTGAAGGTCATACAGTCCTCCCAAAATACTAATTCATCTGTGATAAACAATCTGGTTTTCTTATCTTCAATAAAAAAACATAAATCAATTTATTCAGCTACCCCATCTGAATTCTCCATATACCAAATCAAACTACAGACTAAGTCTGCTTGTTTGAGATTTATGAAATGTACTTCAAAATGGAAAAAAACTTAAGTTTTAAAACGTCATCTACATTATATTTAATAAAGATGCAGAGAATGAAATAAAAATACAATTAGAGTGATACGGTCATTTGGATTTAGAGATAAAGAGACCAAGAAAAAAGTCTAGTTGTTACTTTTCTCATTTAAATTGTTATTGAATTCAAATTCAAACTTTTCCAGAGAACGGGAAACAAACAAAAAAACCCGAGACAGACTAAATCCTTAGACAAAATCTTATTGACACAGAAAAGATGACTCAAAATTTCAGACAACCCACAACAAAGGAGTGTTAGCTTCTGAGATTTCCAGAGGGAACATGAAGTCCTGACACCATCTTTTTCATGGAAAGCTTCATCTGTAGTTCAGCCACACAACTTGAAAGACTATCTAATCTGGATCATAAATGCTATAGGATTCCCACATCGAGGACATTTATGAGTAATAGTGTAGGAGGGACCATGATTTTGACCCTGTTGTACACCTGGGACAAGGATAGAATGCTACAGGCGGTAGGGAAAAATGAAGAGGTTATGTTTGAGGGCATGAAGATATTATTCTTTCTTGATGTAGGTCCAACCTCAGTTAAAAGAAGAGAACTGAATGAGAATTAAAAGGTTTCCTTGAAAGAAGAGGTTATGGTCACAGTGCTCTGTCTTGCAAACTGAGAGGAACTTTTAATAACCGCACACTGGCTGGGTAAAATGGCAGCAAATAAGCTTTCATACAAAGTCGGAAAAGAAAGCACCTAGGAAGACCCTGAAAGCAAAGACTGTGGAGAATGAATACATTGCTGTTTGGGCCTGCTTGCATCTCTAGTTTTACATGGTCTTCAAACTTCACATGGTCTGTTGTAACCTTTATTCAGAATGTCCTGCTAAGTCTGAAACCACTGCAGTCTTAAACAAGAAGGTAAAGGTCATATGTTAATATCATTCTTTAAAGATAGTATTGGATTTTAGAGTGCCTGCTTGCTCTGATATATACATTAATAGGAAATAAGGATGGAGACAATTTTTTTTTTTTTTCACTTTGTCTTCTTTTTTAACCAAGTAACTGAAATCTACTATATTTATAATTACTTTTTCTTCTGTTATGAAAAGCCAAGCTGACAAAAATCCTTTCCACACAGTGACCTTGATATTTTTTAATCCCCCAATGTCAAGCAAGTACTGGCTTTAGGCTAACTTCAAATGTTCATAAGACTCCTTTTAGTGCTCTTAAGAGCAGTTCTTCAGTGTATCATGTTAATGAGTATTTAATCTTCTATCTTTGTTGTTTTTCTCCAAATTATTCATAATGTTTATTTTTCTAGTAGATATAATTACATTTGAATAGTTGGTAAACAACTTCCATATAAACACTTTATACATTTATTTTACTAATTCAACTGCATATACATTCCAAAACCTGTAGGTAGCTCTCATTTCTTCTACAAAGACAGAACAAACTCATGTTTATTCTGCTACCTGCTGTTACATCTACATCTTCCTGAATTGTGCCTTTTTACAAGTTTTTGATTCTTCCAAATTAATATCTGTGGTTTTCTGTTTGTTTGTTTGTTTTTAATAGAAAGCCATTTTTTATATTTCAATGCATTTTTAATTGTAGTTGCATTTTAATCTCTCCAGATTAAGTTTTCCTCTTTTACTTTCAGTAGACCTTGCAGCTTCCAATCTACTTGACATTTTGACATTTAGGAATATGCTTTCTTATTCTCTCCCAAAAGTTTCTCAGTTCACACATTTTTTAACATCGAGGACTATTTTAATTTAATTTGAGGGTTATATATGAAGTATGTCAAGACATTTAAATGCAAAAGATGCTGTAATGACAGAGAACCATATTTTGTCTTGAGGGTAGGGAAAAAAAGAGAATAGAGAAAATATGTTTTATATTTTTTCTGACAATCAAATTCCTTCTCTGTAAACAATAAACAGGTACATGGCAGTAGACACACAATGGAATTATAAAGTTCTTTACTCTTTTTTAGAAGCAGTGCTTTTTTAATTGTAATGAAAAGTTTTAAAAGCTTGTGTCGTGGTTTAACTCCAGCCAACAACCAGGACCATGCAGCCACTTGCTCACTTCCAGCAACTGGAATCAGGGAGAGAATCAGAAAAGCAAAAGTGAAGAAAAACATGTGGGTTGAGATAAAGACAGTTTAATAAGGAAAGCAAGGGCTGCGTGCATAAACAAAGCAAAACAAAGAATTCATTCACTACTTCCCATCTGCAGGCAGGTGTTCAGCCACTCCAGCAAAACATCTTCATCACATGTAATGGTTACTTGAGAAGACAATTGCTCCCCCAAAATGTTCCCCCTTTCCTTCTTCTCCCAGCTTTATGTATTGAGCATGACATCATATGGCATGAAAGAGTAGGGCTCCATCATGAATAATGGGTACTTGGGAAGACAAAGCACCGTAACTCCAAATGTCACCCCCTTCCTTCTTCTTCCCCCAGCTTTATATACTGAGCATGATGTCCTATCATATGGGATATTCCTTTGGTTAGTTAGAGTCAGCTGTCCTGGCTGTGTCTCCTCCCAGCTTTTTGTGCACTCCTGTCCTACTTGCTAGCAGGGCAGTATGAGGAGCAGAAAAGACTTTGACTGCTTAGCAACAAATAAAAACACCAGTGTGCTATCGACACTATTTTCATCCCAAATCCAGAACATAGCCCCACACCAGATGCTAGCAAGAAAGTTAACTCCATTCCAAAATCCATTACAGCCTGCATTGAATACATTAGCTGCATACATTGACAGGAGCATTCAAAGTTGACTATTCTTTCCTAATTAACCAAAGAATATCAGAAATAATTTTCTCTTTCAAGTATTTTTTGGGAAAAATACTAATTAGAGGTCATTATTTATTGTTACTTTACTGTTACTGATTATTTATTGTATGTGAAAATTCTTTTTTCGTAATTCAATATTATAGATAGTATTAAAAGTGTAATTAGAAATGCAGACACATAAGAATAAACTACATATGTTAACAATAAGACCGAGTAATGATCTGTATGAACCTGTAAACAATATTTTCTTGTACTACCCTTGACTTTTATTTAGAATACGTGTGATGGAAGAAACTTTAAGGAAAACAATAACATGGTGATGTTCACAAATAAGTTAGAAGTTAGGGAAAATCTGCTGAGAAATTACAATACGACAGCATACCTCAAACTTGGATACAATGCTGAATATTTTAAGAGAGCATTCACATTATTGTTATCCATGGGACAATTACTTTGTTCCCTGGCTGATGGTTCAACCATATGGCGATTTCAGCTGTTTGTAATCAAGTAAATAGGTCTTTTATACTAGGAATTCATCAAGCAGACCTGATTTGTGATATAAATTATTTTTCTTTCAATAGTAGAACTCTTCTTTTTGATTTCTTTTCATTGTACAGAAGTTAGAGCTGATCATAGATCCTCAGAAAAGACAGTACTAACCTATCAAATCACCCAGTATTTGTTAAGATCAGCTCTTGAAAATACATCAGGAAATGTCTTCCTTGAAAGCTGCTAGATATAAAAAACTTAGTTAAACTCAAAAGACTGAAGTAATTGCTTGAAATTCATTTCTTTAATCCAATATCGTATTCATTCCAGTCATTAAGTCAATTTTTATAAGGGAGAGAGATTATTAGAAAGGTAAAATTCTAATTTCATTAAACAAACATTAAATTAATTTCCAACCCAAGAGACAGTCTTTTCTTTTTCTCCTGTATGGGCTCTTTCATTAATTTCTAATCAAACACATTCTATGAGGGTGCATTATAATAACTCATACTTTAATAAGAAAGTCTCAGTTTAAACAATTTTGTGTCTAAATTTGCTGGGCAATGAACCTGCTTACTGATAACAAACTAAATTCAAAGTTCATTGTGCTTAATGAAAAAATTAAAGTCTGTGGCAGAACCTAGACTGAATTCCATTTGCTTTGACCTTTGAGTTCTACATGCTGATGAAACAACAAAAAGTGAGTCTTTGAAAATTAAGTTCAGAAATATTAATTTTAACTAATTCAAGGAAAATTAAATAATTACAGCTGTTCTTTTAATTTTTTTTTTCCTCACACATTAATATAATGTACTAATCACCTCTTAAACATGATTTATTTTTAAATATAAAATGTTTGAAAGCAGTACTTCATAGAGGATATTTTCCTTTGAGGAAGACAATAATCAATTCTTTAAGAATTGAAATATATTGAGTGTTTTTCAGTCTTGTAAGAGATGCACTTAGTTTGACGCAGCTCAGGATATATTTGGTTTTCTGGGCTATGAAAGCACATTGCCAGCTCACATCTAATTTTTCATCTGCCAGTATGCCTATGCCCATGACTTTCTCTGCAGGGCTGCTCACAATCCAGCCATCCAGTCAGTATTGATATTGAGGATTTCCCTGGCCCAGGTGCAAGACCTTGCATTCACTTTTGTTGAACTTACACAGGCATTGGGCAGAGTTCTGCTACCTCCATAAGTGGTTTTGCAAGGACTTTGCAAAGACATGTCATGAGCCAACACTGAACCTGTGAGCATCAATATCAACCACCTTAACTGGTATTGATTTCATCCCCCAGCACCAGCTCTGTCTACCAAAAGGGGTCCCTGAGAACTCATGTTCCATTATTATTACAAGAACATACTGCAGCATTTCTTATCTCATCAGCAAACCTCAGTCCCTAATATCGAGTCATTGTCTCTCTCCTTCTGTAGTTGGGACTTCTTGCCCTCCATGTCAGATCATTCCTTGTTCACAAGTTACTGCTGAATTTTTCCTTCAGTTCTTAAGAATATATACAGCTATCCTGAACACTTATAAAATATGGCAATGAATAACTGATTAGAAACATAAATTATCTCCCTAAAATCATCAAATAAGATGTCCCCAAAAGTCTATGGTAAAAGGAGAGAAAACTATTTTCATCTAGTATTTTTAGATATCTGTTTCAGATTAATGTAAATCACTTTTCTAATGTTAGTTTCTCTGTGTTGGTTACAAAGGAAAACTTCTCTGACAAACTTAAGCTTAGATATTTATTATTTCAAGCCCAAACTTAGTTCTAAGTCATCAATCTGAGACTTGTACAAAGGAGTCCCAATCTAGTGAGTACCCTAACAGTTGATTATTCAGTGGTAACCTTTCTTTTTCATGAATCATTCCAACCTAGAGTTGAGCAAATGTAGCTGATTTAATTACCGTGATCAATACATTTTCATGAAAATTTCAGCCCATTGATATTCACTGAAAAATTTCTCATCAATTCAAACTACAGTCCAAATTATTAACTGCTGCATTAAGGATGGAAGCTCAGTTCACTCAGCTAATCCTCTGAACTTGTATTCTCAGTCAACTTTTCATTTTTTTAATTAACTCGTCTCTCTTAAGCTTGGAGAATAACTCACAATATGTCCCTAATACAAAGCATGTTTCTGTACAAAACCAGAAAACCATAGAGCTCTCCTTGTTCTCCTCTGTACCAGGAGACAGATAATAACATTGTTTATTTCTTTTTCATTCTGACTTTATCGCTTTGAAATAGTTCCTGTTATAACACTCAGACTGACCAATGTGGAGCAGGTTAATTTAGCACCTTTTGCATTAAGTGCTAAGGTAGTAAGTAGAGAAATGTCACTGTAACTTGTTGATGGTTTTGGAGGGTATTTTTTTGTTCGGGGTTTTGGTTTTGCGGGTTTTTTTTTTTGCTTATTTATTTGATTAAATGAGACTTAGGAATGAGCTATGAATTTCATAGAATCATAGAATCATAAAATGGTTAGAGTTGGAAGGGACCTCAAAGATCATCAAGTTCCAAACCCCCTGCCATGGGCAGGGACACCTCCCACTAGAGCAGGTTGCTCAGAGGCCCATCCAGCCTGGCCTTGGACACTTCCAGGGATGGGGCATCCACAGTTTCTCTGGGCAACCTGTTCCAGTGTCTCACCACCCTCACAATAAAGAATTTCTTTCTGGTATCTAATCTAAATCTCTTCTCTTCCAATTTAAAACCATTGCCCCTTGTCCTGTCACTGCTCTTCCTGACAAAGAGTCCCTCTCCGGCTCTCCTGTAGGCTCCCTTCAGATATTGGTAGGCTGTTATAAAGTCCCCCCGGAGCCTTCTCTTCTCCAGGCTGAACAATCCCAGCTCTCTCAGCCTGTCTTCATAGGAGAGGTGCTCCATCCCTCTGATCATCCTCGTGGCCCTCCGCTGGACCCGTTCCAACAGGTCCATGTCCTTCCTGTGTTGAGGACTCCAAAGCTGGACCAGTGTTCCAGGTGGGGTCTCATGAGTGCAGAGTAGAAGGGTAAAATCACCTCCCACAACCTGCTGGCCATGTTTCTTTTGGTGCAGCCCAGGATGCGGTTGGCTCTCTGGGCTGCCAGCATGCACTGCAAGCTCATGTTGAGCTTCTCATCCATAAGAACTCCCAAGTCCTTTTCCTCGGGACTGCTTTCCAGCCATTCTCCACCCAACCTGTATTTGTGCCTGGGGTTGCCACGTCCCAGGTGCAGGATCCTGCATTTAGCTTGGTTGAACTTCATGCAATTTGCATGAGCCCACCTCTCCAGCTTGTCCAGGTCCCTCTGGATGGCATCCCTTCCCTCCAGCATGCCAACTGCGCCACTGAGCTTGGTGTCATCAGCAAACTTGCTGAGGCTGCATGGGTGAGGGAATTTGCCTGGGTGCTTGTAACTACATAATAGTTTTACACACTCCTCCTCACATGAAAAACTTCTGTACCTGAGATTTTTCTGCCAAGTTTTGCAAGGGTCTTTCAAGCAGCTGAAAGAAAGCAAGCTAGTTGCTGAATACTGCAGGAGGTATATAACTGAAATTCATATGAAATGTAGTTTTAGTGTGTAGAATGACAGGTCTTCAGATTAAAATTCAAAAGGTTTATTATTTCTTCTTTATTAATTTTTGAATTATAATGATAGAAAGAAGCTTACGGTTGTTGTATCTTCTTAAAACTTTTTACCAAAAAAAACCCAATTAGAAGAGAATATGATTTTTCTACCATGTCTAATAATCAACCATCGCTTATCAATTTTTAAAGAATAGGAATATTTTGTTTCCTTTGTTTTTTTGTTTGTTTGTTCCAGTAAGGCTAGCTTTTATAAAGTTTGCTTCTGCCTTTTTTCTTCACTGCCTCTCTACTACTGTGAGGTTTTTTACTAGTTCCAAATAGAGTTAGCAATAGGAGTCTTACATAGTCCTACAGCTTCTTGAAATTTAGTGGCTTATAGAAATGAGTGTCTCATGAATAAAAAAATACAACGGATAAAATGAATTTCCCTTTATAATTTGGTAGGACCTAAGGGTATGGTGCAGAAGAGATGGCTGGCCAACCATTATGAGCAAAACTCTAAGTGACAGTAGGCTGAGCAGATGCTAAAGAGAGAAAAGCTTATATAACTCACTACTCAATGAACAATTTTTTCTTTATGTCACCTATTTCAAAGACAGTATCATTTGACTAAGTTCAGATAAAGAACTATAACTTTGTAAGACTCATGTAAATGATATCCTGAAGTAGGTAGAACATTACTGAAACATTTGGTTTAAATGAATTGGTATGTTTCTTAGCAAGTCTTTTCAGGTTTGAATGGGGGGGATTCCTCTTCTTGTCTGAGCTATAGAAACTTCAGTGAGGGTTTTTTTTCATAGAAACAGGTATTTTAGGAACCAGGAAAGACTACAGGACCAATTTCTTTTTGGGTAATGACATCTAAAAGCTTACAGATCCTGTAAATACACCTAAATTCTGTGACAAAGTCTGAATGTACAGGATTTTGTCACTGAAGTAAATAAGGATACATAAGTATTGCAATGGTCTCATAAGCAAATGCTGCAGTCATTATGATGAAAAGTTGCAGTAACAAGTTTAAACATTTAATTTTGTCTTTTTTTTTTTTTTTTGGAGCAATTTGCTGTCACCCAAATATATGAAACTCATTTGCAGTTCATCAGCTAAGCATTGTTGATCTGTACATGTCTCGCTTGAATGTACATTTTTATCTCCACCATCTTTCAATATAGAACAGATTAAAATATTAAATTTTTGTACATCTGTCAACATATGATAACTTTATTTTAATTGTATTATTTCCCTAAAACTGTATCAGGTGCACTGGAAGAGTCAGAACAACTTTAAAATAAATCCAATTTTATGTATTATATATAACTACCTTGGAGTGTGAATCTCTTTAAATACAATTTTATCACAGAATCACAGAATCTCCATGGCTGGAAGAGACCTCTGAGATCATCAAGTCCAACCACATCAAAACAAACAAACAAACAAACAAAACAACCACCCACCAACCAAACACCAAAACCAACAACACACACAACACCCCACCACATCACACCTGCCCACAAACCAATAATCTTGGGCACTAGAGCATGCCCTGAAGAGCCATGTCTACACATTTATGTAGACTTAGAGAAGTTGGGGACAACAAGTAGTCTCCTTTTAAGAGAAACCACTTCAGCAAAATATTTTACACGTGAAGTGTTAACTGTAAGTATTCAAGTAGTGGATTATTTTATTTATTTATAATATTTTCTCAGTATAGTGCCTTCAATAATATTTATATATTATATAAAATTTCACAATTTTGAACAGTGACGTGTACTTGCTTATGGCAGGTGTTCCATGTGCCATGTCCCATATGTTCCATGTTCTTGCTTTTCAATGTTTCTTATAAGAGCTTAATGCAGTATCTTTTAAATTAATATTTATAATCCAGTCACAATACATCTCACAAAAGTTATTTTATAATTCAACCAGGTAATTAGCTTTATTTCCTGAGTTGCCATGTTGATGGGAAATTCAAGACAGTGAAGCTATGGAGGTGAATAAGCCAAATTTCTGTCACTTACTATCTCAATTTATATAAACAGATCTCATGTCACAGCTAACTCTTCTATTCTTCACTTGAGTATACATATCCATTAGCTAAAACACATGAATTTTCTTTTTTTTTTTTTTTCCTGAACAGTGCTTTGTCTTTTAAAATTTTTATGGTAAACCATATATAAAATATTAAAATTATCCATGTACTCATAATATTTAATAACATCATTTAAAAATTTAATTTAATGTGACAAGTGTTTAAAATAACTAATATCTTGGACTAATAATTAATTTTTCAAATTGTAATGGCCTATAATATTACATTTAAAATTTCATGCTGTGCCTTAAGAAGCCTCATAACAGATCTGTAAAAATGGCTTATGCTAATCAAATTTAATTTTAATAGCAAGCTGAAAAATAATAAATTCCAGGCGTGCAGATACATTAAAAACTTGCTTTAAAGCCAACTAATTAGTAACGTTTTCACATAGTGAAATATGAGAACTGCTGATCTTCAGATATAAATTCAAACACCCTTCTTGATTGATTCATGGTCAAGCATTGCAATATCCTTCTAGACATGTCCAAAACCACCAACGATTGTTTTCAACAGTAAATATATCTTAACATATTTAATCTGTGAGAAATAAATATTAATAAGGTCTGTAGCAGGAAATGTTCTTTTCCCTTACATTGATTTTTTTTTCAATTAAGTTTGAAAAAATATTAGTCTCTGCTTTAAATCTTTCTGGAGATCTATAAAACCTAGAAAACAGTATAAACATGAATATGTCTGTGTATGTGACTATATATATCAGTACAGCTATAAATATATATATGAACAAATGTATATATTAATATAGGTAAGAGAACCACATATTTAAGAGAAGCCTGGTATTAGAGCATAATAAATACATATCACAACTAAATGTGCTTAATGGTACATGTATTTTGATCGAGCTTTTGATGGCTCTTAGGGAAAAAAGGAGGGTTTACTGCCTTTGGATGAAGGGACAGGCAACTCAGGAGGAGAACATAGATCTTGTTAGGTTATAGAGAGAAAAAATTAGGAAGGCAAAAGCCCAGCTGGAACTCAACCTGGTCATTAATATAAGGGACAATAAAAAAAAATAAAAAAATTATAAATACATCAATAAAAAGAGAGTCAGGGAGAATCTCCATCCCTTACTGGATGCGGTGGGAAACATTGTGACCAAGGACGAGGAGAAGGCTGAGATACTTAGTGCCTTCTTTGCCTCTGTCTTCAATAGTCACACCAGCTACCCTCAGGGTGTTCAGCCTCTTGGGCTGGAAGATAAGGATGGAGACCAGAACAACCCCTCCCCCCCCCATAATCCAGGAAGAAGTAGTTAATGATTTGCTTATGCACCTGGATATGCATAAGTCTATGGGGCCGGATGGGATTCACCCAAGGGTACTCAGGGAGCTGGCAGGAGAGCTCTCCAAGCCTCTCTCCATTATCCTGGTCAACAGGAGAGGCACCAGATGACTGGAGGGTGGCCAATGTGACGCCCATCTACAAGAAGGGCTGGAAGCAGGATCCAGGAAACTCTAGGCCTGTCAGCCTGACCTCAGTACCGGGAAAGATCACGGAGAGGATCATCTTGAGTGAGCTCTGACGTCAAGTGCAGGACAGGCAAGGAATCAGGGCCAGCCAGCATGGGTTTATGAAAGGGAGGTCCTGCTTGACCAACTTGATCTCTTTCTATGACCATGCGACCCACCTTCTCAATGTGGGGAAGGCTGTGGACATTTTCTACCTGGAATTTAGTAAGGCCTTTGACACTGTCCCCCATAGCGTTCTCCTGGAGAAGCTGGCGAATCATGGCATAGACAAGTGTACTCTTCACTAGGTAAAAAAACGGTTGGATGGCCATGCCCAGAGAGTGGTGATTATTGGGGTGAAATCCGGTTGGCGGCCGGTCACCAGTGGTGTCCCTCAGGGCTCAGTGCTGGGGCCAGTCTTGTTTAGTATCTTTATTGATGATCTAGATAAAGGGATTGAGTACACCCTCAGTAACTTTGCAGATGACACCAAACTAGGTGGGCGAGTTGATCTGCTTGAGGGTTGGAAGGCTTTACAGAGGGATCTGGACAGGTTGGACCAATGGGCCAAGGCCAATGGGATGAGGTTCAACAAGGCCAAGTGCCAGGTCCTGCATTTCAGTCGCAACAACCCCAGGCAATGCTACAGGCTTGGGGAAGAGTGGCTGGAAAGCTGCCCAGCAGAAAAGGACCTGGAAGTGTTGGTGGACAGCCAGCTTAACATGAGCCAGCAGAGGCCAATGGCATCCTGGCTTGTATCAGGAATAGCGTGGCCAGCAGGAGTAGGGAAGTCATCGTGCTTTCGTGCTCGGCACTGGTGAGGCCTCACCTCGAGTACTGTGTTCAGTTTTGGGCCCCTCACTACAGGAAGGACATTGAAGTGCTGGAGCATGTCCAGAGGAGAGTCACCAAGCTGGTGAGGGGTCTAGAGAACAAATCGTATGAGAGGCTGAGGGAACTGGACATGTTTAGTTTGGAGAAGAGGAGGCTGAGGGGGGACCTCATTGCCCCCTACAACTACCTGAAAGGAGGTTGGATAGAGGTGGGGGTTGGCCTCTTCTGCCAACTGAATAATGACAGGACCAGAGGAAATGGTCTAAAGTTGCGGTAGGGGAGGTTTAGATTAGATATTAGGAAGAATTACTTTACTGAGAGAGTGGTCAGGCACTGGAGCAGCCTGCCCAGGGAGGTGGTGGAGTCA
>JAHREE010000279.1:20180235-20214436 GCA_033628505.1 Tringa tobata | reverse complement strand
TGTATATATATATATATCTTTTTTACTTCATATGAAATGAAAAAGATTATTTATTTGTTTATTTCACATTTTGTAGTCTAAGAAAACTGACTGTCATGCACTGCTGGAATAGTATGACACGAGTCAAAATGGCTCTTAATCAGCTCCATCCAATAAAATAAAATAAAATTAGAAAAAGAAAATCTCCAGCATTTCTTCAGAAAACTGCCCCCATCCCCCCATGTTTAATACAGTTATAGTTTTGATAATATTTCTGTTTTAAAACTATTTCAACAGAAAGCTAGTACTTATAATAAAAGTGAGAAACTCTGGAAACTGAGTTACTGATATTGTAGCATTTGAATAAGAATCAAGATTCTCAATGTGAAAATGAGTTTATTTTTAGTTTGTGTCATGTTTAAATTAAACATAAACACCTTCCTGAATGGTCCCCTCCCCAAAAACAATCTGGAAATCCAAGATATTGAAAAAGTTTCAAAATATAGGTATTGAAACACTTTTTTTCTGAAATGCCATCTGTTCCATAGATTCTGGAAATATGCGGTGTAGTTGACATTTTTATCCATTTCACTGACGCTATAAAGCCAGAATGTCAACTCTGCTGAACAACCATCCAGCATCTGCTTGTTTCCAGTACAGTCAAAGAAATCAAATCTCATGCACAGAAACATGAAAAAGTTTGTCCCAGAGTGCCTGGTATACTCCAGCCTCAGGAGTTTCTAAAGGTCTCGGAATATAGTTGATTTATCCATGTACCTATAGTGTTCATTTGACCTACCCATTCAAATTAACTTCATGGAATTGTACTTCTAGAGATGAAAAGTCTTGTCACAAGATTTACTTCTACAATTGATGATCCATTTGAGTTCTGATACTGACTATGTGACGCCACTGTGAGGACAGGAGTGTAATATAACTGCCTCATGAAGATGCTGTGCTGGAGATGTTTAAATCTAAATAAGAAGCCCCAGGTTTCTTGGTAGGAGCTAAAAGCTCTGAAAGCACTGGATGCTCAGATGTTGGGTGATCCCAATGATTTTTTGCAGTGTCAGTGGCAACGGCAGTTCCAAATTTGTGGAAATTAAAGACTATTGAGTCAGTGTTAAAATTGAACTGTTTAGAAGAAATAGAGATTTACTCTGGAAAGCAGAAGCATGGCTATACATAATATTTTTGACAAAACCTTTAATACTTCCACAGTTGTTATTTTATGCAAAATGTGCCTGAAAATAACCGGTTGCACAAGTTGACACATTATCATCTGTTTGTATTTATTATTATTTGCTTGGCAGACAATTTAAAGCTAACATTGTAGATATCAAACTATGCTGTGAAATACATACGGCAAATCCTAAGGTTAAATAATTTAGGCAGAAATATAATCTATATACATGAGCCTCAGTAAAGAAAACAAGGATAAATACAACCACGCACAATATATGCAAGGGCCAGCCCAGAAGAGATCCTATGGAAAGAAACATAGCAAGAGGAAAGGCATACCAGAATGACCAGTTGTTGACCTTGACAAAAGGTGTAAATGCCACAAAACTCAAGGACATTGACAGTGTGGCAGAAGGTTAGAACAGCATTCATGGAAAATCAGGCAATAGTGAGAACTCTGGAGAGAGGAAGATATTTAACTGTACTGAAATCTAGATCTGGTTTGTGAAATGTTAAGGATTTCTTGCAAACTGGTGTCCATGAGTTGATAAAAAAAAAAGGATATACATGCCTGAACTATCACAGAGTAGCAGAAACAGACAGACAAGAAAAGTAGCTGTGAAGAAAGCACAGAAAGATATGCAGTGTCATTTAAGATGCCAAAAGTGATCCTGGTTGATCGCTGATTGCACCAAGAGAAGAGGTATTCCACAGCTCCTGCCTCATATCCGTCAGCCATCTGATGATGTCCTATTTATGCCAGCACATCTCTAACAGGTCTGGAAGTCTGTGTGTCAGCCATGAATCAAGTGCTGTGGCTCAACACTGTTACACAACTGAATCAGCTCCCTTCTAAGAGAAAAATAAAGAAAGATCAGAGGCTAACAAAGTTCAGAAAGACTGAATTTCACTGAATTTCACTGAATTTTTTAGAGTTGGAAGGGACCATAGAGATCATCTAGTCCAACTCTCTTGCTGAAGCAGGATTGCCTAGAGCATGTTACAAGGACAAAGACCTCCATTTAAACTTTTGAACAGGGAACCCTGAAGTTCCACAGATTTAATGTGGTTTGGACCTGCTGAAAATGAAGGATACTCTTTAAAATTTTAAGTAACCCCATCTGGAGGGAGGATGGCAAAAGTCTGGGTCTTGAGCTGTTTAGGCAAAACAGCAATATCAATAACTTAAACAGGCAAACTAGGGAGCATAGAGATATCACATGATGTCAAAACAATATGCCAGCAGATATGCAGGCTGCTGTGTTCTTTATTAGCTTCAGTTACCAGGCTGGTTTAAGTTTAACCCCCTGATGATCTCATCACCATAGTTTATTTTGGAGTATTTAAATTGCCATCATGTAACTGTATACTAAGGAAAATTGGCTTATATTATCAAATTATAGTAAATAAAGGAATTTCAGAATTGCCTAAAAACTGCCTTAGCAATATGCCCATTTAAGCATCATGCAGGGGCAAAAAAAAAAGTAGATGACCTAATGAATATCACCCTTAGTACTTCAAAGACAAGCTCTAAAGCTATTCAGAACGCTTGTTTGGCACTTCAGATACCAGGCACAACACCTCAGTTTATAATCAGTTTTGTCAACTATTCATAGTCAGCTAGAAATTTTTCAAAGTGTCCTAATTAAATGTTTCCTCATCATTTCTGTAAAATATGCTTCCTTTTGCCCATATTAGTAGAATATTTGACTTCATCTCAGTATTGTGAGAAATGCAAAGCAATTTGCAATGAGAGCAAAAATATTTAAATCATGACAGGCATTCAGATAACACAAGTTTTCTTTTAAAAATTGAATTAATATTTTTCCACCCTGTAGATATATTTTTAATAATGTTACAAAGGAAGATTAATTGTGCTTTTATACTTAAGCTAGGTAAAATAGGGGATGATACCTAAATGTGGGAAATCTGGCAGGTATGTGAAGTAACATTTAGACATTTCTTAGGAATTTTTTTTTCTATCTAACATAAATCTGCTACTATGGAACTAGACCAAACCTAGCAGAGAAATTAAACGAAAAACAAACCACCAATCGAATAACTGTACACCTAGTAGAAGTAATATATCCATTTCAGTAGATTTTTGTAACATTTTCCCTTTCACGTTGATGAAATGCTGTAATCCTTAAAAACCCTAACTAGATGTAACATTCGAAAACACATGAAGTGTCATTTGAAACAGAGTAAAGCTGTATTTATAGAAGAGACTGAAATAAAAGAAATTGAAAACAAATCTATTATTTTTCTTTCTTTGTCTTTCTTGGATGAGGCTCTCATTTTAGCTTAGATTTGAGTTCAGTAACTCTCAGGGTTTTGCTACATTACAACAAAGACCCTCCTTATCCCCCAGGAAGATTTTTTAATATTTTTTTTCTGGTAACCTGAAAAAACTGTGTTCTATCTGCTCCTCTCCACAGTCTCTCAGTCTTTATTTGCATGATTTCAAAATATCTTCATCCCATCTGACTTTCCAGAAGATTTCTCCAAACTATTCATGACCATTTGGCTTCAGAAAAATAACAGTCCTATGTTCCTGTTATGCAGTTTCACTTAATTCAGAAAGTATTATCCAAGAGTAAAGTAACCAGGTGCTTGCCTTTTTTGCTGCTCAGCCATATGCTTTGATCAGAACACAACATAAAAAGCACACACAGTAAACAGTGAAGAAATTAAACAGCTACATCACTGTCGTGGTTTTGGCCAAATTTACCAAAACCAGATCAACAGATGGCCCTTCTCCTCCTCTCCCCACCCCCAAAAAGAGAGGAGAGGAAGAGATAAGGAGATTTATAATTTTAGAATGAAGTAGACTACTTTAATGAAGATTTAATATTAAAATAAATAAATAAATAAAAATAATGAAATAGATACAATATATACAGAACCGTATCAAGCTCCCAGGATGACAGTCACGTCACTGGCAGGCACCGGAGAAGTCCTAGACTGGACTCAGCGATGGATGGGAACTGGGTTCCAGCTCTGGAGTCAGGATCACACAGATCAGGATCAAAGGCAGATGAACAGATAGAGTCCTCTTTAGACATCAGCCATCAAAGAAAGAGAGCTGACGCTTTGATCCCTCAGCTTTTATACTGAGCATGGGGCAGATAGGATGGAATACCCTGTTGATCAGGTTTGGGTCACCTGTCTTGTCGGCTCCTCCCCACAGGCGTGACCCCTCTATGCTTTTTCCATTTCCGACCCTCTAAGGGGCAAACAACGAAATTGGTTGACCTTGGTTGTTACAGCAGTAAGTATAAGCAAGGGCCTCTCTGCATACCATTCCTTGGCATGTAGCACAAACATTGGTCTTATCATTCTGAGAACAAGCAGTTTTCTCCACAATATGCCGTTAATTTCAGAGAATTAGAGGAGGCCCAGGTAAAATGTAAAATTACAGAACACAAAATTGGTTCTGTTTTACTTCAAACTGGGACAATCACCCATATCAGTTCGGAAATTATTACCAGACTATGTGGTGGGAATATGAATTAAATTTTTCATTAAAATAGCTGCAGTAACACCTTCCCCTCTAAAATAATAATAAACAAAAAATTAAACAAACAAAAAAAACCCCAAAAACTAAAAAAAAAAACCAACAAAACAATAAAAACCAAACCAAAAACCAACCAAACAACTTCCCAGAATACGGGAGAATATTTACTTGGTCTCACATTTCACTTCCTAAAGTCTTTCCAAAACCCCGAATAAAATCTCTGGTAAAAACAAAAGTATTAAGAAAACCAAAACAAAACAAAGACCCCTAAAGCAAGAAAAGTAAGTGAAGTGTGGCAGATGAAGTCTTAATCCATTTGAATATTTATACAGTCTTTTGAAGATTTTGACTTATTTGAAACCTGATAATGCCATTAATTAGTTCTCTGTGGTGTAAATCACTCTATCATTCCTACAAAAAAGCTTTAAGCCTAACAAATGTGCAGATGGTAAAGTGATTTCCCTCTACATGTACGCATGCTATTAAGCGCTCTAATATCATAATGACATCAAGATGACAAGATGACAGCTTAGTGCTGATCACAATTTCTCCTATTGTTTTTAGGATGTTTGATGCACTTTAACTCTGTGTTGGAATTAGATATAACAATGGATTGTAGTCCTTACATTAGAATATTGTATTCTTTTTAACAGCCACAGAACTGTCTTTGAAATGTTTCCTTCCATTCAATTACTGCAGCTGCAAAGAAGAATGTTCCATGAGAATTTTGGCTGGATCTCCTGGCTGATGCAGTTAGGGAATCAATTTGGTAGTGAATCCATTTATAAAAATGAAGTAGGAAGATCAATGGTTTTATTAATTTTTTTGTTTGTCCATTTAGGTTAAAGCCTGAGCATGTGCATGGATTTAGGCACCTTGATAAAATATTTAGGTATTGATGAACTTTTCAAAAACTTCCTCAGCTCTTTCTAAGCCTAGAAGTCTCCTATGTATAAATATGCTTCTTCAAGTGTTCCAGAAATTTGCTTGTGACACAAGCTGAGCCCAAGCAGATTCTCAGACCAGTGATCTCTACAGGTGTCCTATCTCGTGAACATAACTGGAAATGATAGGCATTTTCAGAGTCTATCCAGGAAGCAACCTTCAGGTTTGCTTCTTCGGGACGTTGGGAAACAGCCAGATGAAAAATTCATGTGTCCTTATATAAAGAACTAATCAGTAGCCTAATACATGCTACAAGTGAGGATAAAATTCCGGTCGTATTCCCTACTCCATCTGGTTCTGCAAGAACTTGTATCTAGAGCTGGTGAGCCTTGCAAAGCCAGAAAGCAGAATGAACAAAGGACCACTCTCTGTCCCCAAGGCCAGCTTGACATTGCATGGGTCAAAACATCACATCTAAGATGTAAAGGGAAAGGATTTTTCCCTTTCCCCTACAAGACTATTATTGAATGGTAAGGTGCTTATTGGAAAAAAAAATAACCTTTCCCATGTGTCACGGGTGGAAAAAAAAAAAAAAAGACAAGAAAAAAAAAAAGCTTTAATTAGGAATGTAACAGGTGGCATCTAACTGAATGTTTGGATGTTTGTGAGTACATGTGCAAAACTGAATTTTTGAACTCTCAAGTGTAAGCCTGGTACTTGCTAGCTACCTCTGGTATGGGCTGGCCATGAATTTTCAAAACACCCGGACTAAACAGAAGTGGCATACCTTGAATCCTCCATTTAATAAAAAGACAGGAAGCAAAATCAGAAATTACAAAGCTGATCACACATCTGTTTCTGCACACAGTCTACTTTGTTTGGGAAAAACAGGGTCTTGATGTTCCAGAAAGAAGAAAGTGTTGCAAAAAATAAGGGTTTCTGAAATGAAGAGGTGGCAATGGAAAGAAGAAAGGGGTCCAAACAGAAGAAGGGGAAGATCCTAGCAGGAGAAAAGGTGTCAGAAGTGGGGAAAGAACTGGAGATAGGAGAGAAGCATGAAGACCAATACCTGACATCATTGGCTGATGATGCCCAAGACTGGTAATTGCTAGAAGCTGCATAGCAGGAAGCAACACAACTTTCTGCCTGACCTACTCAGAGCAGCAATGATTTCCCTGCAGGGAAAGGAAGTGAACATCTAGTGAACTACTCGATGATTTTTAAGGTCTTTTCTAACCTAAACGATTTTATGATTCTATGAACTTAATGCTGCAGGGAAGGGAGTGAGATAACCAAGCAGGGTAAAAGCTCTAATCTCATTGGTTTATTTTCTATAATAAATTTGTTTAACTGAATAAAGACTTTTTTAGCTCAGGGACTCACCTTATCCCTTCTCCCATCCATATTGTTCTCCAAATCATAATCTTGTTATTTAATGTTTTCTCTGTTCTCATGAATATTTTTACAAATATATATATACAAGCATGCAAATATTAAATTGGAAAGGTGTGAGACCTGTATTAGTGTACCTACAATCTTGATAAGTACAGCTTTTTCTGAATGCTTTAGAAGAATTTTGTCTATCCTCTTCAAGACTGGCAACAGATGTCACCTTTGGGAGGGGTTGGTAGAAGATGAGATATTTGTGCTCTCTTTGTCCCACTTCATGCCAAGCACCTGAGAAAAGATTCACTTCTCATTGCTACTTACAGAGAAGATTTTTGTGAAATTTCTGTACCAGAACAGGTCTCCACTCCTGACTTTAAATTACCCATTTCCATTTGCTCACCAGAATACCAAAACTGGGATGACAATAATTCACATGGACTCAATGCACAAGTAATCTCAAAACTGACCAACCTATCCTGATTTTCTCCGAAAAGTCTTATGTCTGACTTGCTGCTTGTCATTTAGGGAGTAGATATTATTTTTCCTTTCAGCATGATGATATGGGATGACCATATGGAAAATTACTTGACTAAAGAATAGCTATCACATCAATTTTAGCAATGGAATAGAATGAACTACCATGAGGATCTTTCCCCCTTATCCAACAACACTTTTCTTCATAGAAAAAATCTTGAATCTGATGATAAAGTCTCTGGGAATTTCTTTTTATTATTTCTTTGTTGTTGGTGGTGACTGCCTCACAATCAGGTAGACAAATGATCAGCTGAGAAAAATAAAAGTAATACACACACGAAACAACTTCACTGCTCATCTGACACAATCATATAGTAGGAGCAGTATTAATCTCCTCATCTTGATTGTGATGGTCATTAAAATTACACAAAATATCCTCCCCTTTTTTTTTTTTTTTTATAAATACTTTCTAGGTTTAAAACAGATTGTTATTATTAAGGTTTTATTCTGACCCATGGACAAAAGGCAGCAGGGGTAAGACAGCTATCCCACAACTCCAGCAATGTCATTCCAGAATTTTTTGAAGGTACTGTCTTTTCTTGACACTTCTCAGAAAACTGCTGAGGAGAGCTGCTCGTTTACTAATGTGACTGAATAGCACTGTCACTCCAAATCAACATAGCCATTTAACAGAAATGGGCTGTTCAGTAATACAATAGATGCTGTCAAAGCAGTGATCAGAAAGAGAAGAAAGGGAGTGAACTAGGTAAGGTGAGCTGTTAGAAACTTCAACTGTGTTTTGCTAAGCTCTCCTGACACAAGATGAGATCTGCCCTGCTGAATAACTTCCTTCACCAGCTTCAACTGCCTGAATATGACTTCACTTTTTTTCATGGGCCACGTACTGGCTAATAAGGTGAAAGGTTTCATTCTTGTCATTTTAAACTGAATCATTAATACAGAAGTATTTTAGAGGTGCTGCCACTGCCACTGGTGTTGAGATGATGTCCAAGGAATAGCTTTTTGATTTTGTCTCTTTGACTCTTCCTTTCCAAAACCAGTGTTCCACCTTCCAAGTTCCCTGAGAATTACTGTGATGTTTACCTTTATATTCATATCATAAATTCTTGGTTCAAAATCCAAACACCTTTTCTTCCACAATTATTCACTATGAGGTCCAATACTTCAAAATTGCTTTTCATCCTGATCAAAAACAAAAATTTGAAATATACATTTATTTGATGAAACAGAAGATAATGAAAATGAACCAAAACCATACAGATTTATCAGGTGGGACTGCTAATCTTCTTTCATTTTTGATGCATCACTCAATTGTCCACTTATAGATGTCAAATACTAGTTGACTGGTGTTCTACACGTCTCCAGACACTGAAACAGAGGATGCAGGTTTCCCACAGATCCTAAATCATATCTGCCAACCTATACCTGGGTTATCCTAGGGTACCTTAAATGGCATTAGGTGCCTCTGTGAACCAAATAGATCAAGCCCTGTGTGTAGATGAGTTAAATTCCATGCACTGAGAAATACTGAGATGTGAAGGATGGACATACTTTAGCACACATTCTGTTCAGCTACCTCCTAACTTCATGTCCTACCATAAAATAGATCTAGGACAGATCACTGTCAACCTTTGAGATAAGACCAGAGCTAGCTTTGGAGACGACAGGCAAGGAAATAAAATTTTCTTTATGGATTTCTTATTGCCATTTCAACTGTTTGATAATCTCAATAAACTTAATCTTGGCATGGCTCCTTAATTGTTTTCCCCAAGATTTCCAGATCATAAAAAACAAATTAAATAATTTTATTTAAAGGAGGAGAACAAACACACAAGGTACCTAATGCTTAAATAACATTAGACAACACTGAAGACACAAAATAAGTCTCACCTTAAACTAAACTTTTGTTATTTGATTTTAAGACTTGCGAAGAGCTTGGATAAAGCAAGTACGACTAATCCATCCAAGAGCTTTCTGCTCTTTCACTTGAGTACAATCCAAATTCAGGAACACTGCTAGCTGTCCAACACTGCATGCTTCAGTGAATAGTTCACCCACCAAAACATCACTGGGCTTAAATAAGTAATGCTAATATACTTCTAAAAGAAGTCTTGTATTCTAAGGCTGAAGAAATTTCTTTTCAAACAGTGAGGCCTAACATAGAAATAAAGTACTCTGAATCTGTTGACTAAAACATTATTTCATCTTTCTTTTGAAAAATCTAGTTCAAACCACTGTGTATTTAGATATTGTCAGCAATTTTTTTTTTCACTCAAATTGCCATAATTCATTCTATGAATTCATTTTTATATCAGTAATAGAGTGAGTTGATTCTCCCTTTGACAAATATCAACTATCTGAGGGGGTAAAGGCTTCAAAAATGGGTCTTTTCTCTGCATTTTTCTCCTGTCACACACAAATAGTTTCATTAGTTTAGAGAGTCACACTATTGTGAAAACTAAATAAAATAATAGCCTCTATTCATTCTGCTTAGAATTCAAGCAATCTATTTAGAAGTTTAAAACCATAAATATGGTTTTAAAATAATTGAGATTTCAGGTTTTTTGCAAAAAAATTAAAAAACATTTATTTATACGAGCGGTGTTCTGCAGGGGTCGGTATTGGGACCAGTACTATTTAACATCTTTGTCGGAGACATAGACAGTGGGATGGAGTGCACCCTCAGCAAGTTTGCTGATGACACCAAGCTCAGTGGCGCAGTTGACACGCTGGAGGGAAGGGATGCCAACCAGAGGGACCTGGACAGGCTGGAGAGGTGGGCTCGTGCAAATTGCATGAGGTTCAACCAAGCCAAATGCAGGGTCCTGCACCTGGGATGTGGCAACCCCAGGCACAAATACAGGTTGGGCACAGAATGGCTGGAAAGCAGCCCCAAGGAGAAGGACTTGGGAGTGCTTATGGACAAGAAGCTCAACATGAGCCGGCAGTGTGCGCTGGCAGCCCAGAGAGCCAACCACATCCTGGGCTGCATCAGGAGAAGTGTGGCCAGCAGGTCTCGGGAGGTGGTTCTGCCCCTCTACTCTGCACTTGTGAGACCCCACCTGGAGTACTGTGTTCAGCTTTGGAGTCCTCAACACAGAAAGGACATGGACCATCTGGAACAGGTGCATCGGAGGGCCACGAAGATGATCAGAGGAATGGAGCACCTCTCCTATGAAGACAGGCTGAGAGAGCTGGGATTGTTCAGCCTGGAGAAGAGAAGGCTCTGGGGAGACCTTATAGCAGCCTTTCAATACCTGAAAGGAGCCTATAGAGGAACTGGAGAAGGACTCTTTGTCAGGAAGTGCAGTGATAGGACAAGGGGAAACGGTTTAAAATTGGAAGAAAAAAGATTCAGATTGGATATAAGGAAGAAATTTTTTACTATGAGGGTGGTGAGACACTGGAACAGGTTGCCCAGGGAAGTTGTAGATGCCCCATCCCTGGAAGTGTTCAAGGCCAAGCTGAATGGGGCCTTGAGCAACCTGCTCTAGTGGGAGGTGTCCCTGCCCATGGCGGGGGGGGTTGGAACTCGATGATCCTTGAGGTCCCTTCCAACCCTAACCATTCTATGATTCTATGATTCTATGATTCTATACCAGTGCTACAACTGTATTAGTGATCAAAACCAATGATCAATTTATATGTACTGGAAAAAGTATAGGGAGCAGAGGATGAGTAAAAGATTTGAACACAGTATTTTCCATCACATTCTGTCATTCTGACTTCCTAGAAAATCTGGCTCACACATACATAATTGATGCGCATCTTTGCAGGTGATAAAATGTCTTCTAACCTCTCCAAGGTTGTATGCATAATTGAAACTGAAGACTCTACTTAGCCAGCTTTGTGACAATCTTATCAAGAGATAGAGGAAGAGGCAGCTATGAACTGTAAAGAAAAAAACAAAAAAGAAAAAAAAACCTCGGTTCTAAGTTCTTAAAGCATGTATTTTCCCTTTGTGTTAGAAAATGTAAATATTTCAGGTATTATTAGTATTCTTACTCAGAATTTATCTGGGTTTCCTGGATGGTATTCTTTCCTCTGTCCCAAATATATTTGCATTCATGATAACATCTTAAAAAAAAAATCAGTATGAATTTATGAAGAATGTAGCAGATCTTTTATAAGTGCAGCTCAGTCCACAGATCCTGATATCAAAAATACCTTACTTCTTCCATTTGTATTCCTGTCCCTTTTTTGACTACTTTCCAGCCATGATTTATAAAGATATTATTTTCTTCATTTAAATCCCTACTTCCTCATCTCACTCATTTCTGTTAAAACATCTACAGGTTTTGAATCCTTAAAAAATGTTAAAAGTAATAAAACTAAAATGACTTCTCTTTAATATATATTAGCTTTTTATGTGTTTTATGGCTTGTAATTTTCAGTATGTTTGGATGAAACTCATCCACTTTCATTATTTTCACAGCAGGACATTCTGCATGAGTCGGTTTGATTTTTGGCTGATTGTCTTTAATCTGTCTCCAGTTGCCCCTCATATCTTCCACCCTGTGATATACTGTATGTTGATAATCCCTAATAATCAACATATCCCTTTTGCATTCCATAATGCCCCCGAGATCTTGATCTTCTTTATTATTCAACAGTGTATGTGGGCATACAGAGAAGAACTACCCATTTCTGTCAAAAACTGCCATTTTTTTATAACTGATGCTGTAAATAAAAACTGGTTTCCTGTTGTATTTTTTTTGCCTGATGTCTGATAAAACCAGGTTACCTCTTTGTTTCTACATCACTAATGCTCCAGGACATTAGCAAAATACATACAGTCCCACTGCAAATTTTACTACTCTTTGGAGTGGTAATTATGATCCCGTAAAAACACTCTCTTGAATATCTGCCATATAAGCTTGTCACCCATAGACTGTAATCCATTTTTCTTGTGAGTTACGGATCAGCTGATTTGAGCTGACATAGCATAAAACAAAAAATACATCCTTCCATAAACAAAACAATTTTTAAAAAAATCTTGTAAATACCCTGATTCACTCTTTCTTTAATGAAATTGCCTTGATCAGTATTCTACTCTTCACCTTTCGGTAAATACTTCTTTTTCTGGAGTTTATGTCTACTATCTGTAGTCCCTCAGTTTGCAATTAAATTAGTGGACTCGCCTCCATCATCACTTGCTGGCTCTCACTTGCTCATGCCAGAAGTCTTTCCATGTTAGAAAGCATTATGTCTAGGGCTACGAAGGGAAGGTTTGGGTGTACCACTGCAAAACTGAAAGTGAAGTACCTGTGCTCCACGAGTGTGTGTCCTCTTGGAGTAGACGGGTGTGAATAAAATGAGGGGGAATTAGAATCCTAGGTGATGATCTATCATAGTGACAAGCACTGGGACACCTAAATCAGGAAAAAACAAAATACCAAACTAAGGCTTCTATCAGAGAATCTATTCCTGAAGTTAACTAAGATTTCTAAGTCAAACCTATAAACAGACAGTGCCATGAGGGTAGAATCTGAATTGCACTGCGACAAAGAGGAACACATCAAAATCAGCACTATCTATTAGCAGGATCATAATTTCCCTTAAGTAGTTTCACTTAGATTTTTAATAGGTTCTAATTTAGATTAATTTTTAGAGTATTATTTCTGTAAGTTTGTAGACTACATATTTTCACATTCAAATCTCTATATAATATTTCAAAGGTTAAATTTGTCTTTAGAGAACTGTTGTAAGACTCAATTTTAATAAGTATTGAAAATAAAAACCTTAATAAGTAAAATTTTTGATAAAAATAATTTTCCAGGTTTACTATTCTGGGGGAGGTTGCATAGGAAAAGAGAGCTGGTGTTTATTTCTTGCTTTGTTTTGTTGTTTTTTTTACATTACACTCACTATTCATTAAGGCTTTCTTCAGCAGTGAATGTTAAAAAAAAAAAATACTTTGAAAACCTTAGTCTTAATTCCTTAAAACTCCTATAAACATATTTAAAGAAACATAAGGTCTGTATTTATTTTTCCTCAATAGAAAACCACATCATTCTCTCTAGTTTTAAGATCATGGACATGAAAAAGTGAGCTGTCTTCAAGAAAGCCAAACTGCTTCCCAGCTGCAATCATGCTAGGCTGAAACAGATTTATTCCCATAAGCTGATCACCTTTGGAGTGATAAAGATGATAATTCTCCTTTTTCTCTTATAAACTTATATTACATTTATTTTTCAAGATAAGCCGCATTGTTGGAGTTGAGAACACAACAGTATGCAAAGGAAATTGTATATAAATTAAAAGTGCACATTTAAATTTTAATTTCTAGAAAACGAGTTATGAAATAACTTGCATAAATTTCATAAATTACCTTTACCTAGTAAAGATATTCTCTAAAGGCAATAAGTTTAGGTTAGTATAGTTTGTGGACATAGGTGAAGAAAAAACACCCTTTAAAATGTCTTCAGCCATGTAAAAATTTCTATGTTATGCAGTTAAGATACAGCATCTTATTTTTACCATAATTTAAAATTATTGCTATATTTGCAAATAATAATAAAAAAAAAGTCCAAGATTGAAAGGAGCTTTTTTCTTGAAGTTAACTGATCTTTGAATATCTCTTCAAATTAAAATAAATAAATAAACTAATAAATAAATATATACATCTTGCTCATGTGTATAAGAATAACTTGTTCCCCTTTACATTTAAATATGTCTAACTTAATGCCACAGCTTAATTTTTACAAGTCACACACCTTGTTTAGAAGCACCAAATAATTAACCATAATAATAAATCGTTACTTGGATCCTGAAAAAACGTATTTTCCATTTAACAGACCAAGCCCTTATAAGTGGGGTAAAAAGATCAGTGAATAAATCAGTCCATTTAAACATTAAGTAGAGTTTGTAGAGAGTTTTCAATCAAAAATATGCAAATATGTATGTATGATTTACTTGATTTTTGCTCACGTTGCAGTGTTGTAACAACTACTTCCTCTGCCAAATGCGTCAACACTGAACTTTTGAGATCTTTTTTTAAGTCCTCCAGAAACAATAGCAGAAGGAAGGTGACAGTTTCCTAGCATCTCCAGGTGCTGTTAGGGAGGGTTCAGTCTGAAGAGTTGCTTGTTTATTTGTGTGGGTGGTTTAGTGAATCAAGGAAGAATGAAAAATGAGGAGTCTCTGTGTGTTCATTTTATATTGAATTTTAAAATTAATAACACCTACAGATATTAAGGAGGAGGCTTAATGAAATTCATCAAAGCACAACAATAATTGTGTGTGAGTGTATGTATACATGTATACATGTGTAGGCAATGTATATTTAAAAATGCACATATATAAACACACTTGCAGTCACACACTTAGAGATTCCTAGATTAAGTAAACTTGATCTTCTGTTGCCTGATCTGGCTTGACAGGCATCAATCAATTTAAATGAACTGAGTTTAATCACAGTTAAACAGTAGATACACTTACATTTAAAATTTCCTGACAATGATCTGTAAGAAAGCATTGAGAACCTGGTATGACGCTTAATGAAGTCTATATCAAGACTGGGAGATATACATTATACACTTCATTTTTTGTGTATAATGCACCTGTTTTTGAAATAGTGTGATCCTCTTCAAATAAAATTCATAGATTTAGCAAAAGAGTTTCTGAATCTTCACAGAAACACTGATACCAGTCCTACAGCAACAGAAGGCATAGTTGTCACATGCACTATAGGACTTTTCTTTCTTTTTCCCATTTATTAGTATGTATTATTTCTTTTCCTTTTTTTTTTTTCATTTATTTTTATATGAGAGAAAAAGAATGCATTATGAACAAATAACACAATCAGGATTTCTCAGCACTCGTTCTTTAAAATTCTGGCAAAGTTATTTTGTTCTCTATGTTTTTGCTTTTAAGAACAATAAAACCTTTTTAGATCAGGTTTAATTCTGCCTGCCTTTTAAACCATGTCTAAAATTCTACTTTTTTTCTTTCTCTCTCAGGAAACTTCATTTCACTTATATTGTGAACTTCAGCCCAAAAGCACTAACTTCCCTCATATCACTTTACAGACATTTGCAAGAGACAGGCAACTCCAGAAGGTAATTCAGAACAAGAACTTCACTTTAGATTTTTTTATATTACTGCTCGAACAGCCTCTTTCCAAATACTATGGAGACGGTTCTATAAAAACAGCTTCTACAGGATAAAATTAGCTTTTGTGAATCCATCTTTTATCTCTGCTTCGCTTGTTTCACCTGTGGTTTTGTCTTCTCTCAGTTCCTTTTTGCCTGTGAGTTCTCTTCTACGGTAGGTCAGGTTAAATTCCGCCTGTCCTTTAAAAGCCATCTGGAACTTTTAGTATCCTCCTCTGCTAGTCATAAAACTTTAAATCAAGGAAAGCCAAAAAAGTGCTTCAAACAGCCCTCATCTTTCTGTCTTTACTTGCAGAGATGTGGGAGAACTGAAGTTGCTTCCTACTTCTCTGATATCTGATGACCAGAAGAGGGAACATAGTGAATGTTTAAAAAAAAAAAAACAAAACAAAACAACAAATCATTCTTTTGTTACATAGATGGTCAGTATCTGTCAGCCTGATTATTACTGATGTGGTGAGAAATATTGGATTTCTAGCTTGCTTAGACATAACTATTTTCTTAGCAGGTTATTGGATTTGAACCTCTTTCCTTTGATTCTGGGTCTTCTAAATCATTAACCTTTGCCATTTGTCCTCCAGGGTTCTCTACAGAGTCCTTGATCCTGCTCATTGTTTCCCACATGTTTTCACTTGCCTGATTTCACAAAGTGTCATAGAAAAATACTCCATGTTTGAGTAGGGGAAGAAAAGGAGAACTGAAAACTGGAAATGGGAAACTGAAGAAAACAAAAGGGGGAACTTGACCTTGCAATGTATGCTTGAAGCCCAGAAAGTGAACTGTAGAAGTATGGCGAGCATGTCCAGCAAGGTGATTCTGCCCCTCTGCTCTGCTCTTGTGTGATCCCACCTGGAGTACTGTGTTCAGCTCTGGAGTTCTCAGCACAAGAATGACATGGACCTGTTGGAACAGGTCCAGAGGAGGGCCACAAAGATGATCAGAGGGATGGAGCAGCTCCCCTATGAGGACAGGCTGAGAGAGTTGGTGTTATTCGGCCTGGAGAAGGGAAGGCTCCAGGGAGACCTTATAGCAGCCTTCTAGTACCTAAAAGTGGCCTACAGGAGAGATGGGGAGTGACTCTTTATGAGGGAGTGGAGCGATAGGATAAGGGGTAACAGTTTTGAACTGAAAAAAAAAAAAAAAAAAGATTTACATTAGATATTAGGGAAGAAATTCTTTACTGTGAGGAATGTGAGACATGAGAACAAGTTGCCCAGAGAAGTTGTGGGTGCCCCATCCTTGGAAGTGTTATAGGCCAGGTTGTATGGGGCTTTGAGTAATCTGGTCTAGTGGAAAGTGTCTCTGTCCGGGGCTGGGGGGTTGCAACTCGATGATCTTTAAGGTCCCTCCCAACCTAAACCATTCTATGATTTTATGAAAACACAAGTGTATTCTGGGATACTTTGCATATTTTGCTAGCTTTGAGTTTATGTTCCACAGGGAGCTGATCACTGACCTGGATGTCAGCCTGTGCAGAGTGACTGGGCTGGGGATCAGACTGCTCACACTTAAAACCCTTCTCAAGCAGCCTGGTGGTGTCCATAACACTTGGTTCTGAGTCTCTTTGAGTCCTCCATGGCTCCAGAAATATGCTTGGTTTTCCATTTCATGGTATCTGAAATAATCGGACCATGTCACCATAGTGGTGTTTCAGTGTGGTGTTTTTCTCACTTGAAAAGAGCAGTGTGACAGCATATGGGAGAGTTGGGCATTCAAAGTCTGCTGTAACTGTGCACAATAGCTGAGGTTTCATGGGCCCAAGTTCCAGCTAAGGTCCATGCATATTTCACAATGGGAGCTGCCCCCAGGGTAGACTGTTCATAGAACCAATAATGTGTTTCAGAGGTAAAATGCTGATTGATTCAAAGGATTGAACTTGCATTTATACAGCATACATGGTGAAGGTACCAAGACCGCGGAATAAACTAACTAGGAGGTGCTAATTAGCAGTGTAAAAATACCTACTGAGAAAGAGCAAAAATAAACACTCGTATACAGTAAGACAGATAAAAGGTATAAATAGAGCAAGAGATCTTGCATTCTAAAGAATTTTGAAAATAATGGAAAATTTTAAAGAAATTACACAAAATTAAATGTTAAGTAGCTGAGAGTATTATTTCAAATGCTTTTTTTATAACCCCAGAGGAATGCTACTGGAATTTCACTAGGAGGTTGTATTGTTCAGCCTGTCCTTTTGGGTCTTTGTTAATCTTTAATTTTTTGAAGTTTGTATTTCACAATTTATGTTGATCCTTCTATTTCTTGAAAATTCATGTTGTAAATAAATATTTTTTTCTGCATAATAAAAATGCAGTGCAGTAAAAATCTTTGCTTTTGATCCAGAGGGGTTTTATGCAGTGACTGCATTTAATCGTATGACTTTATTTTAGTTTACCAGTATTGACAGAAACTAATATTTCCTTTTTACTGCAAAAGAATAAAGATATGTTTTGTAAATTCTGAAGCTAAGTTGGATGCATTAAAAGACATATTAAAAACAAAACAAAACACCCCATGGAGTGGTTATTCCAAATCTAAATAATATTCTTAGGACAATGCTTCCCAGGCTGGGGGATGAAGTGATTGAGAGCAGCACTGACAAGAAGGACTTAGGGATGCTGGTGGATAAAAACCTGGACATGAGCCAACAATGTGCGCTCACAGCCCAGAAGGCCAACCGCATCCTGGGCTTCATCAAAAGAAGCATGACCAACAGGTCAAGGGAGGTGATTCTGCCCCTCTGCTCTCATGAGAGCCCACCTGGAGTACTGCATCCAGCTCCGGAGCCCTCAGCACAGGAAAACATGCACCTGTTGGAGCAGGTCCAGAGTAGGGCCTCAAAGATGATCAGAGGGATGGAGAACCCCCCTTCTGAGGACAGGCTGAGAGAGCTGGGGTTGTTCAGCCTGGAGAAGGCTCCGGGGAAACCTTGTAGTAGCCTTCCAGTACTTAAAGAGGACCTACAGGAAAGATGTGGACAAATTTTTAGAAGGGCCTGTTGTGATAGGATAAGGAGCAATGGCTTTAAACTAAAAGAGCGTAGATTTACACAAGATATAAGTAAGAAATTTTTTTACAATGAGGGTGGTGAAACACTGGAACAGGCTGCCAAGAAAGGTGGTAGATGTGCCATCCCTGGAAACAGTCAAGGTCAGGTTGGATGAGGCTATAAGCAACCTAATGTAGTTGAAGATGTCCCTGCTCATTGCAGAGGAGGTTGGACGAGATGACCTTTAAAGGTCCCTTCCAATCCAAACTACTCTATGATTCTCTAATACTACATATAGGTAATCACATTACAACATTTTGTCTTAAAAACTTCATTTTATTCAGAATTTAAACATACTAGATAAAATACAGAATTTTAGGAGTGTGTGTTCACTTCTGTGAAAGTCTGTCAGGATTTCTAGAGCTAGACGTTGCAGTTTATTTGAATGTTGCTTTAGCTATTTACTAAGAAATTTCTAAGTCAGGCAGAGCACTTACGTGAGAGCTAGGTCTACAGATCTGACAATTTCACTTCCCATAAAGCTGACTGACTTAACGCATATTTCAAAAGCATTGACATCAGCTGATGCATTTTCTTTCACTGTTGCTCCATTTGAACATCTAGACCTTAGGGGAGGGTAGATCTTGCAAACTGCCTTGACCTCAGTCACTGCTTCTGTAATCCCTCAGAACCCTAGAAGAATTACACATTTTTCAGACTCCTGCTTGACAGTCAGGTTTAGAGCTAAGCACAACATTTTACATTTAAGCCTCTATCTGATAGCTTGGAACTCATTATCTTCAAAGTTGTGTACAGCCAGTGCAAACCTTGCACTTGATTCAGTTGTCCAAACAGTGGTGTCTGTTGCATGATCAGGCACAAAGATGTCTATATGGAACTGGCATACATGACACAAGATTTTGGAAACACTCATGCTTTCTGCAGTGCCAGGGAAGGTCAAACAATATAACAATATATGTATGTCAGGGCATCTCAAATGGCATTGAGCATTTATATTCAGGCTCGTCCTTAGGCATTATAGCTAATGCAAATGCCTGAGTGTAAGTGTCTAGTTCTGTAGCTGATCTCACCCCTTATTCCCTGTTGAATTTGAAGTCTGTTCTTATCACTCATTTATATTTATATATATGTAGATCCAAAAGGTTGTTTGTGAAAAAAAAAAAAAACAAAAAAAACCCACTTTGCCTTCTTACAGTCTTAGCAATCTAATCAAGATACAACAAATAGTTGTTGCTAACTCAAATTACAACAATATAAGGATATGTGGAAGGAGCAGTGGCTGGAGGAGGTGGCCACTCTCTTAACAGAATTTAACAAACAATACTAACACAAACTGCCCAGAGTAATAGAAAGAAGACTCACAAATACATTGACAACTGTTACAGACAAATTCCTTTTGATTTCTAATCCTTGTCTTTGGTGTTACAGTCATCCAATGTCCCTCTGGGTCCGGAGAGCAACAGTTTCCAAGGTCAAGCAAAATACGGTTCTGTGGGGTTATAGTGGAGTCAAACCAGCATGCTACAGCCATTGGCAGAAGTGTGATGATCGTCATCACCTTGGGCCAGGAGATCACTTGGGGCTCCTTGTGTGTGTTCAAAGAAAGAAAAATTCTTTATCACCACAATGTAATATTGAAAAAGAGACTGAACTATCAAAAGCAACATATTAAGTAACACTCAAAACTACTATTTCTTAGACTGGCAGTCCATTATAATTGTTGTGACATGAGATATACAAAAGAGATATAATCCAAGAAAGCAATGTAACAGAAAGAAATTATGATTCAGGATAATTGTCTCTCCAGAGTAAGAAATGAACTATCTGTAATACAAAGTGCCAGAAATCAATACCTAGCTTATCAAAAGTAAGCATGTTATTTAAATTTAAGAAACTATTTCAAGTGAGAATCCTGCAACACCACTGACAGGATATTTATATTTAGCTAAACATGTTAATTCAGTCAGGCACTTCATCCAAGTTCATGGAGTTTTAATAACATTAATGATTTTACTATATTTTCATTTAATTTCTTTAGTATTGGTTACCTTCAGATAAATTTTCCCCTTACATTCAATTTACTCTGTGTATTGTCAGTTAAAATCCTCGAGGATCATATAAAAAAGATTAACATTTTTAATACAATCTGTCCACAAAAGACATTTTGCTGGTTTCAAAAAAGCTGTAAAGAATATCACTTACAACATGACCTTTACCACCCGAAGAAGTTAAAGTTATAATGAGGTTTCCCATGCTATTTGCAGGAAGTGTTATAATCTTAAAGCAGTATATACACTTGAATTTTACTTGCATCATGCTATTTGGGATTCTGAGATGTCATTTTAAGACAAATTTTTCCTCATGACCTGCTTAATTACCAAAGGTTTAATTCAGTTTTTATTTCTGAGGTGTACTGAGTGATACTTGGTAATCAACAACCAATTTGACTCAAACTCTCTTCTAGGTTGGGTATCACAACCTAAAAAGTCTTTTCTTTCTTTGCTTGAACTGGCCTTTTCCACAGATTGGACTGAGTTGCTTTACTCCAGAATTCTGGTCAGGACAGGGAAAATGAAGTTTCGTGTCAGGGTTATGGCCTTAACAACATTTAAAACAGCCTGTTTTGCTACTGCAGAAAGAGTGAAAGCCTTTAACACATTTGGGCCCCCCAGGGGACTGTCACATTACGATCTGACGTGCTGTCTCCCTGCCAACTGAAGAACCAGATCTTGAAGTCATGACAGGTTCTTCTAACTGGCACTCACAGAAAGTGTCCTTTGACATGGGAAGATATTTTGGTATTTTTTTTATAATCATTCCCACTGTGCTGCCTGTGCAATAAAACTGTCTTCAAAAGATGTGTTCCATTATAATTTTCTCACAGAAACATCAATCAGCTACAAACAAATCAGCACAGAAAAATAGTCAAGCACAGTGAAATAAATCCCCAAGAAAAGCTTCCTGTTTTAATTGGTCATCTTATTATAAAATTCTCTGTGATCTATTTCAAGTCTGTGAACTCCTACTGATAGATGTGAAACCCTTACAGAGAGTCACTGGTGGATTATTCTAAAAGAGGATAAATATGTTCAATAATGTGTGTATTTGTTAATTGTCAATTTTATTTTCAACATGCATTTTTAAAAATACCTGAGCAAGAGACAAATAGAAAGACAAGCTAATATCTTTTATGTGTACTATTTGGGCATCCCAATAGTGAATATATTTACTGTGGTATTGATATGGCTGTAATATCTAAGTTCAGTCAGCAAATCCTAGTACAAGTCTTGCATGAAAACTAATTGCAACAGAAATAAGAATGGACCTTTCGTTTTGCGGAAAACTGAGGATTCTGCTTCAGGATGACCAACTACTGTGAATTTTGTTTAGAAACTTCTGCTTTGGAGAGATTTCAAAACTAGATTAACAATAAAAAAGCTGTTTTAAACTTTCATTTTATTAAGAAGGTATAGTTACTTTAAAAAACAATAATATAACGAGGGAAAATAATAATTCATCTTCCACTTTTGTAGTTTTGAGACTAAGTCAATTTGAGAACATTCAAATGAACTGAGATTTTTGATACAACTCTAATTTCTTCCAGATACCAGTCTTCCACTAAAAAGCACTGCAATTCAGCATAACTGACATGTTTTCTTTGGGTATTTATGCACAAATTAATTTTTGGTATCAGGCCTTTTTTGAGAGAATCTACCGACTTTCTTTCTTTTTTGTTTTCTTTTTTTTTTGGGGGGGGGGGGGAGGGGGTGGTGGCATGTGTGAAAACGTATTCATTAATAATTGAATAAAGAGCATTGATGAAAATACTGAAATACTTGATGAACAGTGCTCTAAAAAAGTCTTATTACTATGTACTGCTCTCTCTCACAGCTGCCCCTTTCACTCCTAATTATTAGCTTAAGGAAAAATCATCTTATCTACCTGCTCTCCTTGTAGATTGCTGGCTGTTGTACGCCTGTTCGGTGTCCCACTTTCTATTTATAGGCTTGGCTGTACTGTTTTCTCTTTCATTTTCTCCCAGTTTATCCCACCCTTCCTCTTTGTGGGAGTAGACTCCCAGATGTGTGGTAAGAAAGTACATTATTCCACGGGCTGGAGCTTAGATCTGTGCAGATCTGGGGATCAAACAAAGATGGAACTCTGTATTTGTAGGTGAATAATGAAATGACTGAGTATTGTGTTTGTATTTTTTGATTCATCACCTTTACTGTATGTTAGGTGTTCCTGTAGGAAATAATTAAAAAGAAAAAAAAAACAAACCCAAAACAGACCCACATACCCACATCTAATCTTTGAATGTTTTACCAAGTTAAGGTGTAAATCACATCCCCTTCCTCAGGGCTGTGCAAAAGCCCGAGAGTGTGATTAGATGATCTGCTGATCCGATGCTGAAGGTTGTGGCCCTGTTCATCTTCCCCTCACATCCAGCCATGAACTCTGTTCCCCTGATGATTTTCCTCCCTGAATTGGCTTCTTGTGTGATCAGATGTGCCAGTGCAATAAATTGGGAGCACAGTGGCTGAAAGTTTGGGAAAGGGAGACCAGGACAATCCCTATGATCTGCAGCTAGGCGTAAGACCACTTATCTTGTACTATCAATTCTGATCCATATTTTAGGGACAGGTAACTTTCTGATCTCAGTTGCAAATGTCCCACCTTATGTAAGATAACAAAAGTCATTGGTGCACTCCACAGTTACTGTAATTCCTTACCTCTAAATGTAAAAAAAAGTATCTTGCTGGGGTCCTGCTTCCAGGACTATTTAAATTTTTACTATTTAGGTTTCTATGAACACTTGATCCAGTGGTGGAGGGATGATTTTATTTTACTTTTCCTCCACAAATTTTATACCAATATTCACGTCTCACTGAGAATATTGGAGTTTTTACAGCATATTAAAAATATATTTTGGCCCAGCACATGCATCGTTAATTTAGTTCTGTTTTCATCATGTTGTCGCTTTTAAATCTCCACTTTTGTGCTTTAAAGAAATTGGAGATAACTATGGGAATAACAGAGAAAATTTAGTTCTTTAGAATATGTAATACCAATAAAATAATTTTTTATAGTTAAAGGAATGTAAGATGTTGCTGTTGATTTTGCTATAAAACAGCTTAAGATATTAGATTCCCACCAATTGATGAGTACTTCCAAGGACCAGGTTAGAAAAACCTAGAGCATGTCTCTTCTACTCCTCTTGGGATTCTCTCTGAGTTTCATAATATTTACAACAGACTTGAACATTTGGCCTACCAGATGTTCATTCTTGATTGAGCCACAGAAGACTATGCACAAGTAGTACCTGCTGGTGTCCTTGTATGCATTGTCTGGATGCATGGTTAGGTTTAATCAACATAAATAAATGATTCAGAGGGAATTAGTAAATCCAGAGAAGCTACTGGGAATTATTTCTGGGGATTTTACATATGCATTATATTGGTAGTGCACTGGGCCTTTAAATACTGTTGCTATATAAATGAAATATTATTGGCAATATCTTTGACAGTGAAATACAGTTTTCCACCCCCAAAAAAGGAGATTAAAAGAAGGTCCCTTTTCTGTAAGCATTTTTCAGAGAATCTTGAAGGAAACAGGTAGCAGAAATCTCTAAGTTTATCACAAACTCTGTTGGGTTCACTCATTCCCCCCCCCCAAATCATTATTTCTTTCATTAAAATTTCAGCCCAGTACCATTTCCATACATTTAGATATAGATAAATATTCTTTTTCTGTTGCTGGATTTCAAAAAACAAAACAAAAGGAAAACAAAACAAAACAAAAGGAACACAAAACAAAACTATTTATTTTATGAGAAATACGAAAAACCATTAAACTTTATTAAGTGGTTATTTCTATGTAACTTTTATTCACATAATTTCACTATGGATATCTTTTCTGACTATTCTGCCAGTTCCTACAAAGTTAGATATATACTATGTAGTCGATATGTACTTATAGAGGAAACATAAAACCAAAATAATTCAAAAGGTAGCAACATGTTATTATGGTTCACTGTGGAAATTTTGAAATCTAGCTCTGAGGGGAAAAAACCAAAATGAGACTCAATAACCAATATCACAAAGATGTAGTTTTTAGAAAGTGTTGACTTTTTATAGGATTTTCAGTTATTTCATGAAAAAGAAAAGGGCATTTTAAGTAGGTTTAGCAAATTCGTACAATCTCTTCTCTCTCAATAAATAGTAAAGTGAGCACTCTTTTGGACATGAACGTTAGGACTTATCTAACTCTAGATATTTAAGACATAGAAATCTAGATCTGAGTTAGTAACTCAATAACCCTTTATATTATTTGCAGAAAAAAAAATGTGATTTGGTCATGCTTCAGCTAGCCTATTTTAGACACCTCCATCTTTAAAATGACATGAATCTTATTGTAGAAGACAACTATTCAGCTGCCACTGCATGTCTAGAGATCTCAAAAGTCTTTACTTGCCTGTGAAGAGACAGCTAACTGAATCAGGTGTCTACTTCTGAGTAGGAGAAAGTCTCCAAGTAATTTGATTGTTTCCAAACTTGAGTAAAAATTATGACATGCCTAAAGCTTAATTTATCTTAATCCTCTAACTGTCTTCAAAAGTCAGAAAGTTATGATATCATAGGAAAAACTGAAACATGTTGGGATAACTCACATGCCTGGAGGATCATGATGGATGGCTATAGGCTCTTTTGTAGAGGAAGACAGGGAAGAAGAGGAGGACTATCACTCTGTGTCACACTCTGTGTTAAGGAGAACCTTGAATCTACAGAAGGCAACTACGACGATTGTGGAAACCCTACTTAATGCCTTTGGGTCAAGATTAGAGGGTTTGTCTCGAGGAGGGATCTTACAGTAGGCATCTGCTACCGACCTCCAAACCAAGACAAAATGGTCAATGAAACAATATTGGGGTCACTTAAGCAGCTTTGGGTCAACAAAACCTGGTTTGTATGGTGACTTCAACTACCCAGACATTTATTGGAAGAACAATACAGCAGCTCATATGCCATCTATCAAGTTCTTGGAATGTGTAGAGAAATCATGCTTGTCAAACCTGATCACCTTCTATGACAAAGTAACCTGCTCAGCTGATGTGGGATGGGCAGTAAACATTGTCTATCTGGATTTTTCCAAGGCTTTCAATACAGTTCCCCACAGCCTCTTCCTAGAGAAACTGATGTGTTTCGGTCTAGCCAAGTAGTCTGTGCGGTGAATGGGGAGCTGACTGACAGGCTGCACCCACAGAAAATAGCTCCTTTTCAAACTATCAAACTGCCAGAAGTGGGGTCCCCCAGGGATTGATATTGGGCCCAAAGCTGTTTAACAATTGGACACAAGAGGAAAATTTTTCACAATGAGAACAGTCATGCATTGGAATAATCTTGCCAGGGAAGTGGTAGTTTTCCCATTACTGGAGACTTTTAAAATTCAGCTGGACAGAGTGCTGGCCCACCTTGTCTAGACTGTACTCTTGTCAAGAAAATTTGGGCCAGGTTATCCTTGAGGTCCATTCCAATGAGGTATTCTATAATTCTATGGTTTCATGTGAGTAGAGTCAAATGGGCATATAATAATCCTTTCTAAATTCTTTGATTACTACTGCAGACAATTTTTTAATTTTTCTCAGAAGCAATGGAGTTTGGATCAAAAGTCAAAAGGGACAGAGGAAAACTAAAGAAGACATAGTTAAGGCTTACCTGCATGTCTGTAAGGATTCCTACAGACTGCTTTACCAGTGGTATAAGTTCAACCAGAATTTATAAATGTTTTTCAAGCACCATTTACAAGATACTCTGTCCCACTCCTCAATCCTTGATGTCAATAAACTATCTTCCTTTTGAAAAATTCCACAGATATTGTTGTAGGTCTTTTTAAAAAACAATTCTCCTCACCTATCCTACCATTTCTCAGTCTTTTTCATGTTCTAATCATGATTATTACTGAGGTTTATCACTTGAAACCATCACTCCCAATCTATTTTTAATTGATGGTGTTTTTTAAAAACTATAAAGAAACACTGAAAGGAAAATGAAACACAGTGATTTTCATTTTCAAGTTATTAGGAAAAAATCTGTATGTACTGTGAAAGCTGTGCCAAATCCCTCACTTTGTGTGGCTTACGTACACAACCTAGAGTAAAACTGTACAGGCTTTGAAAACTGTAAACAACAGACTCTGTGGGCAGCCATAGAAGTCAGAGGAAGTCAGAAATAAAAAACAAAACAAAACAAAACAAACAAATAACAAAAACAAAACAAAAGAAAACAGAAGAAAAACCTGACAAGCTTATCTTAATAATCCTCATTTTTTCCACCCAAAGAGACTTAACACTTAAAAGAGAGCTTGTGGGACAAATTATTTACCTATAAAAAGATTTCTGACTATTGTGGACGTGGATGGCAATTCATTATTTCTTTGGGTATCTACTGACTCTTTTTCCTAATTGTATTTCTTTAGTAGGTTTTCCAGAGATTCTCTCCAGTCCCTCTCTAACAAAACAAATGAGAAAAAGTCCTTCTCCAAATGCTGCTGTAGTTTATATAAGGATTTCTTTGCTTGGCAGGAAATTCACAGCCTTTCCTTTTTTCATCTTTTTTCTCCGAAAAAAAAAACAAACAACCCACAACTGAGAAAAGATAGTTAAGCACAAGCAGATAATGCAGTCAGAAAGCAATCTTTCAAAAACAGAAGGGGCTGGACACATTTCTCCTGGATGACTAGATATTTTTGGCAGTTGTGTGTGCCCCTTTCACCCTTATTTAAATGCAGTCCTACCTTACCACTGAAAAGTTTAGAAAGGAATTAAAATATACTTGCCAAAAACCATATGATAAACTAGAAAATAACAGCCAACTTGATGGGCACAATTTTCAAGACCTTGGAAGACAGGAAACAAATTCACCAGAAGGGACATTACACGTTATCAAAATCTTTCTTGTGCTCTGGATATTGCCAGAGAACTGAGATGAGTTTTGGATTCACAAATGAAACATGACATAATCTTGTTTTGCATGGGCTTGCTTTCTGTAGTTTAAAGTTTTACACAGCTTGGCTTCATGAAGTAAAATGTTGATTGAAAATATTTGTGACAGTTGTGAGTTGTTAACAAAGTTGCTATTAAAGTACTTCAATGAAATGTTGCTACTTTAAATGCTAGGTACCAAATTGTTTGGAGCATACAACAGCATTTGCAGACACTCAACTGTATGTGTGAGCTCACATTCCTTTAAATGAGTCACTTTTCCTGACTGACACCTCATTTAATCAGTTGAAACACTTGACTTAGTTACTGGATGAAAAAATAAAGCCAAATGTGAATTTATATTCCTATAGTCCGTGACGGTCAAAAATCCATTTTACTTGTCAGAATTTGCAGAGTATGAAAAAGCCATTTAAAATCTGTTAACCCTTGTGAAAATTAGTAATTAAGAAGAGAAACTATTCTGAGTGAAGAAAAATATTGTAGCAATATTTTGCTACAATATTTTGTAACCACAGCTATGTGAGGGGTTTTTCTTTGTTTTATTTATTACAGTTTATTGCTTTCTCAGGGTATCTGAGCCTGTTGTTACAGTGGGATAAGTCTAATACAAATAAAAAACGGATGTTTAAATACAAGGCATTAATATTTATAAAGATATTTTCACAGATTTTGCTATGGATTTCTCCTGCATTCAATGATAAACTTTGCAGATTTTCTTGTCTTTGGACATAATAGAGCTTTAATCTACTCCAGCTAAACATATGTTTATTAAATTATCATTGCATATTTCCCAAGCTCTTCTACACTAATTATGCATTAAGAAAGCATCCATAATTCAATCATTGCACACATTGTGTAGGAGCAAAAAATTCAAATAAAAGAGTCTGATCTATTACATGAACCCTGTATCTCCAACAGATAGAAAATGTATTTCTATCACTCTGTCTTCCTTCATTTCCTTTTGTCCTTTTTGGCTAAAATAACTACAGAAGTTTTTAAAGGAAACTAAAGAATAAGAATTTCAGCTGTTTACTGGGCAAGGTTAAAAATCTGCCTGGGGTGCAGTTGAAAGCAATTTAATATCCTTGTAGGTTAAATGTGCATAACTAATCTGACAGTGCTACATGCTGTGCCATAAAGTATGCATACTAGATGTAGACTGGGAGATAATGGTTTGGAATCTGTGCCTAGCTGTCATAGAGCATATCACCATTCTACAAAACTGCTCGTAAGACACACACTCACACAATGAATTATTGTTAGCTACTAAATTGGAATGAAAAAAATGGGAGTCCAAGAAGATTTTTTTCCTTTTCTTCCCACTATCCAAAATTCTCTGAAAATAAATAAAAAATATCAAATGCAATTAAAGCGTACTTATTCTGAAATCAGAAAGGATTTTTTATTTCATACATCTGCAAAATGAATATTGAAGTCCTGATTTATATCCATTTTACAGATCTGATAACTCAAAGTGAAGATTCAGAAACACTTGAATTCTGAGGTGTGGAGTCAAAGAGTCATATCAAAGCTCCTTTTCAAGTTAATGGAAGACGTTTCCAGCTAGTGATTCATTCAGTTTTAAAGTAGATAAATGACATGAATTGCCCTGACGATACAGCTGGACTCATTATAGACAATTATTAGAATGTGAGCTTTGCCTAGATACTTATTTTCTAGATGCTGGAGTTAGATGAGGTGATTCCTGCTTTAAGTCTTTTTCCTTCCCACATGTAAAACATGTGGGTTTGTAAATCTAAGATTAAGGGTTTGATTTGTTTTTGGTTTTTTTTTTTGGCAAACATAAGATTTAATTTTTCTTTTTTTTTATAGCAAGTAACATGAATTTTAAAGTCTAACACTGGAAACACCCTAACATTTCTATACTCCTAAGAGTTGAGTGTTCTTTTGCAAGCCACCTCATATATTCTATTTTTACAGTATTTCTTTCTGGTAGACTTGCACCAAAGAAAATATAAGCTGAAAGTTCCACACAAAAAAAACCCAAACATAATAGATGAAAACCAAAACAAACAACCAAAAAACCCCCACCCAAACCTCACTGAAAAACAATATTAATGCAACATTTTAATATTTAAAAAAAAATGGAAAAAATTCAGGTGACGAGTCACAAAACCAAAACATATATCATGTCTATATTATATTAAAAACAGTATCAAGAGCATCCATAGTTATAATAAAGCTCACTTTATAAGCTTGGCAACAAAAGATCTTTAAGTTAACAACCAAAGACAACTCAAGTTCAAAGACATTATGTATTCCAACTGTTGGAAATAAACATAACATTTCATGAAATTGGTGTTCCATGTGAAAAAAAAGCACATAACAAAAGAAGTATTGTCATTGTAAGACTGGGCTAAAGGGCTATGACGGCTGGAGCATGTGCATAAAAGCATCCGGTTGTGAAATTGAATGCTTTGTTATATTTCATTTCAGTATTAAATAACCCTTTGCAGTGGCTGCCTGAGTTAAGCAGAACAAAATTTGTGGCATCTCAAAAAAAGATGAGATTTCAAGGAGATGAGACTGAACGATACTGTGACTAGTGTGTATAAAACCATGTTCCAAGAATGGGAAAGTTTGTTTCCACTTTCTTATTCATTATTTCTATTAGAGGTATAAATTAAAAGTAATTTATGAACTAACATTCTCCGAAGCACTGCTTTAATTATTGAGAACCTACTGACATTATCGTGTTTTTATGTAAACTTTTGGTTCAGCTAAAATACCACAATAATAACAGAATATATTGATGAACCATAGTCATACTGGCAGTTAACCCCGTGGACTAACTTTAATAGGCTCTGTTTATGCTTTTTATAATCAGGGAGTTCCACTTGTCTTTCCATGCCTTTTCAGTTTATGACTTAATTACTGTATATCCTATTATATTAATAAACCTTTTATCTTTATCAATATTTCACAGTTCGCTATTTAGTTTTTTCAACTTCTTACATGAATAACTATGTGTTCGTTAGTTCTGCTTTTTCATTATTTATAACATGGATTCCATGAGTTGTTAGATGGTTAGACAGAGCTAGTCCATCTGATTTTGATGCCTAATTTAGGAAGGGAGATTCTGCCTCTCCAACACCTTCGGAACAATCTGGTTACTCTCCATTGCTTATACTAAGAATTTGGGTACCCTCTGTGCACGTGTTGGTTCAGGTAGGCTATATCTAAGCCAGCAAATTAGACACTGCCCGCAAATGTTCTTGTGCACTGGATCCTACTGCTTGATAACACTAAGCCATTAAAATGATCTTCAGGTACAGCTCTGCCCCACACTAGGCAGTATTTACCCAAGAAGTTACAGGATATGATTTGGGAGCTGGCATAGGTCAGGTACCATTTCCAAAGTACCATTTGCAAGCAGTACAAATTATTTTGTTTTGCAAAATAATGGTGCTTAATAGTATGAATGTTTCTTTTTTTTTTTATGCTAGCCACATAACAGTCTCAGGCATATTTATTTTACTAGTATAAATGTCAATTTATGTATCTAAATGGGTGTAAAAATGCGTTACTACATATATTCATGTGTTATTGCCTGGTGACTAGGTCTCTGCTCACAGTTCATTCATGTGAATGGCATGTTCACATTTACATATACACATATTCTCTACCTTGCAGAGACCATTAAAAAATATCAACATTGTCATCAAGGCGCCAGGTTTATCATGTCTACAGAGTATAGAGATCCAAAAGAGAAAAATGGATGAGTGATTATAATTGTTGTTATTTCTTTAAATTGAAGTGTTTACAAATTGAGGAATATGGAAGTGATGTGTTGAAGAATTTTCCTTTGACTATATTCCTGTAAACATGGAAGTCTTGATTTTCAGAATAAGCTGATAGTCTAAAAGTAACCTAGCTGATACTAGAAGACTTGTAGTCTTTACTATCATCTCAGTGTTAACACATTTAACAATTAAATAGCCATATACGTCAACTTGAATTTTATCTCACACCTCTGGATTTAAAAATTATTAAAAATAAGTCCTATTTTATTCAACAGTTAAATTAATATTGTGGAAAAGAATAATTAGAGAAATTAGTATTGATATATACATAGCTAAACAGTGGCTTCTACATGATGAAGACTTCTTTAAACAGAGATTATAAATCAAAACTTAAAAGCGGGTTACACTAAGTACTCTAGTATGACAAAATCTGTCTCTGAAGCTTAAAAATATTTCTCTGAAGTAGAAAATACATCTTTCACATAATGTTTATTTTAAATGGTCATAATGACTTTTGCCTACTTATAGTTCTATAAAGATGGATATTGTTGATATTTTTATATTGTTTTAAAAGTTATTATTACAGATTTTATTAGTATTACTGTTCAGATTATAACCTCAAATATCAGTATGAAATATTTAGATTATTTAGATATTTGATGGGGAAGTGTATTGGATGTATAGAGGAAATGTTTTCTGTAGGTCTATAGGAAGCAAATGAACCACAAATGCAAAGAAACACATGTTGGAAAGAATAAAAATATTCTATGAAATAAAAATAGGGAGAAAGACTGTTTACCTTGACATTCAGGTAGGTGTACGATAAATACTAGACATTTCTTTTGGAAGGGGCAAGAGGGAGCACTCCATACAATTATTTCTAGAAGCTAGATTATATGAATGACTTTACATGGGGCAAAACACATGTAGATAAAAGAGGACAGAATATTAATATTTGGCATAGTATACATAGTGTTGTAAATAAAATTTCCTCTGTAGCTTTGAAGTAAATTCTCAAAATACACTTTACTTCTCCCACTTCTACTAAACAAGGCCTTGACTAATCAGATTCTTTGTTGCCACAATTCTTCCTATATTTGAAAGTACAAGATTCTATCTCAAAACATAATCAAAGCAAACAAGGTAAGTCTGGATCAGCAGTAATCTAAATCCTGCAAAACCTTTAAGTGTTCTAGCATGAATATATTGGTGAGGCAAAGAAAGACATTCCAGACCATGCACTCTTTTTGCATGCATTTATAACACAAAATAAGAACAGGGATTGCAGGAGCAGATCCTTGAATAAGAGTCCCATCATAAACCTTGGAAAATTGGGTTAAATGAAAAGTCTGATACAGGTATGTTTTAAAAGTGAGGTTTGTAGCACTGTGCTAATGCTTCATAATACTTTTCTGGTTTATTGTCTGTTTAATAGTTCCTGCAAAATTAGGAACAGTGATCTGTTGTTTTTTTTTTTCTTGTGTTCTTTGTATATCACAATATTATGATGCTTTTATTGTACTGACAGATACAATAGTAAGCAATTAAGAACATTTAATAGTTGGTGATTGAATCTATATGCTTATGAAAATATGATAACTATCAAGAAGAAAAACTTGAAGGTCTTTGAAATGCCTGGTACTACTGGAAAATAAAATCGGCAATTTATGTAAATATACTTAGAAAGCAATATGCTATAGGTTGTTTTCTAGTCAAGAGTATGAATTTGAGCAAAAGGGACAATCTTTAACTGTATGGGTGTCGGAAACCTCCAGTAGTGAAATAGCTGTGACTCCATCATGCTGGTGCTATTGCTGTGTATGGCGGAAGTCCACAGGCACGCACAACACATTGGCCTGCTTGTAAGTCTTATTCCAACTGCTGATACATAGAGTAGGATCCAGTCGCTGAGTTATTCAAAGTTGTTTGAATGACTTTGCTCTGTGCTTGATAAAAACTTTCTGCCTTGGTGCTTTTGAAAGCTAATACAGGAGGTCATCTGTACCACAGGCAGTACAGAAAAGCTCCTGCTGCCTTTTCATGTAGCTTAACAAATATAGTATTTATGAAATGCTGGAATGAAATCAACATATCATCAAGACATGCTTGCAATAGCTGAAGAAACCTTCAGGGAATGTTACTGGATATAGCACCTTTAAAATGGCAACTTCTAAATTAAACTTTTCCTACAGGAGGTATCTTCATCGCAGTATGCTGGCATTCTCACTTTTGTTTCTTAACTGCATGGTCACTGACATTCTAGGTTTTCTGAGAGAGGGTTGTGTTGTGGGTATTTTTTTTTACAATTGTATCACAAAAATTAACTACTCCAGGAAAAAATATGTCTGTGATAGAGCTTAACATTTGTACATCATTATCTCTAACTGCCACTCTAAAAGAAAATAACACACTCAATAAGGAAAATACTATATTACCCTAAACACAATAATAGCTCAAAAGAGATACAAGGTTCTAAATATGCATACACATTCACTGGTCTTGAGAAACGCTGATTTGTTTCATCACACGGGCAAAGCATGTAGCACTAAGCCATGGAATCTAAAATCAATAATGAAGAAAATCATTCCTACCTCATTTTAGTAGGAAAGTGAATAGATAGAATCACAGAATGGTTTGGGTTGGAATGGACCTGAAAGATCATCTACTTCAACACCCCTGTCATGGGCAGGGACACCTCCCACTAGAACAGGTTGCTCAAAGTCCCATTCAGCCGGCCTTGAACACTTCCAGGGATGAAGCATACACAGCTTCTCCGGGCACCCTGTTCCAGCGTCTCTCCACCCTCACAGTAAAGAATTTATTTCTGTTATCCAATCTAAATTTCTCGTCTTTCAGTTTAAAACT
>JAHREE010000279.1:20101490-20179873 GCA_033628505.1 Tringa tobata | reverse complement strand
AGATTTTCAAGACCCGCCTGGATGCAGTCCTGAGTGGCATGATCTGACATGATCTGGGTGATCTGGGTGGTCCTGCTTCAGCAGGGGAGTTGGACTGGATGATCTCTATGGTCCCTTCCAACTCTAAAAATTCAGTGAAATTCAGTGAAATTCTTGTATGCTCCCCTTAAGTACTGGAAGACCACTATAAGGTCTCCACGCAGCCTCCTCTTCTCCAACTCCAACTCCAACTCCAACTCCAACTCCAACTCCAACTGTATCAGCTTGTCTTCATAGAAGACGTGCTGTAGCCATCCTCATGACCCTTCTCCGGACCCACTCCAACCGATCCCATGTCCTTCTGTTGGAGGCCCCAGAAATGGATGCAGTACTCCAGGTGGAGTCTCATGAGAGCAGAGTAAAGGAGGGGAATCATCTCCCTCAACTTCTGGTGGCACTTCTTTTAATGCAGCCCAGTATGGCTTTTTGGGCTGTGAGCATGTTGAGCTTCTCATCCACCACCATCCCCAAATCCTTCTCCTCAGGGTTGCTCTCAATCCATTCTCTGCCCAGCCTTTATTTGTGTATGGGATTGCCCAACCAATATGCAGGACCTTGCGCTTGTCCATGTTGAACTTCATGAGGTTTGCACAGGCCCACCTCCCAAGCCTGTCCAGGTTCCTCTGGATGGCATCCCTCCTCTCCGGTGTGTGAACTGCACCACACAGCTTAGTGTCATCATCAAACTTGGTAAGGGTGCACTCAATCCCAGTGTACATTGCCAAGAAAGATCTTAAACAGCGTCGGTCCCAATACTGACCGCTGAGGAATGCCACTTCTTGCTGGTCTCCACACAGACATTGAGCTGTTGATTGCAACTCGTTGAGTGCAACCATCCAGCCAATTTCTTTTCCACTGAGTGATCTGTCAAATCCACATCTCACAAATTTAGAGACAAAGATGTCATGTGGAAGAGTGTCAAGTACTTTGCCCAAGTCCAGGTGGATGATGTCAGTTCTTCCGTTATTCACCAATGCTGTAACATTGTCATAGAAGGCCATGAAATTTGTCAAGCATGATTTGCCTTTAGTGCAGCCATGTTGACTGTCACCAATAATCTCCTTATTTTGCATATGCCTTAGCACAGTTTCCAGGAGGATCTGCTCCATGATCTTGTCAGCACAGAGGTAAGACTGACCAGCCTGTCATTCCCCAGGTCTTTCTTTTTTCCCTTTTTAAAAATAGGGGCTATGTTTCCTCTTCCTATGTATGGCAGAAACTCCACTGGACTGCTACGACTTCTCAAATATAATGGATAGTGGCTTGGCAACTTCATCTGCCAGTTCCCCCAGGGACCACAGATGCATCTCTTCAGGTCTCATGGATTTGTGCACCTTCAGGTTCTTTAGATGGTCTCGAACCTGATCTTCTCCTACAGTGGGCAGTTCTTCATTCTTCCAGTCCCTGTCTTTCCCTTCTGTGACTTGGGTGGTGTGGCTAGAGCACTTACTATTGAACACCATGGCAAAAAATCATTGAGTACCTCAGCCTTCTCCATATTCCATGTGGCCAGGTCTCCCATTTCCTTCCAGAGAGGGTCCACATTTTCTGTAGTCTTCAGAAGTACCTGTAGAACCTTTTCTTTTTGCCCTTGATGTCCCTGGTCAGATTTAACTCTATCTGGGCTTTAGCTTTCCTAACCTGATCCCTGGCTGCTCAGCCATTTTTCTCCCAGGCTTCTACCCTCTGTAGGCTTCCTTCTTCTGTTGGAGTTTCTCCAGGAGCTTCTTATTCATCCATGCAGTCCTCCTGGTGTTTTTGCCTGACTCCCTCTTTGTTGGGATGCATCGCTCATGATCTTGGAGGAGGCGATCCTTGAGTATTAACCAGTTTTCTTGGGCTCCTCTTCCCTCCAGGGCTTTATCCCATAGTACTAAAACAAGCAGATCCCTGAAAAGGCCAAAGCTTGCTCTCCACATTAGTGAGCTTGCTGTATGCCCTTCTCATTGATCTAAGGATCTTGAACTCCACCATCTCACAGTGACTGCAGCCAAGGTTGCCCTTGAGCTTCACATTTCCTACCAGCCCCTCCTTGTTGCTAAGAAGGTCCAGCATAGCAACCCTCCTCTTTGGCTCCTCTATCACTTGGAAAAGGAAGTTATCATCAACGCATTTCAGGAACTTCCTGGATTGCTTGCGACCCTCTATGTTGTCCTTCCAGCAAATATCGGGGTGGTTGAAGTTCCCTGTGAGGACCACGGCTTGTGAATATGAGGCTGCTCCTATCTGTCTATAGAGGGCCTCATCTGCTCAGTCTTCCTGGTCAGGTGACCCCCACTGTAATTTCCTCTGTCCCTGCCCTCCCTTGAATCCTAACTCATAAACTCTTGGTTAGGTCCTCATCCATCTCCAGGTGGAGCTCTATGCACTCCAGCTGCTCTTTGACATAGAGTGTGACACCCCTTCCTCGTCTCCCCTGCCTGTCCTTCCTAAAGACCCTGTAGCCTTCTATTCCATCACTCCTGTCACAGGAGCCATCCCACCACATCTCTGCGATGCCTGTAAGATCACAGCCGTGCAGCTTGTGCAATTCTCTAACTCCTCTTTTTTATTCCTCATGCTACGTGTGTTTGCGTAGAGGCATTTAATTTGGGTCCCTGACGAAGCTAATTTACTGGCTGGAGTGGCTGGATTTGCAACAGAAACTGGTAAATTAAAGTCAGAAGTGTGCTGATGCAAACAAATTTTCCTTTTCCTAATTTAGTTCAGGGAAACTGAGACTCATAGAAACTGTTCATGCATTTTTTTTCCTGAATGACTAAAATTGGCCATCACCATTAGAACAATTAAAAAAAAAAGAAAACATATAGCTCACTCTGGCTCTGAATTAAATTTATAGGGCTTGTCCTCTTTATGATGATTTTTTTTCCTCTGTGGTGATCAATAACTAGAACTGGCAGCATTCTTTGTCATCTGCTCGGATTTTCTGCCTCTAGAACAAGAGTCTTTTGAGGATGCATCCATCTGTAAGTTGCATGAAAATTCAGGAATTCTTCCAATTCATTTCTTTTATTCCCATGGAAGAATAATTAGCTGCTTTATAGTGGTGCAAAATGGCTTAATACAGTAGTATGCAGTATCCTGCAATAAGTGAATTCTTGCAGTATACTGACCTTGTATGAACCTGTCATTTAGATCCAGGAAAGCAATGACTTTTACTCTCAGTGAAATATCTTGCTCTTGGTGCTTTTTAAGTCATGTTTAAGATACTTCTGAAACTGGGATAAAAAGGACTTTTGCTTTGGGATTCTTTATAAATACATTAGTTCTCTGATGGGTGAACATTTCAAAGTGGGTTTGAAAAATCTGTTTTTTCTCTATCCAGGAAGAAAGAAGCTTTGTTTTTCATTAAAATCTATGTCTTTTCTCAGAACATTCCTCTTCCTTGCTGCAATCAAAATCTTAATATAATTTGGATCTTGTTATGTGTTAGGGAAAAGTACCTCCACCTTATTATAAAAATTTTGAACGGTACTCTTTCAAACAGTGGACTACATTAAGATTTCTTTCCATTTATCAGTAAAGTATCGAGGAAGATTTGGGCTAACTAATGAATGACAGATATAGCATCTTACTAAGATAAAATTGTAGTTAATTGAGGAACATAATATTTGCTATATAACACAGCAACAGGATATTAAAGATGTTTTGTTGCCAGGCCTTTTGACAAATCACTTGTAAGGTCTATTTGTTACAATAATAATGGATAAGTGATATATGCTTAATACAAAGATAAAGGAGTTTTATAGAATTTAATTTCTGTTAACTATAAACATCCTCACTCTTAAAAAAATCAAAATTATTTGTACCAGTTGCTGTTGCCATTATGAAACATGCCAAAAAAATTGACAGACATAAGATCTGTCCATCATGAAGAAGCATTTTTAAAATTCCACCATATAATTTTTTTTCTTCAGGATTACAAAGTGTTACAGAGGGCTTTTTACTTCATAAACTGTCAGAATAAATATGAACTGTTAAGAACTTCAGTACATGAGTACTGTCTCTTGAGATCTTATTCATTAGTGAAGGAAGCTGCAAAATTTTTTATGAAAGAAAATAAGCATACCAAAATCCACAAACTGAGAGCACATATGAAAAGTTTCATTAAGCTTGGAAACAGCACTAATTTTTTTGCATTGTGCCTGTACACCAGCATATCTGAGAATGCAAACATCCTCAGAAAAGATTGAATTTTTTGTTGATCTATCTGATATTTTACACCTTTGGGAGAAGATTAACACAGCTTAAAAGATGCTATGAAGTACGAACCATCTGACTATAAAAATTCTTTGTGTGAGTATTCTTGCCTAATGCAAACACAGAATAAAACAATGTATACGGAATTCAAGCAAAGGACGACTTAAGTGTCATATCAGTTACAGCAGTCAGTAATGGGAAGAAAAAATACCACAGAATTAATAATTAAATTAATAATCAATTAATTAGTTAATAATTAAATTTCACAATTTATTTTTCTTGATATGTAGTTTTGAATATAACTTGTCTTAAAACTTGTCCTACAACTTCGAAGCAAAAGTGAAAACAGCACTGATTATTAAAACTCATGTTCTTTACATGTTTTTTTTATACTGGAAAGGAATTCATCTTAACAGAAAAATAATGCTTGGAAACAGTTGGTAACAATATCTTCTATACAGGTGCAATCTACAGTTCAATGTTTTTACTCTACATTACATTTAATCTGGTCATTTTTATTGAATGTGCTCATCTTGCAAATGATTCAAGGCTGTCCAGAAGGACAGTCATTGGTTCACACTCTAACATCTCTGTTAAGGCCATTTGAAATGCACCTGGAGTGACATTTTTGATTACATTTACTTACAAAAAACTCTAGCTTGTAAGAAATAGGATGACTGTCCACAGTGAACCAAACAGCAGTCACTGGCAGTAAACAAGGCATTCACTTGAAATCCATGCTAAAGCTCAAAACCAAAGTATTGGTGAAAATTAAGCTTTAGTAACCATATTAAAATTACTATTGAAGTTGAATAAGTCTTTGAAATATATCTCATATCAATTTAAAAATTATTTGATTTGTTTGAAAGGCACTACTTGTAACTAATTTTAATTTTCTATTTAGAGTGATTGGTTCTTAATTTCTGTGAATCAAGCCTGAGGAAAGACACTTTCCAAAGAGAAATATATATTAATTCTAGTAAAATATGTTAATATATTTTAACACTTCCTAATCTATTTCCCTGGAAAATATATTTGTAATTCTAGTATTTCCTTCAAAACCCAACATTTTGCAGTAACACCTCCTTGGCTTTTTGGACTTTTTCAATCTGTTTAGAATGGATCAAATTAATAAAACTTTTTACTGGAAATTTTCCTGTCTTGCCATTAACTTAATTTCTAGATCATTAATGAAAATAAATAACTACATGAAACAAGTATGTATCCTCGAAATATTTTATTATTAATCTTTTGTTATACTGAAAATTGATCATTTTTAGGGTTTTCTTTGTGCTTTAAGTATTCTATATAGCTCTTGACATGTAAGAATTTTGTAAACTTCGTCTACGTTTATTCATATCTGTAACACTTTCTTGTGTGACACTTTGTCAAAAGCATTTTGGAAGTCTATATAAATTAAGTAGCCAGTTTTGCCTTTACCTAGTATTATGTTGACAGGTTCTAGGAATTCTAACAGACTGATGTAATATGATTCCCCTTTGTAGAAACTATAGTGATAAATTCCCTTTGAAAGCTCAAATATTCTGAAGTATAATTGAAGTAGAATAAAAAGTTGACAACAGATCTTTTTAATAAGACTAAAAGAACTTTCATTTTTTTCATTAGTAGATTCCTTAGAGGTAATTAAGAAACTACCATGTATAAATTGGAATGCTCCCAAGCTAGTTTAGCATACTGAAATAATACACTACAAAAAAGTGAAAGTGTAATAACAGGATTTTCCCAGTTTCTTATAAAATATCGTATTTTGTCACAGGTAAGCTTCCCCCCCCCACCCCAATGTCTATCTTTAAATCCTTAACATTTAAAGACCATTTTAGAATGGATTTAAAAGCTTTCTAGGAAATTTCAAGATGAAAAAAAGGCACATCGCATTGCTCATCATAAAGAAAATAGTATTTATGGCATAGTCACTTGGATTTCATAGAGAAAAAAAGAAGAAAAAGGAAAAAAAAAAAAAGATGTTATTACTTTCTATCTAAGTCTATACTTCTGAAATATTGATAGATTTGTTCTAATATTCCACAATGACAATCTGGAACTGCTTCTGAATACCTTCTCCAGACAACTTCAGCTGTAAACTAAAAACTGTTATCTGGAAATAAGAAAAAAAGAGGAACATCTTATGAAGTTATTACATATAAATGAGGCATGAAGAATACATATGAAAGAAAAAAAACCCCACACATTAATGACGCTCAAAGTGGACAGAACAACAATAAAAATTCCTACACTTCCATAGAATATCAAGATAATTCATTTGATTCATCAAAGCAAGTCAGAATTAATTTGTTTAGCCTCCTATATAAATCTGTTCACTTTAATTGCTCTACTACTCCATGAGTCTTGTAGTGTAGGTACTGAATTCATGGAGTCTAAGGTCAAAGAATTGACTATGCTTCCCATTATGCATGACAGCTATTTGTTTTTCAAAAAAAGCCCTAAAAATTCAAGCAGAATGCAACACACAGTGCTTTATACGTGATGTCTGGGTGAGGAGTCCTTCCTATGAAAGACAACAGAGGCTTGTATACCCTGGGTGATAATTTCTTTCCGTCCCAGTATCAACCCAGAGAAACTCATATTAATGTTTAGTTAATATAAAACAAAATGTTTTCATTCACTTAACTATCAAAATACTTTGCTGCAAGATGATACAAGTTAAAAAATCATTGCTATGAAAAATTTTTAAACTAAGCAAAAGATCTAATTGAAAATTCCCAACTGTAAGCATTCCAGAGGGAAAATAAGCATGGAAAAACATCCTTTTTGTTTCAAAAGCTTGTTGATTTTCTTTAATTATGGTTAATAAGAAATATGGATATGCTTCATAAACTGTCTCTAGGGCATCACTTACTTCTTCACTTGATGTGACTTCTTTCTTCCTTTGGTTATAAGTATTGCCTGGTTACTGAGAACATCTTGTATCACTAGAGGTATGGAGATGAGTGGAACACAAAATTGCCCTCTACAGTGATTCCATCAAAGACACTAATGATATTTTGTGTGTAACAAACAAAAATCAATTTGGGAATACTTAAAACTGAGTTTTAGACTATAAAAGTATGAAGATGATATTAAGGTATTGTAGGTGGGACTATTAGTAAAATGCTATGATCATTAACCATAAAAAGAAAATAAAATTACCTTAAGAACTGGAAAGATTTCAAAGAACAGAACAAATTAATCTTAGGGTTTAAAAACCATGTGGGAATGATATGCTTATCTAGTTTGACTGTCTTTGTGGTAGTCTTCACAGGCTTTGGATATCTAATTTAAAAGATGAAGAGCTATAAATTCAATTTAAGGGAGAAATTTAAAATAAGATATAGTAGCCCAAAACTGAAATGTGAAAAATAAACAACCAAAAGAAAGTATTTTACTAGTGAAAGTAATCATAACAGCAATGGAAAAATGACATTAATCTTCTTTATGGAAAACCTTCCACTAAAAAAAAATAACATTAAGATTATACTGACATTCAGTAGAAATGTATTTGTCTTCAGAAAGTTAGTTATGTATTACAAATTTACTTCTTTTTTCTCTTGTAAGAAAGATGGCTTAAAGTTTTATGTTTTGCATTACGATAAAAAAAACACAGGTCAAAGAATTCCCAAATCTAATATCTGAATCTGTCTTTCCCTTCTACACTCTTATTTGGGGAAAATTATCTGTCGGTATGTGATCTTGGAGTAGAAAATCATTGTTGGAAAGAAAAAGCAAAAAACTTGGACTTGAAAAAGTTTGTTTCCCTTTTCTTCCCACCTGGAAAGGAGAAACTTCTGTGAAAATAAATGGGTACTCATAAAATGATTGAAGGACAAGTGATAATTTCTTCCAGTGCTTGAGGGAGAACATGGTTTGATGCTTCTGACTGAAATCAATGATTCACTAGTTAATGTGTATTGTAGGAAATTAGGAGATGCAATCAGAAGTTGCGAGGTTTATATCCAATGGGAAAGGAAATGTATTCAGAGCTAGAAAAACAATTTATTTATTGTTGGTTTCCATATATGTGGAAACACAAAGTAGTTCATAAAAATTCAACAGATTGTGAACCTTGCTAAGAGATGGATCTTAAAATAACATTCATATTGCTCTATATGGTATACTGCCAACAGAAAGAAATAAATGTTAGCTGTAGCATTACGAATTTTTATTAGAAAATCTGTGAACGCTTGAGTAAGAAGTTAATTTTTGGTAGTGTGTATGACCTTGAGATTCTCCCTGTAACTTTTCACACTTCTGTGCTTATTTTTGAACAGATAATGGAATTTCCCTCGGGATATATTCTAAAGACGAGTTATGGACAGTGAAGACTACTTGTAAAATTGAAATCTTCTTAGTCAACGATACTGCACTGTTACATTTAAATCTCATATGATTTCTGTGAGGCAAAAATGAATTTTTATTACTTTTCTTTTGCTTCCATTGGCATCATAGAACTAATATATAGGTCAATGAGAGCAGAGTTTCTTTTTTCGATTATGTATCATCAACACAATTATTACAGTTCCAAACATGAAATATTTATTGCCAGTGAAAATACTTGAACCAGAAAGAACAGAGCTTAACTTTTATATTCAAGGTCTATTTTGCATTTTAAAGAATCTATCATTTCATGTCTGTGTTAAAGAAGAACATGATAGTGTCACTGTAAAACAAGCAACTTCTACTAAATTATCTATTAATGGACACCAGAAAGGACTCTAGCATTAGGCAGTTTACATGAGACATGGAAGACAAAGGTTCAAACCTTTTTTCTGAATAGTCAGTATAAAAACTTAAACCTTTTTCATCAAATACTCACATATAGTTCTATATTTTTCATTGATTTCAATATGTAAAACAGTAACTGAAACTGAAACAAAGTATTAAATCCTTCCGAAATACAAGAAGAAAACTTTAAATCTCCAAATTTTACAGGGAAAGCCTTTTCCCTAACTGGAAACATTGCTGAAAAATGTCACATATTGTTCCTTTAAACTTATTACCATGTCTTTGTATTTAAATACATACTGCTTTATCTGACCAAATATTGGGCTTTTCATCATAGTAATTGACAGACAAGTCTTGAGGTAGAAAATTGCAGATAGAATGAATATAACAAAAAATTATGATCAAAAAGGAGAAAAATTATTAGCAATTTTCTGATCAATTCTCTGTCATTCTAGTATGTTTTTTCAGATACTGTCAGAAAGACAACAAAGACAAAGCACTCTATGCTTAGCTCAACTAGGAATGAGGGGGATATAATTCTGTCCTGTTAGCAGTAGTTTTGTTTCTACATTAAGAAATTTTTTTCTGGCAATAAATTAAATATAATGAACTGTATACATTTAATTTTTTATCAAATCTTCTATTCTCTATCTTGTGAGGTCAAATTTATAGCAAAGATTTTTATAATTTAAAGTCCAAATTAAATAAATTACTTTTGTATTTTAGGCTAAAAAAACCTTTAAACACTTTCACTGTTTTCACTTGGAAAACTTTTGTCTAGCTAAGTCAGGCAAGAATCTTCCTAAGGTCCTGACCTCTCTTAAGAGTTGTCCTCTCTGTCTTCTACCTTTCTAGATAACAGATAGAGAGGAAAAAAAAAAAAAAAAAAAAAAGAGGATAGAAATTGAGGTCATTGCCTCATAGATTTCAATTTATGAAGTGGCATTTTTCTTGGAAGCTTCACAGTCATGAAAAGCATTCCTGAGAAACCCTCTCTATGAGGCCTGACCAGGAAATGAAACTGCTTTCTTGGTGCAGTCTGTTTGGTTGGTTCGTTGGGTTTTTTTTGTCTTCATAGGATATGTTAGATATGTTACCTCTGAATTTATGAGGTAATGAGTGCCTAGTTTTCTAAACTTATGATTTTTCTTTCTAGCTCCTGCAGGAAAAAAAAAAAAAAATCTTCCATGCTTTTTGTTGCACCTTCTCAGTTTCTCCACATTACTGAGAAAACTTGCTGATGTTGTCTGCAGTCACATTTCAAGATACCTGATTTTAACCATTGTTATATAGTGACTGATGGTCAGAAACACATTGCCAAATTGTTTGAATAATCAGCAACATATACTATAAGCACTGCAGAAAAAAGTTGTGACTCTCAACTTATTGTGTATCTAGAAGTTTCCCCAACTGATGTCATCCACTCCATGCTGGAAAGACAAAAACAGCTAGAAGCAAAGAAATATAAATGTTCAGGAAATGTTAATAGTACAAAGGTTTGCCTACAAATATTAATATAGGAAGTGCCTATGGATTGGTCCCAGAGGTATCCAGTGCTGGATTGCTCTGCACCCTGTTTGCTCTCTAATTTTTTACAATGAGGGTGGTTAAACACTGAAACAGGTTGCCCAGAGAGGTGGTAGATGTACCACACCACCCTGGAAACATTCAAGGTCAGGTTGGACAGGGCTCTGAGCAACTTGATCTAGTTGTAGATGTCCCTACTCATTGCAAGGGGGTCAGACTAGGTGACCTTTAAAAGTCTCTTCCAACCCAAACTGTTCTATGATTCTATGTGTTTAAATTATTGTAATATATATAATTATACATTTATTATTTAAATAATAATAAATTATTATTTAACAACGCAACATTGTTCTGGGAAATTCTTATTGTGTTTTCTTACTACTTTCACTACCTCCACTCTCATCTAGCCTCTAGTTTATTATTTATTTATAAAACATTCTTATTACTCTGTCTGCATATGGTAAAGTGCTTTGTATTGGGCAAAGAAGTGTCATTTATATTTTATAACTCCTTTCCATTTACTTCATATAAAGTATGGATTTTTTGCTTGTAAGTTTTCACTATTTATTTTTACACTAGAGTTTACAATTCTAGATATTGATTAGCTTGGAAATGTCTTAAATAATTACTAATTATTGTTCCTACATTTCTGCTCATACTTTTTTCCCCTCAAATAATACATTTCATAGTTTTAAAATCCATAATGCTCACTTTTGTAATAGCTGGCCTTTCCTTTTACCAAACACATTATCTGTCAAATGAGATATATCGCAGTGCTCTCCCATATTGGGTAAATGGCTTTCAAAGGAAGAAAATGTTTTCTGCAACTTAGAATTCTGTAGTTGTTTTGTATTTACAATTTGAGTCTCATAACACATCACAGATTTAAGAGCTAGGTGTTTTATTTTGCTCAGATATGATAAACTACTGTTTCAGGAACTGATCAGTCTGTTCTCTCATGTGTTTGGGGGACTTACTGATATACATCATCGTAATGGATCCAAACAGTAAAGCCTTACTTGACAAAGTGCACTCTCAGTCACCTTCAAATTCTAGTAATAACATTCCTGATTTTAGTATTCCAGTCACGAGATTCTTCCTAACAGATAGACGTATTTAGACACTTAAATAGGAATTTTCAATTATTTTGGTCTAGCATTCCTGTTTATGTAAAGGCAGTAAAATGACTGTTGAAACAAATTCTGGGTCATAGTAAGTATTTCTTTTGTTATTAAGGAGAAAACAAAGCACAGCACTTCTATCTTAGAACAAAGACATTATTCTGTTAGTCTCCATAATAAAATCAAAATGGGAGTTATAGAATGGGAAGAAAATTTCATATGCTAAAGCTAAATTGTTCACAATTCTAGGGATCACTTGACAGCTGACTTTGAGACTAAATCTTACCATTCAGCTTTATCCTTTCTTGGTCATCAAAGAGGTGATGGACATCTCAGTAAGGACGAACTTAAATGTTCTTCTCCTGCAGAATATGCCACAGCAACACACAAGAAGAATAAAAGAGCATTTCATACCAACTACGATCTCAGGATTCACATCTCTGGAATCTGAATCTGTCTCTTCTGAATTCCCTGATGTAATTAACTATTTTGAATGTTTCTGACTGGTGATCTTATGGATATGTTAATTGAACAGACATGAACAAACGCTTCAAGCCAATCAAGAAGGAATATAAAAACTACATCATACAAGATTTTTAAGAAATTGGTTTTGATGGTGTGTGAGATGTGAATGTTTTACTGTCACAACTATTTGTGAAGTTTGATTAAATGTTAAAATTTAGGGAAGTACTGGGTAATTCCCTCCAAATTTTTTTTTTTTTTTTCATATATATACTTATTATGTTCTTCGACAACTTTGAAGAGATTTATTTCACCAAAGTTCTCATGTCTGAAAATTAGCCTTTCACGGTAGAATGCAGAGTAGTAGATGCTTCAAAGGAAATTGGACTGAACTTTCATAGACAGCTATTGTAGATGTCTACATGTGGTCAAATGAATTGTACACAGCATATCTAAACAAAATTTAGTCAAGCTGAATGCAGAGAGGTGGAATTCAAGCTATATAGAATCAGTGTCTTTTTCCTTTGACAGATCTTATTTCAAATTATAGTGCATCGATATATATGTATTTTAAAGCAGTTAGGACAGAGTTTCATTTAACTTTCCAGAGGAAATTCATCACATTCTAAGATGGGTATGTAACATACAGGAGTAATAATCACCTAGAATTTTGTAACTAAAGGTGGAAATAATAAAATGTCAATCAAAATCTTACTGTTCTTATTATTATTACTGTGTTGTGGCTTGGGCTGGGATGGCCACTAAAATGAATGTCAGATGTTTTTTATCTCTCGCCCCTCCAACGAGGAGAGAAAATGAGACAGAGAGAATAAGGATTTTAAAAGAAACTAAACTACTTTAATGAAATATTAATAATAAAATAATGTTATGAGAAAGATAATCATATTAATAAGAATATAATGAAATATATACAGTATATAAAGAAACATATATCGAGGTTCCAGGATAACAATCATGTCACCAGCAGGCACTGGGAAAGTCACAGAGTGGACTCAGCAATGGATGAGAGCTGGATTCAGGAACTGGATTCAGGAACACACAGATTGGGATCAAAGCCAGGTGAACACTGACCGTTGAAGAAAGAGACTGACCTCCTAGGTTTTTTTTAAGCATGATGCCAGTGGGATGGAATACTCTGTTGGTCAGTTTTGGGTCATCTGTCCTTTCCACTTCTGACCCTCTGATGGGGCAAATAACAAAGTTAGCTTTCCTTGGTTGTTATAGCAATAAGTATAAGCAAGAGCCTCTCTGCATACCATTCCTTGGTATTCACTACAAACATCAGACCTCCTCTACTAGAAGCAGATACTGTCTGAAAAATAATTTCAGAATTAGAAGAGGCTTAACTGAAATATAAAATAACTGGAAAGAAAACAGATTCAGTTTTACCTCAAACCAGGAGACACTGTTCAACGTTAGGATATCTTACTACTTTAATTTACTGTGGTTGAAAACTATTAACTGTAACATTGCTATAGCCATTGAAAAGAAATTAGAATTTGATTCAAATAGAGACATTTTTTCTATGACTTTACTCATGTTTGCAAAAGTTATCATCATATTTCTAAATTAATACATTTTACATAGTTTAGTCATCATATATTATTTATTGAGGTAACTGCCAAGATTGACACATTCAGAACGTCACCTTCAAGATGCTGTTAGTTCTAGCTAGGGGTAGCTGTTGTGACAGCAAGGGGAGATGATTAGGTGCTTCCCACCAGTCCTTTTTTGCTTTTATCAGATTTTCTCTCTTACACTTTTTTATCTACTTTGCTGCATGAATGAAAAAAAAGGCTAAGAATACCCATAAGCAGGATTTTCAGAAGTATGTAATAATGTTAGGCAGTGATTCTATTTTGGGGTATCTTAGTTGGCAAACACTGTTTGATTTTTAGTAGTGGGATGCTTTTTAAATTTTTTAAATCAATAATCGTTAAAGTGTCTCCAGTGATTGTACTACAAACTGAGATGAGCAAAATAAGACATTCAAACATCTCAGCCATCTTCTTCATCCTCCAAGTATTCAGAACAATTCTCACAAGTATGCATCAGCAATGAAATCAGAATTCAAACACATCCGAGGGCTTCCCAAACAGCCACAAAAACACAGTTTCTAAACTAGAACTAACCTTAAAATAAGGTTTTCTGGAGCATCTCCTAAGTGTGTAATAGTGCTTTCTAGAATACAATTTTTAGATTGTATTAATAGTGACCCATCCTAAAACCTTCTTTAGAATTTCTAGTAAAAAAATTGGGCTACTTAACTATTTTCTGTACGTCACAGTATAAAAGCTAAGGGAAATGCAAACAGCTTGAATTTAACCAATTATTTCAAATAGCATAAATTAAACATGTGGAGAACAGGAAAGAATTCATGAAGAAAAATATAAGTAATGGAGAATAATTTTGAAGAATTTCAAATCTTTATACAGTACATATGCACACCCAAATATCTGAGTATAGATAATTTAATAATAATTATGACTGAAACACATATATTTCACATATATTATAAACAAGAAAATAATTGTTTCAGGAGAAGTGTTTTTAAAATCTGTCAAACAATTTATATTGTCTATGTCTTCTTACCTTTATGTTTCCTCATTTTATGTTTGTTTGAGGTCACATAGATAATTGAATGATTTCTGAAGAAATAAAAAAGATTTAATATCGACATTTCACTAGAATAAAAAATACTCCCTCTCCCAAGTTTGACTTGAAAAACTTATTCTGGCAGATGGTGTAGAATTTATATACTTTGTTTTTAAAAATATTAACAAGTTTTTTTCTTTTTCATTCTTTAAGAAATACATGAATTAAAAGTTCCTGGGAAACATTTCATATGTATTTTTTTTATATATATATGGATGAAGCATATACACATATGTATATATGAACTACAAATATATATGCATTAGGTATTTTATATATGCATAATATTAGGGGGGTGCTGATGGGGAGTTGTTAGGGCTTTTTTTGTGGTTCACAGTAGACAACATAATCAAAAATCTATTACAAGGGATTTTAATAGCAGCAATAGTAGTAACAATAGTAATGAAGGATATCACACTTCTTCCCTTCACAAAATCATAAAATCACATGGGGTTGGAAGGGACCTCCGGAGATCTTCTAGTCCAACCCCCCTGCCAGAGCAGGTCCACCTAGAGCAGGTTGCGCAGGAACTTGTCCAAGAGGGTTTTGGATGTCTCCAGAGAAGGAGACTCCACCACCTCCCTGGGCAGCCTATTCCAGTGCCCTGCCACCCTCAAAGTAAAGAAGTTCCTCCTCATGTTTAGGTGGAACTTCTTATGTTCGAGTTTGTGCCCATTTCCTCTTGTCCTTTCCCTGGGCACCACTGAAAAAAGACCGGCCCCATCTTCTTGACACCCTCCCTTTAAGTATTTATAAGCATTGATCAAATCCCCCCTCAGCCTTCTCTTCTCCCGACTAAAAAGACCCAAGTCCCTCAGCCTCTCCTCATTAGGGAGATGCTCCAATCCCCTAATCATCTTTGTAGCCCTTTGCTGTACCCTCTCCAGCAGTTCCCTGTCCTTCTTGAACTGGGGAGCCCAGAACCGGACACAGTACCCCAGATGGGGCCTCACCAGGGCAGAGTAGACGGACAGGATAACCTCTCATGACCTGCTGGTCACACTCTTCCTGATGCACCCCAGGATGCCATTGGCTTTCTTGGCCACAAGGGCACATTGTTGGCTCATGGTCATCCTATTGTCCACCAGGACTCCTAGGTCTTTCTCTTCAGAGGTGCTCTCCAGCAACTTGTACTGGTGCATGGGATTATTTCTTCCCAGGTGCAGTACCCTACAATTGCCGTTATCGAACTTCATCCAGTTCCTCTCTGCCCAACTCTCCAGCCTGTCCAGGTCTCACTGTATGGCAGCACAGCCCTCCAGTATGTCAACAACCCCTCCTTGTTTTGTATTGTCAGCAAACTTGCTGAGGGTACACTCCATCCCCTCATTCAGGTCATAGATGAATATATTGAAGAGGAATGGACCCAGTACTGACCCCTGGGGGACTACACAGTTGGAGGTTACAGACCTCCAACTAGGTTCTGTGTCCCTAATAACAACCCTCTGAGCTCTGTCTTTCAGCCAGTTTTCAATCCACTTTACTGTCCATTCCTCTAATCCATGCTTCCTAAGCTTATCTATGAGGATGCTGTGGGAGACTGTGTCAAAAGTCAAGGTAGACAACATCTACTGGCCTCCCCTCATCTATCCAACCAGTGATGCCATCATAGAAGGCTATCAGGTTAGCGAGACATGACTTCCCCTTGGTGAATCCATGTTGACTACTTCTGATAGCTTTCTTTTTCTCCATATGCTTTGAGATGACACCCAGAACAAGTCGTTCCATCATCTTTCCAGGGATGGAGGTGAGGCTGACCGACCTGTAGTTTCTCTTCCACCCTCCTTTTTTGTTAATGAATAAAACAAATTAATCAAGGAAGCTGTGCATGTTTCTGCTATGCTGGGTGCCAATTCATGTTCTGCTCTAAATATATGAAGACAGCAGCTTTCCTGAAAATGCAGAACTGGGTTTATAAAGTTTAGAAATATTTAATTTTATAAACTAATGTGTATCATTATTTTATGACTTCAACACTACAGTGATTTGCACTGAAAAGGGATTTTTTGCTTCTGAAAAGGGATCTTTCCTTACCTCCTTCAACAATGATACCAGATGCCAAATCTATTTTCCGTCAATGTCATGTGGCTTTATGTTTTCCTGGCTGATCTCTTTCATGGTCTTGTAGCTGATTCCACTTTTGGTAGTGGGCATTAAAATGTGTGCAGGGCTAGTTTAAGATCAAGGTTTGGGCTGGCATTTTACAATCACATTCCCATTTGAATCGCTATTTGCTTCAAAGGTGCTAATTTGTGTATTGAAGTTCTTAGAACTGCATATTGCTTGAAAGACATTTTAAAACTTGTTCACTTTCAATGGTGATATTCTACTACACATAAAAATAAAGCACACTTCATGAATGTTAGGTATCACTCTGAAATTTCCTGTATACAAATAATTGTAAGTGGAATCAATGTGATGTTTTAGGTAGAAGTGCTTCCTTATGCTTTATGCAACTTTTCTATGTTATCACCACAGTAACAGACGTCTCAGAGGTACATATAAATTTATTTGAGTAAAGATTAGGATTTATTGGCTTTCATTTTACACATTGTCAGTGGCAAAATACCTACCTGATATTTTTGTAATTCAGAGGTTAAAAATATTCTTATATAGAGCAGGGCTTTTTTTTTTGTTTGTTTTCAGTGGAAGCTCCAAATATTCAGACTACACATAGAATATAAAGAACTACCCTTTTCTTCTCAAATGTCTGCTCCCTTTTTTAATGGAGCTGGGTAAATAGTGGATTTCTCAGGTCATCAGTGAGATTAAATCAATTGGAAAAACAAACAGTTCAGAAAAAAAAAAATAAAATACGGACTTAAAAATAAGCAAAGAGCAAACTATCTATAATCGACCAAAAATACCTTAGACCCGAGATTCCTTCTCTCTCATTTGAAAGAAAGAGGAAAACATTCACTATCATAATTTAAAATCCTCTGAGATATGCAGAACAAAGAATCACTGATAGGAAGCAAGAAAGCAGGGACTTTTACTTGCATCATGTATATTATAAATAAATAGAATAAACATTGCAGGACATATTAGAGCCCTCAAAATCTATTCCAGATCTGTGTAACTGTCTAATAAAGCCTGACATACTATCAAAAAGCCCCTATGTTCTGGAATATAAAATAAACAAAATATAGACATTTCTTGCTTGCTTCAGGCCTTAGGGAAAATGCTGGTTTATCATCTACAGCCTACCTCACTAGAAGTCGTCTGAAATTTATGTAGAGAGATATTCAACAGAATTTAAAGTTAGGACTAGAATGATGCTATAAGAGTATTCTTTCACCTGTCTGTGGTTCTATTTCTGCCTACACTTTCTCAAATTGGACTTCCTGTATAGTTTGAGCAGTTTTCCAAAGTGTGATCTGGACAATTTCTTGAGAGAAATCTAAGCAAATAAACTACAACAAGGCATTCTTTAAGCTGTTCTTCAATAGCAAAATGATATGAGCTCATTACTGTACCCTCAGATCATGGGGCTTATGCACATACTCCTGGTTTATCTAAGTGAACAAGTTCTAGGCTGTATAAAGATACAGGTTTCCTGTACTGTCCTGTAAAGTTTCACAGCTTTGTTATTCAGCACTCTGCAGTGATTCCTTTGCTCATTTCCATTTTCTATTCCATTCAAGGCCCTTCTGCCCTTTCCATTTTTCATGCTGTTTTTAAGTGAATTCAGAAGTCTTTTAGCTTTTTCTCCTTCCCGTTCACTACATTTTAAATTGTAGAGTCATAGAATCATAGAATTGTCTGGGTTGGAAGGGACTTTTAAGATCATCTAGTGCAACCATCAACCTAATTCTGATTAAAAAAAAAAAAACCAACAAACAACAAAACAAACCACAAAACCAAAACCAAAAAAACACATCACTAAACCATGTCCCTAAACACTATGTTAACTCGTCTTTTGAATACCTCCAGGGATGGTGCCTCAACCACTTCCCTGGGCAGCCCATTCCAATGCCTGATAACCCTTTCAGTCTAAAAATTGTTCCTAATATCCAATCTGAACCTCCCCTAGAGCAACCTGAGGCCGCTTCCACTTGTCCTATTGCCAGTGACTTGGGAGAAGAGACTGAACCCCAACTCTCTACAACCTCCTTTCAGGTAGTTGTAGAGAGCATAAGGTCTCCCCTCAGCCTCTTTTTCTCTAGGCTGAATAACCCCAGCTCCCTCAGCCTTTCCTCATAAGACTTGTTCTCCAGACCCCTCACCAGCTTTGTTACCCTTCTCTGGACCCGCTCCAGCACCTCAATGTCTTTTTTGTGGTAAGGGACCCAAAACTGGACACAGTACTCAAGGTGGGGCCTCACCAGTGCCATGTACATGGGGACAATCACTTCCCTAGATGTGCTAGCCACAGTATTCCTGGAACAGGCCAGGCTGCTGTTGGCCTTCTTGGCAACCTGGGTACACTGCTGGCTCATGTTCAGCAGACAGTCAACCAACAGCCCCAGGTCCTTTTCTGCCAGGCAGCTCTCCAGCCACTCTTCCCCAAGGTTGTAGCACTGCACGGGGTTGTTTTGACCCAAGTGCAGGACCCAGCACTTGGCCTTATTGAACTTCATTCCATTGGCCTCAGCCATCGATCCAGCTTGTCCTTGGACCTCAAATACTCACTTTGGTTCTGCAGCCTTAGAAAGCTTTCCTTTCCTGCACTGACTCACATGGCAATTGTTGCTTCTAGCCATGTTTTCTCTTACCATAAGGCACTTGACCACGCTGAGTGACCAAATAAATTAAAGAAAGCCACAACATTATTTTTTGAAAATAACAATAAAAAGGACATATAATTACTCTTATTGAGTTGTGACTTTTTTTTTTTGTGAAGAATTATAGGATGAAAAACAAAGAAACAGCGTTTTTCAGAAGTTCATCTCCCATGAAAAATTAAAAAAGTATTGCTTTTTGCAAAAAATTAGAAAGATCCTTAATATTTTTCACATTATTAAATAATTGAAAAAAACACCAAACCATAACTGAATTTTTGTTCTCATAAACCAGTCTTAATTTAAAGAATTACATTGTGGATTATATGACTGTAATCTGTTTTTATTTTAAATTACTTTAATTAGATTTTTACCAACTGCAATGGTAATATACAATAATACAATTTGAATTATCAGTGCATACCTGCATTTATCCATTAATCACATAATGGAAAGTACAAAAATGATTAATTTTGCACCCTGAGAGCAACATTTAGTTCATTATTGTACTGAAAATACTACTTCTGTATAAGTGAATTCATTGTCTCTATAAAAGATAAATTAATTTCTTCAATTGATTGTTATAAAAATCATCTTTTACTTTATCAATAGAAAATTTAAACATTAATATATTCTGACTTGACTGTCTTATCTTGAGAACCATGAGTTATTAAGAGGATTATTAAAAGAATAAGACTATGGCTGGGTCAATCCTTTCATAGAGAAAAAAATACTACAATACTACCTTTGCATACTCAGAGTAAGGCGAAATGGGAAGTCAGTATTTTATATTAGGCCAACTCTCATATTTGGGGGGGGGGGGGGAGTAAAAAGAAAATCAGGCTTACAAGCCGTTCTTTAAATTTGTACCATATGCTCAACTGTATAATAACTGCTGACCTTATATTTTATAACTATATGTATTCAAGAATATCCTGGAAGAAATCAGGCCAGTTTAAATTTGGAGCTCAGTCTCAGCATCTTCAAGTGCACTGTGTCCATTGACTATTTATAGAACTTATGCATCCTCCTCAGAGGATTGCTTCATCACATGCTAAAGATGTAGATCAAATTTGGCAGTTAAGTTGGTTAAAATAGTTCCATTATAGTTTTAAGTTTAATATCTTTAAAAGTACAATTCCTACAGCAATTTTAGGCTGATGCAGGAATTTGAAAGCTTAGGAAAAGATAAAATATAATTATTATCGTTGTGTGATTAAAGCATTGTGGAGGTTGGGACCATGACTGATAAGGTATTAGATTTAGGCTAAAATGTCTGGAGTCTATCAAAAGACCGCGAACAGCTACATAGAGGGTGCCATACAGAAAATTATATGCAGAATGTGAAATTCCCAAATACAGCGTATTGATACAAAGTCTGTGTTGAACATATGGTTCTTATGATTAAAGTCTCACTGCATTTTTAGTGTTTAGAGTATATAGTTGGTCTGCTGGGTCTGGCTGGGATGGAATTATTTTTCTTCATAGTAATCCGTATGGTGCTGTGTTTTTGCATTTGCAACTAAAACAGTGTTGATAACATATCAATGTTTCAGGAATTGATGAAGAATGTTGGCACAGTTTCCAGGTCTTCTCACTCTGCCACCCTCTCATGAGTAGGCTGGGGGTGCAGAAGAAATTGGGAAAGGATGCAACTGTGACAGCTGACCCCAACTGACCAAAAGGATATTCCATACTGTATGATATTGTGCTCTGGACTAAAAGGGCAGGAAAAGGAGGAGTGACGTGGGACATTCATGGTTATGATATTTGTTTTCCCAAGTAACCATTGCACATGCTGAGGTCTGGCTTTCCAGGAAGTATCTGGATATTTGCTTGCCAGTGGGAAGTAGTAAATTAATTAATTGCTTTATTTTGTTTGTGCATGGATCTTTGCTTCCTTTCTTAAACTGTCTCAATCTCAACCCACAAGTTTTTCTCAGTCTTCGCCTTTCCATTGTCTCCCTGATCCTGCTGAGGGGGAGGGAACAAGTGATGGGATGGGAATGTGAGGTCAATGCACAATATTTGATTAGAAGGTGCAGAGCAGATGAAGTAAAAGAATTAATGAAATAATGTATATTATTTAAAAAGAGAACAATATCTTGGATTCTGTGAACACATTTTTCTGTGCAACCAGTCACACCCAGCGCTGTCTGATCTCCGCTATCCAGTGTTTTATTTGCTATCTACTGTGGTGCCTTGGAAAAAATAAACTGAATGGCACATCACCATTAAGCTAATCAGTATGGCTGAACAGACCTGGCTAGCTCTGTTCATGGGAACAGGTAATATCAGAGACAGCCTTGGTGACCATCAGCTGTAGATAGGGGATGAGCTGCTATACTCCTGTGTGCCTGTAAAGAGTCAGAAGCCAGTACCTGGCTTCTAGTTCTGGTCCATGATGTAATACCATCCAGGAGAAAATGGGAGAGCAGACACTGGAAGAAGACACCAATACCAATGAAGAGATGTTTTTATTATTGTTTTGCTTTGGATTTTTTTGTTATGTGTGGTATTTTGATTACTTCGTCACCTTTTGGTGACCAGAACTTGATTTGAAAAATAAATATATTTGAAGATTACTTTGGCCAACAGTGACAAAATTTGTGCTTCTTGTACACGTCAAATAAAGAATATATAAGCATGTATAAATACATGTACATTTCTTAGTGATACCATGTGAAAAGTATCTAGAATTTAAAGCAGCTGATAACATCGAAACAAACATGTTATTTAATGGAAACTGTAAACCAATTAGAGTTTCAGGTTAGCAGCAATTTCTGCTTTACCTCAGGAGGAATCAACAGATGACACTCATAACAGGATATTTATTTTTTTTTCTCCAGAAGAACAGACTGTTCACTGGAAGAGTACAACAGGATTATTGCCTTCACGCATTTGCAGTTACTAGTTGTGCTTTTCATCAGGTGAGAAAGGATGGAAAAGAGTAGAAAGATTTTGCCAAGGGTCAAGAAACTCATTATCACTTGTGGAACAAAGCTTTTCATTGGTTTTGCACTTGCATAGTGCCAGCACTGAATCTGTTGGGTTGGACAGTATCCAGAACCTAGGAAGCCATGCAACACACAGTTGAAGAGAACCCCAAGGGTTTCATACTTTTTCATCCAAAAATATTGAAGGAATGGAGAAATCAATTTTTATTTTAAAGGAACAGAGCTAGAGAACCCTTTTAAAATTAATTAAAGCATTTATGTACTGAGAAAGAAAAAAAAAATACCACTTACAAGAAAATCAGACAAGGAGGCACATAATTTTTGAGTGATATTACATCTAGCATAACACTTTAACTTCTCATTAACACTGACATTTAAAGGATTTTTTTCCATAAGTCTTCCTCATGAAGTACTGGCAAATATATGAGTACTGAAAGACCATATTTTACATATAATACAAAACATCCAGAATACTGAATTTAAAAGGTAAAATAAGTAAGACAAGAACAAGTTGGCACTGCAGAGTCCTTTTTTTTTTTTTTTTGTATACTTAATTTTAGGTATTAAGTCAACACAAAAATCCCACAGCTTCTAAATAGCAGGTTTTTTTGAAGCCTGTGTCTGGAATTAATCAATGTGTTTATTCGTGTAAAAGTTTCATAAATAGTAGTGCAAAGGTTATTTTCACAAAATGTATTTATTTTCATTCTATCATTCTACCAGTTCAAAGCATGAAGTCAGAAGTCAATTCAGTGAGCCATAAAAAAATCACATTTTAGCAAAAAATATTTTTTAATCTCCTCCGCCTATCAATAATTCTAAAACATATGCCATATCCTTCCAACATATTTTCAACTGATAAGCTAGAATTTCTGAGGGAAAGCTTAGAATCACAGAATAGTTTGGTTTGGAAGGGATCTTTAAAGGTCATCTAGTCCAACACCCCCTGCAATGGGCAGAGATTTCTTCCACTACATTAGGTTTCCCAAAGTCCCATCCAACCTGGCCTGGTTGGGCCAGGATTTCAAAGGATGGGGCATCTACTACATCTCTGGGAAACCTGTTCCAGTGTTTCATTATAAAATCATTATAAAAATTTTCTTCCTTCTATCTAGCCTAAATCCACCCTCTTTCAGTTTAAAACCATTAACCCTTGTCCTATTGCAAAAGTCCCTGCTAAGAAGTCTATCCCCATCTTTACTGTAATTTCCCATTAAGTACTCAAAGGCCACAATAAGGTCTCCTGGGAGCCTTCTCTTCTCCAGGCTGAACAAGCCCAACTCTCTCAGCCTGTCCTTATAGGAGGGGTGTTCCATCCCTCTGATTCTTTTTGTGGCCCTCCTTCGGACCTGCTCCAACAGGTCCATGTCCCTCCTGTGCTGAGGGCTCCAGAGCTGGATGCAGTACTCCAGGTGGGGTGGCACCAGAGTGGAGTAGAGGGGGACAATCACCGCCCTCGACCTGCTGGCCACACTTCTTGTGATGCAGCCCAGAATACAGTTTGCCTTCTGGGCTGTGACTGTGCATTGCCTGATCATGTCCAGCTTTTCATCCGCCAGTATCCCTAAGTCCTTCTCATCAGGGCTGCTCTCAATCCCTTCATCCCCCAGCCTGTACTGATACTGAGAGTTGCCTTAACCCATTTGCAGGACCCTGCACTTGGCCTTGTTAAACCTGATGAGGTTCACTTCTCGAGCTTTTCCATGTCTCTCTGGATGGCATTCTGTCCCTCAAGTGTGTCAACTGCACCACCCAGCTTTCTGTCATCTGAAGACTTGTTGAGTGTTCACTCAATACCATGTTCTTCTGTGAGAAGAACTTACTGCTACTATTGCATTACTAATGCAATTGCTGTTACTATTGTATATATCCTGAATGTTAAAAGAAAATGGTAGTTGGCAGGTTAAATAATGACTTCGCTTGATACAAAGGGAAGTAAAGGGTGCTAACTGCCTCTTACCACTCCATTTCTACCAGTCATGGTGTCCTCTTCACTTGAAAATAGGACAGTCTTTAAGTTTTGCAGAAAAACACAAACTGGACATATGACACCAGTTACATATCTTTCAGCATACACCAAAAAAACAAACTCTCATGACTATTTTCTGGAATATTTTATACATATTTCTACCTGTAGATACCTGTCATAATAATTTTAAGACATATCTAATTATTCAGGCTAAAACAGGGCTGCAGAATGAAGTTTACATCTTCATCTTCGGGCATTGGAATAGGCTGCCCAGGGAGGTGGTTGAGTCACCATCCCTGGATGCATTTAAGAGACAATTAGATGTGGTGCTGAGGGATATGGTGTAGGGGAGGACTTTGTAGAGTAGGGTAGATGGTTGGACTCGATGACCCCAAGGGTCTGTTCCAACCTAGATGATTCTATGATTCTATGATTCTATATTCTCTATGAAATATATAAAATACAATTAAAGTAATTAAATTTGGCAAAACTGTCTTAAAATTGAAAATACATTTTAACTGCATAATTTCATTTACCTCAGTGCTTGAGATGGATTGGAGGAATAAGAATGCTGCTTTTTGTTAAGCTTCAAGCATTGATCCTTGTCACCATCACTACTGCTGAGTATTACCTTAGTTATATCAGAATTTCATAGGAATTGATGCAACTGTATTCAGCTAAGTATAGTCTATGTTAAGCCACAAAAAACAAGGTCTACTACTCTATAAATAACGTTACACTTTCTCTCACACAAATCTGAGTCAACTCTTTGACTTCTATACAACAGTATACTGTTAAGTAATGTGTACATTTAGTTTGAAGTGCAGCATTTATAAGCCAAAATAAACTGTAAAGAAGCAATGAAGAGCTCTGCCAGACTGAATATTGGACTGCCAAGTACCAATCTTAAATTCCTTCCTCTTTATTTATTCAGTTAATTTGTGATTTACTTGTTTTGGCTGTAAAGATCGGCAGTAGCAGGAAGAACTGAAGTTAAAGTGACATGTATAGAAGAAGGAAATGATTCATTTTGGGGAAAAAGGAGGTCATAGAATTTCCTGACATTTCCAGAACCTGGTACATTGAAGATCTGGAAAGGAATGTTATCTTTTTCAGAGAGTATGAGATGATAGCATAATAAAACAATATGAAGAAAGATTGAAGCGTTGTATCTGCTTATTCTACAAAGAAAAGTTACGATAACAGTCTTCAAATAGTTGAAAACTTGTTGTGAAGGTGAGGGGGACAAACTGATTTCCAAGCATCTTGTAAATAATCTGTTGAAGTAATGGACCTAAACTACAGTAAGGGAGATTCAGAAAAAAAGAAAAAAAAAGAAAAAAAAACACAACAGAGAAAAAACCCAGCAAACTTCCTAAGTCTAGCTGGTAGCTACTTTCTAACTTATACTTAAGATAGGAATTAATTGCCTACAAATTCTGTAGAATAAAACTTACTAGAAAGAGAAGTAAAATAAATACTCTTCTTGTTTCAACAAAACTTGTGAAGTTTTTTAGCAGAGGAGTACTCAGCACTAGATAGACACCTACAGGGCACCTAAAGTTCCAAATAAGAATGTTTTTTGACAAACATGAAGCACAGTCACGAAAAAGACTGCAGAACAGAATACCAGCCATATGTTAGTTTGATGATTCCATGGCTATGGCAGCCTTGCTGTAGCACCTCTGCTCTCTGCCAAGATATATTGACCTGAGTAACCAGATAATGGCAGGATGTGAGTCTAAAAAAAGCCTTCTAGATTTTTACCGAAATGTCTTCGTCTGTGTCTTTTTACATATCTGTTGCAGCATGATACAATAGCTGGACTGAAAACAGAACACATCCTGGACACATTGTGAATAAAATGGTTTATATAAAGCCGGTGTGGTTTCATTAACTGTAAACCCTTTTTTCTGTCTTCCTATCTCTACTTTACATGTTCCTTATAGTTAAAGGTTGTCGGTGTCATGCTATTGAAATAACTGACACTTACAGGTAATGAACATTTTTTGAATCATGGAATGGCTAATAGGGACTGACTGTTGCCAATGTCAGGTATTCTGCAGTGTTTTTTCCATTTCAGCACACAATTAAATTCAGAGTTTCCAACTATTTTATGCATTTAATAGTATCTTTTCCACTGTGGATTCATACACTCTCCGAGTCCTTGACAAGATAGATAAAAACAGGAGTTACTTTTATTGTAGTCTTACTGTCTACTCAGTGAGACCAATAGATGCAACCAGAGGTGCAATCAAAAACTGTTCTTTTTTTTTTCAATACTCATTGTGAGCTGCAGAAAACAAATTTAAGCATTAAGACATGAAAATGTGGTTTGAGTCTTATCAGTTAGTAGTGGTTAGCTGAGTTGGTTGCTAAAATTTAGGAAAAGACCTCTCATTTGTGGTAGAAGTAGCAAAGATTTCTTTCCTTCTACCATGTTCTCAAAGAAGACGTATTACACTTACCATTTCAGAACAGAGAATAAAAGCTGAGTTAGTGGGACCACATATCTGGGGGCTCTGAGCAAACTGATCTAGTTGAAGATGTCCCTGCTCATTGCAGGGGGGTTGGACTAGATGACCTTTAATCATACAATCACAGAATCACAGACCTTTAAAGGTCCCTTCCAACCCAAATTATTCTATGATTCTACGATTCTATAATTCTACAATTTAGTCTAATATTACATTAATGTCTACTGTTGCTGTAGCAGCTATCTGCTCCCATAAAAGTTTCTTATTATCACTACCATTATTTTACCAAACTAAGGTCATATTCAATTCCTGTTTAATTTAGATGTTCACAGTCATTACCTTCCTAGTAATGCTGATGCAATTTGTTTACTAATAATTGGGATATAAAGGCTTTCATAACTGAAAATTATTATTCAAAGACCATTTTTCAGGTTCTCCAGTAAGTGAGGACTAATTTTTACAAACTTTCTTGAAATTAAACCCTGAAACTGTTTCAGCTTCACTAACTACATAAAGCTTTTGTTTGTCTGTTTGTTTCTTCTTCATTTTCTTGCTGTCATGACCACCTGAAATGGTCACACAGGGGAAAAAAAACAGGTTTTCTTTCCTATATTTTACATAATCTTACATGGCATTAAAACTGGTTTACCCCTTGCTTTTTTATTCTCTGGTATTTAAAGTATAAATTCCAAGTCATTCATATTTTAAATTAACTCATCTGCCAAGTTAAGCACAAGTAAACTTGAACTTCATCTTTGACTACAACAACTCTTCTCTGTTTCTGAACTCTGATTTTGAATAATCAGTGTAAGTGGTGGTATTTAATGAGACACTAAAAAATATATTGTTTAAAAGGACCAGCCTTTCTTTTTTGCAAAATATAAAACCCCTAAAAACAACCACCAGGAAGTCAAGATAAAAAGCAAGCTGAAAAATAAAAATAAAATTCTATGGTTTTATCCATGTGTTTCTTCATGGATTGCTTCCTGTGAGCTGATGCAATACTCACTAAGTATCACCTTATTCTCTAATGGCATTGAGGCCACAGTCTCCAAGGACGCAGATTCCACAATTTCTCTGGCAATTTGTTCCGATGCTTGATCAGAAATATGATGAAAAAAAATTTCTATATAATGAGTCAGAATTTCCCAGAACTTTTCAGTTTGTGTCCCTTGCCTCTTATCCTTCTGTTCAACTTGGAGAAAAGTCTGTCTCTGTCATCACTATACTCTTCCATTAGGTAGCTGCAGAAGGAAAAAAATAAATCTTGATCTTCTAAAAGTAGAAAAACCCCCATTCTTTCAGCTTCTCCTTCTACGTCATGGGGTCCAGCTTTTTCCCTTCCTTGGTGGTCCGCTGTAGGATCCCAGTGTGTCAGTGTCTTTTCCGTACTGGGGAGCCCAAAATTGTACACTGTACTCCAAATGTAGTGTCTCAAGTGCCTAACAGAGGGGAATAATCCCTTCCCTCTGCTTGCTCTCTACATACTTGCTGATATGGCTCTGGGTGTGATATATAACAGTATAACATGCTATGGTCGGACATAAGAATATGTCTGGTCAGAAGTGGGGATACAACTGAGGCAATAAAACACACTTTAAAAACACTGATTTCTTTCTGTTTAGAAAGCTATTGAATTAGAAAAGACAGGAATGGTCTGACAGAAAGCTGTAGGTTAAAGCAGCACACTGGATAGAAGACACAGACTAAGCTAGGAGCAGATTGGATGCTAAACAGGGAGAAATTTGGACTAAGAAATAAGGAGCCATAGGGAATAGCATGGAGTAGAAAACTGGAATAGATGGAAGTCAGGAACTGGAGCTTCCTCTCCTCCTGATGTTTTTTTCTTGAATCTACAGTTATGGTTATGCCCTTCTTTGGGCACTCAAAGAGAAAGATCTAATAGATTTCTAGCAGTTTGTTTTGCTAAGATGTTATGCAACATTCTAAATGAGCTGCAGTTTCATGAACTCTCATAGATTCGTGTTTAGGTAAATTGATTTGTAAGAGATAGTGTAGGTGTGGATTGCAATTATCATGTGCCAAAATGAAACACAGTTGTCTCTCAACAGCTTGCAAAGACATCACTCAGCATCACAGCTATAAGAGGTCCTAGGCCTGAAGTCATCCCTCTCAAATTTTAGATATTTAATCACTGGAGAGCAATAAATGTGAGGAAGTAAGAAAGGTGGGTCTACTCTGCAAGTGAAGACAAGCTAGGAGCCAAAAGTGACAACAATGCAGGCAGGGATCATCACCTCAACAAGAACACAGTACCATAGTATCCAAACCAGGCAAGTAGAGCAGATCCTGTGGCAGTAGCAGGTTCAGTCACCAGCCTAGTTATCTTGAGACAAGTTCTGAGTGATAAGGTAAATCCACAAGCCTGGGTAGCATTGAAGGCCTGTCAAGTAATAGGGGTGACACACGCTTGCCTATACATCTCAGGCAAGAACCAAGATCCTGGGCCTGAGCTCAAATTACGTTCCTGGTTCAATACCAAAGGGATTGTTTGGAGGTCCCAGGTGAGGCAATTCAGGCATATTGGTGCACTCAGAGTCCTGACGGTAAATACACCCAGAAGATGGTTCAGTTCATCTAAGGTCAAATTACATAGCTGGAAGTGCATAATTCTTTTCACTGAATGTGGAGAGAGTAAAGATTGAGTTGACACCTTACTTAGGAATCTTACCTTAATTCATGAAGTAAACCTGAACATATGAATGTGCTTAACATTATACAAAAAGTTCAAGAAATAAAGTGAAGGAAGAACACGGGCCTGAAGAAATCCATTTAAATGATAAAAATAGGTGTTTGAATGATGATGTAAAATGTAATTGCCACTGAGAGAATGAGGGACTGCAGCCTCATTCTCTTCACAAAGATACTTCCTTCTTAAGTATGATCAGAGGTTAATTTATAGATTTTAGTGTTTGGAATTCTAGCTTTTGGATAATGCTTAGAGCTCATGGTCATGCAAGCTAATCAAATGAGAAATCATCTGCAAAGCAGAGAACAATTGCTATCACTGCTGCTGTTAGCTACATTAGTTTTTTCCTCTTTATGTAGTTATCTTAGGTCGTGGGTTATTTGCCATACTACTACTACAACTAGCAGTAGTTTGAAAATAGAGTAAATCAATAAATCAGAGTCTGAAATGAAGCAAACAGTAACCTGCAAACAAAACTTCTGAACTCTAAAGCATAGAAGTTACATGGGAAAAAGTTGAAATGGCTTCCGTAGCTAATCATTGTCAGGGCAGGCTCAAAATGAGAGGCAAAGATATAGGATATGTTCGTTGAGAACCAACCAAAAATTGAAAAAAAAAAAACAAAAGAAAATAATAAAAAAGAAGCTTTCTCTAATTAAAGGACATTTTGCAGTATGCCTCAACTGCATTTAGCATATGTTTTGTAAATCTCTGATTTACCTAGAAAATCTTCTACATGTAAGCCCTAGAATTGGCCAATAAGTTTTTAAAAGTAAATACCTTCATAAATGAATCTTTATGACAGCATATTTTTGAAGGTCTGGAAATACTAACAATTTCCATCAGAATAATTAATATTAATGTAATACTCCATTTCATAGAATATTATGGAACACTTTAAAAAATGAGAATAACTGAATAGAGATAACTATATTCAGATGAGAGGTATTTTTTGTGTTATGTGTAATAGAAAGCGTAAACTCTAACAATTACAGTTAGGATTATCTGAATCGTTTTCTCTGTTGCCTCATTATTTCCTAAAAACACTTAACTATTATTTTGCTCTCCTTGCTAAGTCACTTTAAACAGATAGCCATGGATCCATTTAGTCCTTTTGATCTGGAAAGATAATAAACACATGAGCAGTTCTTCTTACTACATATACATAAGGATACTTCGGATCCTCGCTACAAGGACCCAAGTTCATGTACGTGGTGTCTGGGGAGCAGGGAGATAAAAGCAAAGGTTTTAGTAGGTCTTACAGAGGGAGACATAATTGGCTTAAAGGGGTCGTTCTTCATTATGCAATGATATATTAATACATAAATACATGTAGAAATCCAGAACTGATTTTAAACCAAAAATTGTATTTTGTATTATCAAATAATATTTTCTTTGATTTTTTATAGTTCATTTTTTCTTATTGTTTTGACCATGGTCACAAGCTCATACTAGTTAAATGAATATTCTTTTTCATGTCAGAGACAATGGCACTAAGGCTTTGTTCTTTAATTTTGCTAGAAATTTTAAAAGGGCCAGGTTCTCCCTCGGGGTACATGTCTGTTATAAGAGCTCAGCATAAATGTTCAAGGGCAGTATTTTTTTTGTTGTTTTAAAAATACCAAGTATTATTTAATATATGGCACTATTTCTTCCATCATGTAACAAGTATCACAAGTAACTATAAGAGCTGTACAATATTTGCCCAGTTATACCACAATAGAAGTCTATAATCCGTTTTCATGTTCTTAGTTATGGCAAAGGAATATAAAATTAATCCTTTGACCAGAGAAGTTTGTTGTTTTTTTTTAGTTTTTGCCAACACATTAATTCTGTGGATGCTGTGTCAGTCCATGAAGTCTGAAACGACCTTTTTCAGTCCTAGTTTGAATTAGTATATTAACAGCAGTAATACTTCAGTCCCAAGACTGATGATGCAGTAATTTTCCAGCCTAATCATACTGAACTTCAAACATATTCACAGAAATTCTATTGAAGCTACTGCCTCAGAAGTATTTTTGCAATGTGTGTGAATTACATATGACGGCACAACTGTTAGACAAGAGTTCGTACAGCTCATTGGAACCGAAATAGAGGAAGATACTTCCCTAAGGTAAAAGCTCAGGGTTAGACCTCACATGAGTATAAGGTGAAAAACATAGAAAATTTAACAAAATATAACTATTTTCCAGTCATCATTGGCAGCTCATGCCAACTATTTAAATTGCAGAACAACAAATACTTAAAATAATTCTCTCCACACATGCACATGACCTACACACATCCATGGACAACTGACACCATGTTGAAGGCTGAGATGGAAGTGAAACTTCTGCGTGTCACTCAGTATTTGGACAACTCAACCAGCTGAAGTGAATGTTCTGATTTTCCAAGACCCTGGTGCTGGTGACAGCTGGACCAGACACTTTTACTGCTGTGAGTGTGTTACCTATAGAGCATTGTGTATGTGTGTGAGACAGAGAACAGAAATCATCAATGACCTGCTGTACCTATCTCACTTGGACCTTAAATTCCATGTCACTGAGTGGACTAGTTCTGTTCTTGAGATTACTGCACCCCAGATTTCCTTTTGTCAAGAGAAAACTCCAATGCTCTTTTGGTCATTGTGCATAATAGAATTGCTGAGGTCAGAGGTGTCTTCTGGAGATCATCTGGTCCAATCTGCCTGACAAAAGCAGGGTCAGCTAATTTTTCAATCCCCCTCACTGTCCACTTAGTGAGTCTGTACTTCATCTGATGGTCTAATTGGATATTATGGCAAGCCTTAATAAAATAAATATAAATAATATTCATTGCTCTCACCTCATGCACAGAGCCAGTCAACTCATCATAGAAGGCTATGTCATTGGTTAAGCATGAGTTCTAATTCATAAATTCACACTGATAACTTACAGTCTTCGTCTTCATATCCTTGACAATGATTTCCAGGACGATTTCCTCCATCATATTCTCAGGAATCAAGATCAGACTGAGCAGACTGAAGTTGTGTGGATTTTTCTTTTTTCCTCTCTTGGAGATAATAATGACATTTGCCTTCCTCTAGTCCTGATAAATGTCTTCTAATCACCATCACTTTTCAAGATAATCAAGAGTCAGGGATGCGCAGGGATCTTCTAGAACTTAGGCAGAAAAGGAAAATCTACGGTCATTGGAAGAAAGGACAAGTGACAAAGGGGGACTACAGAGACGTGCTGTTCACCACTGTAGGGAGAAACTTGTTTTGGTCAAAACTCGATTAGAGTTCAAGCTGGCCAGTACTGTGACGGACAACCAAAAGAGCTTTTTTAAACAAGTTAACAGCAAAAGTACAATCAGAGATAACATTGATCTGTGTCTTGACAAGGTTGGTCACCTCACAAATAGGGACATCAACAAATCGGAGACATTCAATGCCTTCTTTGCCTCTGTCTTCAACACCAGTGATGGGCCCTGGGGCCCCTGGAGCCCTGTGTTGGAAAACTGTGATTGGGAGCATAATAAACTCCCAGTTGACCCTGAACTTGTTTGAGACTTGCTGCTCCATCTAGTTGCACATAAGCCTATGGGGCCTGATGGATTCATCTGAGGGTACTGAAAGAGCCCCTCTCATATTATCGCAGGATTTCTCTCCACTATTTTTCAATAGTCTAGGGAATCTGGAGAGGTCCTAGTTGACTAGAAGCTGACAAATGTTATCCCAATTTTCAAGGGTGAGAAGGAAGACCCTGGTAATTACAGGACTGTCAGTCTCACTTCAGTACCTAGGAAAATTTTAAATTTAAAAGTGTTTAAAAGGTTTTCAGGTGCAACTGAGATTTTTAGCCTTTTACTCCCATTGCCAAAACAATAAAATCTACCTGAATCCTATTTTTTACTATTGTCAGCTCTGATCTAAATGGTATTGGGAGAAGAAATTAATGAGAACTGACACAAATAAGCTAGATTTTCCAGTACAGAACAGGCCTGCAGGTGGTTAGTAGCGGTAAAAGATTTTAAGGAAGTATAGGAGTAATGCCAATTTTTGTAGTAAGAACTCTGAATTCAGGCTACTCCTTTGTTTCCTTTTTTTTTTTTTCTTTTCTTTTTTTTCACAGTTTAACCAGTTTTGCTCTTGATTAGACATCTTGTCTGCAGCTCATCTCAGACACAATACTCACAATATTTCTACTTACATCTTCCCACTGAAGCCCTTCTGTTATTGAATTTGTAGGCCATGCTATGTATTAATGTCTGCTCCGTAGTGTTAAACATAGTGGTATTCTATCAAAAGTTCAAGCCATCAGTTACACAGAAGAGAATAGGAGTATATAAATACTGATGATTTTATTAGAAAAAAACTTGAGCAACACAGATGCACTACTGGAGACATTAAATTCCGAGTTAAATCTTAAAGAATAATAACAACAAATCTGAAAACAGCAAATCGAGTGCTAGAACAGATGAAGCTGGGAGAAGAGGAAGGAAAAAATTTGTTCATGGGGAGGTAGGAAGACAGCCAGCAGTCTGAAACATAGCAGCAGAACTTATTTCAAGAGAATTAGAATGCTGAAGGAAATCAGTGTCTGATCTGTATAAGTATGCTCTCTATGACTGCTAGTTAAAAAAAAAAAACAACAAAAAAATCAAAAAACCCCAAACTGCTATAAGTATATTTACATTTAATGCACACGTTCACTGAAAAATTTTTGGTAAGGTCACAAATAAAAAAATATTTGAACACCATAAAGTTGATCAGCCTCTGCTCTGGAATCCAAATGTCAAATTTCAAAGTTCTGTCAGATATATTTTTAGCATAAAATCATTAATATAAAGCTATCTGATTATAAATATTTCAAGAAAGTGCACTTCATTTTGATAGTCTGAAGTCAAATTACTGCTAACTAGTCCAATTTCATCATTCTGTATTTAAATATATCTAAATGTTAGCTGTGAGATGTTCAGCACCTCTTAAGTGTTCTCATCTATGATTATGTCCTTTTTCATGCATTTCCTTATATCATTACTTCTTTTGTTCTTATGCTAAATTGTGCTAATGGATGCTAACTAATACAGCTTAAGACTTATGTAAAAGTCTAAATATTTGAGAATAAGTGTCAAACACATGCCAGGATCTCAGCTGAAACAAAGGATTTTGGCATTCTCTTGATCTACACCAACATACTTCATATTTGATAAGTTGTTACAGTATTTCTGTGAAAATTAACCTCAAATGTAATGCAAATGGCTAAAACCTTGTAGTATATTTAAGCCTGTGTTCTATTTTGAAACATGGTTCCTAAAATAAAATTCAGCTGGTGTAGCTGTAACTGAGCAGGTTAGTGTAAATATATGTATGAAATTGTATGCTGACTCAGAATCTGTATGTAAGATCATGATCTGTAGGATCATGACTGCATGACTCATGTACATAGACAACTCCTACATCAAAATATATTTTTGGTCAAAGCCTTTTTTGAAGTTATTTTTTGTGTGTTTGTACTCAGTACAATTCGCTATCATCTCCAACCTAGTAAAATGATAGTTGTCTTCACCGTACTCCTCAAAGGACCTTTGTTAAGATTGCAGCACAAACATCAACTGACATTTTTAAAGTCATGGCCAATACCATTTAAAAGTAACATTAAATAAATATTCAGACAGTAACCCAAACAAAAGTGTTGAGTTCCCAAAAGATATTGGAGACACCATAAGTTCCAGTGCCTAAATATGAGGATGAAGCCCATCCTGAAAGACCATCCTACGTCTTATCAGCATTTATGAATCAAGAATACAAGTTCATGAAGATAACTTAAGAGAAACTAATGTCATTTTCAGTTGTTGGTGCTTTTTTTCAGGTTTTGTTTTTTTTTTCTATTAGAAAATGTACAGATTTACTTACTAATTTTTGAATTTTTTTCATAGTGAATTCTGTAAGAGAACTGTGTATTAATTCTTGCAAACTTTCTGTAATTTCCAACTGTAGTTGTCAGCAATGATACATATGAAGTAGTAATGGGAGGGTTAAAGGAATTTTAATAAGTATGGACCTATAAGTGCACACTAAAATCATGTATTCAATATGTACATATTTACCTATGGGATGACCCAATTTATCAACTAAAATCTAAATCTCTGTTGTGGATACTTTTAAAAATAGTAGTGTGTGATCTTGAACAAAAAGGAATTAAACCAAATTTAACCTGGTGGTGCTCAAAACCTTGGTACTACTGCACATATTGGAAAACAAAGATTTATACAAGACATCTGCCCAGTTTCTGAAAGAAATAACTAATAATTGTACCCAAAATATTTCCTCAGTCTGCTGACTCTCTAAGTGACAGCAGTCCTCATGCAGTATGAGCAGCAGAGCAATGCAGACCATGTATGTTCTACTAGAAGTGATAAAAGGAAGGTCTTTGGAGAGAGTGAGGAACGGAAGTACTTCCTACCTTTTCCAGAGAGTGTTCACATCTGTGTAGGTAGCATGCTTAAAGAATGTTTAGAATATATTGTCCATAATTTGTGACAAAATCAAGAAAATAGTCCTATCTTGATCCTCTTCATTTTCAAGGTTAGTATTGACCAGAGAGTAAAGAGGCATGATTAAAGGCAAATGAGGTAAAGACTCAAAACTTCAAAGATTTAATCTCTGCAGTCTTCCAAAGCTGTTTATAACATGGAGTTAAAAAAAAAAAAATAAATATAAAAATCTGTAAAATCAAAATGATGAAAGAATTTTGACTGTGAGATATAGTTACATTAGCTGTGATTAGCTCAAAAAACTAAATTTAATGCCATACAGGCTGTTAAGAGCAACAATTCCAATGGATGACTCATATAGAAGTTATTGGTATGTTGGCCTAAACAGGATGCCACCTCACAAAGTGATTGTGGAATTTAATTTCTGTGGAATCTCCATTCTTGGGGGATATTCAAAATCTGACTGGACAAGACCTAGAGGAATCTCATCTAACTTTAAAGTTAGACATGGTTTAAGCAGGAAGTTAAGCTGAAAGAACTTCAGAGATTTCTTGCAATCAATTTTTTTTTGTGTTTCTTCAGAACACACCCGTTCCAAAAGAGTGGATGTGGGGACTCAAGTATAAGAAAGTAATCAGTAAGATCAAAGGAGTTGCCTGATTTGGTTTTCTTTGCAAATGTATTTGTTGTATGGGGTGGGGACTGCAGTTTTCAGAAAGAGAAAAAGATTATGAGATCTTACATATATGTAATTTGTGATACAAGAGATGTCTGAGGAGAACAATTTTCTTTTTTTAAAAAAAAAGGATGGAATAAAATAAGAAGGATAAAACCAGAAGACAAATCTCTTAGCAATCAGTGGACATGTGAATTCTTTTGTAGTTCTGTTTCAGGGTAAGTATACGTGCCAGGAACACACTATTAGTATCCATCTTGAACAAACATCTTGACTTCTTATTGCTGTTGTGTAGTATGTCAAGATTTACATCATGAAGTATTAATTTACAGTCCTTTCTACCCACACTAAGTACCTTAAAAAATGCATCATCTGAGACAAATGATCAAGAGCTCATTGAAACATGAGTGCACATTCACAACTGACTATGACTTTATTACAAGTCACAGAATATACATTACTTAAAATCTGGTCAGAACAGCAACATGTCAAGGAAAACAGTGTTTATATCCTACTGTAAGCACAATATTTGTTTTGCTACAAGGTAGATTACTGGTAAGGATGATCTGAGCGTCTCCATGGCTACAATTCTCCAGAGGCTGCTTAATGAACTTTACAGTGTCAGAAAACCATGACTTTGCATTCTGTATGGTCTGGGACAAGAACTTTTATACTGACTCACACAACTTTCTGGATTTTACTTGACGCATGAGGTCTCTCTGTATATCAGCGGCAATATGTAGAAGCTGTCTCTTTCACCTTAGCAGAATATATCTCATTACTATTCATGATGGGCCAGCTTGAATAACTCCTCTTCAACAACATTATCCTTAACCCAAAGTCCACCTTCAGAAAATATTGCCTAAAACTTGGGTTTTATCCATTTTCCTTTTCAGTTCAAAATCCAGCTTTATCCATTTCCCAGCTGCACAGCATGGTTAGAACTGAGTGCAAACTACACCACATGCTTGTTTTCATAAAAAGGAAAACTCAAGTTGCAGACCAAATGCTGCAGCAGGCTCCAGCAGGCATCTAATCTAGTCAGTTAAGGGTCAAGATACCTGAGTTGTTTTACAGCACGTCTGCAGATAATAAGTCTAAGTGCATCAGAAAATCATAGAAAAAAACTTGCAGGACTTATTTCTGACTTTTCTAGGAGTTATTTCATATATGAATAAAAGACTATAGCTGTACTTGCATCATTTCAAGAGCTTCTTATAAAAAGAGCAAGGGCTGTGGTCATGTTAATGAAGAACATATAAAGTAGATTGAAGACTTGAGTGCTAAGTCCACTCTCCTTAAGAACTGCACTTTGCTAGAAATAGAAGGTGAGTTTTTGGAACATCAAGACAAAAATTGTGACAGGCATCCGAGGGTATGAATATATTCTTATGTCTAATTAAAATCACTGAAATGTACACTCATGGACTAGTCACAGTAATTCATGTTTTGTCCTGATCACACATTATGAATTCACCATATGGGCTGTTAGGCAGAAAGCTTTTATTTCCATACCCTCCAACTCTCAGAGCTAAGAAAATAACACATAACATTGAACAAGACTCCAACAGTGCATTTGTATTGGTTCTCTGCTTGGCTTTGTTTCCTGTAGCATTATCATTGAAAAGTCTGTGCTTTTTTTATCATGAGCTAAACCTGGAGATTTAGATGTTTAGAAAACTTTTCCAGACCCCAGATGTATAAATTCACATTTATTTTATTTCCATGTTCAATTCAGGTTTTTAAAATGGAAAGATAAGCGATAATAGAATTTACATACTAGCCATAGGGCACTGGTGTCCACTGAGAGGTTGCTGCTTTTTTCTTCCCTTCAGGCTCTCTGAAGGAGCTCTTGACTCCATGCAGCTGGCTTTCTGAGAGCTGAATAAACCCACGCTGCAGAACATAGAATCTTGTTGGTAGTTTTTACTCAAACAAAAAAATCTTTATAGAGTCCTTACCCTAATAGTTATTCCCTGAGGATGATTCCATGTTTGTGTCTTGTTATTCTGTTCACTGCATATAGGTAGATTGCATTCAGCTACATAAGGACTGAAGCAATTGACATTATTCTAGGCCTATATAAATAACAGTGAAATCAGAATCCATCATTTTATCTTTATAAAAACATAATTTTTGTTAAATAAAAATGAATACTAGACATAGAATTGCAAACATGAAACTGGATCCTCAGTTAGGATAAATCAGCACAGATCCATAGAATTAAATTGAATTATACTAATTGACCCCACCTGAAGGTTATCCAATCTTCTGTTATAATTACGATTCTAATCTCAGACCACAAAAAAAATATTTTGCAAACAATGGGGAGCCTTAAGAAAGAAGTGGTGTATTTATTTATTTTAGGAAAATATATGCAGGCTTCCAAACAGAGACAATGACATGTGTTTCAACAAAGTATAGAACTGTATTTATAGCAGAATTTAAAATAAATATGAAAATAATTATTTGATTAGCCTGCACATACAATTATATTTAGGAGAGTATCTGTATAGATGATAGAACAAAGTTATCCCTTTCTCCTTTGCATTAGCATATTCCAATGTACAGGCATTGACAGGAAAATTGTCTTTTAAAGAGATAGAGTCACAGTAGGGTATGTAGTGAACACATTGAAGGTAAGAAATATGCTTTTTTACATAAAGATATATGAATAACATTTGATGAAAATGTTGGCAGGAGCAATATTCTCAGATGCTGGAAGAAAAAGTGGTTTTCCTGGGTTGAGTTATAGAAATATATTGTGGTTCTTATTTACTTTCCAGGTTATAATAAAAATAAACTTTACAAGAGGATTGCAATTTACCTGTGAACGTTTTTTGATAATCCTTTAGTCATGGATCATGACGATAAAAAAGAGGAAGAGAAATTTCAGGGCAACTGAAGAATCTATTTTAAATCTAGAAAAGGTTGCACGGTCTAACAAAATTCAACAAGCTGGTGACCTTATTCATACTGTTGGAGAGTCCAAATGTCAAAAAAACCAAACCAAAACAAAAACCCCCCAAAGCACATATAGATCACAACACCCACACCCATCCACACCCAGCTCTGTATCTATTTTTGAACAAATTTGCAGTCCTTTGCCCTGGTATGATAAAGTAAAAGTATAAAGGCAAAAGCAAGTCGAGATCAAAGCTACTCTACAATTTTCCCCTAAAGATCAGAAGTTATTTCCTGCCTTTTCATAGTAAACCTGGACTTGACTAGGTGATCAAGTAAAAAGGAGGCACAACCATTAGAACACTGACCAGCAATATGGAGGGATGTGATAGGTGTGGGCCCCTTAGTATACTACTAATGGTAGTAATATCAGCGAAAACCGTTGCTCTCAGCAACAAAACTTGCATGGAAACTTTCTTCAGTCAGTTGCCTATGACTAAATAGAGTGCACGACACAGATCTTTAGCATGGGTGAGAATCATTTCTGACTTCACTGAAAGTTATCTTTCTGTTTCTGCCTGTCATTAACAGTGAGGCTTAAATCCAATCCCTCATTAACTATTCCTTTTCATTTTCCTCCAGTCAGTAATGTAGGCACTTTCTATTACAGAAGCTAATTAATAACCATGGGTATCATTACTTTGTCTGACAACTCTTAAAACCTATCATATTCTTTACCTTACAACATCCTTGTGCACAAAAATTTCCACGATTTAATTATGCTATTCATAAGTCTGTATAAGGTAGATATCTCTCAAAAGAGGGAGGCACTACGCAGACAATAAATTTATCATTTAAAACATTATTCCTTTCAATAAGTTCTCACAAATCTTGCAATTATTATTCCCTTCTCTATGAATGACAACTTACTCACAGCAGGCATGTGACGGAAAAAGGATAAGATAGCGTCTATTCTTCTTTTGCTGTGGTCTGTTCTGAATCTGCAGAAAACTCATAAAAGTCAGGAGACAAAACACCCACCAAGAACTGCTAATAAAGGCTATTCCTGTGGTTTGCTACAAAGAGATTCGACATACATTTTTGAAAAACTGAAAAGAATGAGACAAGAGCAAAGAAAATACAATGTTGACATGCAGTCTGCAAACACCTATACAGATGCAGAAACTCCTGCTCAGAAGTGACCACGTTGTAAGACCTGAAGTTCACATCAACCTCCGAGTCTCCAGAGTGTCTTGTATTGTTTTTAGCCATATACCAGTGCCGTTTTAGGGCTTATACTATGCATATGCACACAATGGTGACAGTGGTATACAGGGCTCACAGTAGCTTCATGTGAGCGACAACTGAAATTTATATTTACTCCCACAGATTCAAACATATTGCTCTGAGATACACCTAGGTTGTAGAGAGGTGGGTGTTGGCCTCTTCTCGGAAAGGAATAATGGCAGGACCAGAGGAAATAATCTAAAGTTGCAGCAGGGGAGGTTTAGATTAGATATTAGGAAGAATTACTTTACTGAGAGAGTGGTCAGGCACTGGAACAGCCTGCCCAGGGAGGTGGTGGAGTCACCATCCCTGGAGGTATTTAAAAAACGTGTAGACATGGCTCTTCAGGGCATGATCTAGTGCCCAAGATTATTCATTTGTGGGTGGGTGTAATGTGGTGGGGTATTGTGTTGTGTGTGTTGTTTTTGGTTTTTTGTTTTGTTTTGGGTTTTTTTTGTGGTTGGACTCTATGATCTCAGAGGTCCCTTCCAATCCTGATGATCCTGTGATTCTATGCCACCTGAGAAAGACACCATTACTCTTTGTGAAACTCAGTATATTATGAACATCAGTTTTAACTAAGTGACATCCTACTATATCTGAGCATCCTACATCCAAAAACAGTGATTTCAATGCGTTTCCAAGGAAAAAAAAAATCCACAAAAAACCTCCCTTAAAAATTTCAGTATTTCCAATACCTTTTCCTTATTCCGGGTTTTTTGATTGAATTCTATAACTCTTTCCAAAATACATAAACTCACCCATTCTATATTTTCTTAATGTGGAGGAAAATATAACGGGAAATATAACATCTACTAGAAGCCTGGAACATATTACTCTTTGGATACAGAATTACATTCAGAAAACACAATTTAAATTAAATTAAGGTTATTTTATACCATTTCCTTTCTATTTCTTGTGATAAGGTTTAATCAAATCCTTAATCATAGAATCATAGAATTGTCTAGGTTGGAAAGAACCTTTAGGACCATCTAGTCCAACCATCAACCTAACTCTGATTAAAAAATGGTCACTAAACCATGCCACTAAGCATTATGTCAACCCATCTTTTAAATACTTCCAGTGCCTCAACCACTTCCCTGGGCAGCACATTTCAATGCTTAATAACCCTTTCAGTGTAAAAATTTTTCCCAATATCCAATCTGAACTTCCCTTGGCACAACTTGGGGTCATTTCCTCTTGTCCTATCGCCTGTGACTTGGGAAAAGAGATCCAGCAGTTTATTTGTTTATTAGAGGTGGTAACCAAATGAGCCAGATCATTACCTCTTTTCCTGCTTTTCAAGATGAAATTCAGGGCATAATTTCTGTATCAATAGGCTTTCACACTCCTTTAATTTTTGAAAATAATTTTTTTACCATTTTTAATGGGTTATAATTTTTGAAAAAAATAAATATGTCATTTACATTTACTTTAAATTACCCAACCCATTACATCTGTTTTTTGAGACTATAATCATACAAAAGGTGAGCCAGGTCCTTAAGTCTTCTACTTTATGATCTTATTTTCATAAAACTGGCAATGCTTGACGCTTGTGAGGGATTTTGTTACTTCTTTCAAAAGCATATGGTTCAATCAATAAACATGAGTTCAAGACAATGATAAAGACAAATAATCTGAAAAATGAAAACACTGCACTCCACTGCAGATCATTTAAATGCTAGCATGTAACTTCATGATTGTCATGGTTTCAGTTGAGATTGGGTTGACTTTGTTGTCAGCAGCTGGTATAGTGCTATGTTTTGGATTTGGGATGAGAATAGTGTTGGTAGCACACTAATGTTTTCAGTTGTTGCTAAGCAGTCAAGGCCTTTTCTGCTTCTCACACTGCCCCACCAGTGAGCAGACCAGAAGTGCACAAAAAGCTGGGAGGAGACACAGCCAGGACAGCTGACTCCAACTAACCAAAGGAATATCCCATATGATAGGAAATCATGCTCAGTATATAAAGCTGGTGGAAGAAGAAGGGAGAGGGGGATGTTTAGGGGGAGCATTTGTCTTACCAAGTAACCGTTACATATGATGGAGCCTTGCTTTCCTGGAGATAACTGAACACCTGGCTTCTTATGGGAAGCAGTGAATGAATTCCTTGTTTTGCTTTGCTTGAGTCAGTGGCTTTTGCTTTATCTATTAAACTGGCTTTATCTCAACCCACATGTTTTTTCTCATTTTTACTCTTCCAATTCCCTACCCCATCCCAGCTTGGGGGAGTGAGAGAGCAGCTGTGTGGTCCTAGCTGGAGTTAAACCACAACTCCTCTAAAAGAAAAAGCAAGCAGCTCTAAAAAACTGGATTTGCAAACAGCAAGGTTGAAAAAAAGGCTGAGATTTTTTGATAGGCTCTTAGAGTTTGTTTTTGGCTTCATCTTCTTTTCTTATGTATTTCTTATGTTTCTTATGTATTTCTTATGTATTCTTATGTATTTTTAACCTTCTGTTTGGTATCTACAAAATCCTATTCTCTCTTTCTATCCTCCACTTTCTTCTCTCCACACTGGTGAAAAGTTTTGGCTCCATCTTCTCCATGCTCTCCCATTTAGTAGTTGTAGACAGCAATAAATCCCCTGTAGCTTTCTCTTCTTCAGGCTGAAGTTGTTTTAGCATCTTGTCATATTCTGTAGGCCCCTGTGGCAATTGGCATGGGTTGGGAGTGGTTAAAATTCATTTATAAGAGATTACACAGTAACAATGTAGTAATTAAGGGCAAGAGATCCATCAGTCTCTGTGACTGATACAGAGAGTCAGTCCCTATTAGTCTGAGATACCTTTAAGAGGGGCAGACTACAAGAGAACTTTTGAGAGAAAGGCAGATTGCGAGCACCTGCAATGGTGACAGCCTGTTTAGGTGCTTCAGAAACCTGAATGTGCTGATCAGAAATAGGTATTTTCTACCCAACCCTTTAACTTACAGGGTCTTGTGTAACTCAGGGAGAGACCTGGAAGTGACCACAGGAGACCTTGGAGACAGAACAGAAGTGATCCCAGAACCCAGCCCCACAATCACACAACAGCACAGCCAGGACCCCAGACCTTTCTCCAGGACTACACTGTCTTCCCCATAAACAGGGGGGTCATATCACTTGTTAACATTAACCATACCTATAACCAAATGTGCACTGGTATCCACGTTCATTTAGTTTCTACACTTTCATTTCAGTATTAAACCACAAGAATGAATGTTGATGTCAGAAGTGGGATACCATTACACTAATCAGATATCTAAGATGGGATTGGATGGGCATTAGGATCTGAAAGCTGAGGCCATGATGTAAGCTGTCTCTGGGGAAGGGGCTGTCATGATAGAGGGGTGCATGCAGCTGCCTAATTCCCAAGTTCTGGCAGTGAACTGGAGAATTTTTCATGGCCTGTTTTTCATGAGCGTGTGAGATGGCAGGCCAGATAGATGGAGATGCTACTCACTGGTAAGGCAGAGAATGAAGAGTAGATCTCTTACCAGAGACTTACTCAGGACATTTAAGATTGTGAACTACGTGAGATGATAAAGAAAACTCAGCAAAGAAAACTATTTACCACCTATTTCCAGTACAGTTTTCATCCACCTTTTGACCTCATTTAGAAATCTTAGTCTACTATTTGGTAGTTCAAAATTATAAATGTTAATAATTGAATAAAAAATCTTCATCTTTGAACAGTTAGAAAATATTAGAAGATACTCTAATGCAAAAATTACCATCTTGCAATTGGACTCAAACCTTTTCCCAAAAGAATTACAGGAAAATTGAAGATTAATAGGATAAGAAGACTACATTTTCTGTACATTTACTCTATTGAAGATACAGGTATTGCTTTGGTTGTTTTTTGTCTTGTAAAGCTGGTGGGTCATATGAGGAAAAAACATGTTGTGCATCTCTTTTCTGTATCCCTTATGCATTGCAACATATCCCTTGCACTTGAACATGATCCTGTAGAATCATTCATAATTCTCAAAAACATAAGAAAATATTTGTAAGTTTACAATACATGCTAAACTGCATGTGGCTTTCTTATCTCTTTCTTATATGGACTTTGATTTTAATACCACATATGGATTTGTTAAAAACAACACACTCATTTTTACCTGAAAGTAGATTTTCACTCTTCTCCAAAAGATTGACATTTTGTCAAGGCTGACATAATGTTTTACCTAAGCTGACAAATGCTTGATTTGGTTTCTGTTTCCTTATGAAAAATAAAGATATAAAGCCTTTAAATTAAGATCAAAGAACCTTCTCATCTTCACTACTCACTGTAGTACTTAATAATCCCAAACAGTTTGACAGTTTTTATACACAGATAGTGTTTTAGTATTTTAAAAATGCTACATATTTTAAGAGTATTAAAATATTATTCATTTATATCCTCTTAGAGAAACTGTACCCCAGAGAACAATTTGGACAAACATATTCTGAATTGTAAAGATTGTCTGCAATTCTGGTTTAACTAAAGCATCAAACAGCGTCATAAATATTAAAAAATTACTAGTGAGAAATTTTGTACCAATCTTTTTTAATAAAAACAATCACTTTTGATACCTCTTTATATTCATTTGATAATAATTTTTTTTTGGGGGGGCTACTTATGTAAAATGAAATGTTTGCATAGCAGACTATTGTTGTTTGTCTTACTGAGTTAGTACAGATCTGTGGCAAAAGTTCATATTGACTTCATGTTAGAGAAGAGATCAAGATAAACATTGCCTCTTCTTCCCTTCCAGAGGCAAGAAACCTGGATTCTGAGGCCAGTTAAGAAATCTGATATAGGCCAAGTTTGCTAACACATTTTGGGGGACAGGATGCTACGACATGCATAGGGTTTCATTCTCAGAGATTAATCGAAACAATCTAAACATACTCTCAAGAAGAATGTTGGCATCTAAGGAAAATTTGTGTCATGGCTTCTGCTAAGATCACAAGATCTGTAGTGCAACAATCAGACAACACGTGTAAAGATGTACTGAAGAGCAGAAATAATAATTGCTTTGTTATTTTGTTTGGAAAAAAAGTTATAGAAAATATATATTTGGGTATTTGGGACACTTGAGCATGCTACCCTATCTTCTGCTGCCATGCCAGAAAGGCAGAAATGTAAATGTGCTACCTGGCAGCCACATCTGGATATCCTGGGACAATTCAAATAACTCCAGACACCTATATTTAAGCAATTAAATTTGGTCCTGGGTTTCCAACATCATATTTGTTTCTTTTAGATGCAAATTAGCAATTTAAAAAACTGCATTCCTTCCCTGAGGTTAAAAGGATAGGCTGGCATCAACCCTGAGAAGATGCATGGGTAACGCTTTGAGCATTCACCTGTGATATAGGACACTGCCTTCCAGTGCTGAACTAGATTATGCACTTTAGGTAACATTAAAGAAAAAAAGCAATGGAAAGAATACTTTTAACACAGTGATAACAAAAAGCTTGATTTTAATTAGACAAATTCCAGATGAATATAAAAGACATAAATGACTGTCTGCCAGCTATAAAAGCAGAAAGGTAGAGGAGCTGGAAAAGAGAGTGGGTTGGAAGAGGAAAGACAGGGAAGATGGAAGATAAAAAAATGCTGTGCTGTTCATGCACCCTTTTAACTCCAGCCTCTGGGATTTTACTTAAAAGGATTTATGATTTATCATTTTTAAAAGCCTATCAGCTATCACAATGGCTGGGTAAGACCAAAGATCCACCTGTATTTGTTCTCCGTTTCCTGATAGCCTCAACTAGACACTTAAAAAACACTCCAGGAGATTAACAAAAGTTTTCAGTACCTCTTCCCCTAACTCAAACTTTCACTGTATAATCATTAGGTATTCAATGAACTGAATGCTATAGTACTTGTATATTTATGTATTATTATAGAAATATCTATGTCCTGGTTTCAGCTGGGAGTTAGTTTTCTTTCTAGTAGCTGTTTTGTTTTGGATCTAGTATGAGAATAATGTCAATTACACATAACATCTTAGTTGTTGCTAAGTGATATTTACACACAGTCAAGGACTTTTTCAGCTTCCCACAGAAGCTGAGAGGGAGCATAGGCAGGACAAGCTGGCCAAAGGAATATTCCACACCATAGATAGCATGCTCGGTATATAAATGGGGATTGTCCGGTGGGAGCAGGAGTCCGCCATTGCTGCTCGGGACAGGCTGGGCACCTGACCATTGGGTGGTGAGAGCAACTTCTGTTGTATTACTTTATTTTGTATATTCTTTTACCATTATTATTATTACTACTCCTCCTCTCTTCTTCCATCACTGTTCTATTAAATTATCTTTATCTCAACTCATGAGAATTCTGTGGTCCCCTCGTCATCCCCATCCCGTTCCTCCTTTTCTCCTTCTTCTACCTACCCTACTGGGGGGCTGAGGGTAGGGAGCGAGTAAGCAGCTGCATGGGCTTAAACCACGACAAAATATTACTATATATTTTAATTATAGCAATTTATAGCAATTGGAAACAATAGGTTCTAATATGAACACTGTAGGATCTGATCACAGAATCACAGAATCTTCTAGGTTGGAAGGGACCCTAAAGATCATCTTGTCCAACCGTCAACCTAACTGGCAAAAATAGACACCCACACAACAAACAAGGAGCATCATCACTAAACCATACCTCCCAGCACTACATCAACTCGTCTTTTGAACACCTCCAGGGATGGTGCCTCAACCACCTCCCTGGGCAGCCCATTCCAATGTCTGATAACCCTTTCAGTGAAAAAAATTTTCCTAATATCCAGCCTGAACCTACCCTGGCACAACTTGAGGCCATTTCCTCTTGTCCTGTCGCCTGTGACTTGAGAAAAGAGACCGACCCCCATCTCTCTACACCCTCCTTTCAGGTAGTTGTAGAGAGCAATAAGGTCTCCCCTCAGCCTCCTCTTCTCCAGGCTGAATAACCCCAGTTCCCTCAGCCTCTCCTCATAAGACTTATTCTCCAGACCCCTCACCATCTTTGTTGCCCTTCTCTTATATACAATAATGTATATACAATGTAATAAAAATATAGTGATTTATAGCAATTAGAAAAAATAGTTACCAACAGGAACACTCTCTATGCATCTGAAGATTACATCTAAAATTATTTTGATTTGATAAAACCACAAGCTATTATGCAATGATCTCAAAATAATTATACTTCAACCACTTCGTATGGATTTGGTGAATGGACTTCAAGTGGGAGATACAGGTTTTATGGATGGCCTATTCGATGGATAAGGAATTGGAAGGATGGGTGCACCCAAAGAGTTACAGTCAACAGCTCCATGCCCAAGAGGAAACCAGTAATGAGGGGTGACCCTCAAGAGTTTGTATTGGGACCAGTACTGTTTAATATCATTATTAATGACACAGAGACTGGGACTGAGTGCACCTTCTCCTGGTTTGGAGTGAGAGAGGGTCTTGCCTATACTTGTTGCTGTGGCAACCGGGGCCAGCTGACTTGGTTGTTTACCCTGTGGTGGGTTTCCACTTGTGGGGCGGCGTGGACAGATCAGGTGACTCAAAATGACTAATAGGGTATTCCATGCCATCCACCATGCTCAGTATAAAAGCTGAAGGATCAAAGGGGTTGGGTTGGCTCATCTTCAAGATTTTTTTTTCAATGTCTCTCTTATGACTGACATCTGAGAAGGACCCTGTCAGTTTGTCTGCCTTTGATCCCCATCAGTGAGTTATGGAATCCCATTTGTCACCGAGTTCAGTTTGGAACATTCCCAGTGCCTGCCAGTAACATCTTCCTGAGATTTTGATACAGTTTTGTATATATTTTTATATATTGTATCTACTAGGTTATTTCCTTTTTAATTTTATTATTCATATATCATTGAAGTAGTTTAGTTTTTTTTTCCCTAAACTTAAAACTCTTTATCTCTCTTTTTCCTCTACTTAGAGAGGTGGGGGAAAGCATCTGTTGTCTTGTCATTGGCCAACATGGCCCAAACCATGACAACCTTCAGCAACTTTGCAAATGACACCAAACTGAGGTGTGATTGACATGCTTGAGGGATGGGATACCGTCCACAGGGATGTGAACAGGCTTGAGCAGTGGGTCTGTGTGAACCTCATAAGTTCAACAAGGCCAGTGTGCCCTGCACCTGTGTCAGGGCAACCTCTGGTATCAATACAGGCTGAAGAATGAAGAGATTGAGAACAGCCCTGCTGAGAAGGACATCAGGGTACTGGTGGATGAAAAGCTGGACTAGAGCCAGCATTATGTTCTTGCGGCCCAGAAAACTGGTTATATGTTGGGCTGCAGAAAAAGAGGTATGGCCAACAGGTCAAGAAGGTGGTTCTCCCCCTTCACTCTTGTGAGACCCTTCCTGGAATACTGTATCCAGCTCTGGAGCCCTCAATACAGGAGGGACATGGACCTGTTGGATTGGGTCCAGCAGAAGGCCACAAAAACGATCAGTGGGATGGAACACCTCTCCTTTGAGGAAAGGCTGAGAGAATTGAGGTTCTTCAGCCTGGAGAAGGGAAGGCTCCAGGGGGACCTGATTGTGGCCTTCCAATACTTAAAGTCTGCTTATAACAAAGATGAAGAGAGACATTTTGCCAGGGCCTGTAGTGACAGGACAAGGGGCAACAGTTTTAATCTGAAAGAAGTTAGATTTAGACTGGGTATAAGGGAGAAACTCTTTACTGTGTGGGTGGTGTCACACTGGAACAGGTTGCCCAGAAAAGTTGTGGATGCCCCATCCCTGGAAGTGTTCAAGACCAGGTTGGATGGGGCTTTGATCTAGTGGAAGATTGCCCTTCCCATGGCAGGGGAGTTGGACTAGACAATCCTTAAATTTCCCTTCCAACCCAAACCATTCTATGGTTTGATGATTTTATGATATTTAAATCTGTAATTTATGTAGCCCTAATTGTGTATGCCCATTGCACAACCCATGACATATTTGTGACACTGTACATTCTGATGGCTTCAATAACTTAAGCAGTTATTGCTTATAAGGTGTATGTCAGCTTATGTCAATCTTGAAAAATAAATTTATAGCCCATGAGACAAAAGATGGAGTGGTTACGGCACAGTGAAGGTGGAGTAGATTCTTCTCCACGACTGGACTGATTTTGGCTTGAATAGAGTTAATTTTCTTTCTAGTAGCTTGTATGGTGCTATGTTTTAGATTTGTGACCAAACAGTGTTGATAATACAGTGACATTTTGGTTATTGCTGAGCTGTGTTTACACAAAGTCAAGGACTTTCGTGCTTCTTACACTGCCCTAATAGCGAGTAACCTGTGGATGCACAAGGCATTGTGAGGTGACACAGCTGGGACAGCTGACGCTGAATTACCAAAGTGTATCCCATACCATAGGATGACATGCTTAGTAATAAAACCTGGGGGAAGAAAAGGAAGAGAAGATGTCATGGTTTAACCCTCGCCATGCAGCCTCTCGCCCAGCCCCCTTTATCCCCACAAGGAAGAAGGAGAAAAGTAGGGGAAAGGGAAAAGAAACAAAAATTCGTGGGTTGAAATAAATACAGTTTAATAGAAAACTGTCAGAAAAGGAAAAATGACACTAGTAATAACACCACCTGATGAATTGACACCATCCCGAGCAGTGATTGTGGATTTGCATGCCCCAGCTAACACTCATTTATATACTGAGCATGACATCTGTGGTATGGAATATTTTGTTTGCCATTCCATCGTTCTGTCTATTCTTCTGTAGGAAACTGAAAAAAAATATCCTTGAATAATGTAAATGTCCCTTAGCAACAACTAAAACTGCTAGGTATTATTGACATTCCTTTCACAGAAATCACTAGAAAGAGTAGTTAACTCTTTCTCAACTGAAACCAGGACAGAAGACATTTAGACAAACATGGCGTTTGTCTTCCCAAACAACCATGTGATGGAGCAAGGCTTTCCTGGAGGTAGCTGAACACCTGCCTGCTAATGGAAAGTAGTGAATGAATTCCTTACTTTGTTGTGCTCGAGAGCACAACTTTTGCTTTACCTATTAAACTGATTATATCTCAACCCATGAGTTTTCTCACTTTTCTGATTCTCTCATTGGAATGGGGAGCAGGAAGTGAGCAGCTGCATGGGGCTTAACTGCCTAACAGAGCTAAACCATGACAGTCTATTTTAAGTTGGTTTTAAGTACTTTTTGTGCACTAGTTCTGGGAGTACATTGTTTTATTCATTAATTTTTTAAAATAAAATATTAGCTATTTTTCTTTTAACTGTTTACATTGTATATTTAAATACTTGTTAAGGCATTTCTTCTGAGAGCATTGGTGGATGAATACACTGAAAGTGTGTGGTTTGAGCATATTTCTTAAGAAAAATTTCATACCTTTATCTTAGCATTGATACAATCCCATTTTAGTAATAATTTAATTATTAATCTCAAGTTCCTTAAATTTATTTTGTTTCTGGTAGCAAAGTGTCCATGCTGCAGGGTGGAATAACTGTTGTCACTCTAGAGGGTTAAAGAATAGTTTGTATCCCTCTAAGATTATAAGACTTCTTATTTTAATCTTGTTTTAATCTTATTTTACTTGCACAGTCAAAAGATGAGTCCATATACAGGTTTGTAGATTTCAGTTTCTACAAGGATCCCTCCAAATCACCCGTGGAAGTAGGGTTAATCTGTGGTAGGTAAAATGTTGGTGTCAGTCAATAAATGTGTTGAAGTGTGGGGTAATTCAGTTACAGTTCAGTTTCTGTTTCAATATTTTTATGACCTTCTCCAAGGCTCGTAACTCCACATTTTAAGATTAAACTGGTATATTTGTTCAGGACCATATATTTATAGTGAGATTTCATGAACATAAACCCTAATAATTCCTCATCTTCATAATTCAACAACAGTTAAACCTGCACATGCTTTAGATGTATATAAATGAAATAACAGTGCATTTTATAAAAGACTTTTATTTCTACTGATGTCATCCCTCCTTTTGATCCACTTCTGTCATTGTCTCTGATTTTGCAAGAGTCATCTGAGGGTACTTATTCTATGAGAATGTATTTTCAAATATTGGTTCTTTTAAAAGAGTCTATTGATCCAGTAGTGGATTATACATGTGAAAGTATACTAATTGTATACTAATTGATAATGACTTTTCAATTATTTCTTCTTTTTGTTGTCATGTATTTTGAAGACCTTTATCTCTGAAAAATTGCATAAACATTATTTCTAAAGAATATATTGTTAAAAAAAAAAGACAAACTATTTCTTATTTTAGACCTGTATTGGAATCACTGTTTCAGTTCCACTTGATCAAAAATGAGTTCATAATACTTGTTGTATTAAAGATACAACAAACGTTTATTTCATTAATAACTATGAAAACTGTAGAAATTACAACAAAAGCTCTTCTGAAGTTCTGCTTAATTCATCAGTAGATAGGTTTTACTAGAACAGATTTAACAGCTTTCTAAAGTTGTTACTGAGATGCAGGGTTTTTTTTGTAATGCTGCCATGACACCTGCTAAGCATGCAAAATATAGTTTTCAAGCATAGCAGTGCCTGAAGTGCCCATTAAAGCCTGATATGTTAAGACCCTGACCAGTAATAAAGAACAGCACAAGAGCACAGCATGAAACAACACAGCCTTCAGCTTCCAGAAATCATGGATCAGAAAATTCCTAAACAAGAAGATAATACTTTATGTTTTTGACACCTGCTTTATTTTTTCATTATTATTTCCTTTACTCTCTCCCACACGCTCTCTCAAAAGTTATCACTATTTTGGTTCAGTAATACTAAGATCAACAATATTAAAAAATTGTATAGACAATTAAAAACTATGAGCTAAAATAAATCTGATTAAAACAAGAATCATGCCCTCTTTTTTTACACTTATAAATGCATTTTCTTGCCAGATTTAGATTTAGCATTCTTCCACAAAGCTTTACGAACACTGTAATAATGTCTCCAAATTACCACCTGCCCTGGCCTTCAGATAATATTTTTTTTATAATTTTTTTCAGGATCTAAATGCAATCAATTGTTTCAGCCTCAGGGAACAGAACTTAGCAGATATTTTGATGATAAGATTTGGTGGGGAAATAACAATGGATCTTGTTAAAAGCTGTCCTAAAACAGTGAAGTAACAGCACTGATTTTCTGTAATTGGAAGTTCTATGTTGAAAACAACACTGAGAAAGGGTTTTTCTTGCATAAATATAGGCTTACTCTGTCACTTCAGATATTCTAGGGTATCTGAGAAATCTGCAAGGAATCACCTTTCTTTTTTATGGACATCAGAGAATTGAAAGGGTTATCTTATGCATCCAGGTTGCATCCTAACATGAATTCAGGACTGTCACAGGGAAAAAACTCACTCCTTTCACATAGTTTAAGCCAAAATGGGAATTGATACAGTTTATTAATTCATTAAAAATACATAATTATCCACCCATCACTGATAACTCAGGATCAATATCAATAATAAGAGATAAAGCATGACACTAGGTACTTACAAAATAGACACCCTTCTCTAATTTTACCTTCTTACATGAATATGTTGTCATGTGCATGCTTCCACAGCAGGTGCCAATCACCTCTTCTGGGAGCAGGTTCTCTCACTTGCGTGCCTCTTCTATAGAAGACATGGGTATTTGAGGTTTATGTGCACTTGCCACTCCCTACAGCTTGCTGATCCCCTCACAGGTGAAAAAAACATCCTACATTTACACTCACAGTGGGGGTCCCTAGTTGTTGCATATATTGCACCAGTTTGGTGCAGGGTGCTCCTGATGTCCCACAAGAAAGCGGCTGTATCAGGTCTATGCTGAGGTTGTGATGTTGGTGGCATGACTTCTGGCAATCATGTCAGACCAGGTTTTGACTGATACTCTTATCTATTCGAGGTCTCTGCCAGCCTATTAAATACTTTAATGCTTCTTCTATACTTCTTTTCAGGCTGACTCAGTTTTAAAAAACTGCTGGTTTCTGTTTAATTCAGCTGACAGATGTCTTCCTCTTTAAAAATGAGAAAAAATGAACACTAAATGTATATATTCTAACACACAAACCTTTGAAGACCTTTTACTCAGCCTGTGTGAAATTTTGCATCCCATTCCTGGATATCAAATCCTTCCCAAGTCCTGTACAGGGAGGATAAGTAGGCATGTAGCATGGTTTGTTGGCTTAATGGCCAAGAAGCCCATCTCTCTCACTTTATTAAGTCTAGACTGGAGAAATCACCATATTACTGAACTCAAGTATAAGGCTGATTTTCTCTGGTATTCTCACTCTGGTGGAATAGACCCAGTTGTTTTATGGTGAAAGAAGATGACAGAATGCTCTGGGCATTGACATGGGGGACAGTCTAAAACACACAAATTTAACTTATACCCCTTAAATTAGAGGAATTTAAGGCCTGATAGTGATATTCCTGCCTTAGACTATTTTCTACCTAATTAAAATAAAATAACTCTAGGACTAATATTTTTTTTTTCTTGAAATATAAAGTTTCATCAAATAAACGCTTCAGTACTAACATTTGACTACCTTTAAAATTCTGTCTTCAGTTTTAGTGAATGTTCCCGTCTTTATATGTTAGGAGATAAGAAGTTCCTGAGCGTTTTTTCTATGAACCATACATTAATTTGTAGGCTTGTCATATCTTCTCTGTTTTTGATTGGTTTAGGGTTTTTTTGTAACATAAGCACTGACAGCTTCTTCAGTTTCTTAAAATAAGAGTTTCTCTGTGCCTTTGATTGTTCCATTACCTCCTAAACTTCTACACTATTCTTTTTCAGATGGGTGACTAATAATACTCAGCTGATACATCATTATTATTATTATGTGTCTGAATAATAAATAGCATTAAATTATATGGATATTTATATTTATAAACATATGTAGTCCAAGTAATATATGTTGTGGACATTGCCTACCTGGTTTTCTCCAAGGCTTTCGACGTGATTCCCCACAGCCTCCTCCTAGAGAAACTGATGTGTTATGGTCTAGACAAGTGGTCTGTGTGGTGGTTGGGGAACTGGCTGACAGGCCACACCCAGAGCGTGGTGGTAAATAGCTCCTTTTCAAACAGGCAATCCATCACAAATGGGGTCCCCCAGGGACCAATATTGGGCCCACGGTTGTTTAATAGCTTCATGAGTGATCTGGATGCTGGGGTCAAGCATAGCCTGACGAAGTTTACTGATGATATGAAACTGAATGGGGAAGTGGACACTTTGGAAGGGAGAGCCACCCTGCAGGAAGATCTGGATAGGCTGGAAAAGTGGGCTAACAAGGACATTATAAAGTTCCACAAGGACAAGTGTAAGGTCTTGCATCTGGGAAAATGTAACCCAGGCGTGCAGCATAGGCTGGCATCTACCTGGCTGTGGAGCAGCTCTGTGGAAAGGGACTGGGGATCCTGGTGGATAGCAAGCCTGTTAGGAGCGAACAGTGTGCTGCTGTAGCAAAGAAAGCCAACAGCATGCTTCGTTGCATCAGCAGCAGAGAGAAAGAAGTCATTATCCCACTCTACTCAGCACTTGTCAGGCCATACCTAGAATTCAGTTCTATAGAAAAGGTATGGACAGGCTAGAGAAGGGCCAAAAAGACAATCAAAGGACTGGGAAGCCTGTCATATGAGGAAAGGCTGAGAGAATAGGGTTTGTTCAGCCTTGAGAAAAGAAGGCTTAGTACAGACCTTATCACCATGCTCCAGTATTTAAAGGGTATTTATAAAGAAGATGGAAACCCCGTTTTTACAAGGAGTCATGTGGAAAGGATGAGGGGTAATGGCTACAAGTTACTTCTGGGGAGATTCCAATTGGACACAAGAGGAAAATTTTTCACAATGAGAACAACCAGCCACTTAATTTATCTTGCTAGGGAAGTGGTGGATTCCTTGTAATTGAAGACTTTTAAGATTCAGTTGGACAGGGTGTTGGGCCATCTTGTCTAGACCATGTCTTTGGCAAGAAAGGTTGGACCAGATGATCCTTGAGGTCCCTTCCAACCTGGTATTCTATGATTCTATGATGATTCTATTTATAGAACAGTATCATACACAGTATAAATATGCATTAAATAGAATTTAATACAAACAATTGCAATAAGCACAATTCACACTTCAAAATAATATTGCATGCATTATTTATCATATCTTTTCTGTGATAACGTCTTAGTTTAGCAGGTGTCAGATTTTTCTTTATATTTGGTTTTCTTTTTCTGTTTCTGTTTCTGTTTGAGGCTTTCCATTTGCAGTAAGATTTTGATGCTTATTTAGAAGAAACAGAAAGGGATGAAGCAAAAAGATAAGAATAAGGAACATATGGAGGACTTTGCAACTGGAGGACAGACTGAGTAAACAGTAAAAAAACAGATGATTTAAAGACATTGTAGAAAATTGGCACTGCCACAGCTAGGAGACTGAGATGAGAACCTGGTACTGTGTAAAGAACTGAGTAATCCCAAGGGACTGAAGGAGTTAAAGTAAAGTCAGGGAAGAACACGAATTAAATGAACAAAATCTAGCTCCTTCACTTCAGCTGAGAAAATTTCATGGTTTTCAGATGCTGGAGTAGAATCTAACACAATGATTTTTACATAGTAAATGTATGTAAACATATCAAGAAAATTAATCTAATTGTGCTTGAATGTTAGTTACAGGTGTAAAATAGCGAACTTTCAGGTTTGTCAAATGTTGTGTCTGATAACAATTTAAAAAGCTCCAAAAAAAGATGGGAAAATGTCATAGAAGGTAACAGCCCCATGGTCTATTAAATACAAAGATAGCACTGTGGCTCTGCACCAGAAATTTTTGTATGTATGACAGCTTACTGGGGGAAGTATTGACATGTTTTTGCCATGTCTTCACTCTTAGACATCTGCAGCAAGCAGCTATCAGAGAGAGTGTATGAACTGCAAAGGTCTTTGATCTGATTTATCATTTTTGTATTTTTATATGTACTTCCTTTGCTATGTGAAGCAGGGAAGTCTGTGCCCTGGACCTAACATTTCTAGTCCTCTGTACTGGGAGTCACTAGGACAGAGTTAATTTTTTTAATGCTTATATGGTACTGTGTTTGAATTTGAGATTAAAATGCTGTTGAAAACACAGCAATGTTTTATCTATTGCTGAACAATGTCAAGGCTTTTCCTAACAGTGAATATGATAGGTGTGGGCAAGAGGTTTAGAAGGTACACAGCCAAAGACATATTTTATGACACATCATGCTCAGCCCTTGCAACGGAGGGTTTGGTCTATCCAAGGTAGTTGTTGCTTGGATACTTGCTGGGCATCAGTCTGCTTATGTAAGGTGGTGAACAATTGCTTTTTCATTGCTTTTTTTTTCTCTCTCCTTCCTTAACTTATTAAATTGTCTTTATCTTGACCCATAAGTTAAAGAATGTGCTTTTGGAAGCACATTCCAAAATTGGAATTTTGGAAGCACATTCCAAAATTGGAATTTTTTCCAATTCTCTCTACTGTGCTGCTGGGGACATGGTAGAGGGGGAGAAGGTAAGCAGCTGGGTGGATGCCTAGTTGCTGGCTAGGGTCAACCCACCACATCCTTCTCAGCATTTGTTGCTGATGGCATTATGATATCATACCGTTGTGGTTTTTTTGCTTGAGAAGTAAAAAAAAAAAAAAAACAAAACCAAACAACCAAACCCCAGGAAAAATTAATTCAAACATTAATTCAACCTTCCAAAATGAAGAATAATTGAAATTAAGGTTTTCTGTAGAATTGTATGTAAAGTACTTACTCCTAACTGCATAAGCACATGAGTTCCAGGGCACCTGTTCTTTATTCTATGTACAGTTTACAGTAATCTTTTCATTTGTTACTGGTCTTTTTATCTTTATTGTTCATTGAGAAGAAATTGTTTTTATTATCCATGTACCTTTTGGAAGCTTACTTTGAAAACAGAATTATTAGTTACTTCACAAACACTTGTGCATCGAGTCCTCTGGTATCCAAGTGCCATATTGGTTATTTTTATTAAGACTCTGCAACTGTAATGTCACTAATGGAAAACCAAAATGAGATCCATATTTAATTTTAAGACTCTCAGAGATTTATTTGGCTACCAAAGTACGGATATTTAATACCCCTTAGAACAGCCTAAAGCATCCAACAGAGTCAGGTGAGGTCCACAGAACTGATACAGGATTTGTAAAAGACTCACATCTTTCTGAAGCAGTAGTTGAATGCTATGAGGAATTTAGCATCCAAATAGTCCTGCATGCCTACATGTGGGCAACCAAATCAAGACAAAGTGTCTTAGGTTAGTTATGCTAGCCAAAATTTAGGAAGAATTAGACTGCTCTAGATACCTGAGGATATATTTACAAGGAAGATTGCAGATAGACCAAAGTTTGGCTGAACTTCAGTCGGAGAGTGAGCTTCGGCCATGTCAGTAGTATACTTTCAATATTTCCAACCACCAAGAATAGCTTATTGACTTCGGGAGCATGAAAGACTGTCTTTGTTTTCTCTCCACCGGCTTGTGTCTGGTTAGCTGAAATAGAGAACAGAGATTCGCTCTGCTTCTTTAAATAAGCCCAGTTTGTGCCAGATGAGGACTGGCACAAAAATCCCTTCTTACAACTTAAGTTACCTAATTTATATACTTGGATATAGATGTGTCTCCTTCTCTCTTATGTTAAACACTCCCAGAACTTGTCATGTTAGGCAAGTGTAACAGTAGTCCAAGAAATAAGATAATGAGGTGTACTTCTCAGCTTTGAACTCATGCCTATTAGAAGAAGTAGGGGTGAAGCCAGGTTGGAACACAGACATACAATAATATTTTGATTAAATATGATCATAACTCACAGAAAACCATCAGGAATAAACAGGTGGAATGTAAATTCTAAAACCTAGCAAGGCTCATTTTAGATGTGAATAGTAGTATGCTTCATTTCCTATTTCCAGGAACTTTTATGCACTACTGTAGTAGTCACCTGGAGAAAGGAATTATCCTACCTGCTTTATAAACCCTTAAAGGGCAAAGGTATGAGATAAATGTCAATATGTTTAATTCATTCTAAGGATGTCTCCTACACTGCAATAGTCACTAAATTGCTTACTTATGGAGATCTGCATGCAAACTTCTAACAGTGTAAGGACAACTGTATTGCCTCGGATAAGCAAAGAGGGATTACAGAAATCCTTCTTCATCTATAGATTCCCAGGGTGTGCTACTCTTATATTTTGAGTGGTTTGCAGTGGTGCATCAAGTAACAAAATAAAATCTGCTTTGCAGAAACAGCTCAAAAGAAGCAGAAAGTTCTCAATAAGATATCAAAGATACAGGACATAAGATAGATCTGAAAAGAATTATGCTTGCTGCTCCTGAAGTTTACTTTCATGAGTATAGCCTCACAATGTTGAATATAATTTCTTAATAGTGTGTTTAAAAAGTAATATTTTGATTTTGTTACAAATATTTCTCCTATTTCATCCACATGAATTTTTTTCTAGAATAGAATTGAATATATTTGTCTACACTGTTAAGCATTCTTTATTGAAATTATAAATAAAAAATGCTATTTCATTATTTGTTCATTCAAACACCTAATCAGTTTTGCTGCTATGATTACTGTCAAATATAGCTTTTCAGAGGCTGGAAGAGAGCATATGTGAGACAAGTATCTAATCCTCTTTATTTATTTATTCTTCAACTAATACATGCAAAAGATGCGAGGGCAGGATTTCTAAACTAATAGTTGCTGAATTCCTGTGTAATCTACTTAACTGTATGCTAGACACAGGTGGGATATTTCACTGTCCCCAGAACTGCTACTAACCTCCCTCACAGACAGAACATGACCACTCATATTCCCATTATCTGATTTCCAACTACATACTGATTTTCCAGCTTGAACTTGCCTCATCTTCTTAATATTACTTTATGGTCTGGGCTATTGCTTGGACTCAACTGTAGTCTCTGTCCTACTTGCCTCGTTTAGGTACTTGTGGGACTGCTCTGCTTGGTGAAGCCCCTGCTGGCTGTGTGATCCTCCTCAGCTCCCTAACCTGCAGGAAGCAGCCCTGTTCTTGCTGCTCCCTTACCCATGGTATGTCGGAATCCCTACACTTCATTTTCTGCTATTTCATTCACAACCTGTTCTAATGAGAGATGAATTGTCTTCCCTCCTATTCCACCCTGCCTGCCCCCTTCACCTAAAAAAAAAAAAAAAAGGAGGGAAAATTGGAAATATCATGCTATAAGTAGTTTATATGGGATTAGTTTGATAATACAGCTTTAAAAAACAAAGCATGGACTTATAAACTGAACGGAAGAACTTCTGTAGGTTAGTTCATTATGTGGTTAGTCTAACATATTGAGTTTACTTATTTTTCTCTATAAAAGTACTAAGAATGTTCTGGCTATATATTTACTAAACTCTTGAAAGCAAGAAAACAGGTAGGTAGTCTTAAAACATTATTTTTAATGTCATAGATAATTTCTGCTGCATTTATTTCACAATGCAGCACTTAGCAACATTACCAACAAAAACTCAGTAAAGTGGGAGAAATAGTACTTGACTGAGACATATATCTAAAGTAATTTCTTTCCAAGAGTCCCAAAGTCTAAAGTAGAGCAAACAATGGGAAGCTTCAGGTGCATTAAAGGAAAAAGTCACATTGCAACTGAGCTCTTCTAAAAATGGCATCAAGTACGAAATTACAGACCATCGGTTTACTGCAGTTTAGGCTTTTTTGTAATGACGTGCCCTCTCTACTCCACAAGTGTGATTCATAGCATCTGTAATTATAGTAAACTTCTTTCTGTGAGAAAAGGAGTTTCAGAAATAGGAGATCTGGGAATAAACAGTGAAGCAGCAAGGGAAAAGTACTGGAAAAACAACTTCCAAACTGTTTATGCTACAGACCTATGAATTTTCCGAAATGTCAAAGGGTGCTTCAAGACACAGACCTTTAAGATACTTGTCAGTAGTATAATCTCAGGTAAGAGGTGACTATACCTTTAAACAATAAATGCCTAGTACAGCCAGGAGCTGACTCATTCAAGGCATAAGCCTATGCATCTTTTTCAATTCTCCTCATTTCTAAAGAACTTTAAGGTAAAAATATGTTTTCCAGACTTGTCTCCCTTTTATTTTATTTTATTTTTTCACATAGACTGAAATTACAAGCACACCTTAGAGAGCAATTTATATACTTAAACCAACTGGAATTATAAACTCAAAAACCTGAGCGTATCAAGTTCATTCTGCAATGTCAGTGTCAAGCACAATGATCAGCCTCTTACATCCTAGAATGCTCAGATGGATATGCCTTTTAACATATCTAAAATAATTACAAAAGCTTTGTGCCTATGTTAACCAGCAGGAAATGTGGAGGAGGGCAGTAGAAAATCATCTAATTGGGCTGCAGGGAAATGATTTCTTTCTACTTGTGATGTATTTTAAACCCTATCCCAGAATCAGGGACACTGGGAGCCCCTGTCTGATCAGACACACCTAATGAAGCACACATTATTTGTTACTTATTCATTAAATCTTTTCACATTAAAGTTAATGGTCAAAAAAAGATCAGTGACAAGTGTTGTCTTCCTCTTCATTTTCTTATGACAATGTTGGAATTATTAGACCATTAGCAGAAGCAGCCAAGAGCACATTTTTAATAACTTGGTATTTTTTATTTATTTCAGTTATAAGCAATTAGTGTTAGAGGAAGAAAAATCTCAGCTCTGTATTACAACAATTCAACATTCCTTCTGATTTGGACTGTTGCCTCTTTGTAGATATACTAGATGCTTGAGTGTGGTTGATTTATTGCACTCTATATTAAGGTTATTGGAAGGATCACTACCATTGTAGATAAATTGTGCCTATCATTTAATGGATCTCAATCCAGACTCCATTGCATGGCTGCAATGGCACTTACTGCAATAGTATCACTCTTCTTCAAACAACTTAAGAAAGCTCGGAACTGGGTTTTATACTTTTCAGTGCTCTTTTTGATGACTGTCAGTTTTTGCAAACTATTTAAAAAATGACGATGACTTCCAAAACCATTCCCTAGCAGTTCTCTCAAAGGACCTTTACTTGCATAGAGTACCCCTATTTTCCAGTGACTTTCACCAGCTGGGGAGAGCCTTGTAATGAGCACATAACAAATCCCAAAGTTTCTTTGATGTCGGGATGAAGGAGGCTACACAATGTTGGTGTTCATCACCTAAAAAAAATGAGGGGTAAGTAGTATGTTGCAGTTAGTGGACTAACTGAGCAATTTCTGCTACAGGCCATGACTGTCTTTGTTCTTTCCTTATCTACAAGCCTACAAGAACATTCACAAATATGCATTTTTTTAGTATTACACTAATAGATACCATGTGCTATAGAATTTTATTGGAAAGACCATACAGCCTTTCCTACTATGGAACTAATCACAGCAACCCTTTGGGTGAGGAGGATATGGAATGATACTGTTGACTTTGCCTCACTACCTCAAAAACAATCAAGTCCAATTTTATAGCAGCAGCAATTTTACAGTGAAATAAATAATATGTATAGATGGCAGATCTTGCTGTAAATACAGATTCTGTTTGGGCAGTGAAATTATCTAGGCTAAGTCACTTACGGTATCATGTTGCTTTTGTTCATGGAGAAACAGTAATTTATTTAATAAATCCCAATTTCAACCCTAATAGCTAACACAGCAGTATAAACAAAATGAGATTTCAGTATATTTAAAGCAATAACCTGTCCTAAAAGACAGGTTGATGAGAAACAAACTTTCTTTAGCTTAAACAGTTCTGTAAGCAATTCAGTGTCAAGAGTTTTTATTATATAACTCTCCAGTTCATTTAGAGAGATCCCTTTTTAAATACGGAAGTACCTCAGAGGCTAATCTCTAATGAACATCATAGTGATCATGTTCACTGCACAGATCATAATTTCTATGTTGTATTTTTGCAAGATATCATAACCTTTTAAGATTGTCTGACAATTTAGTAGATATAAGCAACTGTAAAACTGCTTGCTAATTATTTCCCTACTCTTGGCTTGCTGGAGAAAGAAGATAAAGGTTGTATCTAGAGTGGGAAGTATAATCTAGTTCAAACCTTTGAATACACATAATCTCCCTCTCTAACTTTTCATGTAAATTATTACTCAGTTATTAGTCTCAGAAGGAAAACAGTTACTAGATTATCCAAATGCTTGAACAGCTGTTTGCCCTAACTAAATTTGAATGATATCTGTTAAGTATTCAGAGCCAGAATTTTCTCAGTGCCTGGTGAAAGGACAAGGGACAATGGGCACAAACTGAAATATAAGGAATTCTATTTAAACATAAGAAAACTTTTTTACCGTGATAGTGAACAAACACTGGCACAGGTTGCCTAGACAGGCTGTGCACTCTCCATCCTTGGAGGTATTCAAAACCTGATTGGAGAAGATACTGATCAGCCTACGGGAGTTGGACACTACTTTTGCAGGGTTAGAAAAGGTGATCTCCAGAGGTACCTTCCGATATCAAGTCTTCTGTGATTTTGTGAAATCCTATATTAATGAGATTACATAAAAAGAGATAGCAAACTGTGGTGGTTTGCTCTCCCTGTTTTGCTCCCCCCCCCCCTGCCCCCGGCTCCTGCTCAGGCCTTGGCCACCATGGTCATCACAACAGCAGTTGTGATAACTTGCACCCGGACTTTGGGGGATGGCTGGCAACATAGTCAAAATACTGTCTGGAGTGGGGACCTAGATATTTTGTTCCCATGAGAATATGACTATAGGTCAGTTATCTTACTGTATAAATAGTGGACAGCCCAAGAGCCCTTTGAGCTCTCCTGTATGGCAGCGGGCTGCACGCCAGGATCTCCCCTTTTGTGAGGACGCTCGCTTAAGGTTCTACTCCTCAAGGTTGAGAGATTCCTTGCCGCAACAGATTCTCGGTAAGTGACTAATAGCATGCTAAACTTTGAAATCTTAGCTAAGTAATGTAAAGGATTGATTGTGCATATATAATCCTTTAGACATAAACCGTTGACCAAGTCTGGGACCAGGATTGGATCCAGCTGCACCTAGACTCCTCTCTGAGAAGGAGTTTAGAAAGCAAGGGGGTCCTTTCTAAACCTCGTGACTCAACGGGAGGGTCTCCCTGACAGCTTGTCTGACCCTGTCCTCTATGCAGTAAATAACAGAGTGTACCCTGACATCGAATCTCGTAAAACACTATCGCATTTACTACTGGTTTTATCGCACTTATTACTGATTTTGTTAAATCACTGTTTCACCTTAATAAATATTTCACTGCTTCACTCTAACTAGTGAAGCTGATCACTCCGTCCGCAGCACAAACCACTAGCAATCAGGAGGCAGAGATAGTATAATGGCTATAAGCAGGCATGTACTGTGAAATCTCAGTTTCCTACTCCCTGTGTGTTCTTGTGAGCTGTATGCATATGAACTTTTTGGTATATGAGGAATAATTGATTAGATCCTTCTAATAATCTATTCACTTTCCCTGCTTTTGTATCTTGAATTCTGTTTCTCTTCATGTACATATTCTAGAAATAAAAATATAACAAGGTAATCTTTGCTGATGATTCCCTTGATTCAGGGAAAAAGAATAATTTATTTCTCCTGAAATGAGAGCAGCAGGAGGACTGAGTAATATGGTCTGCAGCACTGACCATAAGCAAAGGGAAGATTTCCAGACAAAGATAAATGGGAAAGGCTGTGGTTAAAGAGAATTTTCCATAGCAGTTTCAAAGACCCACCAAAGTACATTCATCACTCCAGAAACTCCAGGAGAACAGGCACTGTATTTTATGAAGTGTTCAGAATAATTGAGTGTAACGTTCAAGCTCAGCTAATTTTTTATCTATCAGGTAGTGAGAAAATGAAGCCAAATTAACTACATGTGAAAACGATCAATAACAAAGCCACAGGAATTTTTTATCTTTTGGTAGGCCTTACTACATATAGGTATGTGGGATAGTGTCCTCACAACTCACGTGATATTTTGTCAGAACTATTTGATCTCTTGAATACAGTCTAGGTTTTACTCTCACAGTAGAGGACTTGTGTGAAACTGAAGACATTAGCTTGGGGATGATCTGTCACAAAACATCTATGGTGGATATCATGAGGTCTGTGATTAGAAAGAAGTCATTAGTTCTGCACAGTCCCTGGCAGATTACAAAGAGCTAGCAAAGAGTGACTGCTGTGATAGAAGAGTGCAGGTGAGAAGTCAACAGGCTAGGTGGTCCTGTTCTAACTGCATCCAGGAACAGTACCAGAACCCAAAAAGAATCATTAGATCTCAGATGTCCTGTGGGTACATGGAAGATGTGATCAACAGTTTTTTAACTGTAACATAGATTATTTGTAACAGACACAGAGTTGAACTGAGGTGACAGGATGTGTCCCTCTGTGCTTCCTGCTGAATCAGGGCTTTAAATGTTCAGTATGGTAAATTAGAAAAGCTGTATCCTAACTGCAGTGATTCCTTTGCCAGCCTCACAAAGGAACCACTGGTGAGTGAAATGAGAGCATTTTCTCAGTCTGGTGGTGCAGTTGATGTGTGGCAGAAATCCTTGGATGGTATATAACAGCTATGGTTCAAGTACACAGACAAGTTGCATAATTTTATAGTTAGTCATGTCATTTAACACGGCACAGTGCGAAAGGAGGAAATGTCCCCTGAGATCTCCTGCTAATCTGTCCCTGATGTAATTCAGTTGTTCTTTGAACAATGAAACAGTTGTTCTTTTCTGGTTAATGCAACTGAAAATATATGTATAATATTATTAAATGGGAAGGTCAAGGTAGTGCAAATATACAGGAACTACTTCTACAAAGGCACACAGGAATGAAGGGAAAAGTGTTTAAAAATTGTTTCTATTCACTCTAAGAGAAGGAGATGCACTTTTTCCCACCATCACAACAGACTGGTAAGGACAAGTTACTATGGAAAACAATTACTATTTCTTCACTTACCTGTAGGTGTACTCAAATACACTCAGCACTCTGATGGCATGTTGGAGGGCTTACAGTTATCCAGATAAGCCAGTTTAATGTCACTTATGAGTTAGTCAGGTTGTGTACAACTTTTTCATTCTTTGGAAGTCAGGTTATAGAAGCGGAGACATATAAGCCCTCCAACATGTCATCAGACTGCTGAGTGTAAAGAAACAATATAGGAAATGGACTTTCAAATGCTGCTATTTTACAAATGAAGTAGAGAGGCATGGAGAGTTGCTGCAGCTGTGGTTTGAGATTCACCTATCCAACTGCAGGGTCCTGCACCTGGACTGGGACAACCCCCAAGTACCAGTACAACCTGAGGGATGAAGGGATTAATAGTAGCCCTGCAGAGAAGGACCTGGGGGTACTGGTGAGTGAGAAGCTGGATACGAGCAGGCAATGTGTGCTCACAGCCCAGAAAGCCAACCACATCCTGGGGTACATCAAAAGAATTGTGGCCAGCAGGGGGAGGTGATTCTCCCCCTCTACTCCACTCTGGTGGTACTCCACCTGGAGTACTGCATCCAGCTCTGGAGCACTGCATCCAGCTCTGGAGCCCTCAGCACAGGAAAGACATGGACTTGTTGGAGCAGGTCCAGAGGAGGGCCGCAAAGATGAACAAAGTGATGGAACACCTCTCGTATGCTGAAAGGTAGAGAGAGTTGTGGTTACTCAGCCTGGAGAAGATAAGGTTCCGAGGAGACAGTATTGAGGCCTTTCAGTACTTAAATGAGGCTTATTAGAAAGACAGGGATAGGCCTTTTTGCAGGACAAGGGGTAATGGTTTTAAACTAAAAGATGGAAGATTCAGACCAGATAGAAGGCATAAAATTTTTACAATGAAAGTGGGGAAACACTAGAATAGGTTTCCCAGAGAGATGGTAGATGCCTGGGATACATTTAAGTTCAGGCTGGACAGGGCTCTGAGCAACCTGACCTAGTTGATGTCCCTGCTTATTGCAGGGGTTGTTGGACTAGATGACTTTTAAAGACTCCTTCCAACCCAAACTATTCTATGATTATATCCCAACTAATTTCAGTTTTGCCTCTGGAACAATATAACAATTTTCTGTTACCAACTTTGGACATAAAACATAACAGTGTTGCCACTTGCTTAGTGGCACAGAGTGAGGGTAATTCACTGACTTAATCTCTCTTTCTTGTTCATGTTGTACATAATTTTAATCAATAAATAAATCTGTTCAAAAGGCACCACAGTACTTATCAAGAAAACCCCCAATCAACAAGAGCAAGACAGCAAGAACTGGAGCTTTAATTTAAGCACAAATTACTGAACTGCAGCTAATGTCAAACTGATTGCTGGCCTTCCTTAACAGAAGCATTAATTAGATGAACCAAGGGAGCAAACAAAGTGCATGATTTGACATTCCATATGAAATAGAGTGTGGTACAGTGGTCTTGCAAAAGAAATAAAAAAAAATAATCAGAATTCTAAACTAAGATAATTTTCCTTGAAGATGAGAATTGGTGCAGTAAAATTTCATCAGATGAAAGGAGATAGGCTGAACTTTCCTAGAGACAGTTACTTTATGTATTTAAATATGGATCAAATATATTTGTTCATTTTAATTGTATATATATTTATAAATATATTTATAAATGGCAAAGTATTTAATTGCATGACCTCATACTAGAACTATCTGTACTTCTTCATCCTTGGTCTACATTTTATCCCCAGGGTTTTTTTATATAAAAAAATGATACAATAAATATGTATTTAAGGGATTGTTTAAGTTGCTCCTAAGTTTTCCTGTGGCATTTCTTATCATAGATAAGTCCTTCATAAATATCAAGGAGTTTGTCTTTACAATATATCTACTAGGCAGAAATATACCCAGGTTATTTCATTCGACAAAATTTTGGTAGCGCAGGGGCTGCAGGGGTGGCTGCTGTGAGAAAACAGCAGAAGCTTCCCCAAGAAGCTTCTTCCCCTCTGTCCAACAGAGCCAGTTCCAGTTGGTTCCAAGATGGACTCACTGCTGGCCAAAGTTGAGACAATCAATGACTGGTAGCACTTCTGTGACAACATGTGTAAGAAACGGAAAAAACTGCTGCATAACAGCAGTCAGGAAAAAGGAGTGAGAAGATGTGAGAGAAACAACACTGCAGACACCAAGGTCAGTGAAGAAAGAGGAGGAGGAAGTACTCCAGGCACCAGAGCAGAGATTCTCCAGTGATAAGACCATGTTGAAGCAGGTTATTCCCCTGCAGCTCATGGAGGCCCACAGTGGAGCAGATATCCATCCTGCAGCTCTTGGAGGACCCCACACCAGAGCAGGTGGATGTGTCCTGAAGGAGTTGTGATGCCATGGAGATGCTGTGCTGTAGCAGGTTCATGGCAGGAAATCTGGCTCTTGGAGAGCAGCTGACACTGTAGCAGGTTTTCTAGTAGGATCTATGGGCCCACGGTGGACCCACACTGGAGCAGTCTGTTCATGAATGACAGGAAATGCAGTTCATGAAGAACTGTAGCCTGTGGGAAGAACCCATGTCGGAGAAGTTCATGAATGACTGTCTCCCATGGGTGGGACCCCTTCCTGAAGCAGGGGAAGACCATGAGGACGAACAAGTGGCAGAGAAAATGTGTGATGAACTCACTGCAATCTCCATCCTCCATGCCCCTGAAATGCTCAGGGAGGGGAGGTAGAGAATTTGGGAGTGAAGCTGAACCTAGGAAGAAGGGAGGGGTGGGGAAAATGTTTTTAGGTTTGTTCTTATTTCTCATTATTCTACTTCAATTTGATTGGTGATAATTAAATTAATCTCCCCAATCTGAGTCTGTTTTGCTCAGGATAGTAATTGGTAAGTGATCTCTCTGTCCTTATCTTGACCCTTCATCATAGCCCTGTCCAGTTGAGGAAGAGAAGTGATAAAGCAGCTTGGTGGCCACCTGGTGACTAGCCAAGTTCAACCCACCACAATTATACATGGAGAAAGAGGATGATCTTCATGTTAAAGAGAATATGTTGAAGTAGAGTGATGAAGACAAAATTCTATTTGATACATGATAGCTTAGTCCCTGATTTACCGTGGGGCTTTTGGTTTGTTTGTTTCTGAACATGAGCATTCTAATACTATGCAATGTTTTCCAATCACACTTCTCATTCAAAGTTGCAAATGCTTAGTGGTTTTGCTGGTGGGAAGCCTGACTTTCAGTATAAGCACCAGGGAATGAGAAACGCACAGTTAATGATCACCTGTGAACAGTTTTATTGAAGAAATTTGTTCAACATCACATTAAAAATCTGCAGAGGAATCAAGGAAATAATTCAAAATTCAGTGGCGACATACAGATGCTTTAGCCATTTCTTTCATAGTTTTTGTATTAATTCACTATGTACTTTCCAATCTCAACAAGAAAGGAGGCTGGGGACTGATAGCACTTACAGCTATGCTCCTTCAACAGTCCAAAATGGATTTTTAGTCATGTTGCCACAGTTTCTAATGTTTCTTTAGCAAGATTAACAATATAATTTATTTTTCCCCCCCCAAGAGGTTGTAAAAATATGCCTACCAGAGAATAAAAATACCATTGTTTGAAACCACTTAGGTTTTCTACTGGTTACTTGCTGGATTGAAACTTTAAAATTGCTACAAATACCAGCTGTACTAAGGCAATTCGAAGCAGAAAGAGGCTGTAACTGAAGAGTGATCAAACACTTTGTTAGGGTGACAAAAAAGGGGAGGGGGTAGGGAATCTGTTCCACCTGTAGCAGTATTTTTGGTTTGGTTTGGTTTTACAGATACCAACTCAACCACTCCAGTTTGAGACATTAAGAAATAAAGATGATATAATACTTGGTCCTATGACAGAATCATAGAATCTGAGGGAGCCCCCTAGTAAACCTGTACTCAAAGCACAATCAACATTAGTCTCATACCATTTTGATGAGGAATTTGTTCGGAAATTATCAAAAGAAAAACTCTCCATCACCTTTCTAGATAACGTGTTCCAGTGCTTGTTTATTATGATAATGAATTTTTTTCATCTTGTTAGAACCTCCCCTTTTGATATATGGCCATTGTGCCACATTCTCCTATTGTACGCCTCGATAAAGAGGGCGGTTACATCTTCTCAGTAACCTCCTCCTACATACTGGAAGGCAGCTATTTCTCCTCCACACACCTTCTCAAAAATAAGGGCATCTGCTTCACTCATCCTCTCTTTGTTAAAGGCTCCAGTCTCTGACCATCCTCTGGTCCTCCAGTAAATTTGCTGTGTTCATCAACAGCTTTCTTTTATTATTTTGTTACTTGCTGTTTCATAACTTTCATGCTGTAATTAAAGATTAAAAATTAACAGTTTAGAAAGGGACATGATTTTTTAAACTTGTTTCATTTTATATGATGGTTTGTCCAGTCGTGAAATGTAGATTACCAAATTACTCCACTTTCCACTTCAAGAGAAATGCCTCTACAACTTCTATTTTCTTTCTCGTTTTTTGCCATGATTTTTTGTTAGAATACAAGTAGTGTCTGTAGAATGTATTTGTTCTGAACAGTGCACTTAGTTGTTGGACATCTCTTTGTTTCCTTAGCAATGACTTGTGTGTATAGAATGCATTCCCTCAGCTGCACATAGTTTAGGGAAGAATATATATATATCTTTAAAACTGGCCTTGTTAAGTCACTTGTGTTCAGAATTGCTGGTGTTTCAGAGGTTGATACAGCAAGCATTTCTTGTGAAAATGATGGTGCTTGTTTTATAAGGAAGCCGTGTTAAACATCACATTTTATAAATGTTGAAATGGATCAAAGTAGTCAACATCTGACCTTTCAAGAGATTGTTTAAACTTAAAAGACTGCATAGCAAATTACATGCTGGAAGAAATAAATAGAAGTTTCAGGACAGCCATCTGAAGAAAAACAGCAATTTTACATGTTATTATGGAATGAATAGTGGCACATAAGCTGTTCTGAATTGGATTCATCTAGTCAAATGTGGACAACTATGATTTACATTTAAACAGCTGAGTTAATCCTGTAGACTTCCTGCATAGTGAAGGGAGAACAATAGGTGACATCTACACTGCTGACTTAATGTAAGATAGGAAGTGACTCTTGACTCCTTGGTCAATTGCACCAAACTGATTTATGTCAACTGTTTTTCATGCTAGTTCTCTAAAGGTGACTGCCGGCATCCACAATTTCTGGACTGTCATTTTGGTCCAGATTCAAGACATCTAAGTTTAGGTGTCTAAACAATCAGGGCCAGTGCAACTGGCACCAACTAGATGGCTTGTGCCATTTGAGATGCCTTAAAGCATTTCTCCTGACATCCAGCTACTAACCTGGGCACAGGTCTTCTATTGCTCCTCCATTAGATCTACTGCCCATGTGTATACCTCAAACACCAATGGGAGACCTATGCCTTTTCCGAGCAGCAACTGAAGACCAGGTAAGGTCCCCAAGGGAATATCACATGACACTAGCTACCCATACATGGGCAACCAAATTAGGCCCTATTTCCAAAAATGTATATGACTGTTCTACATCCTGTGCCATATTTTCCGACCCTAAGTGGACTTCCTGAATAACATGTCTTGAATGGCGTAAGTTGCATATGTTTAGACAACTGAATTCCAGACTGAATCTCCACTGACTCTAAAGAGATAACCTGGCTCATATGTAGAAACCTAAATCAGACATCTACTTTTTTTGTATTTATAATCTGTAGTTTATTTCCATGTGTATGTTGTAATTATAGAAATTCAAGTAAGATTAATATCATTCTCTGAATTGGAGAATTCTCTGGAATTCTCAGGATAGTAGAAAAGCTCAATGAGTATTTCTGTACCTACATTGGAAATCCTTCGTAAGTAACAACTGAAATCAATACACGAAAGGTGTAACTGCTTAATGTTTAAAAAGTAGTTGGAAGAGAATAGTTGGCAATTGCTGTTGGGGAAGTAGCAATTCAGACAGCACTGGTTTTTAAAATTTGTTACACTGATTTGTACAGCTGTGTATTGGATCCTAATTATTTGCAATTCTAATCGTGTCACTGATAAACTATATGGCACTAAACATAAACTTTTATTGAAACTTAGCACATACTTTACAAAGCACTACCACCTTTGTCCTATAATTGCTATCACTTTAATCCCTCTATGGGATTCTTTGTTTCCTTCAGTATTAAGCTCTCCAGAACAAGACTCTTCAATATTTATTATTGTTAGTATGCTATTGCAAAGCCCAAAGCATGTACGACATGTACAAAAGCATGCATGCAGGCTGTTCAACAATTTATTATTGCTACTGGGCTATTACATAGCCCAAAGCAAGCACAACTGTATTATTGATTATGTTATCATTACTTGAACCTCAAATTGACTCTATTTCAAACTCATCTCTTTAAAAAGACTGAGAAAAGACTCAGTAGAAAGGATTATTATTTCTGAGAGATGACTGACAGGTACCTGTCTACCTTCTTACAATATTGCAGGTATGTATATTGCAGGTAGGCACAAGTTCTAGGTGCCTGCCCTTGGGTACTGCAAGCAATGACAATATACAATGATAGATAAGTGAATTTCAAAGGGGAATAAAGGTTTAATATCAAAAGACCATGAAATAAGTATGCATTTGCCAGTTCTTTGTGAAAAGCATTCTCTAAAAGTCAGAGAAGAAGCAGGCGATAGTGACGAAAGCTATGCTCCATTGAATGAAGACCGTGAAAGAACTCAGTGGTATATGAAATGAAGAATGATATTCCAGGTATATTTCAGTAAAAAAGATTTTGAAGTTTTGAGAACAATCTCTGCTATTTACCTGCAAAGAGGCAAAGTATTCTGTTTTGCTCATTACAGAGAGAACGTAATCTTGCAGCTACATCAGAAGGCCCAGTCTTCTTGCTGATCACTTTGGTAACTTCAAGTAGGTCACTGACATGCATTTGTTTGGGTTTTTTAACCTGCATTTAATAATCTCTCTGAAATACACTTCATACCTTGCACAAAGTTAGTGTATAGTGACCACATTAAGGAAAATGTCAGTGTTTGCACTTACAAAGAACAAACAAAAACAGAAAGTGTATAGATATAAGGAAGATATTTGTTAGATACGGGATCTAAAGCTTTAAAGTTTTTGGTAGCAGATAGTACTGATACGTTTTTGTATTCTCCCTGGACTACCCTCTAGAGAAAAGCAATGAGTTCCAAACATCCGTCTCTTTGAAAATAGGGGGAAAAAAAGGATGAAGAATGAGGATGACAGTGAAGTTCCAACTGGACCTGCACGCAGTGTAAAGTTCATATGCTTGAGAAGAAAAATCTATGAACACAGCAAAGGAAGTTGATTGACTGACTCTATTTTGATCACTCAAATATGTAGCAATCCCATTTTCCTCCATATTTGGCATTAGAAAATACTATGCTTGTAAGTACATATGTTCATTTTAATTCATGTGAAGGGTAAATATCATCTGGCAAGCTATCAGGACTTAAAATTATTTTTCTAAGTCTTGTATACGTACTGGTTTTTAAGTACAATTCTTTGTTTTCCGGTTGGAGATCCCGAGCAATAAGAAACATTTTAGCAAGATATTATGGCTGTATCTACACTAATAATTCTAAGTCTGCACTAAAAATGCTCAGAAATCTTCCTGGGCACTGAAGACATTTGCCATGATACAGCCTGTTTTTATGCTGGTAAAGTGCCTTAGGCTCCCAAGCACTGTGTACTGGGCAAGAATAATTTAACTGATAAACCATGTTCAGGAATTACTAGGACAAATGTTATTTAAAATAGATCAAATCTGTGCCAGGAAATATTCTAATAGTTTATTAGCAAACACAGCCTAGTGTATGCTGAATTTAATGCTACATATTCACATTTTCTGTTAATGATACCCTGGTCTTGGTACATTCATCTTGTGTCTGAATTACTAAGGTGATGTCTTGCAAGTAGGTGAAAAAATTGTACCTTTCTAATTCCCAATAAAGCTATAAGAAATCATAATACAAAATTTAAATATTTAAACCTCTTTTTTTTTTTTTTTTTAAATATGAGCCATATAAAAGAAAACTAGAGAACATAATCCCAAAGCTAGATTCTAGGATTTATGTGATTTTAATGCCAATAGTGTGTTTTACCTTCTGGCAAACCAACTACTTGGGATTCCATTTCTCTCTCCAATAGACAGAAGGGTAGTCAAAGGATTGGCATAGAGGGAGATTAAAATTATTTTCCTCAAACTACAAAAAGAAACAGTGTAGATGAGAATCAGAACTAAGTACTGTGCCTTAGGGAGTCCTTAATCATATCAAATCTGCCAGACTTTCCTAACTCCTATTGAAAGGGACAGAGTATGAATGAAGATAAAATATGTCTGGATTAGATTGCAAATTCATACATTTTGAATGTTTCAATAGCACTTATGGAGTACCATAAACTGGGTAACATGAATTATAATAAATAGTCAATATTTCATACCATTTGTTTCATGGTTTAAATACTAGTATTCCACATATCTATTTCCATCAACACAGTTTAGTTGTTTATGAGATTTTTAACTTTGTCACTCAGTCCCAATTGTCAGTCATAAACTTCCAACAAAAGCTATGAAGTCTTGCAGACTCAAATTATCTGCTGTAGAAAACAGTTGTTACAGGTAGTGTATGACAGATTTTTGAGTAATTGTGTTCATCCACAGAAAAATGAGAAAGCAAGACTGAAGCTATAGTTCAATTTCAAAATGTGTCTTATTCTGTAGAAAGGAAATATTTCTGGGTTGAGTCTAGAAAATATGTTGTTCTCATTCATTATTGTTAATGTGTTAAACTGTCAAAACCAATTTGTTAACAACTTCCCTAAAAAATCAGACAGACTTTGTAAGATCAGATGAATTAATTGTTTCCATTTTCTGGATAACTCATCTGCAGTCATCCCAATATGTGAAGACCTTACTTGGTTTAGTTTGGAATTCCTCTGACATGATATTCCTTATATTAATCAAATTATATCATAAAAAGGGGAGTGCCTGGTGTCCATGGAGCAAACACCTTTCAGCATTGTGTTTAAACAGAAGGAATGATCACAATTCAAAAAGGCAGGTTCAGGACTAATAAAGGTAAAATGCAATACTTCACAGTTTTCTATTTCTTGGGGGTTAGCCTTGGTAGGCAGCTAAGAACCACACAGCTGCTCACTCACTCGCCCACAGCAGAACTGGGGAGAGAATTGGAAGGTAAAACTGTGAAAACTCATGGGTTGCGATAATGACAGTTTAATAGCAAAATTAGAAGTAGCATGCACAAGCAAAGCAAAATAAAGAATTGATTCACTACTTCCCTTCAATAGGCAGATGCTTAGCCATTTTCAGGAAAGTAGGGCTCCATCATGCGTAACAGTTACTTGGGAAGACAAATGCCATACACCCCACCCCACCCTTCCTCCTTCTTTCCCCAGCTTTTATTACTGATCACAATCTCATATGGTTTGGGATATCCCTTTGGTCAGCTGTCCTGGCTGTGTTCCCTGCCAATTTCCTAGAATCATGGAATCATAGTCACAAAATGGTTTGGGTTGGAAGGGACCTTTAAATATCACCTAGCCCAATACCCCTGCCATGAGCAGGGACAACTTTCTCTAAATCAGGTTGCTCAAAGCCCCATCCAGCCTTACTGAACACTTCCAATGATGCTGCATGCACAACTTCTCTGGGCGATCTGTTCCAGTGTCTCACCAGCCTCATGGTAACATTTTTTTTTCCTTATTTCCAATCTAACCCTACCATCTTTCAGGTTCACTATTGCCCCTTGCTTTGTCACTTCAGGCCTTAGCTATAAGTCTCTCTCTGCGTGCACTCGCAGCCTACTCACTTCCAGGGAAGCATGAGAAACAGAAAAGGCTTGATGTTGTGGAAGCACTGTTCAGCAAGAACTAAAACATGAGTTAACATGTTATCAATATTGTTTTGGTCATCAATCCAAAAAATAGTCCCATGCAAGCTACTATGAAGAAAACTAACTCTATCTCAGCCAAAACCAGTACACTACTACAGCCATTTACATTGCAGTTTTTCATCCTAAGCAGTAAAAGGCTCAAAGAACAGCTGACATAAAGAAAGCAGGAAATAATTACAAACCACACAAAGGTTCACATTATTCATGATGGTGATACAGAACCATATTAAGGTAATTCTAGGATATTAGGAATGTTAACACTAGTGAATAAACAGTTTTCTAAAATTATGGGAAAATAGGTATATGTCAAGTATTAAACAAGTATTTGATATAGTGTAACACTGGAGTAGAACTTATTATATGCTTTTTATTTAAAATCCTCCTTTAAGCTGTAATGCTACAATTAAATTGTTTAAAATCTTGCTGCTGGCTAAAATTATTATGCAACAATTATTTTAATAGCTTAAACAAAATTATTCTTGTATTACTATATAGTATTCTATGTGTATATGACTACCTAGTAACTACTCACACAGTGAAGTGTACCTGGAAACCTTGAAAATAGTACCTGGAGAATAAAATTCTATTTAAAAAAATCCTATATAGATAAGTAGGTTAAATGTTAATTGACTGGCCTCTTGATTACTTAGCTATTAGAAAGCAGTAAGCCACAGCTGAGTAGGAATTATTCCTATTGCCACATTTATACTGCAATTGCTCACAAAGCCTTAACCTACAACCATTTTTCTTTCCAATTACTTGGCCATGTATTGTATACAGTGATCTGCATGCTGATACACGAGAAGACCGTTTTATTTAATCAGCAGTAGCACAAATCACTTAGTGCAGTGTGAGTAGCAATAATTTTGAGGAACATGATAAAATAAAGTTTGGGAAAATGGCTTCAGAAAACAAATGTAATTATTACTTACTGCTAAATAATACAGTCTGTTAAATAAAACATCACAGGGAGGGCTAACAATGTACTACTTCTGTCTTATCAGACACTTGATAAACAAATGGCCCTGACAGAGAGACTTCATCTGTGTTGTCCTGTTAGTTCAAGATGACTGCATGTTGGCATTTCTTTGGGCTCGAGTTAGGTACAAACATCTGGTTTTCCTCATACAAGAACTTGCTTTAAAAGAGACACGATTTAGAGAAGGATGTCTACCACCAAAGTGCAGCAGTGTTATGCTCAGAATCGTGTTACAGGCAAAAGGGAACAGACCATATATAGAAAGCTAAGAATTTAATATTAGGCCAATTAATGTTTCACAAATCCAAATTACCTAATGAGCACAAAGATTTAACAGTAATACAGATAAAACTGTAATACTCAATTACCACATGCACACTTTTGATTATCTACCACTTTAGTGCTGAGATAACACTTCCACTACCTATAGGGAGAGGGGGGAGGAAAGGTGCTGTTTTCATAGTTGACTTTGCTTCTCACTAGCCAAATGTATTTTAATTAGCAAGGAAGTAAGTTAATTTTCCTGAAGCTAACTCTGTTTTGCCCATGACAGTAATTGGTAAGCAATCTCCCTGCCTTTAACTCAACCCACAAGCTTTCGATTTTCTCCTGCTGTCCTGCTCAGAAACAGGGAGCGAGTGAGCAGCTGGGTGGGGGCCTGGTCCTTAGCCAAGGTTAGCCTACCACAACCCACCTCCCACGTGCAGTCTTCTGAGTATCTATTCCTTTGCTCTGGCGCTGAAATCGCTCTTCCAGTCTCTCTCGAGGCCCAAAGATTGTCATTATTAGTTATTCTCAGGGTTGCTGGACTCAGGGGGGGTCTGACAATAGCTCACCAGGGCCTCAGGACCCAGGCCAGAAAGAGTAGGGTGCTGTCCTGGTTTGAGGTAAAACAGAACTAATTTTCTGTTCAGTAATTTTACTTTTTCAGCTAGGCCTCTTCTAATGAACTAAACTCTGAATTTAACAGCATGTTGTTCAGAAACTGTTCACTTTCACAGTGATAAGACCTGATTATACCAAGGAATGGTGTGCAGAGAGGCCCTTGCTTATACTTATTGCTATAACAACCAAGATCAGGCAATTTTTTTATTTGCCCCACTGGAGGGTCGGAAGCGAAAAATTGTAGAGGGGTCACACCTGTAGGGAGGAGTGGACAGGACAGGTGACCCAAACCTGACCAACAGGGTATTCCATCCCATCTGCATCATACTTAGTATAAAAGCTGAGGGATCAAAGGGTCAGCCCTTTTCCTTCAATGGCCGACGTCCAGGGAGGACCCTGTCTGTTCGTCTGCTTTTGATCCCAACCCGAGCATTCCTGACTCCAGATCTGGAATCCATCTCCTGGTCATCACCGAGTCCAGCCTGGGACTTTCCCTTGTGCCTGTTGGTGACGATCATCCTGGGAGCTTGATACGGTTTTGTATATACTGTATACTTTTTTTTCCTTTTATCCCTTGTATTATTATTATTTATTATTTCATTATTTATTTATATTTTCATTAAAGTAGTTTAGTTTTTTTTTTTTCTAAATTCTTTTTTTTTCATTCCTTCCCGCCGCCCCCCCGCCCTTTCTTCTCCTCTCTTTTCCTTAGGGG
>JAHREE010000279.1:19967803-20101450 GCA_033628505.1 Tringa tobata | reverse complement strand
TCTTTTCCTTAGGGGGGGTGGGTGGGAGGAGTCATCTGTCATTCTGGGTGGTCAATTTGGTCAAAACCACGACAGATGCCCATGGCAGGTACAGCTCTCTCAGCACAGGGCTCTGCTTACAGCTCTGGGAATGTGTTTCTCCTCTATCCCCCTTCCATGCCATCTGCCTCCTGGGGCCCTGCAGGGAAGGATGGCAAGTGACCCTGCCCCACCCCCTGATACAGAGGGCTATTGCTATCTCCCCCACCCAGAGTCTGCCAGGCTTTTTCCCCTGGCCAGCCAACTGTAATTCCCAAGCAAACAATTGCTCCCACCTGGTGGGTAAAAGTTACAGTAGGGTGGGAACTGGGGCAGAAGATAGGTGTGTTCCTCTTATGGCTCTTGAAAGCTCCAAACAGAAGCAACTGAGAGTGATTCTTCAATCTAAAGGTTGTACAAGAAACTCAACCTCAGGCTTTTCTGCAGAAAGAACCTTTTCTGAAGACATCTGTTGCTGACTATATATACATGTAAATATCGGGAATTTAGACATAGATATGATGAGATTGTTTAGAAGACTGATAAAGAAGGTCGGTCTCATAACACTTGTCTGACATTAACATCACACTGCTGATCATTATTCTTGTATGTTATCAGTTATTATAACTGCCTTTTCAAAGCAGTCAGTCCCTAAGAATCGTATCCTAGGGGATACTGACTCAGGGAAACATTCACACCACAAGCTGATCAACTCAACTGTTGATAGCTGTTTGTTTATAACAAAGACCACTCTCTGGGCAACCCGTCGTGTTGAGATAGAGTCAGCTGCTTTGCATTGCTCTCTGAGCTTCACAGGCCCATCTCCACTGAGCCTTCTTCCATTACTAGTTCTTACTTAGGAAGTCATATTCAATCCCTAGGGTTTCAGCCAGTCACACCATCACATTTTTTATGGTTCTGGGCCAACAGATTTCAATCAGTACTGATATTATGATATTTTCAAAGCTTTTGCTCTTATCCCATGTTTATCTGTATGTTTTATATAAGAAGGTTTTTTCCATACATAGATGCCATTCGAGCTTTGAAAAAAAACAGGCATATACTTATGCCTGCAGTAACTTTTAATAGCATTAAAAAAAAAAAAAAGCATTCTAGTGAGAAGAAGATAGCAAAAAGTTAGAAAATATATTTTTCAAATAATCTGCATATTTAGCTAACTAGCTGGCTGTCTCTTCTAACGTTTACTGGAAACTAAAATTATCTTAATTATATCAGATGCTTCCTTAGTAATTTCTACGTCCAAAGCAGTCTAATCATTTCATGAATGTTACTTCACTTTCAGGCTATGAAGAGGAACTTGCAATAGGCCCTTTCAGCGTCTGCTGGAGATGACTTGTCTTCCTTTTTGAGCCTCATTTCAAGGTACATAGGTAAGCTCCTTTTCTGGAGTTATTCAGATTTATTTCTGATTGTTTCTCCAGCAGCTTCAAACCAAATAAATAATGCAGGAATGTTAGTAACCCTATAGAACTAAACATAGCAAACAAGTAAAAAAGCTTTGGATATTGCTACAAACCCCACTTAGCTTGTTCTCAGGAGCTTTGAGGACGTGTTATCTAAAAAGTGAAATCTTTAGGGGAAATAATGGGTGATACCTCATTTTATTCTGAAGAATTTTTAAACAGCCATATGCTGAGGTAAAGAAGAAAGTACAGATCCTAAAAAAAGCAATTTTGTAAATATAATGCTGAGGAAAAAGAAGACGACTTCTACAGTTCCGGGGTTGTTTGGGTTTTTTTTTTATCAGATATAGTACTACAAGAAGTTTTGTTAAACTCCATCTGCTTTTTCAGCAGTTGTATTCCAGGAGATGGATTATCTAATCTAAATTCATACAGACTGGAAAACCTGAAAGTCTTTCTTGATATCTGATCTTGATATATGCATCAGCTACATCCCAGTTTTGTATCAAGTCAACCCACTGATGTATAGCTTCCATTCCCCATTTTATTTGTGCTGTTGTTTCTGTATTTCAGTATGTCTCTAAGTGATAGCAAAGCTGTTGCACAAAGAAAGTTGGAATAATCTTAAAAGAAGAAAACTTCCTTTCTAGGTTCTGGAATTTATGGCATGCATCAATTTAAAGCTACCAGGCAGAAACTGGAGAAGGAAAGAGAAAGAGAAAGAGAAAGATCTCTCCAGTGGCCAGGTCAGAAGAGCAGCAATAAGGTCACCATACAAGCATCCTTTGGGCATCCTTTCCAACACACCAGGTGATGATGACAATGAAGGTGATGATGAACGATGATTCTCATTTTTTCTCGCTAGTAAAATTACACTTTTCATTGAGGTGCCCTTACGCTCCCCACTGGTAGTTTCTTTTTATGACTGTATTAGTGCAGGTTGGAGTAGCTTAATTAGTTGTGGGTGTTGCATGCTAGTTGATTGTTAAGCTTTGTGCATGTATATTAATAAGGTAATATGAAAAGGACTATTACCTTGTTGTCTACTAGGATCTATTTATTGTAGTACGAATTTATAGACTAAAAGCTGTAAAGTGAATGGTGAAGGCATCTTAGCATGGAATTACAGGCTGAAACTACAAGCAAAAGGGGTGAGAAGATAGTGAAAGAGGAGGTTGGGTGGTGATCTATTCAAGCACTAAGTGGAATAATATAGGGGCTTAATTTCACTGTATACAGTGCTTTTGAGATGTTTAGAGTATTCTACCTATTTCAGAAGAGCATGGTTCTCCTATAGGACCTACATCTTTTCTATTAGCCCTGTGACGGTATTTCATGTAGTCTAGGGAATGTGAAATGTCACTTGATGTCTTTGTGTGGGTAGCCAAATTGACTTGCAGATAGTTGTCTTCTGGATAATGAACGTTAGCTAAAATGAGCTCTATTGTCAATATTCATTAGTCAAAGAGAAAAAGACTGTGTCTTCCAGAACACAACACAGTAGATTTATGTGCTTATGAGCCAGGCCCCTTTTCTGACTGCTTATGTTGCATGTGTCTGCCACACTCCACTGACTAGAGATGGAAAATAAAAGAGTAATTCACTTTTAAATATCAGTGTTTAGTGCCATGTTTGATTCTATAGGGTATCCTGTCCGGTCTCCAGGCTGGAGATGGAGAATGTCATGGTTTCCTACAAAACCTGTGTAATATCTGTTACCATCTGTTACCAACTCATTCTGGGCATCATCTCAAAGCATATGGAGGAAAAGAAAGCTATCAGAAGTAGTCAACATGGATTCACCAAGGGGAAGTCATGTCTCGCTAACCTGATAGCCTTCTATGATGGCATCACTGGTTGGATAGATGAGGGGAGGGCAGTAGATGTTGTCTACCTTGACTTCATCAAGGCTTTTGACACAGTCTCCCACATCATCCACATAGATAGCTTAGGAAGTGTGGATTAGAGGAATGGACAGTAAGGTGGATTGAAAACTGGCTAGAATCTAGTTGGAGGTCTGTAACAAGTGGAGTCCCCCAGGGGTTAGTACTGGGTCCATTCTTCTTCAATATATTCATCTATGACCTGAATGAGGGGATAGAGCGTACCCTCAGTAAGTTTGCTGAAGACACAAAACTGGGAGGGGTCATTGACATGCTGGAGGGCTGTGCTGCCATACAGTGAGACCTGGACAGGCTGGAGAGTTGGGCAGAGAGGAACTGGATGAAGTTCAATAACGGCAATTGTAGGGTACTGCACCTGGGAAGAAATAATCCCATGCACCAGTACAGGTTGGGGGCTGACTTGCTGGAGAGGCCAATGGCATCCTGGGGTGCATCAGGAAGAGTGTGATCAGCAGGTCAAGAGAGGTTATCCTGTCTGTCTACTCTGCCCTGTTGAGGCCCCGTCTGGGGTACTGTGTCCGGTTCTGGGCTCCCCAGTTCAAGAAGGACAGGGAACTGCTGGAGAGGGTACAGCAGAGGGCTACAAAGATGATTAGGGGATTGGAGCATCTCCCTAATGAGGAGAGGCTGAGGGACTTGGGTCTTTTTAGTCGGGAGAAGAGAAGGCTGAGGGGGGATTTGATCAATGCTTATAAATACTTAAAGCGTGGGTGTCAAGAGGACAGGGCCAGTCTTTTTTCAGTGGTGCCCAGGGATAGGGCAAGAGGAAATGGGCACAAACTTGAATACAAGAAGTTCCACCTGAACATGAGGAGGAACTTCTTTACTTTGAGGGTGGCAGGCCACTGGAATAGGCTGCCCAGGGAGGTGATGAAGTCTCCTTCTCTGAGAGACATCCAAAACCCTCTTGGACAAGTTTCTGTGCAGCCTGCTCTAGGTGGACCTGCTCTGGCAGGGGGGTTGGACTAGATGATCAATGGAGGGATCTTCCAACCCCTTGTGATTCTGTGATCATGCAGAGATCTCAAGTAACCTTTGCTACTTCAGGACTTCAGCTTTCTAACGAAGACATTTACATTAGGTCTGCAAGTTTTTGTGAGTTGAAATAACATTCAAATTTTATATTATCTTGTACTGAATACTTTTAATAGAGCACTCCCATTGTTATTTACAAAACTAATTCAAATTGGCACCATCACACTTACGGAAAATTGGCTGAAGGACAATCAACAAACATGTTAAATTGCAGTGGCCAAAGAGGTGTAGCCAGGATTGGTGTTAGGCCTGGTTTTATTCAGCAACTTTATTTCTGCTTTGGATGGAGTAGTAAATGGCATACTAATTAAATTTTCAGATTATATGAAATTGAAATGTATTGCAAATATCATTGTAGATAAAGGAAGACCAGGGGAGTTTAGAATTATTGGCAGGAAATAAAATTATATTAATCTTGGGAAATATGCAAGCTGTAGATCTAGGGAATAACAATTCAGAAAGACCATCTGAGGGAGGGAGGAAATTTTGTTGGCAATAAAGGCTAGGGGTGAAGAGAATAGCAAACCAGGTGCGAGCCTCAAGGTGCCATAGCAACAGAAAAAACAAAGCAACAATGAACTACAAAAATAAAGGTGTTCGGAAATAAACTTAGATACTCCTTGCCTTTTGTTGTCAGAAATTAGTTATTAAAACACTGAGCAGACTTTGACACTTTATAATGAAGAATAGTTTTACGAACTGGAAAGATTTAGAAATGAAAAATAAAACTAATTCACTGTCTGGAAGAAGTAATGAGAATATTAAAGAATAAAAAAATCTGCATACTGTAAACATGCTACAGGAAATTGCTAATTAGCAATTTGAAATATTTGAAGGGTACAAAAACTGAAGGGTAAAATCTGTAAATAGGAAATTAGATGACATTTACTCAAAGAAAAATCAACTGTGGAGGTGACCAACACATTGTAGAAGCATATGTCTGTTTTTGAACTCCTCATCTGTAGAGATAATTGCATACATAGTTCCCCTGGTTAATGGTCAATTTCACCCAATAGTTCTCATTCATTATTCAATAGTAGTTAGTAATTTTTCCAGGGATTCTTCAGAAATTGATTCTCCGATCTAAAAGTTGAAAGAGTAGACAAAGATATTGGTATATGTACCATTTGGGGATGGATAGTTTATATGCTCTGCTGACAGCAAGTATTAGAAAAGTTATAGCAATTTTGAAAAATGCTTCTTTAAGATCTTTCTTCTTACTCAGTTATTCTGACTTCTGGCTAGAAGTCTCTGTACCAAGAAACTTTGGAAGACTGAGGCTATGCTGTGACCAATGTTTGTAATGTCTTCGTTCTATGACTTCTGATTCTGGGCATTTTGACCCTGACTGGTTTCTGCATATGTGCATACCAGACACATTGTTGACAGCCCAAATCATTTGGTGGAGCAGCGGCAAAACCCAAATGTACATATTTACAAAATGGGGCTGGCAGACATCATTTACGTGGACTCCCTAGAGGTCTCCTCCTGTACTTCCTCTACACTGATGTATTTGGTTATGTGATGACTGTGAAATATTAGGGCTATCCTTAAATTCTATACTGTATTTTTGTTACTAATTGTTTTAGTACCAACCTGTACTTTTCAGTTGATTATGTCATTGTTTCACCTGATGACTTTCTGCAAGGCAGATTCAGAAAGAAAGGCAGAAAATCACTGTCTTCTCCCATTCTTTTTAACTCCTACTTTTTTAAAGAGATTATGTTTATGTATAATTTGTATGTATTTTATAACTGTGGTTTTCCTGAGAGTTGGGGTGTCCCTGAGGGGTTCTTATTTATGCTATTTATGCTATGCTATATGTTTTGCTATCCATATTAGCTTAGAAGGCAGACAAGGGGCCACCCATTCAGTGACACAGCAGAACTAGAAGGCAGAAACAGAAAGTGGGGTGCTTATTGAGGTTCTGAAGAAGAAATTCTGCACAATTTAGGGAAGTTATTGCACCATAACAGTTATTTTAATCCTTTAATCCTCTTCTAGCAGATGAAGCAAAGTGATTATTCTCCTCTCATTGGTGCCTGAAGACTACATGTGGATGACTGTGTCCATTCTGGGCTCCACAGTACAAAAAAGACGCTGATAAGTTGGAGTGAGTATAGCAGAAGTCCATCAAAGTGTAAGGGGGCTGCGACCCATGATGTCCAAGGAGAGGCTGAGAGGACTGGATTTGTTCAGCCTTGAAAAGTGATAGATGTTATGTAATAATAGATGTTAAAATAAAACAAAAAGTAAAAATCGAGTCAGAATTTTCTGAGATACACAGTGGGCAACACACAATGTTGATAAAACACAGTGGACAAAATTGAAATATAGGAAATCCTGACTTGACTTGATATAAGGAAAAGGTCTTTCACCATATGAGTGATCGAACTCAGGAACATGCATACCAGTGGTATCCTTGGAGATATTCAGAACCTGACTGGCCACAATTCTGAGCAACCTGCTTTAAATGGACCTGCTTTGTGTAGGGCTTTTGGACTGTGTGACCTCTGGAGGTCCTTTTCAACTTGCATGCTTCTGTTATGCTGTGAAAAGATGAACCTTTATGCAGGTACAGTGAAGATATGAGGGGAGGAAAATGTGTTTACATGTTCAGATGAGATTAAAAGAATATGAATTTCTTATCACGAAAATTTTTCCATTATAAAACAAGCAGCTGTGTACACAGGATTAATTGTTCTAGGGTGACTGAACTATGACTAAATGCAGATGTTTACAGAGATGCCTATCTCCATTTTCAGTACTCAATTTAAAATAGGTTAATCCCTGCTGGTCTTCAATCACAGAGTATCATTATTGATTGGCAGACTGTGGCTAAATCTTTCATCAGCTGAGCTCTCTCATCATAGGGACCTTGTGGAATAATACCCCTCTCATAGAAGAAAACACTACTAATTAACCCAACTCGTTAAAATCACATGAGGAGAGAGGACCGTGAGAAAGAAGTAAATATAGATCTTGTTTTGTGACTAAAAGAATCTATCTAAATCCAAAATATTGTACATTGGATTTTGGCCTGAGTCCTAGTGAGTGTGTATTCTTAGCACGTAACTACTGAGTTGCTAATTCAGTTTGGTCTTAGCTTGCCTTCTGGAACAATTTTTTGCCGGTATCATTAAGATATCACAAATTCACTTCTCTCTGTCCTCAATATATTTCCATGTCTGATAGATATACTTTTATTATTATTATTATTTCTCATCATGTCAATGGCTCAATGTCCAAGTGGAAGTCAGTTACGAGTGGTGTTCCTCAGGGGTCCAGTGCTGTTCAACGTCTTTGTCAGAGAAATAAACAGTGGAACTGAGTGCACCCTCAACAAGTTTGCTGATGACACTAAGCTTGGTGGCATTGTTGACACACTGGAGGGAAGGGATGCCATGGGGACCTGGACAGGCTTGAGTGGTGGGCCCATGGAAACTTCATGAAGTTCAACCAAGCCAAGTGCAAGGTCCTATACCTGGGACATGGCAATCCCATGCACAAATGCAGGTTGGGCAGAGAATGGATTGAGAACAGCCCTGAGGAGAAGGACTTGGGGGTGTTGGTGGATGAGAAGCTCAACATGAGTTGGCAATGTGCACTGGCAGCCCAGAAAGCCAACCGCATCCTGGGATGCATCAAGAGAAGCGTGGCAAGCAGGTCAAGGGAGGTGATTCTAGCCCTCTACTCTGCTCTCATGAGACCCCACCTGGAATACTGTGTGCAGCTTTGGAGTCCTCAACACAGGAAGGACATGGACCTGTTGGAACGGGTCCAGTGGAGGGCCATGAAGATGATCAGAGGGCTGGAGCACCTCTCCTAGGAGGACAGGCTGAGAGAGTTGGGCTTGTTCAGCCTGGAGAAGAGAAGGCTCCAGTGAGACCTTATAGCAGGCTTCCAGTAACTAAAGAGGGCCTACAGGGGTAACGGGGAGGGACTCTTTATGAGGGACTGGACCAATAGGATGAGGGGTAATGGTTTTAAACTGCAAGAGGGGAGATTTAGACTAGATACTAGAAATAAATTGTTTACAGTGAGGGTGGTGAGGCACAAGAACAGGTTGCCCAGAGAAGTTGTGGATGACCCATCCTTGGAGGTATTCAAGACCAGGCTGGATGGAGCTTTGAGCAACCTGTTCTGGTGGGAGGCGTCCCTGCCCGTGGCAGGGAGGTTGGAACTAGATGATCTTTAAGGTCCCTTCCAACTCTAACCATTCTATGATTCTACGTGAGGAAATTATTTGCAATGGCCTGTCATGAATATTTTTTAAATGTGAAATTTGTAGTTTTTCAATATCGTATCATTCTATTAGTGCACCATATATGTAGGGTCATTGAAGATATTAAAGTGATAATTTGATAATTACATGAAAAAACATTATTTTTTTTAAAAAAATGCATCTTTATATTTGGATTTAACACTGAATTTTGAAACTCCAATTTTAGAAAAAACGTCTTTCAAGTTTCTTTTTTTTAAATGGTACTCGCAAAAGACAACAAAAGAGACAAGACTATGATCTTTGTCCTTCATTAGAAACAAACAGATATCTGAGAACTGACCTTGCAACAGTACAATATTGTACTGACTATTCAAGGACAAGCTTAGAGATGGGCTTTGTCTTGCCTATGGTTCAATGGAGTATTTGTTGAACACCACAAACTTCATTTGCTAGTTCTACATGACAAAATAGAGACCTAAAATCAAAGTAAATCTTTGAAACAGAATCTGTAAATAACAAGCCTTTGAACTGGCGGATATACAGCTTAATTGCTGTGCTGCTTCTGCCTTCCTGACCTAACTATAAGAATTGGCAGTCATTGTATAATACCTTCCCTTTGTAACTGTTTCAAATGGCTGTTTACTTGATTATTCACAACCTAGCTTTTAAGCTGCTCCTCTAATATCTGTCTTAATACATAAATGCAGCGAAGAATTAAAACAAAATTTTGACGCTATAATAATTCAAATTCCACTGATCATGTAATTTCCTTGTGTCCACTCTGGTGTGTGATGTACTTGCTGGTCTGCTGCTGGTCAGTTGATTTATTAAGGTGATGCAAGTATTTTATAGGAAATGCAATTTTCTTAATATTCTGAAGTTAAAAGGTCAAAGGAATCTGGTGGAATACAAAATATATTTAGTGAAATAATCTGTAGAACACATACTGAATGCACATCCTCCACATTTTATTCAAGATATTAAAGAAAAAATAGAACATGTATTATTGAAGAACAAATAATTTGGGAAAAATATTTTTAACTACTTTGTCAAATCCTTGTTCAAATAATACCATCAAAACCTTTATAAATTTAACTAAAACTGAATGAATTATTAGAATGACAATAAATTTCTTAGCTTAATAAACAACCACCTCACTAATGAAGTGTGAAGACAATTGCAAGGAGACACTTAATTAGATCATTTATAACTCATTAAGTAGCAAACTGCTATACCCCCTGTTGGTTACTATTAGTCATGAAAAGAGATAAAACAGCAGAACTGTTGTTCCAGGTGTTAAATTAAGTTTATGTATTCCAAGCAGGTAGTGTATATGTCTCCATTTTATGTCTCCATTTACTTCAGTAGCATCACTTTTTCTGAAGTCTATTTTACAGGTCCTTGAAATGTGGGAGCCCAATACCTAGAGAATATGCTGTTATATTGTCTAACTTTGCAATGTAATTGCACTTCAAATTCAAAATATATACAGAAACCTTTGCTATGTGGATGTATGAGCAAAAAGTACCTGCTTGTCTACAATAGGAACTTTTGCGATTTGGAAAGGTGGTTTTAGTCAGGCAACAGTCAAGATGACAGTGCCTTTTCAGAATTTGTGAGTACCAACGAACAAATTAAGAAAAGGTAGCTTCTATGTACTAAACTTTACCCTGTAGAGCTTGTCAATATGTAAGTCTTCCAAGTGAAGATGTGAACAAGAGGATACAGTCAGGCCTTTTTTTTTTTTTTTTTTTAACTTTCCGTAAGGTGTAACTCTCACGCAAAAATTACAGTGAGTTAACTACACTTTAGTGGAAAGACATAAGCATGTATATTTTCAGTTCTTAAGCTTTTGGAGCTCGGATGGTATCCACTAGGAATAATTTGGATGACTAGTGTAGGTGCTACCTCACCAAAATATTATACACTTGGCTCAGATATGTGTGTCATTGTAATTCATATGATTACCTTCCAATATCAATGAAGAAATTTTAATATCTCTGAAAGTACACAGAGAGATGAGCACTTTTAAAACAGGTGTCTATGTTTTTTTACAAAGTGCGTGGTTGATCCAGTCTGGTAAGTTAAATAATTATCTCTTTTAATGAGTCTGTAAAGAACTAAATGGAATACAGCATGTGGAAAGTCCTTGCTTCATTCAGTCTAAGTGAGAAACAATATGCTTTACATCCCAGGAGTGTGTTATGACTATAAAGACATCCAATTCTTGGTTAAAAAAGCCCAGACTTCTTATTTGCAACTAGGCATACAAAAGTCATTGATGGGTAGAAGACAACACAGAATCTCACGTTTAAGGGATTTAGCTGAGTTGGAAAACACAGACCTCTGATTCCTCCTCTGAGTTGTTTATCTCTCTCTCCAGATAGATGGACACTATGCCTGTCTGAAATATTCTTTACTTTAATGGTTGTCATATTCCTGAGAATTGCATATGTTTAGCATCCTTTGAGACTAAGAACTTGCCTTTTTCTGTTGAATGTTAGAGCTAGGCACCTCCAACACAAATGCTGAAATTAGTTGTGCTACATGGAAACTTGTGAAGTCGTTGAGGGGACTTTAATTCTCTTTCCCTGAACATAGATCAATACTAATCTTCCAGGATAGATGCTCCTGTGAATTCCTGTGCAATTAGACACACAGGGAACCTCAGGCTAAAACAGAAGTAATTTATTATTTTGGGTTGCAAGTGAGGTTAACCAGTCATGGCAAACATAGAGACAAGATTGCTGTCTTGGTCTTAGTTGGATTTTAAATACCTAATTTGCAACATGGACCATGCGTTAGTGAAATAAATGTCAACCCTTCTCATCAGAAAAAAGGATCTCAAGCAGAAACTCCTAGTTTTTGGCTCTCCCCTAAGTTGGTTGTTGGAGGCTGTTCAATTCACTGATAAGGTCAAGTGTAGCTATCTTTTCCTGGAAGAAATAATTTAATTTATTTCCACTGTAAATTCATAAAGTCTAAATATTTTGAGTTTAAAATATATTTTTGTACAATATGAATGACATGCCATTTGGACTTGCTGCAAAATCATTTATTCAGAATAGCATCATGTAATAAGCTGCGTGCATAGCATGGTACAAAAATCAGATACCTAAGCAACAGTTCTCAAAAAGATTCTTCATGGTATTTAGTTTCATCTTATTGCTCTACAAAACTCATGCTGTTTTGTTGTGTATATTCTGGCTGCTGGAGAAGAAAATACTATTTAAGTTCTGAGTTATGTTTTGTGTTTAAGGTATTTATGTTCTGGTTAGGTTATGCGTTTTAGATTCTAAAAAAAAAAAAAAGAAAAGAAAAGATAAAGAATTTCTTTATGAATTTTCTACTTTGCAAAAAGTAAATAGAAAACAATTAGATACCTAAGAAGACAGGGGGGTTTGTTTGTTTAAGTGTTTAAGGTTTTGGCTGGGATCAAGTTAGTTTTCTTCATAGTAGCTTGTATGGTGCTATGTTTTGGATTTGTCACCAAAAGAGTGTTGATAACTCAGACATGTTCTAGCTATTGCTCAGCAGTGCTAGAAACAAGAAATCCCAGGGCGCACAAGAAATGGGGAGCGAACACATCTATTCCTCTTCCATTTCCTTTTCTCTTTTTCCTTTTTTTCTTTCTGTCTCATATTCTGCTTTCAAAATCTGCTTAAAACTAACAAGTAAATTGAGGCCATGTTGTGTAGATGACACAAATCTGGCTTTGGCTAATCAAACCAAAGAAGAATGTAAATCACTTCTGAGGAACCAAAGAAAACCTGCTTACCGACCAGCATGATGACAAATGACATCTGTTATTGACTAATACAAAATAGCATCCACTGATAGAGTATATCTGACTTTTAGACTGTATACACTAAAAAAAAAAGCATGGTCATTTTCATAAACACTTTTCAAATTATAATAGTGTATTGAAAATCTTTTTTCTTCTTTAAAGAAACTCAGGAATAAGAATGTGGAATTATATTGGCTTAAAATATGTTTTGTTCTCTACAGTTAAAAACAGCAAAATACATTGTTATTGAAAAAATAAGCATCATTAGTCTTTTAAAATGCTTGTTTAGAAAAATAATTTAAAATCCATTTTCTATCTAAGATAATTTGATACGAGGTGACCTGGTGTATTTCTTTATGAGGTGACCTGGATAAATGGAATAAAACCATAAAACTAATATTTCCATGAAAAAAAAAAAAATAGTGTTAAGGCTACTTTATTGTATTCCTTAAAAGGAACTAAGAGAAAACCCATATGCCAATAAATTCTATGGTTATAATGTGTTACTTTTTTTTTTTTCCCCATCATGGATGGTTATAACCTGATCTGCTGTAAAAATTCAAGATTTTTAAAAGATTAAAAGACAAAGATTTAGAAAAGTAAAATGAGCAGAGAAGGGAAGTTTGGCTAAGTGGAATAGTGAACAAAAATGTATAGAAATAAAGGAAAGATACATAAAGATTAGCACATTTAGCAAAATGGAGGGAACAAACACAATGCACCACATGTCTTTGGAAGAGACAACAGTGAAACTCCTGAAGTTTTATGTAGCCTAAAGCAAGTATCTAAAAATCAGGCTGATTTTTCACGTCCTAGATAACATATAAGTCATGAAATTTTGAGGGACAAAAGAAATGAGAATTTTAGTTTCTACTTAAATTGTATAAAAGAAATCATATTATGTATCTGAATATCTTATTTTGAAGAGAAAGGTCTTAAAGCAGGACAAAAATGAACCCAAAACACTCATAAATCTTTAAATGATACTATGTTATAATAAGTCTACACATTTTATTATAGACCTTCATGGAAATTTCAAGCCTAGTGTATGCCTGTGAGACCTCAAGTACTTAGGGCTGGCAACTGACAAGAAGATTTCTGAATTTGATGCAATGTTTAAATGGGTCTAAAAGAAGAGCCATTTTTCTCCCTTTTATTAGGTGATCTTTTAAGATGGTTTAAAAAAAAAAAGTATTTTCTCTTGCACTGAACAGTATATTATTACAAACTTTGAATGCTTAAAGTTATATTTTTCTACATAATTTTCTTATAGCTGGAGGATGAATGGACTGTGATGAAGTTTAGAATACCCAGTGTCAGCTGGATGCAAAAAAGGGGGGCAGTGCCCAAAGAAAGACCTAATTTATCAACTAGAAATCCTAGCTTCACTAGGAATATTCATTGCAGTATTTCTCTAATGAAGAGAGATAAGCAGTGCAAAAGACATTAAATGTCTGGATATTAGAGGAGAAATCCTTTGCTTTCATGAGAAATATAGTTTTCTTATACATCTACATTTGCAGTGGCATCGTACTGTGAAGTATATATCTTCCAATAATATTTTTAAGGGAAACTTCTTCAGATTTCTCTTTGAGAAGAATTTAATATACTGTCTTAACCTTTTCTCCTAAGGCTATACTCTGTCTCTTAAAGTTTGTATCTTTAGATGTTAACTGTTTGAAGAAAGAACTTTATAACTTTCAAATGATACAAACTTTCTAGTCATTCTAATACATATTTCTGGTTCAAGCAGAAGTTTGATAAGAGAAAAGATTTTGGAATATCTGAATTTTGATGTGTCTTTTGAAGTGTTATAAGGACAAATACCAATGTTATTATTTATTTTAAGATGTTTAAAATATTGCTTATTTTCAAGATTACTGTGATTTTAAGGATTTTGGAAGTTGTTAGGTTAAAGGTTACAAAATGAAGTTTTACTTTATCTGTGAAAAGAAACTAATGGCTGGTATCTACTATTGTAGGATTAGAAGTTATATCGGTAGATTCTTTAAGCAGATACATTTATGAATAATAATAATACGTGATTTCACTGGAAGATTTTTATCTTGAAGTAAAAGTAAAAATCACAGACAGAGGGCAATTATGAAGTTAATCTTCTAAGATTTAGGGCTTAGTAGGTTGCAGTATGTACTTGGAACAGTTGATACAGTCTTTTAAAATTGATCAGTCATAACTCATCACTCAGGGATGTTTGATCAAGGATGTTTCTGTGCTTAAAGTTATTACAGGATGATACATCATGCCAGATTCAGCAGCCCATGAGAGGCAAGGCCACTGTCACTTCGTGTCCCCAGGTCTAGCCAGCAGCAAACTTGAAGATGTATTTCCAGCATGTAGATGCAGAGCGCACACATACACAACATATACACATAATGGCCAGCCACACAGACCACAGGCATGTGTGTAGAGCAGTCAAACAAACACAGGCAGAACCAACAGACTCATCCTGTTGCCTTCTCTTGCTAAGCAAGACAGAGGTCCACTAGTGATAAATATGTGATGTAGATCCTTCCAGCAACTGGGCTCAGATTCTCCGTCTGAGCAGTAACTGACCCTTAGATCCCTGTCTCCCCCCTTGGTGGCACCTGGACACATGAGCCCCTGAGTCCCCCCACTCCAGTTGCTGGTACAGACTGTCACATACATGCATATGTAGCTGCAAGGACTTCCTGAGTCCAAGCAGCCAACCCTGCAGTGCTCTCACTCACTTCACCCTGCTCCAAGGCTACTTCACCTATTCACCGGCTTTATCTTCACTGACAATCACATACACACTTGCACACCCACACTTTCTCCAGTCTCTGATATCATGGAAACATAGCCTTTCAACACATAGTTTGGTTTTCAGTTGCTGGCAGCCAAACACTCGTGAAGACACATGCACACACAGCCCTCATCCAGAAAAGAGTCAGAGAGGAGGCAATATCTGGAGTGCCAGGTCCAGATTTGGACTGTCTTCTACAAGTGCTATGTAAACATGCTAGAGCAAGTTCAGTGATGGGCCATGGAGATGATTAAGGAATTGGAGCATTGATCATACAAGGAAAGGCTGAGAGAACTTGTCAATGTATATAAATAGCTGGTGGGTGTGAGTAAGGAAGACACAGCATGGCGCTGACCAACCTGTTCTAGATGGCGCTTCTCTGTTTAGGGAAGTTGAACTAGATGATCTCCAGAGGACCCTTTCCATCTCAATTATTCTGTGTTGATGTGATTCTATTAATTACCCATTTCACAATGGAAAATGCATTTTGTTTCACCATTTTCATTTCCATCTAGTTTCAGTATCTAGTTCATGACTTTTTTTTTTTTTCCCCCCCAAGAAAAACTTAGTCTTTGACAGGGAATTTGGCTTTTAAGATTTCTTAGTGTATATGAGATATGCATGTGCGTTTTCATATAAGTGTATCTTTTAATGTACACACAAACACACTTTTAATCATATCAAACAAAAAAAAAATCTTTAGGAGATGTTCTATGAAGACAGGAACAGAGATGCTGCAATAACACTTATTGTAAATGAGCAGTCAATGACTTCTGCTCAAAATAATTCATGTCTGCATGTATAACGGTATGAAACCATTTTCAATTACCTGATTATAAAGATGCGATTCAATCTGAAATGAAGACAGCTACATTCAGATGTCTAAATCTGCTTGGAATCAATCATTTCAACTTCTCTCACAATTAATAGAGGCCAAGTTGTGATCCAGTGTCCGATATATAAATTTCTGGTGATTTTTCAATTGCCTTAGTGTGTCTCTTCTGGTGTCCAGCAGTCAGTTCAGGAAGGCACTTTTTTCCCACAGCTTCTGTTTTTAAACGATTTTATATATATATAACTATAATTAAATAATCATTAAATTATAATTATTTAACAAATTAAATAAAAATTAAATAGCAACAATATGTATTAGAATAAATATTATTATGGCAGGTTTTCTTCTTGGAAGTAGAGGAGGGGCGGTTTAATAGAAATGAGAATAGTAAGGAGTTTGAATACATTAGGAGTCAAATAAATCCTATGAATTACATAAGAACAATGTCAAATTACAAAGCTAAATTTCTTAGTTACAAAGAAGAAAGAAAAAAAAAATAGATACTTCTATTAATAGAAGGAAGATGCATTATACAAGGGGATGATTAAGTATTTTCCCCTGGATCAGTAGCTAAAAATTTTAATAGTCAGTAGCCCAAATCACTTTTTTTTCACAATTTCTTAAACACCTGGATCATAAAAACTGTAGTTTACAAATCTTTAAATTGAATAAAAAATGAATAAATAGTGATTTACTACAGAAACTCTCTTTAAAAAACAAGTATAATGTTAATGGAATACTAATATTACAAAAGTCAAAGAAGAAAAATAGACAAATTAGAGGTCTGTTTTTAATTTATAACTGCTCCTGGAAAGTGACCAAAAGAGAAAGTGGTTTAATAGAGTACATAGCAGTAAATGAATATTTAAGCCTTTGTAGAAGTAGTGTAATGATACCTTGGGGGCGATAGCACTTATATGCATCTGGGGAAACGGAAATAGTTCAATTTTTGCTTAATACATTTACTTGGATGTTCTTATAATAAATTTTCATGACCATGATATTTTAAGATTGCCCAGTTACATTTTCAAATGGCTGTTTCAAAGGTAGGAAAACAGCCATTTCTCTTATTTAGTTTATTTATGTTTTTAGCAAAAAGGAGTTTTATTTTTTTAATGGCAAAGCACTAGCTATTTTATTGCCTTTTTAGTGCTTACATTAGTATGATTAAGTTCCTCTGTCTCTACTTCTTGTGCTGCAGTTGACTTCATTGTCTCATTGGCATTGCTAGCATTTTAATGGTTTCCTGTGGACCTGGAAGACATCCCGTGGTTGTTTACACAATATTAACTTAATTACACATCTACCTCTATTTGCTGTAGTTGCTATATTTTTAATTGCTCATGACTTTGTTGTTGAGCTCAGATTATTCTAATCACACCTTAAATGCCTCTTTAAAGTCTTTTGTTTGTTTTTGATGATTCACATCGGAGGAATAATTAGTGCTTTTAACTGTTCTCAAGAACCAAGCTATTAAAGCAAATGTAGGGCAACTGAATGTTTTCTTAAACTTTGGACATATGTCTTGTGCTATCTTGATATCATCCATCAAAAGATTTTAAAATTACTCTGTTATTTCCACATAATGTAGTTGTTTTATCACTAGAAAGGAACTTTTTGGTTGCAAACATGTCGTAAAATATCGGCTGAGATACCTTTTGATAACAACCCAAAGCAATAAAATCACAGAATTATAGAGTTGTTGAAATTGGAAGGGACATTTTAAGATCACCTGGTCTGACTCTCCTGCTCAAGCAGGGTCAGGTAGATCAGGTTGTTTATAGCTGTGTCCAGTCAAGTTTTGAATATCTCCAAGGATGGAGACACAATAACCCTTCTGGGCAACCTGTCTTTGACCACCCTCAAGATAAAAAAGGTTTTTTTCTCCTGTTAAGATGGAATACCAGTTATTTCAGTTTCTGCCCATCTCGTCTTGTCCTGTCACTGAGAACCACTGAAAAGAACCTGGCTCCCATCAAGTATTTTTCAAAGGAGAAAAATAGTCACTTTCAGAGTGCAAATTCTCTCATTTAGTATGTATCTAACATACATTGGTTAAATTGTGTCTGAAATGCCTGAATAGAGAAAACCACTAGAGTGTACAGGTCAAAGGCAGATTTCTATATTCCAGATGTCTAAAGTTAAGTGAGGCAACCCCATCCTCTGTAGCCTATCAATACTTCAACTAAAGGTACACTTATTCCAATGACAAACTCATAATTTCATGTCCCTTGAAACTTTCCAGCAGCACAAACACTTTTACTTCCAATGCTAGGAATAGGCTGCCCAGGGAGGTGGTTGAGTCACCATCCCTGGATGTGTTTAAGAGACGATTAGATGTGGTGCTGAGGGATATGGTGTAGGGGAGGACTTTGTAGAGTAGGGTAGATGGTTGGACTCGAGGACCCCAAGGGTCTCTTCCAACCTAGATGATTCTATGATTTTATGATTCTAACTGCATTCAGTGATTTTGTGTGTCAAAACAATTAATTGTTAAGGAGATCGTGTGTGCATGTATTCTTTCAATTTAAAATACTTGAAATAATTATTACATGAAATACATTAAATAAGGTAAATTTTGTGGTTAAACACTATCCTGAGAACAGCTAAGCACAGCAGTGGGTTTCTCAGAGAGGCTCTGGAATCTCTGTCCTAGAAGAATTTCAAAACTTGACTGCAGAAGGCCCTGAGCAACCTGATCTAATTTTGAATTTAGTCTTGCTTTGAGCAAAGAATTGGGCTAGATGATTATAAATTATGAATTATGAAATGCATATTATTAATACAGACTGATAGCATTCCACAACATTTTGCATACTGTTTATTTTAAAATAACATTTTAAAAAATATATTAGTCATATTTAAACTACTTAGTTGAAGTATTTTGCTGAGACTGTTCTAATCTTGAAATACTTCAGTCCCAGATTATTCTAATGAACTCACTCTTCTCAGCTTCTTTCTAAACATTTAAACTATGCCAAAAGTTCCCTGGATTCATGTATTCCTTGGCAACTCTATACTGCATAACTGTTTCTTTCAAATTAATGATGATTAACAATTCTGTGAAGCAAGAATAATATATCAGATTATATCGTATTTCTGTTTGAATTTCTATTGTTCTAACTTCACCATAGGTCTGCTTTTTTGGGGATGTGGTTGGTGAAGGAAAGAAAGACTGCAATCTGATTTCTGTGGCTCTTAAATTAGATTGAATCATAAAAGAAGTACACTTCAAATATTTTGAAGTAAGTCACAAGAGGACCAAAAATTGGAAAAAAATTAAAAAGTCCTAAGGTTAAAAAAGAAAAGTATGCATCCTGAGATTCATTTTGACTCAGGAGACTAAAAAAGAAGGAGCTGTCATGAAGAACTTTGACAACACGAAATATATGCCTGTCTATGACAGAATAGAGTATTTTTCAGTTGGAGGGGACCTACAATGATCATCTAGTACAACTGCCTGACCAATTCAGGGCTGATCAAAAGTTAAAGAAAATTCTTAAGTGTATTCTCCAAATAACTCTTAAACACTGTGAGGTTTGGGGTGACCACCTCTCTAGGAAGCCTGTTGCAGGGATTGACCACTCTCTCAGTAAAGAAATGCTTCTTAATGCTCAGTCTGAGCCCGCCCCCCCCCCCCCCCAAAAAGAGAGGCTTTGAACCACTCCCACACATCCTGTCACTGGATCCCAGGGAGAAGAGATCAGCACCTCCTTCTCTGCTTCCCCTTCTCAGAAAGATGTAGAGAGGAATGAGGTTGCCCCTCAGCCTCTTCTTCTCCAAACTAGACAAACCCAGAGTCCTGAGCTGCTCCTCTGTTCCTCTCTGGCATTGTCAGAGAGGAAAAGGTTCAGAACTGCTCTAAAATATTGCTGGAAGAAAAGGCTATAATCTGCTATATTTCTTCTCAAATTCTGGTGGAGAAATAATTTTTTCATTTTGTTAGATTGAAAAAGAAGTAAATTGCTGGGGGCTTATGAAGTATTTTATACTGAAATGTTGAAAAAAAATCTAGAAAACTTTGTATTTCCCCTGTAGTTCTATGGAGCAGAATGGAGAGACAGGGTGAAACTATTCATCACATTCATGAACGGTTGCAGTTGCTGAAATTTTAAGCTTCTTGCAAAATTACTCTTTACTTTAAAATACTTGTGATCTGATTCTATACTAGCAAAGAATAAAGAAAATGCCAGCTTATAAAGCTTTTTATTGTTCTCTACCCCCCAAGGCTACTGAATAGCTTTTCCTCTAGAACCCATTTTTTGTCCTTTCAAGGTCACTCATTAAGTTAAGCTGGTGTTTAATTTTTAAGATGCTTCCCACTTAATGTAGAAGCAAGTTGTTTGTGTGAAATAATAAGTTCTCCTTCCAGTCAGAAGAATTTTGATTTAATTGGCTTTTGTCCTGAATTATACCGTTAAACATCAAGAAGATTCTTAATTAATTATTTACAAGGCACATATCTGTTTCATCCAGTTCACAGTCTTAGAGATTTGGACTTCAGAGTATAGCATGTTAACAGCTCAGTTTCTTGCAAGGGAGAGAAATGGATGGACTGAAGGTACATACAACCTTTTAACAAATATTTTCTCTTCTGCAAAGTTAGTGGCAATGAGAAGTGATGGTGTAGCATAACTGTCTTCACCTCAACTTCATTTTAAAAGTTCAGATTTAACAAAACAGAAGTAACTATAATAAAATCCCCCTGAAAGAGCACAGCATGTCTCCTCCACAGTGTTCTTCATCAGTTCTGATTCAGAAAATGGTGACTGCCTCGAAGGGCGGTCTCTTTAGAAATTTAACAGTGCAGTTCAGAGAAAACTAAGCCACAAGGGTTACAAAGATTCAAACACCACAGGGCCTAGTAGGGAAGCTATTATAATTGGCTTTCCACTGCTATCCTTAGGTATAAGAAATGTGTCACTATCAGAGATTCTTGGACCCCTTGTGGGCTGCAAGAACATTTTGGAGATACAAAATGACAGACTAGAGGCCTGGAGTGCGTGCAATAAGAATAGTAGAAGAGTTCTGTTACATCTGGATATAGCCAAATTGCAATGTTCTGTTCTAACATTTTACAGCAGCAAGGATGTATTTGCAAGAGTTATAGAAGTGTAAGTTTCATCTGTACACGCTTTCCCCTAAAGCAATCTTCTAAGTTGAATAATCTCAATAATAACCTATCATCATCACTGGAAAAAAACTACTGTAAAAAGGCCAATCTGTCAAATGAAGATAAAAGCCCTATGTCATAGCTATGCATGATAAGTACTTTGCCTGACCAATCACAGTAATGGTATCAACTACATGCTCTCTGCAACAAAAGATCAGCAGATAAATCTTTTGATAAAGGGGGGGGTGAGGGTCTACCACTACTACTGCTGCTGCTGCTACTACTACCACCACCACTACTACTACTACTACTGCAACTTTTTGTATGGTTTTCTCTGGGCTTGATTAAATTTCTCTTAAGACAATACCAAGCTGAACAAAATCTACCAACAGAACCCCTTTTCTGGAGGACTGTATCAACGTACCTGCAACATGCTTCTCTTCACCCCACTCTTGTAATGGATGAAGGAAAGAGCTTAGGAAGAAATGGTTTGGGCTCAAACTGAAATGTTCAGCTAAAAAAGAGCTTTGCATTTAAGCACTTTGAAACAAAGCTATAAGCAGAGGTGACAACTGCTACGCAAAAAGATTTGATTTTTTCAGTCATAAACATATTTCTGAATAAATGTTGTGGTCTGGGAAATAGGACATTTTCTTTTAGTAAGAATCTGGCTCTACTGTAAAAATAATTAGTGTATAATTACGCAGTCTGAAGAATATACACTAAAACATTAATGTTAGAAGAATTGCTCTTGGAGAACTGTTTTTATTGAACTACAATAAATTCCAGTAATAATAAATGGATTAAGGTTTCTACATAGACTAATGATTTCCTGAAATGTCTGTGCTGGGGACACTGATTTTCTGCAATTTTTCTTCATCTGTAAGATGATGTCACTAACAGCTATGTCTTGCAGCAAATTTTAATGGTAAATATGGTATTGTAAGAAGACAATGATAGATAAAGATTTCAGTATAAAAACAACCTATTTAAGGGCTAGACTGTAAGAAAAAAAAAAAAGCACCAAGCCGCTTAGCATTATTTGACCTACATTTTGGTTTCTGTCAGGGGAATCCTCAGTCTTCAAATAGACACTCTGCTCCCCGTCAATATCAGGGTATTTTTATTTGTTCTTTGGTTGTGTATTTATTTTCCTTTAAAATATCTTGTAGACAGGTCAGATATTAAGGAAGATGGGAAGGCTATTCCTTCCTTGAAAAGCCACAAAGTATACTTAGAAGAAAGAAGACTCCAGAGTACAGGGTGTGGCTCTAGTGGCAAATACAAGAATCACAGGAAGGAAGTAGGAAACTGCAGCTCAAGCAGACTGAAACAAGAAACTTGGTAGGTACCTTAAGGGATTTCAGCTCATAAAATGAGCGAGTTAATTAAAAACAGCCTGAAAGTTGAGACCCACCCTATAAAGACACAAAAAGCTGCCTATAAATCTTTTTTTTCAACTTGCATTCCTACCTTACCTCCTTACTTAATGCTTTCTCTATTTATTAGGTAGTCTAAACCATTTTCTCATAAGGAAGCTCCCTGCAAGCAAAATAGATAAATCTAATTCAAAGCTCTTGCTGATTAAAGATGCATTTACAGTGACTTAAGGTGTATCTATGTGAGGTTGTACAAACAACTGAACTTCTGCTCCCTTTCAGCCTCAAAGCTAGTTGAATGACTTGGATGTGACTTTACTCTGTGTTATTAAGCATAGTGAGAAGTTTTACACTTTTTTCCCCCCACAAAATTTGGGTTGGTTTAATTGGACTTTCTTATCTTCAAATCCAGAACTGATTAACTACACTGACGGTACAGACCTACCTTTTAGGCAAGCAGAATGGCAACTTACTGAGTGGAAAGCTGCCAGAACTGGTTGTCATGGAGAATTCGCCAGTTTTACTATTAGGAGAAATATCTTCATGCTCAAGATTTACATACCAGCATTTTATTTTCAAAGAGGAATAAACTTTCCTAAATCCTATTTCAACCACATAAAAATGAGGGAACAGTATTATAGTCTTACCTTTCATTTGACAATTACATCTCTACAACTCTCCCCCAAGTCATGGAAAACCTACATCAGACTTTTAATTTTTCTAATAAGGTTCAAAGTACATCATTAAACTTCCAAAACAATTAGCTAACTGAGCGTTCTAGATCATGTAGACAGTGACTGAGGTTCTTTTAAGGAAGTTTCTCTCTTGCATTAAAACAAAAACAAACAACCAAACAAAAATGTGCACTAGATAGACATGGAAAGAATAAATGTTTTTCTTATGTTCAGTTATTAGGACAGGCAGCTTTGATGGGAGAATCCCAGGTTTTTCAGTTCCAGAATCAAGGTTTACTCACTGTTTTATCAGATGACTGAAGTGTAAAATGCACAAAATATCTCTTGAGCAGATGCTGGATTCCATCCTTCTCTTTTATTAATTGAGTTCCCTTCCTGCAAAGAATGTGGTTTGCCTTGTGGTGTATCTTGATTTTTCCACAGTTAAGCGGACTGGTTTCAATAACTTCTCTTACTAAGTCACCTCAACATGTCAAAGTTTTAACTTAGAAGGACCCCACTTCTGAGGAAAGGGTTTTGTTGATCTAAATCCTCTGTGACTTCAGAAGGAATTTTAATTGGATATTCAGTACTCTTAATAAGTGCTGCTTGTGAGATATGGTGTAACATGGAAGCAGACAGGTTTTTTAAAATGACAGTAGATACTCTCTGTGCAGGTAAGGTACAACAAGGTTTAACTGAGGCTGTTTACCACACAGTTTTGATGTCTTTTCTTTCCAAATAACATTATCTAGTCAGATGTGAAAGGAAAAGCACTATGAAAGTCTAGGAGCTGCTGAAAAACTGAGATGCTTCTGTTCTCCAAGGAAGTCGTCATGGGTCACTGTTACTTCCCTCTGGTCTTTGGGCAGGGAAAGATGGATGCTCCTTGTTTCAGAGTAATTGGCATGTGAGACTGAACAGTCACTCAAGACTGTTCAGATAAAAATAAAATGAATATCAGTCCTATTACAAGATTTACTCTATCTAGGTAGGTAAGGGGATAAACAACCACTCTATGAATCCCAATATTGGCTGAAGACAGCCTGCTAATACACAGTAAAATGAAGGTGATTTTGATCATGAAGTTAGTTTACTTGAGAAACTGTAGTGTACAAGACTACATACATATGAGGGTTAGGCATTTTTCTGGTTAGTTAGCAAGCTGCTGAAAGTTTTTTTCATCGCAGTTTGCAGGTAAGCACATGATAAGTTCTGGACTTTTTTTTTAACATTCATTCCTTGACACACAAAAGAGAAAGTTCAAGTTTGCTTCCTGTAAGTTAATTTTCACCTTGTAGAGAGGACTAGGGAAAAGCCTGCTCAACTTTTAATACCTGTGTATCTGGACCTCATCTTAAACACTTTCAACAAGCTGTGTAGCTCTTTCGTGGTTTCTGGATAGTAATGCATAACACCACTTTAGAACAAATGGAATTTGGGAAAGGAATTCTCCGCATTATCATCCTTGTAAAATAATTAAAGATCTACTTTATTCCCCTCAGTTCTTTGTATTATAATATTTTATTATTTTGTGAGTGCTGTCCATCAGGGTAAAGACTTTTTGTATCTCAGTGATACCAGTAGATCTGAACATCTGCAAAAATACGGAAAGCATCAAGAAGTCTGATAGCTACACCATTTCAAATGTATTAAAACTTGTAGAAAAACCTTAATAATTTATAGTTATAAAAAATGTAAATACATTCTCAGTATAAATATATATGCTTTACCAATTTAATGCAAAAATAATTGAATGTTCATATCTATGTATATGTATTGTTACTATATCAGGATAACAACTTTAAATAGCAATAAACATGATTATCAGACCAGAGTTCCTTAAGAATATTCCACTTACAAGTCTGGAGAGTAATGTTTCACCCACTTCAAGAACTCTGGATATGAAATTCATAGACTTTATTTCAAGTAGAAGACCAGTTAATGTAAATTACAACCTTGACAATGAAAAAATATCGAGTTTTCATTTGGAGAAACATAAAAAGGTTTTGTGCCTGATCAGCCACTCTAACATGTAATAAAAGAGTGCTTTTCACTGCAGTGATCAATATGCTTAGTCTATTATTGGACTCTTGTCATGTGCACAACTAGAACTAATGCAGGTATAATCTGATTTTTGAGAAAACCAAGACGCGATATTGTCCAGCTTTCTCTTTAAGCAAAATGCAAAGCTCTACCACTCCCATAGCTCAGAGTCTGTGTTTACGCATTGTCAGATTTACAACTTCATTTTTTTAGTGTAGTTTTTAAACAACTCTATGAAACGTGCAGTTGCACAACAGTTTTTTTCCGAGCAGCAGAACAGTCCTGAATTTCTAAGTTTATAAAGGACAGTTTTACAGACAGTTATAAAAGCCAGGCATGAGAATGTGAATAGACTGATAGTGTATTAAAAGCAGGACATGACTTTCGGATGAAACAGGGTGCATCTTAATCACTTGGTGGCAAAAGGCTAATTAAAGTCCAACAGTAAATTAACGTAGCGCAGGCTGGGAGAGTACATGCAAGTTATCATTATTCTGTGCAAGATGACAAAGCTTACAGTCAAAATTGTAGCTTTCAAGGACAGACTACCAAATGTACAGGACCTCATAGTTAGAAGTAATATGGGACTAAACTCAGTTTTAATTGTTTGATAATAAAAATGCTGCTTCGGACATTTTATTTTTTCTTTTTTTAATTCTTTTTCCCTTTTTTTCACCTTCTTTTTTTTTTTTTTTTTTCTCTCAAGGAGGCAGCTGAAGCCACCAGGCTTTATAATCAATGATATTTTATTCTTTCAGGCCTTGAGCCTTTCTTTAGAGTTGGATGACAATAATGTGTGGTACTGTTCGTGAGGTAATGTCTCTTAGCACCTTAACACCTTGGTTGTAATTTTCTGCAGCCTTTATTTGTAGTACAGATAACAGGTTAGATTCAACAAAGGGATTACTGATGATCACCAAATATATACTGCACAAGCACAGATAGTGGCACTGTTTGTTTGCTATGAGAGCTGACTTTTCCACAGGAATAGTTCTAGATTTTGCTCGGTGACACCCTTGTAAAGCTGGAGTAACTGCCTGCAGGAAAGCACTTATTCCATTTTTCTGATGTGCAACAAAGAACAGAATTTGGTCCTTAAACCAACAGCTTTAATGACAATCCCAGCCCTTCTGGTAACCCATAATGAGGACTAGCAGTAATGAGCAGAGGGGTATTTTAGAGGAAATAAAAATATTTGCCTAAAATCACTTTGATCAGTAATTTGAGAGGCTAGATTAGGGCAATTTACTGTGGTGTAAAATGAAGGTATTTTGGTTGCTAATGATTGTCCCAGTTACTCTACTTAGGGCCCTGAGGGCATTGCTCAACCTCCCTGTCTTTGAGGGTCCTCAGGTGGGACATCTGCCCAGGGCCCAGGTCCTCATTTTGCTCAGCCAGGCCCCAAGGTGCCTGTGCCCATTCTAACCTCTTGTCCAGCCTCCATGGGGAGCTGGTTTCCTGGACAGTGGACTGTGCTGCTGGCTGCCAGCTCTGCCCACTGCACTCAGGGCACTGAGGGATGCTGCACGTCAGGGAAGGCCCAACCAGTCCCGGGTCTCCCTGTAAACTGCCCTGACAGTTCCCCTCTCCTGCCGTACACATAGCATGTCGTGATTGCTGTGAGGCTCTGCAGGGCTACCTCCACGCCTCCACGTACCTTTGGTAGGAGTGTTTCACAAACAGTTTTGCTTAACAGTCTCTTTAATCAGGTGGATACCTTAACTGGAAAAGCCTCATATTGATTTTTGTCATATTCCCCTGCTTGACTGCCCTCAAGGTAGAAAGATTTCTCCTTACAGACAGTCTGAGCCTCTCTTATTTCTATTTATGCCCACCAAATTGCATCCTCCTGCCACACACTGCTGTGAAGAGGCTGGCTCTATCCCCTTACTGACCTTCCTGTAGGCTGCAGTCGCGTCCTCCACAGCCATTTCTTCTCACAGTGGAACAAGACCCAGTCCCTCAGCCTCTCCACAAAGGGCAAGTGCTCCAGCCACAACCATCCTAGTGGCCCTCCCTGGATTCATTCAGACTGAACACAGCTCTGAGCAACTTAGTCTGACCTAAGAGATGGCCCTGCTGTGAGCAGGAGCTTAGACTAGAAACATCCTGAAATTCCCTCCAGTCTGAATTTTTATAACCAGGTAATAATAACAACAAGAACAACAACAACAATAGTAATGGATCATAGGAGTAGCACCATAATATTACTGTTGTTGCTATTGTTGTTGTTATTGTTGTTGTTATTTTTATTGATCCTTTGTTTAAAGGTCGAGATTTAACTTATAATTCATACTATGTGGAAGAAAATATGACATGATGATGATGGCTATGCCATTACAATAGGTATTTTGGTAGACCCTAACACACCGTGAATATTCAACTCTGAAGTACTGTAACAGGAGTAAATATAATAGTGAAATGTCAGCTTCTTCCATGGTCCATTTTAGCAACAGAACATGAGCTGTTTTGCAAGAGAGAAAAAGAAAAAGATTTGAGATACCAAATGAGTGCCAAAGAAAGAAGTGATAAATATGGTGACCTAAAAAAAATCCCTCATCTGATTCTGTTAACAGGAATTTTAAAGAATTAATGCGGGGAAAAAAAACAACAACCAAATCCCAAACAAACCAACCAACCAAACAAAACTAAAAAACTAATCTAAAAAGGGTTATATATGCTTTTCCTTACTTCCTACTAATCTTCTTTTACTGCATCCCAAAACAGTCCCAAACCAATTGGTCCCAAAACCAATTGACAGCAGTGAGAAACTGATGAAACAATAAATGGTCTTTCAAAATAGTCTGAAAAGTATTAGAGATCAATTCACAAATTTTTTCTCACTTTGTAAAATGTTTTAAGATGTTTCCACTTGTTGCTTGTAACAGGATTTACTCATATTGCACTGAGCTTGCAAGATCTCAAGACTGAGGTTTGTCAAGCTTGAGGTTTCTCTGAGCTTATTTTGACTTGCCTATAACTTTTTTTACTTGGCTTAGTCCTGGCAGCAATTTTTCTAATTGAACAGATGTCTATATCTATCTATCTATCTATCTATCTATCTATCTATCTATCTATCTGTCCATCCATTATTTTATTTTTTTTTACTTTTTTTTGATCTTTGTGTGGTACAACTACAGTTTCATATAGATACCAGTAACAACCAGTTGTTAACAGGAAGAGTAGTAAGAGGGAAGATCCCAGCATGAAAAGGTATGCAAACTAAGGAAAAAAAGGATATCAACTCAGCAACAACAAGGATCATCCTGTTCCAAGGAAAAAAACTATACCTCACTTAACTTGCATACACCTGGCCAGCAGAAACTGATTGGATGTCTTATCCAAAGTGCTGAGCGTATCCATACAATGTTTAGCTTAGTACCACTGTATTCCTAGCTATCTAATGTTTGTATTTTCAAAAAAAATAATTGCTGTATTAATAAATAATTCTTAAATTGTTGGTTTAAAGTGTGTCTTTGTGCATGGTAAAGATACCTGAACAAAAACAACCTAGTGAGGGAGAATTGCAGAGGGTGCAGGGACTCAAGGCCTTTGCTGTCCTCAGTTCTGGGACTGGTCGTAGAGATGCTGAATTTTAAATGATTGACTATTTTTCTCAGTCATTGCTTAAGTCATTGCTTAAGAAAATATGGTTCCTCAGCTAAGCTACTTATAACCTACCCATTTCATTAACTTCAAAGCATGGTGTAGAGCTAGTGAGGCTGAGAGGTTCCATCTCACCACCTTCAGGAGATTCATTTCTTTGTGTACTCACAGGTCTGTAGCAAAGACTGTTCCCCACATGTGCTTTCTTGGTCAGGCTTGACCCTTATAAAGGAGGTATATAGTACAGAGTTCAGTTTAAGTGAGTTTTAAAGCTCTTGCTGTCTTAAGAGTCTGGCAATTAATGAAAGTATGGTGGTAAGTTAGTGACACTGGAGCTCAAACTGAAAATCTCTTATGTATGAACCACTGAAATTAATTAGATAGGAACAGTTTTTAATTCCTGCTGAGCTGGGAGGAAATCAAACCCTACAGGTGAAAGATTATCTTCTTTATTATTAATAAACTCCCAGTAAGTCATAATTTAATAATCTTTAAAAATCAATGAAGTCATTAATAAAAAACCCAAACAACAAAAAGACAGAATTAAAAAATTGAATTACTGCAAGGTAAATTCATCAACTCAAACTTGCTGCATTTTTGGGTATTAAAGAGAGAAGCTTGTTAATTATCTGTGCACAAGGACAAAATCTCTCACGCATCTCCTGTAAACGTACTCAGTTATCCAATGCCTTGCTATAATTTTCTAATTATGGAAATGGGTTTTGATTCTCCCTTAACCTAGTAGGAACATTAAAAATGTAAGCAGGCAAATATCAACACAAAACCCAAACTTTTGTGTTTTGTTTTTGTTTTAAATATAAAACACCCTGGACAATTTCAAGGATTTAGTGATGATTTGATGCTTAGAAATCACAGTAATTTAACATACTTAAAGAAATTTTGTTGAAAAAGTAATCTATATGCTTTCTTCCCATTTTAGGAATTAGAAGAAAATTCTCTTAGACATGGCAGTGCAGCACTGGAGAATAATTTCTTATGCAGACAATCAGTCATTTGAATTTACATATTACATAATTGAGACATCACATTCATGATCTATGTATGCCTTGCAGAGATTCCTTTCATATTAGAAGTATGCAATGAATGTGATTATTTTCTTCTACAAAAGTGAAATACAGTGGAACTAATGAAGCTACATATTTTATTAATGAATTGAGAGCACACACTCCAGCTGCCATCATAACAACTGGGGAGGCTTCTGTTACATTTTTAAAGTGCAACATAACAAGTTTTTGGGTTAATTAATTGGTCTGAATAAAGTCTCATGACAAATGTGTTATCTTCAACATGATAACTGTTTGCTAAGATATTCTTTACAATTGACATCTTTTATAGGGCTTCTTCCATTTCAAACTAAATACGATAGAAAGTTAATACGCTGGTTTGTTTACTAATATGAGATATAGGCTTTTCTACTGATGTTAAAGCTGCATTTAATTACCCAAACTGACAGGGAATACCTCAGTAGTATGAGAGTAGCTGTACTTCCTTTGAACCATGCAATGTATTCTGATAATGTTCTTTGTAAGGCCTAATGTTTATCTATCAGGAGAGGTAAGGGTGGGTTGCAAAGGTCTTTCATGCTGATCACGTATTAGATGCACATATTAGATGACAACCTAACTTCAGCATAGTACAACATGTGTCTTTAAAGCAGGATGTATGCCTGATACATTGATCCCTGTTTCCCCTCCCAGGAACATGAATACCACATCAAGACATGCAGAAAATCTATTTCCTCACAATCTGTAGACCCTGGAGTTTTGCTTGGCTCTGGCTCTGCGTTACAGATATGGGGAGCCGACATTGATCCCTGAGACTGGAGAGTATCATATTGAATTTTTTTACTAAAAGCATGTGTAAAACTCTGCTCCCAAATGCTATTTCTGGATCCATGTGTAAGCAAGCCATTTTCACTTCTTTTTTTTTTTCTTTATTTTTTTAGCTTGGACTAACACTGTTCCCTATAAAAAAGTAGACATTTTCTTTCCTTTTTCAGCCTAATGAACAGTATGTTTCTTACAGATGTTCTGAAGAACCCAAGTGCCTTCACTGTTCTGTGTCATTCCTCTCAAAAAAAACCAATATGGTGACAGAGAAAATAGTGGAAAAGAAAGAACTGTTTTGCTGTCCAGAAAGACTCATTTTATTGTAGCAGGTAACCAAAGTGGGGAATCTCTGTTGTAGGATATAACATAAAGTAGTAATGAATATTCTATAAGGTCTTCTGAGATTTATTCACAGTACCATGAATAAACTGGGCATAACCAAATTTGGCATACTGTTTCAAGTGTAGGGGTACATTCTGATATGAAGGCCATTTCTGTCATTCTCAAAGGGGCAGAAACAGAACCTGAGATAGCATCAGCCTGTAGGGAGAGTGGATGATAAGGCTCTTAGACCTGGGTTTAAAGATAGGAGTAAATTTGCACTGGATGAAGTTGTGCAGAAAAGAATGTGTACAGTGAAACAACAGAGAAAAAAATGTAGAAAAGATGTTTCCTTAAAAGTCTTTGTGACGAAACGGGAAAAAAAGACTTCACTGAGAGGTTCAAATTAACAATTTATTTGGACTTCACTCACAAGTCCAATACGTCACTACTGCAAGTTCTGTGTGTACAATGGAGATTACACTATTGCAATTTAAAAGCAATTCATGGAATACACTATTGCAGGATGCAAATGATCCCAACAAGTAACAACACAAACCACAAGCACACTACATATTAATACCTTAAAAGAGTGCACCAATCACAATCTTAATAGCATGCCATATACCATACGTATGTTTCTTAATCACTTACCCTCTCTCTCAGGTAAGGTCGCTCAATCCCTGGGAAGTTACCCTGTACAGCGTCCTGGACAAGGCAGGGACAAATCTCCTACAGGCCAGCTGTATCGTTGGAAGATTCCCCATTTTTCTCCCCAAACCTTGTGGTTTATATTTCCTGATTCTGTGGGGGTACAGGATTATGCCTGAGTGGATTACACTGTCTGGGATATTTACCTCTGGTGGTGTGATAGCTAAGTCTCTGTTGCCAATTTTGTGATGTCTAGCACTCAAAGTCAGGGGAATAGTGGTGGGATGGGACTTGGGGCATTTTGTTTGTTAAGGGAGCTAAGGCTCCAGTCAGTTTCGATTCTTATTGTGATGCATTCTCGAGACAACCCCGGGCTGAGAGGTTTTGCAGCTCCCCCCAGGTTATCTCTGCATAGAGGAGGCAAGGTGGAGATGAAGCTGAATCGGATGACACCTCCCGGCATCTCACCTATTGTGCTCTGAAACCGGTTTGGCTGGGTGCTCCCATACAGTCTTGAATTGCAGGTTCTAGTTCCCGCTTAGGGACTAGATGTTTCTTTTCCTTCTTTATTCTCTCCAACTTCAGATTTTCAATATTTGGCAGAATTTAAAATTAGGGACAGAGAGTAGTTAGATAGAAACTTACAGATTTTTTTCTACAGAACAAGATCAGCAAGTTGACATTCCTGTAATTGTGGAAAACCTTTATTGGCTTATGGGACATCCATATCAACTCATATGCAAAATGTTGATTGGAACTTCTTTTGTGATTTCATATAAAAGTGACTGTTAAAACAGTCTATGAATATATGGTAGGCACTCTCAGGATAACTGGGGTTTGGGGATTTTTTATTTAGTTCTAAGACACCTCGTTCAAGATCCCCTAAAAAAGGAAAAGGTACAGGTATTTTGACAGGTAAATAGTTTGATATAAAATAATAATATGAGGAAACATTTGTTATTCTTTCTAAATTAATTAATTCATTATTAAATTTAAGCCATTTTGTTACAAATACCACTTAGTATCCTAAATGCTGAGTCTCAGGTTGATGCCTATTTGCTGTTGAAATATGACTACTAAGTCAAGAAATCTCTTTACAGCAATATATATTTGTATTCACAATGAAACATAGTTCATGTAAAATACTTATTCATTATCTAAAGGACAGGACTTTGTTTCATAATATTCTGCTAGCAATATACTGGCAGAAGCACCACTCAAGAAAATTAAAATTACATTCCCCGTTACTGAGCATAGGGATAATGGACATGTTTTGGTTGCTTCTCAGTGTCATTTCCCCTAAAGTGCTGCACTGCTAATTTCAAATAGACTACAAAATCTTCAAGCCACTATCTTGTACTATTGAATAGGTTTACAAATTAATTTTTCCACGTTGTGCACTTGAATCAATGTTCCTTCTAGTTCCTCAAAATTTTCTGTGCTAGGGAAATCTAAAAAGCAGGTTTTTAGTACCAAGATCCTCTAAAATGAAAACAATTTATTCAATTTATTTTTTTTTATATCATCCTGAAAGTGTCTCTTTATTGGCAGACCACCCTATTTATTTTTTTTTTTTTTTAAACAATGGGAAATGGAAATATCCAGGCCTCTATTTTGCTGTTAGAGTTGAATTTGCAAACTTCATGCTTTCAGAATGACTCACACCCACTCCAAGGAATTGTTCTGCCTACGAACATTACCAGAAGGACTAAGAAATTAGCAATACATCTCTGCAAATTTCGGCATGGTCCAAAAGATCTCAAAGGAATACTAGCATTCTTCACTGAATTCAGATATCTTTAGGAAAGTGGGATTAAATGACTAAAGAATCATTGAAATATCACTTCCTTCACGAAAGACAGTTGTGTGATTTATTCAATGAACAATTAGGTTTTCATTTTAAACATTAGACTCTCAGGTCCTAAAATAAATAATACAAGTGTTTTCCTCTTCAGTCTCAAGTCCTAAGCATAAGAAAAAAAAAAATAAAAAGGAAAAGTTGTCTTTTTTCTATTTTTTTTTTTAAATTGCAACATTAATATGCTCTGTACATATGCAGAATCATACCAGAACTGATTTATACAGCATTATGAGTATTTCAAACAGCTGCATGGAAGAAATGCTCTCAGGTAGTCACAATGCCATCCTGCTACCATGTTAAGAGTAATGGAATCCCCGCAAAAGCTACTTTCCAGAAATATGACTTTTTTAACATGACAGCAAACGCATTGTGACAGACATGTTTGATGGAAATATAAGAAAAATGTCTCTTTTAGTAGTCCTTGTAGTAATGAATTGTGAAGTAGCACAGATATTAACAGATATTTTAATTTTTCTGAGTCAATATAGACACATCTTCAGAGATGACCAGAATAGGAAAGTGTAATCCTTCCATCTGCCAATTTTTTCAGTCTTATTAAATCTACTATATAATTTGGCAATAAAAATACTTGCTCTCTCTGTCCATTTCTCCCTTTTTCATTCAATCTAGACTGATTGATCAGAGACAGTTTGTGTCTAATTTAAAATCTATATAAAATGCGGAAAAGACTATCTATCTTGGAAGCCAAAGATGAGGCTAATATCACAGCATGATAATAGTATGGAAATTTAGATTTAGGTTCTTCATGTAGAGGTTTGTTGTTTTTTTTTTGCTTAGGTTTGCTGTCAAGTAAGAAAACTGCAATACTTCAGTAAGTTCAAAATTCAGGTCTGCCCCTAGCTTCAAAAAAAGCTATTAGATACACGTGACTGATAGGGTCAGATTCTGGTGTTGTTTTACTCAGATTTATCTCTAGTTTGCCTTTGTAATGCACTTTGGATTTACACCAGTATAAAAGAAATTAGGATATCACCCCATGGAGTCCAGGGATCTAATTATAAATAAAACAATTTTTCAGGCAGTGAGGATGGTTAAGACAAAGTTTTTATACCTGATGGTCATTAAAAGCTCACAAAAATGTAGATCAAAGAAATCATGCTGTCAAAAGAAGCTCTAAGTGAAATCATGTGGGGCTTCAAGGAATGAATAAAGCACGGTGAGAGAACAGAAGAAAAAGAATGAATTGACATAGGGTCATTGTAACAATCTACTGAGAATATATAGCTAAGAGTCCTCCAGAATATGACTCATTTCGATGATTTTGTGGGAATACACAAAATCTAAAACGATACTATTATTTAAAATATGTCATTATGCTGCAAGCATGGCATAAGGAAGAAAAATAACACCAAAACTCACTGGGGTGAGTTTGGCTTCTCCATAATAGTGCATTACATACATGAGAAGAATGAGTGGATAATTCAAATCATCCTTGGATTTATTTGCTTGCTCTAGAATCTGTTTTGTTTGTCTGCTTGTTTGTTTGTTTTTAATTTCAGCTTGGAATCTTAGCAGAAATTATTTTTTTTTGGTACATTTTCCTTGCTGATATGCCCTTTGCTCACTGCAACCTTAACTTGGCATTCTATTCAATCAACAAAGACTTAAAAATGTCTGTGAAAGTTGCAGCTTGTACTTTTAGGTTCTAGAATCAGTTTTTATGCTTCACAGTACCAGTTGGGCCAGAACTGCAAGCCATGTGTATTCAAATGTGTACTGGGAATGCTCCTTCACAATGACTAAAATGAGTAGCAGAATTTTAATCTATTGCTCAAATTTTGCTATAGCCTAGTTTTACTTTTGTGGTCTTGGGATGTGGAACTGACAAGTTGCACATGGAATCAAAAAGAGTTTTCCCTTCTCCCAGAATGTCGTTGCTGTGTCTTGCTCCATGCACAGCTTCAGTGGCATTCTAAAAATGAGTAAATCAGTTCAGATGATACTATGTATCATTTCTAGTCCAATCAGTTTTCATAGACAATTTTTATGTGAAGTAGTACAAAACCATTTCATTCTTGTTTTGTTACAAACAATTTTGAATTTTAGTCATAAATTATTAATTCTACTTTATTTTGTAATTTTTCTTCCTCCAGGGTAGCCTTTCAAGGTGCTCAGCAGGACTTTTTTTCCTATGTTTTATCTTCCTTTCCCAGCTAAAGAAAATTAAACCAAAAGAAACTTGTAATTCATTACCGGTCCTAGGGTGAGAATAGAAAAGAGGCTCCAGGGTTTAGCTGTTAACAGAAGTTTATGTAAATCAGCGATGAAGCTCAGTCTTGGAGGGAAGGCACTCAGAAGGAAATCTAAACTAATGAAAAAGGGTGGTATGAATCACTCACTCAGAGGGGGTCTACAGTTACTCAAATACAAATGGAAGAACAAAGGTGAGTACTTTAGAGTGATCTTTCAGCAATGTTTCTTAAGAGGCAAAATCAGAGTAGCATTCTAGGAAGGAGTACAGATGCAAGATAATGGAGGAAGGATGAAGAGACTGATTGGACCCAGTAAGAGTGGAAAACTGGAGATGCTGTTTGAGGCCAGAATAACCTTTTTTAATAACACTTGCAGTCAGTAAAAGCCTGATGTATTGGTTGGCAGGTGAAATTTTGGGTCATCTATTGTCTAAGTGATAATATCTTTCTTTTCCAGACATTGAAACTGCTTACTTGTTTCTGCATGACAATAAAGGTACTTTCCTATAACATTCACTATGGTAACATTCCTTACCTCATAATGATTTTTGGTAAGCCACCTTAAAAAGTCTCTATTTACTATGGATTTTACTGACTTAGGGAAAATAATTTTAAATTTAACAGACTAACTCAAGTGTACCAACCTCCCCTTTCACTCCTACCAATCTTATAACTATAAATCATTCCCTTTGAGCAAATTCTGCATGGTCTGTGTTGATTGTTGTGCTAATATGCATTGTTTGTGGTTTTATGATTTGGCTTATTTAGATCCAGTTTCCTATCTTTCCAGAAACTGAAATGAAAGTTTTGCATTAATGAGATGAGTAAGTTTAAAAGAAAGGCTTTTCTTTTTTTTTATTTTTTTGTGTATATATGTACAATGGTACAACTATGAACAATTAAGAACAATTTCCTGATAACTCATGAAAAAATAAGTCACTTAATGATGTATTCTGAATGTATATTTTTGTGCATTCAAGCATCGTCAGACATTGGATAATTAAAAAGTTTTAGAAATTGTCAGAATTAAACTGGTTTCAGTTGACAAATTTGTATGATACGTAACAAAGGAATATTGTTGCGTGTCTTTCAATAATGTCCACTTTTGTAATGCATTCTTTTAGCCTTTGTTGTAGACTGTGAGTGTTAATTGCTTCTAAATTATGTGTAATTCCTCTGGGAAATCTATTTGCTGCCTACTCACCAGTAGCAAATGATTTATTCCTTTTCTATAGAGAAAAAAAATCTCAATGCCTTTATTTTCCCCTACAATGTCACTATAGTATAATCACAAATTATTTATCATATTGAAAAGCCAGTGCAAGGAAGAGTTATGTACTGGAAAGAGTTGTCCTAATGTAATGGCAGGTGCACATATATTCACAGCTGAAGAAATGGTTGGTGGTGGTATCCAGTTTCCAGTTTGGGAAAACTGGAAACTTGGAAATTTGGTGTAATAAATAACTATATATTAGACCAGGGTTCTCTCTCATAATAGGAAATCTATATGTAAACTGTTCTTCAATGAGGCTGAAATAAATGCTTTACAGATTACTGAAAGACTGGGATTTCTCAATACACTCCCTGTCATCCAGAATCACCCAACCATCTGAAGCTAAAGTCCAGTCACCCAGCCACACTGTTAACTGTACAGAAAATCTCATGACTTTTTGTCATCTAGAGTTAATTATGCTAAATTTTCTTAGTACAGAAAGCTTTCTATTCAGGAGAGAACATTAACAGACTAAACAAACTAATATTTTATTGCTGATGATAGACAAATTACTACCCTATGATTATTTTTTTTTCATAGTGGTAGCCCGGATATGGCACTTTGTTACTGATCAGTAAACTCCTGCAATGGAAGAAGGCTCAGTGAAGATGGGTCAAGGTGATATGCCCAAGAAGCTCAGAGAGTAATGCAAAGAAAGTGACTTAATCTCAAAACATAGGGGATCAACAGCTGAGTTGATCAACTGGTGATATAAATGTTTCTTCCTGAGTTCTTTAAAAGTGTGAATATCTCCCTGTGTCAGCCAGACCAATATAGGTCATGTGAATATGGGGCTCAGCCCAACACAGAGTATAAAAACTAGACAACTAGCAAAAGAATTTTGGAGACAGCAAGGGGGCTTGAGCTGGTTTCAGCCCATGTATTCCCTCCCACCAACTGAGGATGCGTAGTGTCGTGATGATGACCGTATTATAGAGACTGGTAATGGGGATCACAGTGGTATTGTGATTGAACTGTGTATTGCACTTGCTGTATTTTGCTAGTTGTACCTTATATTTGGTTGTGTTATGCATACTTTGAATAAGTATATTCAAATTTACAATGTATATTTTGAATATAAAAATATACAATGTATATTTTGAATCACTCTGCTAAATTAGAAATCCTGGATAGCATGGACTACTTTTAAATAAATAAGACTGATATTGAACTTTATAACCTCCATGTATGGAATATCTCAAAGAACCTGATTAGAGCGTACTGGACTGTGATGCACTTAAAATGGGTAAATATGTCAAGTAGCTTATCTCAACATTTGTCACAACTTGAAAGATTACCTGGCCTGTGAGTGTAGAGAAAATGCGACTGTGGGTTTGTAGGATTCCATAATACACAAGGACACGGAGGCTTTTACCGTCTAAACGTGTCTATTACAGATTATCACAAATATCCCCCAAACCACCACTATCAGCTGTACTATGACAAAATGAGGAGTAGCAAGTAAAGATATGGTTAATAAAGTCAATGTGTAAATATGTAAATATTGATCTATTAAAAGCTGTTATCAGCAATCAATAATATAGTATCAAGCAATAGTATGGTGACAATCAACCATGGCAGCAATCAACAGTATAGCAACAATCAATTGTATAGCAACAATCAATTGTACAGGAACAACCAAATAGCTGTATACTATTACCGATTACCAGAAACTTATAATTAGTGAAATAAACTTATCAACAATATAACAGCAGGTATACTGTTTCCATTCCATTCCATTCCATTCCATCTGAATCCATTACTTATATGGAAATACAATAATTGTATAAAGTAAAATAGACAGATTCTAGAAGGGACCAAACCACCCCAAAGGGGAAGACAAACTGCTTCCAGAAGGGGACCTAACCATACCACAGGTGGAGGATAAACCAAACCGACCCCAGAAATGACACCAAAGGGGAACCAATAAAGTGGCAGAGTTTGGCTTCAAAGATGATCGATGTCACAGAGTCTGGAATCAACTAGGCGAGGGCCAAGATCTTATAGAAAGTTTGTGCAGAGAATTCAGCCTGTTTAGGAAAGGAAAGCTACATGCAGCAAGGGAAGTAATTAGAGAAAAAGGCTACATTTCGGGTAAAAATTAAGTCCTTTTTATATCACAGAGACATGAGGATGTAGGGCATCAGCATTTAGAACAGCAAGCAGATGCTGCTAATTCCTATTTCTCACCTGTAACAGCCAAGTTATGATGATATTTTCTATTCTTTCAGGCCAATTTTATTTTACTGGACTGTTTTCACTTTTTCACATGATAAGTTGCCATTACAGTTTCTTGGGTTTTGCACTTATCATCGGTGGTATCTCAGGATACCTTTGGTTTCTAGGTACCCAGCTGTACTTCAAAGATGCCAGCTGCACTTTTCAAGGATGTTTCTGCTTCCAAGGTCTAGTTTCCAGACTCACAGCTCCCAGGCTGGCAGGCAATTTCTCTGTCAGTATTTTTCAGCAGAAGTTTTCTTCTGCTCAGTAACTTTCCTCTTCTAACCAGGACCTCTTTATGGCTGCTCACATTACCATTTTATTTCTGTCCCTGCACATCTACACTGTTTCAACAGTAATTTTTGTACGAGTTTGTTCTCGAAGTGAGTCAACATATTCTCAAAAAAAATCCTCACGTGGTTTTAGAAGTTCATTCCAGTGCCACTCTCCAAATCAAGTAAAGGTGAAATGGCACCAGACTGGGTTCTTTCTACATTAATGTATAGACTCAAACCCTAGAAGATCCTAATTCATGCTAATATTACCCAATATGACATCCTAAATCAAGGAAAATATAAAAATAACTTTCCTGTAAGGTAATCTGCACAGTATATCAGACACTTTGAACAGAAAAGATTGTGATTCTTAGGAGCTACATAGGACCCCAATTGCCTGGGATTACATGACCTATACCACATCATAGGTTGACACCTCTCCTAAGATGGATGTATACACCAGGGTAGATACAGACTATGAGTAATGACAGGGGGATGGATCTGCTTGGGCAATAAAGGCCAGACCCCAGAAAGCAGTTGAGTGCCTTATGTAGGAGAGTGGTAAAACTTACATGTGTGTTTTAATGCTCAGCTGTTATCTGAACCCAGAAAATGCATAGACTACATAACCCATAAGGATATCACTTTTTTTTTTTTTTTTTGATAGTTATATTTCTGTAGGAATCTTAAGTTATGTTTATTTCCATGCTGTGAAGGGATGACAGAACTGCAACATTTCCTTTGCAATTTTTTTTCTTATCTAAATTTGACCAAGATGAAGGAATGGTGTGTTTCCCAACTAATATCTTAGGAGACTTGGAGCAAAAAGGGATTCTTCCAGAACACTGCACACACATCTGTAGGATGGTGCTCCACAGAGAAGTTACAGAAGTGAGTATCATCTGAGTCACAGTAGTTTTGATCCACATCCTGATACAGACTAGAACACTGTGGGATGGAACGCTCAGGTTCATTTTCTACATTACAGACTAACTTTTATGATTCTGGAGAGTGATCAAACCACAAAATAGAAAGCTAGCCCATGGTCCCTTATTTTCCCTACCTCTAGAAGCTCTATCAGTATCCAGAAGAGAATTCAGGAATCTTTGGACTAAAGAATTCCCCTGAATGTCCTCTATTAGTTACTTTGTAAAGGCACTATTCTAATATGCTAGTATTTATGCTGCTCATCCTGAGCTGCTTGATTAAGGTAAACCATTCTGTTAAGGCATTTGACTCTTCTCATTCACCTCACTGAACACAGGGCAACTATATTATTGGTGACATAATCCTGAAACTATGAGTTAATATGTTTAGGATTCAACTTTTTTATTTTTTTTTTCTTAATCAGCTGGCTTGAGAAATGGGCTGACAGAAACGTCATGAAGTTCAACAAGGGGAAGTGCAAAGTGCCACACCTGGGAAGAAACTACTCCAAGCACTAATATATGCTGGGAGTCACCAGCTGGAGAGCAGCTTGACAGAAAAGAACCCAGGGGTCCTGGTGGACACCAGGTTGAACATGAGCCATCCGGACATAGTCCTGGCTCTAGGACTCACCGTTCTTGAGCAGGGAGGTTTGGACCAAGTGACCTCCAGAGGTCCCTTCCAACTTCAAACATTCTGTGAATCTGTGAAGTACTGCAAACAAATATTACTTTTGGAATCTGGATCCAACAGACCAACTAACATGTATTCATAACAGTTAGGCAACCATGTATTTTTCATGTCCTCATTTTTTTCATCATCAAAAGTTCTCTTCAGTGACTTTTGTGAAGCAAAACATCTGATTTTTGTTTTATGTTTTCTTCTAATCATTTATCATTTAATTTAGAGTATCCAACACTTCATATAAGAAATTTTGGATATGAAAGGAAATGCTGGCATCGCATGGGGTTGTGCTGTTTAACAGAATTGAGCCCACTGTTCATGTGAACCGTTATTTGACAACTCATACACAGTACAGCATCATGGTATGGTGTACTATGGATGCACCTAGTGAAAAAAAGCTAGATCTGTAGTAACAGTAGAACTGAATACATAAATGCTGACATATGGATACATTGTGGACGGATTAAGAAAAAAAAAAAAAAGTGGCGAGGAAAGTTTTATAGAAAGATAGTAACAAGAATAGACGACCTGTTTTTACTCTTAGCCCACTATATTAAAATTGCTCTGTTTATTGTGTCTTTATACCAAAATACTTTATTTTTATCTTCACAATAAAGTGCTGTTTAGTCTGATAGGAATTTGAAAGCCACAGTTGGGTTAACAAGAATGAGCATCCTCTTCCAGACAGACATACTAAGCTTCACTGCAAAAACAGATTCATGGGTCCAAGCAGTTGAAGTTAAAAATTCTCTTGCAGCTCTCTGTACATCTTAACTGTACTGAAAAGAAACTCACCAAAATTAGAGAAAATTGGATGACTAGGCAGCAGACACAGGAAAATGAGGTATCAGCTTGGTTCTTTCTTTCTAAATCAGTTTACTTCCTGTTACACAAAACTTCATCATCTTTTTCAATTGAAAAGTTCAACTGGAAAGTTTTTTTTTGGTAGAATGGGGAAAAGCCTAATGTCTGGGCATGTATACTTACCCATCAATTATCCCAATACCATTCAGTACTCATTCAGTACTATACCCATCAATGTTTTTTTAGACCATATAAGGGTCTGACATTAGACAGTATGGTGACCAAAAATTCCTGAAGAGTCAGCCCCTTTCAAGTATGGTGTACCCCATTTTTATTTCTTCTGTTTGGAAACGTGTTTTTCCACCGTACTGAAAACATACAATAATCTGAAAACACTACCAAGTATCAAAACTTGTACTTTTAAAATGTTTAAGAATTGTGTGATGGCTTTACATAGCAAGGTTTTGGTAGCAGGGTGGCCTAGTGTTTGTGAGAAGACACCAGAAGCTGCTCCCATGCTGGACAGAGACAAAGGTCAGCCAGTCAGCAAAGCTGGTAGGACCTCTGTGACAACATATTTAAGGGAGGGTAAAAAACACTGAGTATTGGCTGTAGCAGCAGAGAGAGAAGAGTAATAAAATGAGAGAGAAACAGGCACCAAGGTCAGTGAAGGAGGAGGGAGAGGAGGCACTCTAGGTGCTGGAGCAGAAAGTCCCCTGCAGCCTCAGGTGAAGACTAGGGTGATACATGCTATCCCCCGCAGTCCATGGAGATGAATGGTGGAGCAGATATCCATCTGCAGACCATAGAGGACCCTATGATGGACCAGGTGTATATACCCTGAAAGAATCTGCAGCCCATGGAGACCCCACACAAGAACAGCTTTTCTGGCAGGATCTGTGGCCCATGGGGAACCCGTGCTGGAGCATTCTTTTCATGAAGAACTATATGCTGTGGAAAGGACCTATGCTTGAAGAACTGCAGTCCATGGGAATAACCCACACTTAAGTTTGCGAAGGAACTGTATCGCATGGGAGGGACACAACACTGGAGCAGTGTTAAGAAATAATACAAATAAGTGGCAACAGTATATAACAAATGTATAAACAAGTATACACTGAATAAGCTTTTGCCTCATATTTTTGACAACCTGAATTAAAAGGAGTAAGTTTACTATTTTCAGATGATTCTTACTGAGTATGATCAATAATCACATTACTTCATTGATTAACTAACTTTACCAATAATTCCACAGAGAAGTTCATTATAGCAGATGTAAATTCATAGAAATGTAAGGTCAAGATAAAATCAGACCCTATGACAATAGTGAGAAAAAGTTTTATAAAGTAACCCCATAGCAAACGCACTTTGTCATTTTCCTGTTATGCTCATCTTTTTACCCAACATGAGTGGTCTGAGGAGATGCAGTTGTTACTGCTTTCTTCAGCAGCACCTTTTCATCAGGTTTCCATTGGGGAATATGTTTCATATAGCAGCTTCTTTTTCATGTCCTAGATCTCAGCACCCATCTTTCATCATACTCAGAGAAAACAACAATTCCGTCTTCTACAGAATTTTGGTGATTTTTTTATTTCCCTTTACAGTAACTTTCACAATGATACAAGAGAGTTAGGTGAGTTTAATTGTTCCCAGTAAGTCTGTTCTGGAATGATTTTGTTATTTTGTCCAGTTGACAAGGTGTTTCTAGAGCTGTTTTTTTTGATGGCATATTTGCAGAAAAAAATCTCTGAAGAGTCATCTGTTTCCTTGAGTTGGCTTAATAAAGCTTTATTTAAAAAAGAGCAGGGTGCCAGGGCTTTATTTAATCAATTTCTGTTTTCACCCACGAGGAGTTCATCCTCCTCTGGAATAGCTGAATGATCAAAATCTGATTCAGCATTTCTGTGTTGGCTAGCTTCTGCAATTAGAAAAAACAGCTCAATAGATCTAATTTTAAAATATTTCCTTTAATTTTTTTCTCGTGGTATAGGGATATATTATATTTGCAACTCTTTACACTGAAATACCATAGTTTCTTTTACTGATTTTGAAAGATTTTACTATATTAACAACTATCTTATCTGATGGAGAGTTTTACTGCATGTATTGACTTGACTAATGAGATAATGAAGAATATTTTACCATGTCTAGAATTTAAATGAAATATTTTTTCTAGCTGTTAAACTGCAGCAAAAACAAACTACATGAACTGTAAAGACTAATATGAAACAGAACAAGTTTTCTAATATATCAATTCTATCTTTTGATCTTTATCCTTTTATTAATAGTTCTAACTTGGTAACTGCTGAAATGTACAAGCTTATTTTAAAATAATTTGAGTTCAAGTGCTACCAATATTTTGAAAATCCTAATAATTGGGTGTTGTAATATTACTGACAATAAATGCATTTAATTGGTTGAATAATGTGATATATGAGACATTGGGTGTAAGTAAAAAAGCAAGGTATGAAGCCTTAATGTTACTGAACTTGAGTGAAATTTTGTCATTTATTTCTGAAGGAAGAAGTTATCACCCAAGATGCTCATAATATAATAAACAGCAACATATTGAAAAAAAGCTAAAGAATAGCACACAATGAAACAGTGTTGTTTTGTATTTGCTAGTAGATCATTATTAGAGATGTTTTTTGAGGGCATTGGGAACTTATTTAAAGTAGTATATTGCCTACAAACCTTATTAGAAGGTTCAAAAAATGGAAAAAAGAAACTACCGCAAAATAGTAGCCCAGCAGAGTAAGATTAAAAAAAAAGTGCCTGAGCATTAAAGTAAGCAGTCCTGATGGTGTTCAGTGAAGCTGAAACACAAAATCTGTTTATGGCTTCAGGCCATCAAGTCAAAGAAATATGTATCCACAGTGATGATAGGAAGAAGGCAGCAACTTCGTGGTATGCCTGCTGTATGACTGGGAATGTTAGCATTATGTTAACCTCGTCTGCAAGAATAACTGGATTCCTCTTTGCCCCACAAGTGGCTCCATTTCTGTTCATGTGCAGACCAATGTTTCAGCCAGAAGTGCTGTCTGCTTTCATCTATTGCAAAAATAGTGTAACCATCCAGCTACAGATAACAATGAAGGTGAAGCTGGAAGGCAGTTTAGAAAGAGGAATTTAACTATAAAGAGGAATTTAAGTTTTCATGTTAAAACTGAAACAATGCACAAGGGAAGAAAAGTCATTGCTACAAGGAAATGAAGAAAAAATATGGATGACTATCTAGATCAGCTGTTATAGTACAAATTAGAAATGTGGATTTTAGCCTTTTCTTACAAAGTTTTTATAATTACAAACATTTTCTAATAATCAGTTGATAGATAAAATTATTCTTTTTTTGTGGCCTATTGAACAGTATTTACTTTAAATGCTACAATTACTGTTGGACTTGAAGAGACTGTTTGTCTAGTAGTGCCGGCTTGCCTCTTCTCTAGATGTAACCAGTGATGGAAAGACCACAATTGATGGGCTATGAATTGCATTACAAAGGGAGAACTGATGTGAGGGAGGACTTTAGAACACTATGATCCATGTTGTCATGCAGAATCATAACAGCATTTATTCTGATGTTCTGTGAGGTACTACTGCCCTTGCTTTTGTAAGAAAGATGAACAGCAAGAAAGAAGTTCAGACCAGCTTGCAGTTGTGGTCAACCCCATTTGGTCCACATGTCACTTCTACTACATGACTTTTGCTTAAGTTTAGTCTTTTTTACTTGCATTATTTCTCTAGGTCTAGGAAATCACAGGAAAATTCCTGCAAAGCCAGCATTGAGGAACCATCAGCCTGTCATTTGTTTACTGAAAGATCATATTTTTTTTTCCTGAGAAATTAAGAACTGTCTGCCAAAAATCACGGGCAGATAAAGGATTTCTAAGCTTATTACAAATTTTGTCAGACTGATAGACTGTGCTTTAAAAGCATGGATACCTTAGGTTAAGTATTGCTGCCTTTTTTTTTTTTTTTTCTTAGGAACAGCGCATTAAGCAATTCAGTTCAAATACTGTGTCATTTTAATTGGTGCAGGAGAGCAATTAACTTTCAATGGCAAAATGTCAAGTGCTTCCTTTGCCTCATCAAAGCAAATTTGTCAGGAAAAGACTATCCTCTCATAAAAATAACAATTAGTGCAATTAATTTCTGTGTTTCAATTAGCTCATGATCTAATTATCCCATGGTCTAAGGATAACAGCTAAGGATTTCAAAGAGAAAAAAATGTTTCTCTTATTTGCATTGGTGTTCTCTCTGTTGTTGACTCACATCCATACTCTTGAATAAATCCTCTGTGATAGTTTGTTGAACTCTACAGCTTCATTTCACACCGACTTCCAACTTAGTTATATTGTGAACCTCAAACCTCAGTGCTACTAAACTGCCAGAGGAATTGAATCTAGCTCAAATGGTAGAAGACAGACAGATGTTCCACAAAATGATTATTACATTTAAATTATTGATGTATTGAGACTAAATCCCAAAGACCTCCTAACACATTAAGAGAAGTAAATAAAAACTGAAATGAAGCACTGTAAGATAGAGCAAAGAGAAGACATGTGTCTGCAATATAGTTGTTGCTGTTTTGAGATGTAAGTCCCACCTTTAATATAAGAGCATGCTATTTGGAACAGGAAGAGAGCTTCAGATTTGTTCTCAGTTTGATGCAATTCCAGGCTCTGCCTGGAAGAGCTGATTTGGTACTTTACCTACTTTAACTGTTTCTGAGGTGAGATCTGGATCCCTCGTTCCTTTACTTTTCAAATAATTTCAAATAATTGCTATGAAAATCCTACAAAGCTCTGCTTTGAACACTATTTGCACAATAAAGCTGAAAGATGTCTCTTTTGCTAATAGCAGCCAATAACCTAATGGTGTTTTTAAAATGTCTTGTTTTTCACCTGGCACCATTTCTCAAAATAAATCTTTAACAAAAATGAATGACTATATTGTAATGCAGAATAGTATCTATTAATGTTGAGTAGAAAAGCAAAATGTGATCCTACAAGCACAAAGATGTTTATTGCTGAAGACAGTATTTGACTCAAAATGCTAGAATTCTTAATAGAATTGGAAATATATTAATCAAAACGAATATTATCATTTCATTGCAAAATTAAATTATGTCTTCTACCTCATAATGTCTTGTTTCTTTTTTTTTTTTTTTTATCCTTCTGTTTTATCTTCTCTTTTTATACCTTAGGAAAAGACCAAAGGTTTGTGGGACATGAAGAAAAAAAAAATTGTCTTCCTTGACAACTTTCTTTTGAATTGGTATCAGGTGAGTCTTTCTTCCTCTGTAGTATACCCCAGCCTTCCTCCAGGTGCCATCCTGGTCTGCACAGTACAGAAGTTTTCCTACTAAACATCTCTTTTGTGAACTACAATTGCTGCTCTCTCCCAGAAGTGGGATAGACATTTATATGGTGTGTACATACAGTTCATACTTATCTCCATTTATCCTTAGGTCAACTCGCAGAGAAAGGACTGAAAAAAAGAATAGAAGTACTTACATTTCATATTTATATCATGCTTCCTGGGTCTCTGAAAGTAGTGATGCTCAAATGATCATTTTTGATACTAAGACTGTAGGCCGACTGATATTAATAAAACATAAAAGTAGGTGTGTTTCGTCCAACAACAGTAGCTTATGATATGATTCTGGTCATGACAGTCATTGGATAAAATATAGAAATTCCACTTGAATGTACATCAAACATAGCTCTCAACTCTCCCAAACTATCACTATTTCTTTTTGGGTTACAATACTTCCTGTATCTCCTCTAATATCCATCTAATTATTTTTATTCAGTGTAATTTTTCTGTTAATGTAGAAAGCATCAACAGGAAAAGAGATGTTATTGCTCATTGTAGAACAGCATTTAGCTTCAGTTGTAACATTTTCTTGAAAATATATAATTCAAACTGTGTTATGAAAACACTGGAACAGGAATCTCTTATATATTGCATGAGAGTGCTATTTGTCAAAGCTTTTTCCAAAAGAGGACTTTCTATTGTCTTATGAAAGAAAGCAGTAAACCTCCTTTGATGCAGTCTTGTAAACTCCCTAAATGAGGAAAAACTCTTAGGCTGTGAATTCTGTGCTGAAATAGTTCTTCCCGGCAACCCAAATCTTTGGGCATCTGTGGAGGGTTGATCTGGAGACACAGCTCTTTTTACAAAGTTTCCTGGTGGGTGCTTCAGACAATTGTAGGCAATTTGCCATAAATTTTGCTATTCTGAGTAATTTAATTCTTCAGTGCATTACACTAGGAACTCAGGCACTCCACACTAGATGAATTTTTCTTTGGGACTCACATACATAAAAGCTATGCTGTGTGATGCTTTGGATCACAATGCCTTAATTGTCTGTTGTATCTAGTCCCAAGTAATCAGTACTCTTTGCTGTTTTTTTTCTGATTACATGAATGACTTTGCCACTTCTCTTCATTTCACACTACTCCAAAATATTCCCCATGTTATGAATGGCTTACCTTATTTCAGCAGTTGTTACTTGTGTGAGGTTTCTGGGTTCTTTCAGGATGATTTTGTTTTTACACCTTGCTGATTCTTCTGTTTTAATTATTCTATAGCCTCAGCAAGGTTCTCCCTAGACCCATCATTTTGAATCACCTTTTTCTTTAAAGAATTTTCTCCCCTGGTGATTTTCCTCAAGGTCTTGTTGCTATAGTTATGCAGCATCAGTTAGGTACAAGTTGAGTATTTCGGCTGTTTTTAAGAGTTGTACAGTGCAGACTAAAAGAAAATACTTTAGTGGTCCACAACATTAAAAAGAAAGCAGGAGAATTATTTTGTTAGCACACAGATATTATTACTCCACAAATTAAATCAGGTTGAAACTCAGCTCCGAAGCTTTTAAATCCCACATGGCAGCATTTGTTAAAATCATGACAGATCTTTCTAATCCCTGCCATAAATACCTGACTGTTCTTTAACTTCAGTCTGGCATTCCTTGACTTTCAAATTCAGTCTGAAATTAATAATTCATAGACATTTATATTTTTCCTTGTCATTTTCTTGTTTCTAAGGAAATCAAATAGTTGGACTTGAGCTGCTTTATTGCCTTATTAGGAGAGGAATAATTAAATAAAAAAGTCCTGTTAGTATTCTGTATTTGTACTGTATGTTTATTTCCAGCATGCTGGTGTCCAATTCTGGCTCTGTTTGAAGGTATAGAGCAACAGAAACCATGGCCCATATTACTATTAAGGTTTTCATCAAAGGAGGATAAAAAAATAATAAAAAAGTTATTATGTTATTAATACGTTATTAATATGTTAATAGTTTATTTTAAAAGTCCCTGCAAAAACATTTATTTTTGTGTCCTGCAGTTCCAAGCAAACACTTTCTCAAACCAAGCAAATATCCCTGCCTTAAACTTCTGCTACTACTACACACACACACCACCACACAAAACTATTCTCTAATTCTTCACTAAAGATAAAAAGACTATATCTATCTCATAAAATCCCAGTGCACTTTCCAAGTTGTAGTATATGTCCTGACTGTTTCATGTGCAGTCATGAATTCATGTGCATGTCATGAATTCATGTGCTTTTCCTTTCTTGCTATACTCTGCTGTCTCTGGGCACTGAGTGAAATACTCATCAGATCCTGGGTCCAAACTTTTGAGGGATCAGGAGCTCCAGGAACTTGCAGAATTGAACTCCCCTACAGCTGAGACACAGGTCAAAACTTCTTTGAAGGAGTAGATGCTTACCCAAAGATCACTCTCTCATCTGCCCATAACCTCCGTTAGAAAATGTAGTGACAGGCTCCACGACTTTGATCATTGTCTACAGCCATTTTGTAACTGTTGTGGAATCCAGTGCTATCTAATACCATACAATCTTCTTTAAATAATTTAGATTTTTGCTCCTTCTATTCTGATGTGGAATCTGGGTTCTAAAATATCGGCTTTCTGAGGGCTGAAGACTAGATTTATTAATGTCCAGTTTGTGTCAATTTACTTTATTGCTAACATTGCCCACTAGCTTACATACCTTTTCTTAAGAGTGAACAGAATTATCCCCCTCAGTCCTCCTTCTATTAGATTACATTTTATTGTCTCATCCTAAAATACTGGAGTCACTTTTCTTTATATATTCTGTTTTTAGAATGTAGGTGACCTGAATTGTCCATAGTTATTCAAGTGCCATCCCACTGGTGAGATATATTGAAGCAAAGGTAGGCATTTATATTACTGTCTCTGAAAGAAATGTCTCATGTATTCTAAAATTAAGTTTTCTTTTTTCATGGCTTCATCACATTAATGGGTTACGGTCATTCTGCTCTTAACTTAAGTACATTAGAATTGCTGTATCTCTATTTCATATTGAAAGGGAATGCCCCTTTAATTTGGCTCATTTTACCATATTGAATTTTCATGTAATTAGTCCATTGTTCTGTTTAAATCATACTATTCTATTACCTAGTGAACAAAGGGAATCATCTCAGTTTCAAGACAGGGTTGCAAGTGTGTCAGGGTTTCAGCTGGAAAAGAGTTAATCTTCTTTCTACTGATTGCTGTAAATGTCAATAAGGTATTTTGTTGCTAAGCAATGTTTATACTTTTCAAGGGCTCTTTTCAGCTTCCTGTAGAAGCTGAGAAGGAGCATATACAGAATGATAGAATGGCCAATGGATTATTCCATACCATAGATGTCATGCTCAGTATATAAATGGGAGTCGGCCAGGGGAGGGGAATCCACAATCACTTCTCAGTAAGGTACCGATTCATTTGGTGGTGAGTGACTTGTACTGTTACTGTCGTTGTTATTGTTATTGTTATTTCCCATTTCTGTTATTGTTCTATTAAACTGTCTTTATCTCAGCCCATGAGCTTTTGTGTAGTCCTAGCTTCCGGCTGAGGAAGTGTATGTGAAATCAAAATGATATGTAGAATGTAAGGGTACATGGTCACCTGTATGGTAAGAACCTCTGGTTTGTGAGAATAGTTAAGGTCAGCATTTAAAAATAAATAAAGAAAGAAGGAAAGAAAAAAAGACAGGAAAATAGGTTAAACATACAGGTACACAAACCCTAGGAAGCAAAGGATAATAACTACAATACCAAGACTGGAACTGTTAGGTCATTGACTGGTGGGCCTCAGGTGTACACACTGCAAAGCACTAAATAAGGATTTCCAAACATTCTGTCTAACCAGTGTTTTATTATCATTAAATCATGAAACTAAAGGAAAATACTCCTAGGACTGACAAACAAAAGAACATCCACTGTTCTTTGTGTTAGTAATACCAATGTGCCCAAAGTGCACACAGGGAAAACTGAGGCAATAATAAATTATTTTGTGTGCTTAAGAGGAAGTAAAAATCGCAGTTATGCAGCAAACTGTATAATGAAAAGCGAAGACAATCCAACATCAATCGGACCTCAAACACAGTCACTTTGCTTTCTAATGTCCTAAGAGACCATTTAAAATCCCAGTATCAAAGACCAATACCTGGATACTTACAGACAAAACAAAAGACCGTTAGAGGTAAATTATCACTAGATTTGAGAAAATAAAGAATACTGTGTTGAAAGAAAACGTAAGAAATATAGGTATTTCTGAACATCTGTGCTAATAAACATTTGTGCTTGAATAAAATATACTTTTGGATTGACAAGTGCATGGAAGAAGTTAGACTGGGTATATAAGATATGCTAGAGCTTTTTTGGTAATGGGAAATAGCGTCCAAGGCTAGATAATGGTAGTAGATAATATCTAAAATATGAAATATCTGATTGATATTTTGTACTTATTTCACACATAGTATGCATATCAGACAAAATGAGAATTTCTCACAGAATTAAATTTCATCACATCAATGCACATTATGCCCAATAGAAACTAGTATAAAGTAAATATTTAAAACTCTCAGAAATTTAGAGAATTTATATCAATTTTTGTTTTGGCGTTTTAAGTTATATTTGCAAATACAATTATATTTTCAATGGCTAAGCATTTTCTTCATAAGCAAAATCCAGCTCTAAAAAAGGGAAAGCTGTAAACCTTGAGTGATGTTTGAAATATGTTGCATTCCAACAACCTAGTCAACTATGTAACTTGGTATATATATCTCTATGGCATATAATAGTCTTTACTTTTATGTCACTATGACATAATACCAAACATCTCAGTGCTATTTGGTATGACAGAAACATGGCACATAACACTTTTAAAAGCACTTTTTTCACCACTTACTTCCACTGTGTCAGCTATGATAAGGTTTCTCATTAACATCCACTTTAAATCAGTGGACCACTTCAGTAAATATAGACTATTCTGTGGTAAAACAGATTTACTCTGCCTGGATGTTGCCAGAATATTTAGCAGAACTCAAGTGTCTATATAATAAGTGAGCTCATGAGACGATGTCTTCATTTTATTCAATGTAGAAAGCTCATCATTCACTGCAATTAAAATGCTTAGTGTTACACTGCTGGTGCATAAAACCTGAGAAGTTTGCAATGCAAAATTACATGGGGAAGATATCTCAGAACAACTGTATGAGACCAAATTACAACACAAATCTGATCATGTTTTTCTCCTATTAAAACAGAATAAATAAAATAGGAGTTTGTTTGCATTCTGCAGTGCAAAATGATAATAAGAAATGCCTGTATAAAAGTGGCTACTTCTTAGTTAACAAAGCCAGTTTTTTACTTCTGTGGCATAGGCCTTTATTTCAGGTCTAGCAAGTATCCCTATTGCTCTGTCTTTTTAGCTCATCTCTACTTATTTCCATATCTCCACTGACCACAGTGACAATGAAGGAAGGACTGTAATTTTTTTTGCCCTTGTCCCTCTTTGGTTACAAAACATAGTTACTCAGTTTCTGCTTATCTAGAACATGATCTACAACTCTGCCCTTCTTTTGGCCAGTGAAGTTCAAGAGACTCTCAAATTCTTTCCTCATTTTTAGGAAATATTCACCCTCTGGCTATGCATATATGCATGTATAACACAATTTCGGTGCTTGTCACACCTCTGTCCTCTGCAAACAAAGCACAAATGTGGGACATAAAAATGAGCTAATTTGTAACTTGGAGCTCTACAGTAGAATGGAATCAACAAACACACCTAATCGGAACATTTCCAAAAAATTCTCTTCTCTGTGAATTGTCTTAGGAAAGTAGCAATTTGATTTTAATAAAACCTAAACAAAGAAAAAAATCTCAAATTGTTAGTTTGCACCTTTCCAAAGAGTTTCTCTCCTCCAGTGAAAACACTGTACATTCAATACTTTATTATCTAGGTTTACCACAATGACTGTTGTATATACACCATGAAAAATATCTTGTTTTCACTAGTATAGCTGTGTTAGTACAGTGTAAGAATAGTTGTGATGAAATTTCAAATGCATAAAAGCTATAACATATTTTCAATTTGCTAACTAACTATAATACTTTAAGTGTTATAGCTACCTGCTCACCCATATCTTCCTCAACTATTGTTAGTGTCTCCCAGCTAGAGTATCCTACCCTTGTAGCAGAGAGGGAGGAAAGGAGATGAACCACTTTGGTGAAAATTTAAGGAATTTATTTTTAAAAATAGCTGTCAATGATGAGGTTTAGTATAAAGTAGTGGATATTGCACTGAATCAACTGTGATGAAGGCATATCTGCCAGGAGAGAGTAAGTGATGGACACCACCAGCAGCTAGCTAGAAAAATAGAAGTATAACTTATTTGTAACAGCTGGATTTGTAAGAGTGTATCTGTCAAAGCTTTAAAGAAAAGGAGAATAATAACCAACAAGTTTGAAGTTAGAAGGCTGCCTTGTTAAATGAAGGGTCAGAGTTATCTCATCCAGCTAAAGATATTTAAGACAATTAATTATGAATTAGTAACCTTAGATCCCCTTTATAGATAATGGAAAGAATTAAGAGTGCTGATTTTACGCTGAGAAGACTTTCCTTTTGGGATTTTCCTGTTTATTAATTTGTTATATGGAATGCGTTAAGGTTAACAGCTTAGATTGAAATAGTTAACTTTTAGGTCCTGAATAAGAGCAAAATATCAGCCAAAATGAATGAAAAAATTCTGTCTAGACTCAAAAGAAAGTAAAATTTCTCTTCAAACAACTTGAAGAGAAGTTGACTGTCTATAGAGTCTGGAATTCTGAGCAAAAAGGTTTCCTTATATCTTGAGGTTTTTCTACTAAAGTAGGAATCTTACAGTCACTCTAATACAAGGAAATAAAGTAACTAAGTCATTTAGTATGGCATGAATCTATAATTTATAGTGAGAATTTTCTCCTGCTGAAGTTCCTTGGAAGAAAAGTATGAGACATATCTGTCCATGGAAACTACTGCAATGTTATGTGATTTGCAGTGGTGATCTTGAAGGGTTCAGTGAGTAACAACTCTTCAGGTTTATTCGAATAGTTAAAAAACAAAAAGCAAGCAAGCAAACAAAAAACCAAGAAATGCCACCAGATTCCCCAAAACCTCTTTATTCCTTTTTTTATGAAGTGTAATGTTACTGAAAAAGAAATCCAGTCCTGACCTGAGTGAAAAATGTATATTTCACAAACTTGTGTCCACTGTTTCTCTACTAACAATTAGATGGAGGCAGTGTGTGTGGAATGCTTAGTCACATTGTTATTTTAAAGAATCATAGAATCATTGAGGTTGGAAGAGACCCTTATGATCATCGAGTTGCCAAACTGTATTTGTTTTCTCCTTTTACCACCTGTAATTTTCAAGCGTATGAAGCCAGACCCTCTTTCAAAAAAGCAATCTGAAAAATTTTAATTAGCATGCAACAGCTTTTACAACTAGGTAAAAACTCAGGGCACCCTTGGAAAATCAGATCAAAACCTGAGAAAGTTAAACTGGTTTTGCTATTTCTGTGTTGTTAAATAACAGATACCTTGGTAATGAGGGGATTTCTCATGGTTTAACTTTTGCATCTGCAATTGTTTTTCCCTGAGAGGAGTGTAGATGATATAAGTATCTGAAGTGTATCTGAATAACTTGACCATTCCACTATTAACGAAAATGTCATAAATATAGATGTCATCCCTAAGGAAACTATGAAGGCAACAGAACTGTAAGACTGAACATCAAAGAAGGAGATAATTCTGTTTGGCGCAGTTTATATTTAGGCTCAACAATAAGAACTACAGTATGAACAACTTCATCCCAGGTAAAATGTTGTCATTTTGGCTGTGTTTGACTTCTAAGTCTAACCTGTTCAACTCAATATCTGGAGAAATCCAGACAAAAAATCCAGTACCTGAAAATCCAGTACCTGGAAACCAGTACCTTCTCAGCCCTTGGAAAGGAAGAGTAACGGCTTTCATAGTTTCTAATTACTAATAATTCTGAAATCTATTTTTAACAACTTAGTCAAAAGTTCACATCTAAAGGTACATCATCTTGATATTAGCAAAAAAAAAAAAATTAAACTGAATTGCAGGAATATGCATTAGTGGACACACACAAGGAAGGTCTCCTGCTATGTCGTAATAATAAAATAAGTAAGTAAAACAAAATTGTCCAAATGTTTTTTTTTTCACATTCAGTTTAGAAAGCACTTCACACACTTGTGCCAGAAACACAGTCAAGGTAGACTACAACATGGCTGTGTTTTGTATTAATTCAGGGCTCCTATTTTCCCTCCTCCAAGGACCCAAACTCCTAGGTTGTCCTCTCAAGCCTGGGTTGACAGCCTGGGAATGGCCTCTCTGGTATTTTGTGTACACCTGTAAGAAAGTTGAGAAGAGTCAGGCTGACCCCACTTAAGCTGTATAAGGACCCAACCAGGCATCTCAATGGAAGTACAAACAGGTGAGTCTACTGTTGTACACGCTCACAAAAATGAGTTAGTGGCTCAGTCAGGAACTAGGAGTCCATGAGAGACACTGAATGTGCATAAGTCAAACTGATAGTCTGTTGTATAGCCTTGAGCATAAACAGGAGAGAGAGATTTTGTTTCTGTTGGCATTGTATTCTTTGGGAGCAGCATAGAGTGGCTCTGGCTTTCAGAAGGAGATAGATTTTTTCTTTCCACTGCAGCTTCCTCTATTTTTGCTTAAAATTAACTAGCACTGAAATTCAGAAGCAAGAGCAGGTTCAGTTTTTTAAAATTATGTAGAGGTTCACTTAAACAAATGATACAAAAAAATCTTATGATTTTGCATCTGTCCTTTTTCTTATAGTAAATAATGAAATTATGTTTAAGTGGCTTAAACTGTTACAGGACCCTTAAATGCACATCTTAGTACAATTAAGATTAGAATCAGATTATTTTATTTTGCAAAGTTTTAGTTACTTAGAATTGCTCTAATTTCCCACTTCAATCCAATTAAACTTTCATTAAAACAGATAGAAGATTTTTTTTTGTTCTTGTTTTTAGTAGGAGTAAAACTGGTTCTTTCTCATTTAACAATTTTCTTTCTCTTAACCCTTTTGTTCCCAGTGTCTTATGCTTAACATGTTGATATTCCTTTTTGCTTGCCCACTGTTGTGTGCAGGTAGCTGAATTTGGACATACAGTGGTAAATCACATTTAAATCATAGTTGGATTAGAAGTTGGTTGACTTTTAAAGATATGGTTTATTTAAAAACAGTGACTTCATCATTTCCCTTGACACAATTGCTAACAATTTAAGAGCTTAACTACTGATTTTAACTACTTTTTATAACTCTCTGCTGTTTGTTTTTTTATGTTTTTCTTTTTAAAATATGAAGGTTTTGAAGCATGATTAAAAAATTACAAACCACTTATTCAAAGTTTTTGTAAAAAAACAGTTTTAATATTTTAAAGCATATTAGGTTTAATGGCTATAAAAGGCATTTTCATAGAAAAAATATTTAAATTAGAGTAAACATTTCTAAAATGAAACAACCATTAAACAATTCATTCTTCCAAATTTCACTCTACTGTTATGCAGCTGGATTCATTTTCATACAGACCGAGTGGCGAATCAAGAGAGTCATAATTTTTTACTTTATGACCTGAACTATGTTAACATTATGCTCATTTAATGTTACGCAAAACACACAATGAAGTAGTAATACTGGCAAAATGCAGCTGGGTCCATTAAAGACACCTTTCTCTAGAGACAGGAAGAAAATATGTGTCAGAACCTAATGAAGAGGGAGGACAAATGTAAGTCACTAGCTGAACAACTTGCAAAACACAATATTTCTATAGTGCTATAAAGATTATGTGCACAAAGAGTCTTGAGAAGAAAAACAATATATGGTAAGAACTAACTATTTTCCTCAGGTCATTTCTTATTTCTGGGCTAAAGGAACAAATGTTTGTTCAGTTGTTTTTTGCTAATTGTCCAAGCATAAAATCTCATTTTGCTTTGTTAATTACATGAAAGATAATTACTGAAAAAATCATTTATATCACGGCTTATGATAATTTATAACTTGCCAAGAGCTACACTGAACTGCAATATTTTATACCTGTATAACACCTGTTAATATACAAATATGCTTATATGCTTTTGATTCTTTGTAAATGAAGGTTGGCTTTAGAAGCTGATGTAACAAGACAGGGCACTAGAAGTCTAGTGTGGTCATCTAGAACTCTATGTTTTATTAATAAGAGTTTTTTCAACATTTTGATGTTAAGGTAAACCTATATATCATTTCAGTTCAAGCAGGATCAGTAGGAAATTTTTAATTAATACCTTTATCTGATTCCTACTCTTTGCAAATTAGTCAAATGAACTATCACATTGCCTACAAGTATTTTTGTGTATTTTCCTGTGTTCATTTTTAGTCTATTTTGATAAATTATTTGCATTATTGGCATGAACCACTGTGAATGCATCATTTAGAAAGTATGTGGCTGAGGTGTAAGATTTTTGACCTTAGAACAGTTATAGGAAACATTTGCTTGCTGTCTTCAGCATTAAAATAAGACTTCCATTTTTGTGATAATTCACATTACCCTCTGGAAACAAAGAAGACATTTGACTCAGAAGGAAAATTTTGTGTGTTATTACAATGGGAATCTAACATTTAGACACAGTCTTAAAGCTAGAATGTTATCAGTATAAAGACATAGTGACAATGGATGAGAGAGTAATCTGACGTGTACAAACATCTGATGCTGAGGGCAGCCTACTGAATCTAATGGCATGATCAGCTATTCCTAGTGACTGTTTCAAACTTACGTTTAAACATAAAAGTTAAAAAAAAAGTCAGCAGTTTAGGTCAACAGGCTGTGTAGCTCACAGATGGGAGAATGACTCAGTGACAGTTTTTATATATGTACTTTTGTATATCTCTTTTTCACAGTGGTTGCAAACACTTGAGAATTCTGTCGGACACAGTATGTGTTGGTCAGCTAATACATGGTCAGTTAAGAGAAAAATGTTCTAGGATATGGTTCAACAAAATATCTGCTGCTGTCCACAGAGAAATCTTCTAACATCCTCCTTATTTTATACATGCCAGATAACATGGAAATCAAAAAATGTTTAAATCGCCTCCTCGAAACGTTCTCTGGTTATATCAAATGTTATCTTTGTCACACTGAGGGCGTAACATATTTGAAAGATCTGATACCTTTCACAAATATAATGACCCAGAATATATTGTTTGGTCTATTCTGCCCTCTTTGTGGTACACTTTGCAAGGGTTAGAAAAACAAGCACCAGCTGCTTCTTCTCAGGAGTGTGAATTAGCTGATGGAACAGAAAAAACATTGATTCCTTCTCCAACCTTGTTGTGCTACAGCAGTAGGACTGTTATGGGACTTCTGTGGTGAAATAGGAAAGTAGTAGGAACAATTTCAATATCACTTCAGCCATGGCATATTTACCCTTTGAGTGCCTGAGTGAGGCTAGGTACAGATCATAAACGAAGTCACATCTTGTTTACAGAGAGGAGGAAAGGCAGAAATGATGTACTAAGACATGAGATGCTGGCACTGTGGAAGAAGACTGAAGAAGAGGAGGATGAGTGTATGTTTGCATGCAGTATATGAGATTTGGCACGTCTGCCTTAAATGGAGTCCCTTTCATTTTGTGGGAAAAGACCTCTGCCAGGAGAAACTGCTCTGAACAAAATTTTCACAACTGGTCTGAACCCCTATTATCTTTCTCTGGGGCTTCTAGAAGGGGTATGGTACAGAGGATTTGTGTTCCTCTCCTGAAATGCAGTAGACTGTCAGAAAATTACAGCTGAACCTAAGAAGCAATATAAGCAACATTTTTCCATCATCAGCTCCTTAGAGTAGCATAGCACAGCTTTCAGCCAAACATACCATCTTTTTTACCTTCTCCAAAACATGGTCCATGTTGTTTATTAACAACATATATAGTCTTGGTCTGTGTTATTCTTTGACTATGACTGGGAATTTTTTGTGAGGTTGTCAGACATTATTTGTCAAAACCAAACCCAACAGAATGTTTACAATTTAACAGTACTGTGGCACAGTGCTTAAGCCCATGTTTATTAGACTAACACATAGGTAACAGGAGAAACTACAATCACTTGGACTACTCCTAATTGACATAAGAACTAATTGGATCCAGTGGTCACCATATAAGTTTTCAGAATTCAGGTTGCATAAGGCCACATATAAGAACACCAAACACTGGTTCAGACCAGGTTACGTTCTGGCCTAGTGTTATATCTTCAACAGTAGCCATAAGAGGACACTTAGGAAAACTTAAGCAAGGCAAGCATAGGTGATACTGCCTCAGTTCCACAATCCTTGCCCAGCTCCCTACTGTTTCCCTCTCAGGGGTGTGTCCTGAGCCTGATACGATTAATCTATTTAGTAACTTCCAGTTAATCTCTCTTCCAAGTATGTTCCCATCTCCTCTTGAACGAATATGAACTTATTTCAGTGGTGATATCTTTTAGACAGGAATCCCACATATCTGTTATTTGCATTTTTTTTTTGGTGGGACTTTAGTTTTTTTGTTTGCTTGAACTTGACAATTACTAGTTTCTTTTGATGGTCCCTGGATCCTGTACTAGGAGGATTTGTACACTTAAATATCTGAATTGAAAAGCATTGACATTCATCATTTGAATTTATTGATTACTCAGAACTTCAGCCAATGTGCAGCCTTTTTCATTGGTTACTGATACTATTTTACACTTGCATTTGCGCACCAATGTGGACATTAAAATAGACCTGATAAGTCTTTCCTTAAAAGTACTTTTATTTTCCCTTTAACTGGAAAGGGAATTTAGGAAGCTTTCCTCAGCTGCAAAGATTTCCATTACAGATATATATAAATCGGATGCGTACAGTGTAGAACTACCCTTGCTGACCAGATTAACATTCCTTTAGAATAATTATTAGTTTCACTATCAACAATCTCTGAAGACATTTACATGAAGAAGTGTCAGCAGTGAAGTTGTCAGTTACAACTGATATTTTCTCCATTCTGAACATGTTCTGTCTTCTTAGTCAGAAGAGATTAGGAAGTAGGTAATTAGGGATAAGTGTATAGTTAGATCTTTCAGATACACCATTGTGGCTCCTAGTTTGCTAAGGCCCCAGGTTTTCCTGAGTAGAATATGTGTTCTTGGATTTTGGGATATACTTGTCTTCTGATAAACTTCATCAACCACTTTTGATCCTCTTTACACTTTTCACCTCCACAATCTCACATAAAAGCAGGATTTGTTGTAAAATAATGTATTTCTCTTTCTTATGCTGATAGTTTCACCTACATTAATAGTTTTTCTGTGTCCCTAACTTAAAGTATTAAAACATGAAGGGATATTCTGTACTTATCCTCTGTTCATTTCATGATTTTATAAACCTCTTTTGGATGACGGAACATGTACTGTGTACTCTATTTGAGATATAGCTCTCTCATGTGTTTCTACAATAAAAATTAGTCAAAAATGAGATAGAGAAAATAATCTTTCTTAGATTATCATTAAAATGTTTATAGATTTATTTAGAAATAATTTAATTTTATTATTTCAAGATTATATGTATTAGGTTTTCAGCATGTTTTTATCAACAGTAAACAGTTGTCAGTGTTTTTAGGGCCTTCTGCAACCACTCACAACTAGCTCTTGCAACTGAATGCCTGTGTGCGTATCAGGAAACTACAGAGCGATGTGATTAGAGTGCTTAGAAGACTGAAAAATCAAGTCAGTCTCAAACTGTTAAAACAACAGTTTACTAGATTGACATTAATTAACATCACACGTTGACAATAATTAGTTATTACACATTGTTAATCATTATCACTGCATACTGAAAGCAATCCTCCCTTAACAATTGTATCTTACACCAGCTGTGAATATGCAACATCACAGAGCTGATGCTTTGTAGTCAGCACTAATGCCTGCAGTCTGTAATGTTTTTATTCACTGAGCTGAATGTGAGGTCGTCTCCCTGCTTCCACATCCCCTAATTAAATGTTTGGTCCTTTTATAAGAAGGGTTAGTCTCTAGGCAGCCTGCAGCTTTCGGCTTCCACCTGGGGACTACATGATGTAGTGATGCCTGGAGGAGTGTCAATTTCTCAGGCTGTAGCAGGTATCTCATCCTGTTGTGTGTCTTTCCCCATCTCTCTCCCCCATTCCCTCTCCCACCTGCCTTGCTTGGCTGCTTCTAATTTTTTTAAAGCAAAAACAGTCTTTAGCCAGCTCTTGAGCATGCATGCAAAACCTTGGGAGGTTCCAACCTCCTTCTCAAAGAAGGGTCAGCTCTAAGTTCACAACAGGTTGCTCAGAGCTGTGTCCAGGCACATCTTGAAAATCTCTAAGGATTGATACAGCACAACCTCCTTGGACTATCTGCACCACTGCTCAACCAAGGGGAAAACGCTTAACTGGCACAGAGTTGTTTAGGTTCCCAGGGCTGCTCTGCTTTCAGCCTCTGCTCATACTTTCAAGACCATGCATAAACTGCACATCAGAACAAGAGCTGTTTGCTGCCAAGCTCACACAGCCAGTTCCCATAACAAATTGGTAACAAAAGGCTACAGCTGGGGCCTTGCCCAGTCAGCATAAGGCAGTTAGTGCAAGGCCTGTGGCTTGTCACTAGCAATGGAAGTAGTATTTTCTGGGCCACTGGATATAGAAAAGCTTCTCCAGTTATGCAATGTCGGTGTGCTAACGTTTAGGTTTAAAACAATCTGAGCGTGGTTAAAATCTGCATAGTCTGATTCATATTTCATGGTAAAATGGGCCTCTCTATTTGGCTACATAAATGTATTTATTGTTATCCTGAACCATTTTGTATCATTGCAAAGTTTTATCATCTATTCACTTCATTTTCAAAGCAATTTGAAAATATGTGGCACAGTATAAGCACGAGTACAGAAACCTATGGAATGAAGTTACTGGTGGCATCCTGTTGCAAATAATGTCACAATCCCTACTTACCTATAGCTTCATATTAAATTACTTTCTTCAGAAGTCTAAGTGTTCCTGTCCTACAGGAACCTTATGACAGTTATCTGTATGCTTATCTATTACTTCAAAGAACTCATTTGTTATGCTTCAAACAGTTTTCTTTGAAAGTGCCATTAATGTTATTTCCTATTACATGTTTCTCCATATATTTAATAATTTTACTCCTTTAATAATTATTGTTTCTACTGGTTTTGCACCTAGTATGGAAGGACTATTTTTGCATAAGAATTTCTTTAGTATCTTGCTTGTCCATGTTGGCTCTTATGGTCATTCTTAAAGATTTTTTAGATAGTGTATATTAGGTCTGTGACTTCAGTATGGTTTTCTTAAACAAAATCGTTACATCCATATGCTACCATTTGCCTTGGTCCTCAATGCTTTTCAATAAACTTTCTCATTTTTAAGTGCTTCCCATATTTGGAAATTAAATGTTACCGTGTATGCGCAACTACACTTGCTTCTTTTTTTTTCCCTTTGATGGTCACATTTCTCACATATTTAGGATAAATGATTATACACTGTGCCTAGGTATGCTCGTAGCATTATGAAATATTTATATATCTACATACTGTTGATGCAACAAGGTAAATTCTGATTAGATACTAGGAAAACTTTATTCAGCCTGGGGTTACTTAAGCACTGGCACAAGCTGCCTAAAGCAATTGTGTAGTCTGCGTCGTAGGAAATACTCAAAACTGACTGGATGCAGCCCTGAGCAGTCTGCACTAACCAGACCTGTTTTTTGCATGGACTTGGAAATAGTTGGTCTATATGGGTGCCTTCCAATCTAAATAATTCAACAATACTATGGTCGCCATCTGCCTCAAAAAATTTTATTTACTTCACTACTTTCCGGTACCCTTGCCATAAATTGCTTTGACTATCTCTCACCATGAGGTTTCTCTCCTCTTCAACAATAAATATTGTTGCATTATTAGAAATGGAAAAGCATCTGTAGTGTATCAGCTGCCCAGCAAAGTCTCATAGAAAGTCAATAGTTTGTTTCTATAGCTAGAGTTTACTCTAATTTACAGATTTCAGTTTTCCAGAAACACCCTCTTTTTCTGTACTGTAAAAGGAGCAATTTCTCATTGCATAGCACAGTTAGTCATGATTTTAAAAACATAGTACTGTCTGGGGAAAAAAAGCCTTGCTCTATTATTATGTGCTATTATAAACTTCAGTGGGAGTTTGGGTTGCATGTGAAATGTAGGATCAGACCTTTTGTGTCGTATTTGACGATAATGTTAATATCCACCTTTGTAGTTTAATGGTATTCACTCACATTGTAACAGCAAACAAAAAGCAACTTAATGTTATTTTAAGAGAAAATTGCTTTCTTTACAGCATGGAATGATTAGACAGTGGAGCTTGTATTGCAGATGCAAATTGTAGTTTGCTGAAGTAAAGTACTTTTTCTTTCTTGCCGTTGTACTTATCTTTGTTTATCAAGCAATATTGTAAGTCAATTTAACAGACTAAAAAAGGTCTAAAACATAAGCCAAATGCAACAAAGGCAGTATTGTTAAAACACTTTCTACTATGCAGATTTATGTGTGTGTGCAGCAAAGCTGTTCTCATTGTAAATCCTTGATTCAAGATGTCAATAAGTATGCTGTTCTAAGATTACCAAACAATATACTCTAGTTTAACAGAATAAAAATCAAAACAAGATTGTCAATATCACAGCAAAGCTTTTCAAGCCTTACACTCTGTGTTAATAATACACAAACTAAGCAATTTGATGGTGAAGAAACAACACTAGTCATCTCACAACAGGTAATTATGAGAAAAAAATATTTTGTTTGTTAGATATATTATAAAACTTCAGCTATTTTTACCTGACTTTTTCTCAAGATACTTACTTGAACTTTTCTCCATTAGAATTCAGGAAGAAATTAAATAATGTGGTAGAGACTGAATCCCATTCATTGGGCTAAAAGAGATTTTCCAGTTATACATTTGTTTAATTGATGTTTTTCTCTGCATTTCTTTGAAAAACACCAGGGGAATTTTTTCCCATTAAAAATATTTGCTACTAGCTTGAGGTTTGAAAGTTTGATTATTATTTTTTTCCTAACAACTGATCTTTTTTTTTCTAAGGATACCTGTGTTTTCTAATTTAGTTCTACTTAAAATCTTAGAATACTTACTGAGGTCTCTATCCCAATCTAGACCTGAAAACTTGTCCCTAGCAAGGACTGACATCCCTGCTTATTTCTGATTACTCAGAAACAGATCACAGTGAGGAGAAAGAAGGGGAGAAAAGCTGTGCAATCAAGTACTGGAATTGGGGAGCAGAGACACTCCTCTATGTTCCACCAGTGACATGGAATTTTATGACCAGTGACCTAATTTTGTAAGGCAATATTGAATCATGAACAATCTGTGGAAGTAAATTAAAACATTTAGAGCCCAAATTTTCTCAACAAATAAACACCTACTTCCAGACAAACTGAACTGGGCCTAAAAGTGAGCAAAAAGGAAGTCTAAGCTGATTAGTTCAAGTATAGATATGACCATTATAGTCATCTATTTTCAGATGCATTTTGTCATGTAAACAATTATTTTCCTAAGTATTAATGGTGGGTTGGTCTTGGCCAGCTGCCAGCTGCCTACCCAAATGCTCTCTCATTATTATTAACAGGACAGAAGGGAGAAAATAAGATGAAATAGACCTTTTAATATGTGTCCTTGTTTGACCACGGCAAGATGACAACAGACCCTTACATCTCAGGTATAGGTTGGATTTTTAGTTGCTATTTTCAGTGCTATGATTCTCCTGGGTTTTCACCCGTACTGCTCCCCTAATTATCTCACTCTACAGCTGCATAGTTTCTTTTCTGATTTATTAAATTTTTATTTTTCTCTCAGATTTTTTATATAATCATTTTTGGAAGAAGATAAAAAGAAAGAAAAAAAGCAGCTAACTGTACCAGATGTATATGCTTGTACCTGTCTATCAATAAAAGAAACTGAGAACCTGAGTTTCTTTCATCTCTTAGCGTGATGTTGGTTACTAATTGTAATGAAATATAACACAAGAATTCAAATGTCGGGTTTTTTTCACAAAAAAGGAGAGGCAGTCACTTTTTTTTTTTCTCTGATACTGAATCTTTCATCATCTTTGATCTTTGAGTCTATATTGCTACCCATCTGAATACTGTGATTCAGGAAATACAGAGGTTAATGTCAGTAATGAAGTTACAGGTGATGTAAGGAATCTCTCCCTTTCTCCCAACTGCCTTTTATTATTTTTTTTTTTTTTGCCCCTCCCCCAACCACCAAGAAGAGTTTTGTTCTGAACATTCAGATTCTTTCATGCTGTTTAATTTTATTTTGTTAGGCAACAACAACACATGTGACAAAGCATGAATATCAATTTAATGTTCCTGGTTACAGAATAGCACATCCAGTACAGCATTTCAGTGGAAGATCAGGTAAAATTCTCACTGTTTAGGAAATGTCTTCTTTTTGATGAATAAACAAATCAACCTTTCCACAACATACAATTATCCTTTTGTTTCCTGAAGTAGACAATGTTACGTGGATCAAGGCTTATAAAAGAAATTCAAGGATGAAGGTATTACATAAACTTACATAATCAAAGTGAGTTATTGTGTATCATTCCATGTCAGTATATCACATTTTATATCACTTCTAGGCTAACTTTGATGAGATTTCTGAACTTTTTTTAGAAGTCAGGTTGCATTAAAAAGTACAAGTTGTCTTACCAAGTTGTTCTAGTTTGAAAATCTATTTGAGGATGGTTTGTTAGTATTAACATAACATTTTAGTGTAATGATAATCATCAACTGTTAATCTGATGTGCTACATTTTTTCTAGCTATTCACTTAGTAAAGAGAAAAAAAGATTATTTTTTTTCTCCCTGAATAACATTTTTCTTAACAGCTGCCTTTTTTTTTTTCAGTTATAAATCTATTTGCCCATTCTTTCTTTAAAAATAAATGGCTGAAAATAACAATTCAAATCATACAGAGAGCTACATAAATTTAGCATATAGTATAGAACAGGATTTTTGCTTTTTCAATGTAGTAATAAGGCAAGAGAAGAGAAAGAAATTTCATGAAACAAACTTTTAACTCTGAACACTGTTTTAGTTTTGTCTGGGAATTTTATCAGTGTCTCTAATCCTTTATATGTCTAACAGGCTTTAGGCTGTGCATTTATGCCATTGGGATACCCTAAATTACTAAAGCTCTACTGTAACTCATGCCAACAATTTCTTCTTAGCTAAGCTGGGCATCTCAGGGAATACTTTACGACCAAATCATTGAAGACTTACATGGTATAGCAAGTGCCAACTTTATCCAAACTTACTGAAAGACGTGAAAAAATTAGCTGATATTTTACCTAACACACAGAAAACACTGAGTTCAATACTAAGATGTTATTCACACAGGAAGAGGAAGACCTGGTCTCTAAATGTGTCCCTGAGGACACTAAAAACTTCATCTTTTATCTCCAAGCAGCACAGAGACAGGAGGAAAACTGTCATTTGACTTTGTCATCTATCTAGGAATTATGTCTTAGATGCAAAGTTCAAAATCAAGCCTTATAATAGGGACCAAAAAGTCATTCCTTGCTCTTTCACTTTCACCAGCTAGCTGTGTTCTTTACCTGTATTAATGTATCTTCACCAGAAGGGATGAGTGCACAACTAAATTTGATTGAAGTGATCATTGTAGTAGTATGTTGAGAGGAAGGATCTGTGGTATAAAGCCAAGGGAAAACACAAGTTACCTTAACAGGATGGATTTGCACTATTTGGATTCTGAGGTGAGGTGATCCTCCATAACCAAAGGAAGACCTCTAGCATCCACCTTCAAATGTTGTTTCAGTCTGTGAATTAATATAACATTAGTACCTCTACAGAGCAGAATAGCAGAGTTGTATATGAACTTCCATTATTTGGCATTTTCCATAAGGCACTGAGTTCTTTGGCAATGGTTATCTTAATTAATACTTCAAAAAACTAGTTCTCCCTGCTCAGTACCTAGAGAATTTAGTTTTATAATCTGAGGTTAGAAATTTCATTTCCAAACTACATTTTAAAAGTTAGGCATGTCAGTGTGATGTTTGACACATTTAAGTCTTTATTTCTCTAGATTGCTTTCTTCTACATCAAAAATGCTATTCCTGAAGTATATTTCCTTATTATTTCTTTTATCACTTGTGCTCTCAGCTCTGACTTTGATACAAATAGCAGGTCCTGCAGATTTTACTGCATGGTGATACTGTTAGACTGGAAAAAATTGTGCATAAAGCAGTACATTTACCTTTGTGTAGTAGTTGTGCACTATTTTTTATTGTCCACTTCATTTTTTGTATTTATGTGGAAGTGTAATGGGAAATTCAGGTGTGAACTGCATGCAGCAGTTCAGAAAGTAAGATCTGAGTCTTAATATGAATTAGTTATGGAGAAATTACTGAAAGACATGCTGGAGAAGATGATCTGAAAATAGTTAGTGGGAAACAATGTCATAAATGAAAATCCCAAAGAAAAACCTGAACTGAAACAAAGAAATAAACAAGGCTTCTTTGTACCATATATATAGGCAGTTGAATAATATACAGTTCTTTAGTTTTTTATAAGAACACAGTAGCATAGACCTAAAATTTAAGAGCTTTAAGCATTGTGTTGGGTTTCAGTGACAAGGTTTTTAGCATAAACGAAAAAAAATAAAATCAAAGCTAATAGTGTTATTGTCTTACATGTGGGAACCAGGAACCATAGCAGTATTTTATTTATAATACCTCTATTTATCTCCCTTCAGCATTTGTTCTGATTTGGTTCTGTTCAAGAACATCTGTCTCAGTCCATTTCAATAAAATAAAATAATGCCTCTGGTTTGTTTTCATGTTCAGTTCCTGTTAAGAACTGCACAGCAGGCTTGGTTTTGTATAGTTCTTAACATACCCCAAACAGATAACTACTGAAACTAAAGACATGTTATAGTAGATGAATACAAAGAGATAGTGAGGCAATAAGGATGTTCATAATGAAAAATAACTCCTAAATATTTTGAGATGTTAAGTCTGACAGTGCTCAAAATCAGACAGCACAGCAGATGGGAAAGAAGTCTTGCAACAGGCTCAGTGACTTCAGCTATACCCATTAAAAACAGATGACCAGGATCAATCACTGGTCTTGAAATCAAGTGTTGCAGGCTGGTATGCATCCAGGCTGCTTAGCACTAGTTGCATCAGGATGAAAACAGTACTTCTGTGTTTTGTAGCATTTGGGTCCCCTGCAATGCCTCTGCAAGCCTGCTACATATCTTTTTATTCCAAGTAAGTGTGCTACAATGACATGGCTGTGCTACACACCACCAAAGTGTATGTTTTCACCTAATATTGGGATTCAGTCTGGGGTTGTAGCAAGAGGGGCAGAGGGAGCAAAACTTCGAGCCCTCTCACGGTTTTGCTGTCCTTTATCAGCCGTCCTTTGAGATACCTGTCTCTAGAATGAAAATAGAATATTGTTTTGGGAGGACCTAAACTCTCTGGGAGAGGTAGGTAGTGAACTGAGAGTCAAAACTCTTAACTTGTTTCCTGACTCTCTTTGTTTTTTCAGCAGTGTAGATGTACTTATGGTCTTTATTCACTTGCATCCTTATGAAATGTGGTGGGGTGACCTGAGCCAGCTGCCAGACCCCCACCCAGATACTCTCTCACTCCCCCCTCCTCAACAGGGAAGGGGAGAAAATAAGATGAAAAAGCTTGTCGATTGAGATAAAGACAGGGATATCACTTACCAATTACAGACAAAACAGTCTAACCTTGGGGAAAATCTATTTAATTTACAGCCAGTTAAAATAAAGGCGGATGGTGAGAAACAAAGTCAAAAACTAAAACTCCTTTCCTCTATTGCTCTTCTTTGCAGGCTCAACTTCATTTCTTCATTCCCAACCCCTCTACCTCCTTCCCCTGTCCCTGAGCAGTGCAGGGGGGGATAGGAAGTGGGCGTTGTAGTCAGTCCATAAGAGTTCCTCTCTGCCACTCTTTCCTCCTCACAGTTTTCCCTTACTCCAGTGCGGATCCTTTGCACAGGCTGCTGTTTTTCAGAATAAACCTGCTCCAGAGTGGGCTTCTCATCATGAGCTGTAGTTTCTGCCAGTTCCAGCACAGGCTCTTCATGGGCTGCAGTTTCCTTCAGAGAACATCCACCTGTTCTGGTGTGATCTTCTCCACAGACTGCAGGGAAATGCTTCTTCTACCATGATGTCTCCCACAGGTTGCCAGGGAATCTATGCTCTGGTGCTTGGAGCGCCTCCTCCCACTCCCTTTTCTCCAACCTTGGTGTCTGTGAGGCTGTTATGCATAATAAAGTCTAACCCTAATGAAGAAATTCTGAAAGATTGCAACTTCTGAATCAATAAGAGAGTTCAATTATTATAACATAACTAGGTGGTGTGACGGGGTGTTGATGGAGTGAAAAAGATGGTTTCTATTGCATACTTTCTAACTGAGAAGGTGCTAAATTGGTGTCTTGAAAGAAAATTGCTAATATTTGCAGCTCTGTATTAAAACAAGTTTTCTTTTAAAACATTGTTCTTTTTTGGGTGAAGGGTAATTTAAAGTTTTTAATTTGATGAATAAGTTAAAAATGTGGGTTTTTTTCACTCTAGAAATGAATCAGTTTAGGCTGAAAAAAAGAATTCTTTAATTAAGCTTAAACAGATGTCTATGTGACTTAAACTGCATACGTGGCTCTTCCTATAGTATATTACTGCAACATTGCGATGTTTCACCTTCATCAGTTTTAAGGTCCTATAAAGGCATTCCTTTTCAGGAAATTGCCAAAAAATCAATATGGAAAAACAAACACTTTTTTTCAACATAGTGAATTATAAATAGAAAACCACAAACAGTAATCAAGACACAGTTTCCTGTATTTATAATTTAATTCAAGTAAATTAGCTGTCCAGAATATATTATATACCTATTATCTTGGGGGAAGAGGGATGTTGATAAAAGCTTTAGTTTACTTTGTTTTTATGTTTGGGTGGGGGGTTTTTTGTGTTTGGTTTTTTTTTTTCCTTTCTTTTTTCTTCTCCCTGGCTTGCTTTCTTTGTGTGATCCAAATAGTATTTTCAGTTGTACTTCAAGGATTATTTAAAAGAGACTTACATTCTCAAAAAAAACGAACTGACATAGGTGTTAGCTAATAATTTTTCATAGCTTTACAAAATTACTTTATTCTTTCTCTAGAATAGCTTTTTGGTTTCTTTAACACTTTAAAATACTTTTTAATTTTGTCACATAATGTTTACAGTTAACTTCGGACATGAACCACTCTCTGAAATGACTTTCTAGATTTTCTTTTCAGTAGTAATCCAAGTTGAGGAGTATGAGCATACTAAAACATGCTAAACATGGCCATCTGACTATACTCTGATTTAGAGCTGTGTTGAGATATTAGGACAAGCTACTTTCTCACTCCCCTTCTGGATAGGGAGGTAAAAATACTGTGAAACACTCAGGCCTCATGATAAGAACAGGGAGATCACTCACCAACTATCATCACGGGGAAAACAGATTCAACTTGGGGAAATTAGTTTAATTTATTACCAAAAAAATCAGAGCAGGATAATGTGAAATAAAACCAAATCTCAAAACACCTTCCCCGCACCCCTCCCTTCTTTCAGAACTCAACTTCTCTCCTGATTTCTCTATCTCCTCCTCACAAGCAGCACAAGGGGACAGGGAATGGGGGTTGCAGGCAGTTCATTACACGTTGTCTCTGCCACTCCTCCCCTGCTCCAGTATGGGGTACCTCCCAGGGAGATAGTCATCCATGGACTTCTCTAATGTGAGTCCTTTCCCATAGGCTGTAGTTCTTCATGAACTGCTCCAGCGTGGGTCCTTTCCATGGGGTGCAGTCCTCCAGGACACTGCTCCAGTGAACCCCAAAGTTTCACGGGTCCTGCCAGGAGCCTGCTGCAGCAAGCACTGTCCATGGGCTCACAGCCTTCTTTCGGGCACATCCACCTGCTGCGGCATGGGCTCCAGGTGGATATCTCCTTCACCATGGACCTCCATGGACTGCAGGGGCACAGCCTGCCTCACCATGGTCTTCATTACAGGCTGCAGGGGAGTCTCTACTTTGGTGCCTGTAGCACCCTCTCCCCCTCCTTCTTCTCTGACTTTGGTGTCTGCATAGTTGTTTCTCACAAATTCCCACTCCTCTCTTCTGGCTGCTGTTGCACAGCAGGTTTTTCCCCCCTTCTTAAATATGTTGTCCCAGAGGTGCTACCATTGTCACTGCTCAGCTTTGGCAGCAGCATGTCCATCTTGTAGCCAGCTGGCATTGGCTCTATTGGATGTAGGAGAAGTTTCTAGCACCTTCTCACAGAAGCCACCCCTATAGCCCTCCTGCTACCAAAACCTTGTTATACAAATCCAGGACAATGGGGATATCTCCTGAACACTCAAGAAGGGTGATTAACAAGACAAAACAAAACATGCAGTATCAGGAGCAGAGGAGACCCCCAGTTTTGAGGAAGAGCACAATGAGATAAAAACATCTTGCATAAGAGAGGAAAACTTGAGAGAATAAACAAGATAAATCCACTTCAGTTCTAACTTCTGTTGCTGAAGAGCTCTCAAGCCTGGTCTACTTGGCATCCTCAATAGAGAAAAGACAATGGCAGCAACCATCAGCAATAACTGCATGGTATCAACTCCATGGTAGTGCCTACCCACAGCTGATGCTGTGATTTAGACAGGCAGTTTTGTACATGTAGTGATGATGATGAATACTGTAAAACAACTGATGATTATGAGCAAGTATGTTGCCAATGACCAAATTCACTAAAGTTAAGTTTCACAGTTTAAAATTGGCCTAATTTGTCAGTTTTCTAAACTCTCCCATCACTCCGCTTTCTAATTTACTGCTCAATAAAGGAAAGAGATAGGCAGATGCATAGATAGATACATGGATAGATAGATTCAGTTGCAACATATACTATACCCTAATTTGGATGAACTAACCAATAACTTCATCTGTAGCTGATGTAGATGAATGACAAGCCATGAGGTGGGACTGGAGGAAGAAGTGAATACCCACCTTTTGGAAGTTTCAGTTTGTTCTTAACCAAGGTTATGATAACTCCACGCAGTATTCTATTGAGGATGATCTACTGCTTTGAATCACAATATATCTTAAATATCTTTAAGAGATCCTGAAAGAAATAAAAGAATTAATTAGAGATAAAATGTTACCTTAAGATGTAGCAATAGTATCAAGATCTAAAAATAAATTTAGTAATCTAACAAATTAAGTAACTCAAGAAAAAGGAGTTGTCTATTACTTTATTAGTAACTTGAAAAAATTCCTAAAAACGGAGAAATTTAAAGCTTTGTCAGTGGAAAACAACACATCAAGCTTTTGCATATGAAAACTTTTTTTAGACTTTTATTTAGATTTTATAATCTGAGGTGCTTTAGACTTGCCTTTTTTTTTATGCAGGGTAAAAACTCATTTTTCCAATGCTTCTCAATTACTTGTGTTTCTTTCTTCATTTTCAGTTCATCTCTTTTTTTTTTTCTTTTTTTTTTTTTTTTTTAATTCTAACTGAAGTACCTGGAAGTTAACTTGCATGAGAGTTAATAATTCAATATCTGAGCTGTTCAAAAAATAATACAATATTGAAATGTCATTCAAAGATAATTGATGATTCTTCCATTTGCTTGGAACTACATTGTATGGGAGTCATACACTATTCTCACCACTTGACTATGAAAGCACATTCTGTATTCTGTAAAGCAGGAAAGCCCACGTCTTAGGCAGGATTCATTTCTTCATGCAGTTATGCTGGAAAAGAACAGTGACACATTGGTAAGGGGAGTTGTTTGTTTGTTTTTTCAAGCATTAGAATTGAGATCATGACTGATACTATTGATCATTTCTACCCTAGAAAGTAAAAAAAAAAAAAAGAAATTAGATAAGACCTATGCACTTTTAGGAAATTTTTCTGAGTTTTTCTTTCCTTCGTTCCTGCTAAAATATCGTCGAAATGTAAGTATTTTTAGTGGTTAAAAGACGAAATGCCTCTTTTGTATAGGCACTACACATATCATGGATATGTTACTGGTCCTGCTATTCCAGTGAAAGTCAGATTGCTATATGCAACTTTCCCTGGCCCCATTTTCTTAATAGTCTATGTTCAATCAGTTTATGTGATTATTTATTCATAGGGTCCCAAGGTAAAGTGTCATCATCTAATAAATTCTTCAGCTCTTCTTTTCTGCATAGCAATTAAAGCAGATGAGGCTTTTCATTTAAAATGTATGGAATATGTAATGTTCACTGACACAAATCAACTAAAACTCTCACTGCGATTTTTTTTTGAAAACTTTACTTTTTGAATTTATCTTATTTAGTGGTTATGTTTCATACATTCTTTTCACATATATTTCAGTTGATGTAAATCCAAGTTTTATCTAGATAGAATAAAATATTTATTCATTTGAAAATGTCAGCATTTTGTATATCTCAGCTCCTGTATTCTCCTGACTTAGAAGTTTATTTGACATGTCCTACTTTATATTATGTCTTCAGCATCATGTACGGTTGGGAAGAGTATTTATGTATGAAATGGTGTTCAGAATGGAAGTAATCATTAATTAGTCTTGTGCAGTTAATGGAGACATCTTGATCTAAAACCAAAAGTTACTTGCTTTCTTTAATTGGTTTCTAAAAATGAATGACACTTTTCAACTCTTGAAGCCCCAGGTGAAATGGGGACAATTTCAACTGTACTGTGGAAAAGACAAATGCATAGAAATAGCAATATTGCCCTGTTGTGTAACCAGGAGGTTTGTGCTGTAGAGGGAAAACTGACCTGAAGGCTTTTCTTAGCCCCATGCTTTTTCTGTTTGACAGATTAAGCTGTTCTAGGGCTTTCCAAGATTTGGGAAGGTAATGGAAAGAGAAAGGGGAGGGAAAGGGAAAAGGAAAGTGAAAGGGAAGGCAAAAGGAAAGGGAAGGAAAGGAATTATTGATAAAAGTGCAGTTATTAACTTTTAAATTATTTTCTTGCTCATATATAACCTTACTAACTCACACTGTTGAAAACAATTTCTTTTTAAATTCCACATCAAGTTTTTCAATGCTTTGGATTAAAACTTTATTGTACAAAAGCTCTTTCTGTTCTTTCCCTTTTTTATTCTTGCCTTTCTTCTTCTCTTATACTAAGACAACTGCTTGTGGAATGTGCAGTGAATCAAGTTTTGGCTTGACTATAAAATAATAATTTATTTTCTTTTGTTTGTTTATTTTTCAGCTTGACCTGCCCTGGCTCAGCATGTAGCTTTACAAGTACCTTCACTGGTCTAATGGTGGAGGCAGCAGATGGATAAAAAAGAGAAATAGGAATGAGGAGAGGATTGGGAACTGTTTTGTTGTTTGTGTTTTACATGTATGATAAACTCCAGTTTAGAGTACTGAAAGCAATATAATTGTATTGCCACAGCATTTCAGTGGCCTTTTTCAGATGCAAAATATATTAATGGTGATTCCTCCTGTTACCTGTTACTGCTGCCATATAGAAATACCCTTTCTAGTGTTGTCTTGAGCATAATAATGTAGAACGTAGATCTAGAATACTTGGAAACCATCTTGTGCAATCCATTCTGTTACCTTATCACACTCTAATTTGACACCTGTGAGATTTCTTCTACTTTCTTCTTCTATAAATTCTTCTTTGAGGTTTAGTAACTTTATTTCAATATCCTATCAAAACGTATTCATGGTGAAATTGTATTCACGTGTTTTTGTGTCGGTATTTAGTAGCTTAAAGTGCTCTTCTTTTTCTGTGACATTCCTTTTCTGATGTATTTGCAGAGCAATTCAGTTTTAACCTTAGCTTTTTTCTTTTTTTTTTTCTTTTAAGTAGAATAAGCTAGACAAGTTTTAAAGTATCTTGAAGTAAAGCAAGTTATCCATGCTACTCATGATTCTCTGCGTCAGTCTGAGTTCATCTTCCTTGAATAGGGGTCACCAAAGCAGTGCAGAGGACTTCAGCTTGAAGAGGGTCTCCAAGAATGGCAGTCTGACCTATTTCTACTGGACATATCCTTTGCAATGCTTTTTGACATTGTATCTCTCATTTTTGTGCCACCCATAAAGTTAATTAGCTGATTGCTTTTCATGCCAATGTTAAAAAGATTAGTCTTAAAATCAATCCTTTACTCATTCTACTAGAAAATTCCTCAAGATTCTACAAGATTCTCCTGTTTTCAGAGACTGTTGCCTCTTCTCTAGCCTGGTCTTGAACATCACAACTTTCACCACTTTACAACTGTTACCTGTTAATCTGTAACTGCTTAAAGAAAAAAGCCAAACACACCAATCATCAAACTAATACTGAGCTGTCACTTCAGACTTGTAAATGTATCTCTAGATATGAAAGACAGAAATGCTGAAATCAATACAGTCATGTTTCTTGAAATGAAAATTTAGCTTACAAGATGTAATTTTACTCATGTAAATGTAAGTGCCAAGTGTAATCTGATTTAACAAAAGTACAGCTGTCTGTGTTATCTTATTGTGCATGTGTGTAAAACAAGCTATTGCCAACATTCTGACCGCATATGGAGGACATGAACTTGTTTAGTCTTTAGCAGGCAGAATATAATAACTGGTTGTGTTATGCATGCCGAGTGCCTTGTTCTTCCTAAATTGAATGACATGTATATCACACAAAATTGTTTGGAGTCAAGGGGGAGTTGCAGCTGGGAAAGGCTCTGACACAAACAAGGAGGATTACAGTTATTTTACACCAACAGCAGAAACTGCTCAGTGGATAGAATGTCTTTCTTCAATTTGCAAACAAAGTGAGCCTAATAAGATGTTGGGTATTTCAACTGTGAAACTGATCCAGTAAGCAGTATTTTTTTTTTTTTTTATTGATGCAGCCCAGGTAATTCTCAATGGTACAGAATATTACTTCAGAGACAATTCTGAATAACAAATTTTATGTATGTTTTATCAACAAGACATTGTAACTGAGCCATAATTACCTTCTAGTTCCTGAAGGGACACAAAAATGCAGCAGTATCTTACAAAAAACTTGTGCCAACATACTGCTTACTTTCTCCCATATTGCCATTTTGTAATTCTGATAACTGATTAACTTCTTCTTCCCAAAATTCTCTCTCCTAAAGTTTCCCAGTTTCCCCAGCTCTGCCCATTTTTCTTCCTCACCTACTTAGGTGGCCATGTGCTGCCATAAACTCAGAAAATAAATTGCACGACCTGCTCATATTCAGGAAAATGAGAAGAGCATATGTTATGAGAGAAAATTACATCTTGAGCTGACATTCTACATAAGTCTCCAAGTGAGATAAAAATTATTATTTCTGATACCACTATGGGGGATCCAGCTGATGGTCTATTATATCTTTATAGCTGCCCTCGTCAGTGGCTTCCTTCAAGTGTCTGTCAGGCCCCTGAGTGCACTAACAGGCCTTAATGGCCCTGATTAACCTCCCCCAAGCCTATCTGGCCTCCAGGGCTTCACAGAGATGGCTTGATCTCTTCATTTCCTCAAGCCCGTGCAGCTCCTACAGCTGCTGGTGCTCACTCCATAGGGAGCTGCCAGCTGTTATGGTGCCCTGGCAGTGGGATATCCGTTTGTTAACGCAGTGCTGCTCAGTCCATCTCGTCCAGCATAGGCCAAGTAAGCTGCCTGTAATGCTGTGCAATTGGCTGTTATATCTATACTTCAGAAAAAGTTTAAAGTAAGAGACAATGAGCATTTGAGTTAAATAAAACAATGAGAATAATCAGGCATATAAAAATCATGATTAGAGAGAAAAGGTTAGAGAAACTAGATTGTCTTATTCTAAGAAAGAGAAGAACAAGGAACAATGTGATTAAAGTTCTCATTTCATTTTTAAGCATAAATGAAGAAGAATGAATAGATATTGAATGAAGAGATAACATGACCTCATTGTACCTTTCCTGTTTTTTGAAATACAACAGAGTTCTGTCATTTTTAGCATAAAATACTCAGCAGTCTATAATCAGGAAAATATTGTAATATGTCAGTCTTAGAGCAACACAAACGTGAAGCAACATTTCAAGTGTCAGCATGATGTAGAATTTCCATCATCTCAGTGTGCCCAGTCCTGTTAGTAGGTATCTCTTAAATTTTCTAAGTCACCCTACATAATGAAAAAATTGTTAGGACCTTTAATGCTCCATGATTTGGTGCCTAGAAAATTATGTTGCTGAGTTCTAAGTCTGTGTTCTGAAATAAAACCCAGCCACAGACTATGTGTGGAAATGGTGGTATACTTCATTAAATGTCTCTTCAGCACCCAAGGGAATGTGAGACTATGGTGATCCCTAAAGATCCTTGTTGGTGCATACCCCATCTTGCTCTATGTTCACTTATCCTAGGTTCACTGGGACATAGGGCAAGAAAGAGGCATGGTGAAGGTTGTACATGTATTATCTTCATTATTGTGTATTCTGAAGCAGCTCGAGTGAGCTCTTCATTCCCACAATTCATAGTCAAATTCATCTTCTAGGTGGAGCCTAAGCTTTTAACATCTTTCCATATACATAGGGTAAATACAACATTCTCAGTGGAAGTGAGTGTTCCTCCTTCACTGCAACTTGTGCCCCAAGAGTCCTAAGTCTCTTGAGACTTTTGGCTCAAGGAGAAAAGCAAGTTTAGCCTTTACGAAAAGAACAATTCTTTATCATTCTTCTAAAGAGGAATGCAAGCAAGATAAGGTGTCGAAACATTAAAAGAAGAAAAACAACAAAACAAAACGTCATAAAATGAAATCAATATTTGATCCTTTTATTCTGGGGAAGTTACAAACTCAAACAACTGAAAATCTCAGAATACTGAATGTAGCCAATAATTATTTTCAGTTTTACTATGGGGCACTGGGTCAATAATGGTCCTAAAACCTTTCATAAGACTTCCTATGAATCATAGGAAGTTGCTTTTGTTTGTTTGTTTGTTTGCCATGCCTTCTCACATCTGTTCTCATGCTCTGCTCTTCTCCGTGCTTGTTTTGACTTATCCAAAATTTCTTTCCTGATCTTGGTATGGGTCTTACAGATGGATATCTGCTCCACTGTGAACCTCCATGAGCTGCAAGGGGACAGCTTGCCTCACCATGGTCTTCGCCATGGACTGCAGTGGAATCTCTGCTCTAGCACTTGGGGCATAACCTCCCCCTCCTTTTTCACTGACCCTGGTGTCTGCATAATTAATTCTCTCACATATTCTCACTCCCCTCTTCCAGCTGCTGTTGCACAGTAGGTTTCCGCCCCTCTTTTACATGTGTTATCCCAGAGGTGCTGCCACCATTGCTGGTTGGCTCAGCCTTTTCCAGTGGTGGGTCTGTCTTGGAGTCAGCTGGCATTGGCTCTATCAGATATGGGGGAAGCTTCTAGCAGCTTCTCACAGAAGCCACCCCCATTTCCTCCCTGCTGCCAAAACCTTGGCCTGCAAACCCAGAACACAGTCTCACTGACACTAGTATGAGTGCTCATGTGACTATCTTGACTGGACCAAGCTTCTCATATAAAGAAATGCTACTGACATTCTTGTTTAATGACTACCTGAAGTATTTACATATTTAACACATAACTAAGACACCATCCTATTATTTAACAGCTCTATTTGTCTTCCATGTTCATTAATTAAAATGAGTGCTTAGCTTATATAGCTACCCTAATAATTTTTCTATAACGTACAATATATCCATTTCTAGCATGTAAAAAGTTAAAACACCACTAAAATAGATTTGAAAAAGTATTGGGGGAAGCACACAGCCGCTACGTTTATGAAACTTAATACAAGTGCATTTTTTTGTACCAAGTTAATTCCCAGATTCAGGAAGACATACTCTCTGCAAATAAAGAAACAGTGCCCAACTCTGAATGTGAGCTAAAATGCAGCACACAAAAAATTGCAATAGACTTTTCAGAGTTAGCTCTGAAAAGTGTTCTAGGGAACTGCAATATGACCATAACGTTATAATGACTGGGAGAAAAAGAGAGATGTGTGACATATATTTAATCTGATTCACAAAGCTATTAGCTAAAAATTAATAACATCAGTAAAATAAAAAATGCAGTATGACCCTGTAATGACTATGGTGCTAAAAGGAATTCAAGTCCAGACAGAAGTAACTGTACAGTCATTTAGAGACAGATTTTAAAATCTGGTCAATTTACCCTTTGACGTATCATAAATCTAAGTTTTTAGTACATTTGTATATTAGCTTCAAAAGACTTTTTGCAATGAACGGTACTTTGACATCCTTTTCTATTTAGGTAGACCTACATCTGTTGTGCACTTAGTACACATACTAAATGTGTACTAAACATTTAGTACACATGTACTAAATGTACACATGTACTAAACATTTAGTACTGTTTAAATATGAAGCCATACACTCTTTATTCACTTTTGCTTCCAGTAAATCTCTTTGTGAAACCATTTGAGTCAGATGTCATTTTCTTACACAGAGAAGATCAGATACAAAGCTTTTTAAAGTCTGTTGAATTTCTTTACCTGACCTCATTCAGCATTGGATCAGATCTACCATAAACTGACTCACAAAAGTATTTAACAGTAAAACTTAAAGGAAGTGTTTCTCTCCCTACCCCAAAATTCAAATGGTAACTTCACTTGTCATGCCATCTGCAATGTGTCTAGCTGATACCTGATTATCTGATCAGGTACAACAAAGCAAAAAAAAAAAACTACAATTATTTTTTCCTCTCCATCTGACACTTCCTATGCCAATGGAAACAAAAATTAGCATTCTTATCTGTTATACATTATGGATACAAGATTGGAATTTCCAATAGAGAGATTTTTCAAGTTTTTATAAGCAGGAGTAATAAATTCTGCTGAATACTGCAGTGCTTCAGAATATTACCCACCAGCACATATCAGCCTTGTCATACACCCTAAAATTACCTGGACACAGAGAATAATAATTCCTGGAGTCTTTATGCAAATGGTATTTGTTTTTTGTTTTTGGTTTTGGTTTGGTTTGGTTTGGGTTTTTGTTGTTTTTTTTTTTATTTATTTATTTATATTGACAGGAAATGTATCTCACTAAGTTTGGTAATATCACTTGTAGAAAAAAAGACAAAGACCCTTTATTTTGACTAAAGACTTAAAGCCAATGTTATATATTTGGCATTAAGGATGAATCTGGAGAAATGGGAAAAAAAAAAAAGAAAAAAACAAAACAAAACCAACAGAAAGGCAAAATAACAAATACTTTCAATTATCCTACAAAACACAGACACTTTAATCACTAAAGTATTTCAAATAAAGTTTGATGAGAGACTCTGGATATTCTTGTGGAATTCTTCCTTCAAGCAATTTTCTCATTAGAAATTTCATTTTCTTTTTTTCATAGTTAGTTCAGTCATTCCCCTCCTACTCTTTATACTCCATTTGAGACATTTCAAGTTCAGTGCAGTATAGCATGTAGCCTGTCAATATTATATGAATAGCTTAAATGAAGTGATCAGAATCTGAATGAGGGGGCCAATAGTGAAACCTATGAAAAACTACAATATTAATTGTGTGCTTATTAGGAGGATTCTGGGGATGGCATTCAGTTCCAAACTGTAGACACCTAAACTTAGCTAGTAGCTTGATTCATTTGCCAAAGCATAGGTGTCCATTGCTGCTAATGATGCACCAGGATATTCTGTCTTTTGTCCAGCTTCTACTCAGAAGAATAGACTTTGTGTCTCTTTGTGCCCTATACAGTTATCTCAAAATTCTTCTTTTCATATGTGCCATACTTGTGTGAGAAATGTTTTGAGTAGAAGCAAAGAGACAGAATAAGGAGGAGTCAGACCTTCTTGCCAAGACTTTTGGCTCTCTGACATTTTTTCAACTGATTCGTCTGAACTAAGCTCCAAGATTTAAGGGAAGAATTTCATATCCAAATCACACTGAACATCTCTGTATCATATCAGCATGTCGAGGTTATAGGTGTAATCACAAGAAAAAGTTGTGAAGACTGTGCAGGCTGTTACACCATGCTGACTTTAAGACATCAGTCTACAACAGTAACTACTTCTGAAACAATGGTATTGCATTTTGTCATCTTTACTTTTCTTCCTCGCTCTTTTCTCAGTTCTTGCTGAATCTGCTGAAGAAAAAAATTGCATTAATTCTAATAAGATCCAAGCAAGAGAGAAATGCTCAAGCACTTTTCAGATGTCCTTGGAACAAGGGATGGTTTCAAAAGAATGCTTTTTCAGATCAAAATGCTTTCTTTGTGTGCTGTCAGTGCACAACACATCTATCCTATTTTCTGATTCCTTTCTTTGTCTTTATACTGTACAGCATGTTGATGCTAAAGCTGAAAGGCCCACTTCTGCAAATTCTTAGCAATAGAAGTATTTATGCAGAAACCAGGGAGGCATATAATTTGATAAAATTTCTTACTGGACATAAAACTACAGTCAAATTAAAACTCTCAAGGAAAGCATGTGCACAATCAAGTAGCAGCTAAACATAAGGACTCTTTGTTTACACCTTTAATAAAAAAAAAGATACAGAATTTGTAAATTGTAATCACAGCTATACTGCCTTTTCTCTTACTCTGTTGCTATTTCCTCATCACACATCTTCTCCGTCCTCTATGATTTATTGTTCCTGCATATTAAAACTTGGTTGCTCTTTCTGGAAGAAAATGATATCCTAGTATATGGTCTTTGTAGCGTGCAGATGAATCCAAGAGAATTTCTGGATTTCACAGTAACACAAATATGATTGATCTACTTGTGGATATGACCATTTATAATCAGTATAAAGAAGTTTCAAGGCTGCAGTTCTTATGATCCCAATTTAAATGTATCTAATAGATTATGAGATGTGGATAGAATGAAACCTATATCTGCATTCATTCATCCAGCTTCTCATAAGCGTCTTTTAAGTCTTTTCCTTTCTTTCATTACAAAAGTTGGAACAACAATTAAAAAAGGATATTTCTTGCCTGATCTTAAGGGAGACAAAGCCAAATTAACCAATATATTTGTGGACCATATAGAAGACTTCTAAGGGGATATGCACTTATATCACTTCAGTAACTGGCTGACAAGAGTAAGTTAAATGTCTCCTTACTGTGTCCTTATGACAATGAAATAAAATGCCTTACTCAATATTCAAGTCTGCTTTCCAGACAAGAACAGTAGGTTAATATTCAGTTTATGTAAGAAAGAAATATGTTGTGGAAGTAAAGAAAATGAAAGAAGCAACAGATTTTGTACCATCTCCAAGAATGAAGTTTGCACTTGTAACTTCATCAGAAATGACAGGGGATTCCTTTAAAATAGCTTCTAACACCGGATCATGAGATATGAAGCTGTGGGCAAAGACAGCTTTATTTTTGAAAGAAGCATGTGTTTGATTATGGTCTCGTTCACATATTGTTTTCCAAAATAAAGCTGCTTTTGGCTACAGGTGTCTTTCTTATTTTAAAATTAGGTACAAATATGCACTGTTTGTTTGCCCTTTTGTTTGCTACTGATACACCTGCAGAGACCATCACTCTGTAGAGTAAGTTGACAACATTTTCACTTTGTAACTTCCCAGACAAGTCTTTTCTCTGATTCTCAAGTGATAAACCTGTGTTTTTCAGGCACAGTTAGTAACCGGGGGGAGGAAGTGGTTTTATTGTTTGTTTGTTTGTTTTCTGTTCAAAGAGCCTCAACAACGTAATTGTACTGATATCAACCAGAGTGACCCTAAAAACACCAGTTGCATAACATGGCATGGCATAACAACAAGTAGGGATGTTTGAGTGACCAAGACCCTCTGGATTACTGTTTGTTTAATATGCTGGGAAGACGGAGCTAAACTTGACAGACTACATTTCTGTTCTTTCAGTGGAGAAGTTCCTATCAGGTATGCCAGGGTTTCCTCTTTGAAGGACCAAGGCCATTGCTCCATAAGAAAGTCCTGGTACAAATTAATATTCATGCAATGCATATAGTCGGGGATAAGGATTTGGAGCAAACCAGAAAGTGAGCCAAAGCACTAGTCTAAGTAACACAGTTGAAGAGGCACCTCTCAAACCTAATCTGAAGTTACAGCAAACATTTGATTCACTGCCTACCTCTGTGAGTATTTTGTCACAACAAGAACACAGAACATCAGAGCATACACTACACAATTTTCTATGATTACTTTTGCCTGGATAGCTCTTAAGATAATACTTTTGACTGAGAACTCATATATAGTTAGAATCTCTCTCTGAGAGCTCATAATTTTCTTGATACTCCAAATGCACTTAGAGCTGATGAGTCTTACAGAATGTTTTGAGCAGTCTGAGAAGTTAAATAGTTTTGAAGTACCTTGCGACTCCTTGTGTCCTTTAGTTTGGTCTTGTTCCCATTTGTACAATATGTGCATATATTGGATCAATGTGCTATTTAATTACTGTTTCAAAAATATACTGGCCTTTCTAGGTTATGTCTACAGATGGGTACAGAAGTACATTAGTTCTCTCTGTACTTTAGGTTGATTGTATTCAAGCTTAGTGTTAAACTTGTTCTGTTACCCAGGTAATAAAGCTGTGCAACCAGTACAAGTAGAAGTTCACAGATGCTACACTTCAGAAAGCATCCAAAACTTTGGCTTTGAATATCCTTTTTTCTACCCTTTTATTTCAGAAGAAAGGAATTTAATTAACTTTACTACTGAATGCAGCCTACTTCACATTTGCAACACATTGACACCATTGTTTGCTGTGCTGGTAAAATCTAGATCCCTATATCTGGCCTCTGGCTTGTTTCAGAACATTAAGATTTAGGAAGTTTCATATAAAAGTACCCTGTAGAAGATCCTAACACGGGTATATGAAGAGTAAGAGCTTCTTTCCTGTTTTCGTAGAATTATGTCATATTCCATTTATTAGATTAACTTTCTCCTTTATATGATATAGTGGATGTTGTAAATAGGCATCTATTGACAAAAAGCACTTAAGCACTTCCCAAACTGTGTAGTCCAAAAGCTGCCAAACCATTTATTTTCAAAAGGCTCATTCCTCTAAATGTCTGCCCTAGATCCTTTTGAGACACTGAATTGTACTATTTTACATATTCCTTACTAATGAGCCTTTTTTTAACATGGAAACCTTCCTTAATAAGTGTTTGATTTGCTATAGTTTGTGTTCAAGACTGTAGTAAGAGAAGGGTGTCAGCAATGGATAGTCAATCAAAAGTTTAGTGGCTTCTATCTTCTCTCATTCTGTTGAGCTTGCACCTACAGTTATATTGTAATACCTTGAAAGTCACAATTTGATTTAAAAATCCAGGTATGAAAAGATAAGACTCTCAAATCAATCAAGTAGGAACACTCAGTCCTCTTGAGGATAATGATTCATTTACAGTAAGGGTCAGTGTATCTATCTAAAATGGAAACAATGCTTTATTTTTCCCACTATAATCTGCCCTTTACCAATCTACCATACAAAAGTGCTTCATTGCAATATTATGTATCTAGAAAAAACAGAAATTTTATTTTATTTTTGTAGCAAGGCTGTCTAAGAAATGCAGATACAGACCAGATAAGCCTTTATCTTTAAAATTTATGCCAAAAGAAATCCTGGGCTACAGACAAACTAAAAATGTTGGAGACACACAGATTTTCTCCCACTATATATGGAAAAGATCGAATTTAAGAATTTTTTTTTTCTCTGTCACTACCTTTTATTGGCAGAAAGCAGAGGTGCGCTGCAACCAGGTTATAGAAAGCTTCTCCTTTAGCTTACTGCAAAGCTGGTGAGCGAGTAAATCTCTGCTGGGTGATTTCACAGCTCAGCATGAGCATCATGTGCAAAGGAAAAGCAAATGCTTGGTTTTTTTAATGCTACAGGCAGAGATCCAAGAAAGAAAATGCATCTCAAATGGCTAAGTATAGGGGATGATTGCCAGGTGATAATTAAAATATTGAATGGCAGTTTGAGAAAATGGTGTACAACACCAGTAACTTTTAATTTTCAACATTTGAAAGAGAACGAAAACCAAGTTTCTGACTATTTGTTGAAGAGATGGTGAGCTACTACATAAAAGTAGTGACATTAGTATGGTGATTTAGACATAATGTAGCTTGCCTAACCTAATCCCTGTGCACCTGTGCAGATCTGACAGGATGGGCAGGTTTTTGTTTGGTCTTTTTTTTTTTTGGTTAGTTTCTTTTTTTCTTTTTTTTCTTTTTTTTAATCCTTGATATTGCCTTGGGGATTTACATATTTGGAATTTTATTTCAGCAGGATTTTTACTTTAGCTCAAACTCTAACTCATAAAATCATAACTTCAGGATAAGAGTTAGTGCTTTTATTGAGATGGCCTGAAGTCAAGTCAGACAAGCCAATGTCAGAAGGTTTATGACCTGTTGATCCAACATAATCTGGATCAAATCTATTCAGCAAAGACAACTGATGTTTTCTTTACCAGAAACACTAGTACACAGCTTCACAATAATCTCATTGCACATGCACAGGTCAGGTGTATACATTTAGTAGGTCTGATGTGGGATACTGGACTAATTCTACAGTAGCCAGACAGATGATCTGCACATGTTCAGAAAATCCCAAGCATTAGACTTTGATTCCACACTGCACAAAGAGTAAAATGTCTAGTATAGATCTCACTTGAATTTGTACTTCATTTGCCTGATGAATTTTGTAGGATTTATGTAGTAGTTTTCTATAAATACTTACTGGAATGTTAATGGAAAGAGGCTTTACTACTAATAATACTACTATAACTTCAGTCATAGCAATCTTTTAATATTTGTTGTTATTCAAGAGACTTTTATGTGTACTTTAAGAGACAAACCTCTAATATCTACATACATTTATCCTCTGACTAGTATTTTATTCTTTCTCACAGGTGAACTAGTCACTCCATGTTCCTTTTTTACTCAGTGAAGAGAAATAAGCACTTCTAGGGCATGATTTATTTCATCCTAAAGTAGATGTCAAAAATAGGTCAGGTGAGTTTGTCCCTAAAAAGTGCCTTTTTTTCTTTATTGACTATAAAAAGAACCCAGGGTGACTAGCTCAGCTGTAGATGTCTGTATGGTAGACAAGTAAAATCAGACAAAGTTGACACTACCCTGACTACCCTGGATGTGTCAGCAAGTAATACTGCAGGAGTTCAGATATCCAGTAATGAATGACCTAGTTTATTGTTACACTTGGGGACTAGGACCCTATTTTTCTGCATTGCTACTATCCTACTCCTGATTTACTCTTCTTTCAGGGAAAGAGAGAATTAATGCTCGGCAACAAAAGCAATTTTCTATTAGACTTGAATTATCCAGTATTTTAGGGGCATAGCTCTTCATGGAAATTATATGCAGAACTGTTTTTTTGTGTTACTTTCACTATTCTGCCATGATCTGTGACACAGTGAGAGAGGTACATAAATCCTACAAAATTTATCAGGCAGGTATTAAGTTAGAGCAGCTGTACCATTTGATTCTGGTCCTTACTTTAATTAGTAAATTATTAGTTGTATAAAAGAAAAGAGTTTTAAAAAAATAATTGAAAGCCATGCACTTCAGAATATTCTGCCATCTGGTGCCATACACACTGCTCATCGAGAAAAAGCAATGGTTTCAGTTAGCTGGAATAGAAAATGAACCTGAAACCCAATAGTTGCCTACATCCTAGATGCTGACCCTGATCATGTGGTTTTGAACTAAACAGAAATGACATCAAATTCTTCACCATTCTTCCTTAGCCCTTACTTTCCTTGATGTATCACATTATTTTTTATTTTATTATGAACTACCTTATCAAATTTTTTTGAAAACACCTTAATAAAGATAATATAAAGTACATCTTAGTAATTTTGATTATTTTCATTTTGTCTGAAGTAAATTGACAGATTCAACTTACATTTCTAAATTGTTTTGAATGTTATGAACTACAGACTTAAAAAAAAAAGTTTGTCATTTATTCCCTAGCTCAAATTTTATCCTTTTTTTTAAAAAAAAGTTTCCTTTCTCTTCTTCTGAAAAAAAAACCCAACAAAACAAACAACTTCCTACATATATCATAATAGTTGAAAGCAATAATTTTCCATTTTTCTGTTTTTTTCCCTATAGAAGAAGAGACTATCTTCATATTGAGATTTTTTTTATTTTTTTTTCATTTATATACCTTCAAATCAGAAAGGGTAAATGGAAAAATGTTGCCTTTTATAAACCTTTTGAACTTCCTTTTCATTTTTTCCTGTCTTTTAATATTTACTTGCAGATGACTCATTGCTTGACCTATTATAATATTCAAAAGCCAATCCTTCATTTCTTTAGATATTGTGTTGTAGCTGTTACAGTGGTAAGCAAATTTCAAGCTTTATCATAGAAATTGGTAGGGATTCCATGTGCAAAATAGCACCTAAATATTCACTAATGTTTTGTAAATTAATCCTCCGAATAGTAGGTGGTCATTATAATCTTAGTAAACTTTCCATGCTCTGTACATGCATATAGGTAACTGCACTAGAAACGACACTGGAACTTTTGCTACTGTTAACAGATAAAAGCTGATCTTTGTGTTTCTAATTACTTTAAGTATTACTAAAAATAAAAGAGTGACTGTTGCAATTCACTGATTGGAAAACTCAAAGACTTTAAGTGTGCATAAGTCTCTTACAGAAATTTAAAGGAAATGAAAAAGTAAGTCAGTTTCAATTTAAACCTACTTGCTCCCTTTAGTATTTGTTTTTCCACATGCATATTCATTCTGAGCAATTAGTGTTCAGTCAAATGGTTGTAGCAGGATGTGGAGCAGGTAATTGTTTGAATATGCTTGTTTGCCAGACAACATACATATTCATAACCACAGTTAGTAGTATAGTTATGTTTAATATAAGAGAATGGAAGCATAACAGAAAGCGTAATGCAAAAAAACAAACAAACAAACAAACACCTAATTATTTATAAAAGGAATAAAGCCAGGGTCACTAGTGATAAGCCACGGGATGGCATGCCAATGTTTGAGGGATGGTGTGCTAGTGAGGTCCTTCAGCGTGTTCCCTGATGTATTGAGTACACTGGAGAACATTTGAAATGTCCCTGTACTAATGACAGTACCTTAGCCATCTCAGTAGTGGTAGAGGATGGAGATCCACACAGCAGCAAAAATGCGGGGGTTGCTGATGTGTTAGAAACCACTGAAGCACCTGAAAGTGGTCACCTAGGAATTAGGGCTTCTCCCGCAATGAATGTGGTGAGATCAATAGCCCAACTAAAGTACATCTACACCAAAGCACACAGCATGGGCAACAAACAGGAGGAGCTGGAAACCATTGTGCAGCTGAAAAATTATGATATAGTTCCAATCATGGAAACATGGTGAGATTACTCACACAACTGCAGTTCTGCAATGTATGGCTATAAGCTCTTCAGAAGAGATAGGGTAGGAAGCATAGGCACTGGAGTGCTTTGACTGTCTAGAGTTTGATGATAGTGAATAAAGGGTTGAGTGTTCATGGATAAGAATCAGGGGAAAGGCCAACAAGGCAGATATCATGGTAGGAGTCCCTTATAGGCCATCCAACCAGGATGAAGAGACTGATGAAATATTTTATAAGCAGCTGGGAGAAGTCTCTTGATTGCCAGCCCTTGTTCTAACGACACATTTCAACATAGCAGATGTCTGCTGGAAATACAATACAAAGGAGAGGAAACAGTCTAGGACGTCCCTGGAGTATGTGGAAGATAACTTCCTGACACAGCTAGTGAGTGAACCACCTAGGGAAGGTGCCCTGCTTGACCTGTTGTTTGCAAACAGAGGACTTGTGGATGATGTGATGGTTGGAGGCTATCTTGGGCATAGAAATCATGAAATGATAGAGTTTTTGATTCTAGGAGAAGTAAGGAGGGAGGCTCTGTATGGGGGGCCAGTTATGTTTAATTTCTTTATCAATGATTTAGATGAGAGAATAAAGTGCACCCTCAGTAAGTTTGCAGATGACATGAAGTTGGGCTGGAGTGTTGATCTGCTTGGAGGTAGGAAGGCTCTACAGAGGAGTCTGGGTAGGCTGGGTCGATCATCTGAGACAAATTGCATGAGATTCACAAGGCCAAGTGCTGGGTGCACTTGTGCCACAACAATTTCATGCAACTTTACAGGCTTGTGGAAGAGTGGCTGGGAAGCTGCCCAGAGGAAAAGGACCTGAGAGTGCTGTTTGACAGCCAGATGAATATGAGGCAGCAGTGTGCCCAGGTGGCCAAGAAGCCAATAGGCCAATAACATCCTGGTTTGTGTCAGAAATAGTGTGGCCCCCAGCAGTAGGGAAGTGATTGTCCCCCTGTACGTGGCGCTGGTGAGGACACATCAGAAATACTGTGTTCAGTTTTGGGCCTCTCACTTCAAGAAAGACATTGACATTCTGGAACATGTCCAAAGAAGACCAATGAAGCTGCTGAAGGACCTAGAGCAAAAGTCTTACAAGGAGCAGCTGAGAGAACTGGAGCTGGTTAGTATGGAGAAAAGGAGGCTCAGTGGAGACCTTATCTCTTTCTACAACTACTTGAAAGAAGATTGTAGCAAAGTGGGTGCTGATCTCTTTTCTCAAGTAACAAACGATAGGATGAGAGGAAATGGCCTCAAGTTGTGTCAGGGAAGATTTAGGATGGATATTAGGAAAAAATTCTTCACTGAAAGAGTTATCAAGGGCTAGAACAGGTTTCCTAGGGAAGCGGTTGAGTCACCATCCATGGAGGTATTTAAAAGATGTGCAGATATGACGCTTAGGGACATGGTTTAGTAGTGAACTTGGTAGTGTTAGGTTAATGGCTGGATTCGATAATCTTAAGGGTCTTTTCCAACCTAAATGATTCTATGATCCTATAAACAACCATCAGGTTGAAAAATATTTTGTTTCTCTTATCACGTTGTGTCAGATTTAGTTCCAAATTTTACATCCCTAAACTTAGTTGTGTAGATATAGTGAATTTATAGGTACCAATATTACCCGAGTCTTCACTGATTCTCTTGACTAGATCATCACTGACTATAATGGAAGTTTAGAAACCTAGTTCATAGGTAAACTGTGTGTTCAGACATCAAAATTTAAGGCCTTACATTGTGGAGCTGGATATCGTTCCTTGGAGCATAGATATTTAGATCGTTTCAATCTTGAACTGAACACCACCTGTCTTTTTGTTTGCCAAGGCTAGATCATGAAAATAAGATTTTGGCCTTTTCCATGTCCTTTGTTACCATACTCTCTTTGCCACTGAGCAGTAGGCTCACATTCTCTTTGTCTGTCTTTTGCTGCTGACATACCTGTAGAAACCCTTTTTTTGATATTAATTTCCCTTACTAGATCCAGTTCAAAGCTGTCTTGGGTGTATCAGCAGCAAAAGCAGGACTTATCCTGGCCAACACGATATCTTCCCAACAGGATAAGGAGGTTGTGTTAGGAATCATTATGTCAACCACCACAGCTTCTTCCTTGGACTGTGTAATCTCTCCCACAGAACAGAAAATTCATGTAATCCATAACATTTCATATATGAGTGTGATCAAAGTGGTTTCTCATCTGAATCTATCTAGCATCTGCATTGCCAGTTTGGTTTTAAACTGCAACATCATTGTACCTTCATAACCAGTAGCCCTTTGTAGGGGAAATCAGCAGAAGCAAACAGGTAATTTTTGAACATCATTCGGTGTTTTAGACCTTTACCATAGCTTGAGTTATATTGTAAACATGGCTATTTATGTACATTGACTGTATAGTAAGGTCCTAACAATTAGCTCTAGTATAGATCTGCCTTGTTAATTTCTAATCCTACATTAGAAGTATTGTTTTTCTAAGGCTTGATTGAGCTGTCAGTTTTCATTTCCTGTGCAGCCAACTGACTTAAACCCAAGATGCCATTTACAATGATATGAGATGAACACTTATTAAAAAGTAATGAGGTAAAAGAATTATTTAAAGATACAGGTCTTTTAAAATACTAAAAACTTCAGTAACTGCCTTTCATTAGGTCTCCATTGTCTCATTTTTCTAAGTGCAAGTCTATTTTTAATCTAAGCAAATATTTGCCAATTTTGATTGTTGCTTTTTTTACTAAATCTATTTAAGCATTGGATTAGAACATTGTCTGTTAATGTATTTTGATATTTATGTTCATTTTCCTTGTTTTAAAGATGAGACCTTAAAATTCAGTGGCAGAATAAGGTCTCCAAAAATATATAACAAAAATCTGACACTAATATATCACTTGAATCTGAATTACTGATCAAGGAATATTAGTATACAAAAACCATCATGCGGTGTGTGTTCCCTTGAATGTATGATCTTTACAGGACAGCTTCAAGCAGGTAGATTGTTTTACATTCAGAGGGAGAAACTATTTTATTTAATTTAATTTCAGTATATAAGTAATTGTTCTTAAATCCACAGCAATAGCGAAAAGTTGTAACTATTGGAAAACTGCTTTTTATACACCTTCATGTTTCCTATTCCTTATTTGAGTTGGTTTTTCATTGCTTTATTTCTTTCTTTTTCCTCAGTTCTGACTGGAAAAGAAATCATGTTTGGAATCTCTAGCCTCTAAGAAGAGCAGATCTGTGCAGGAAGTCAAGGAAAACTGAGCTCTTTAATAAGTATTTCCATAGTAGAGATTGTTCTTCTTCTTTGTTATGATATATGCTGGGCAAGGACTAGCAAATAGCATGTACGAGCTCTTCATAGTACTAATTGTGATCAACAAACCAATTAAAAGAGGAAATATTAATATTCTAATAAAATGACAGGATACCCTCTAAACTTGAATGGAAGGAATTGCTTAATTTACTCCACAGACTGCAATTAATTTTTCTAAAACAATTTAATTATTTATGTATATCCACTAAAACACTCCTATTTTATTTATATGAAAAATAAGTAAGGTAGTAAGTTACCTAAATTAAAGGTAAATAAATAAATAAAATAAAATAACAACTTAATTGTGTGGCCACTGTATGTACTAAATAACTGAAAAATTTTTATACTTAAATTGAAATAACTGTTCTACATAAACTGTGAGTGATACCTTATAATGTTAGGTAGATGAACCACTTCCAGAAAAACCTAGTATAGTGAGACTGTGATTATTCTAGGAAAACAGGGCATGTACACTGAAAAGCTAAAAAATAGCTTTCCTACTATTGCTTCAAATCTCTCCATTCAGTTCCCGCTTCACTACTGTCAGTAGCTGTGGTTTGGCTCTCAAAGTTTACAGTTTCAATTTTCAACTCTTCCTTCATCAGTATCCACATTGATACAAGTTGCTGCCACTCCTTCCTTTAAAACATCATCTAAAATCTATCTCAGCCTTTCTATTCAATCTGCTAACTGCATTGCTGCCCCTCAGTGTTCTCTCTGTCTGCTTCAACCTCACTCCTCTTTGACCTCTTAACATCTATCTTTTCTCCCTACTGAGAAATAAGCAAGAAAGCTAACTTAATCTTCGAATTTCCTTGCCCTTTGGATCAACCCACTATTTTCTAGATCTCTTCACCATCTTCCAAACCTAATCTTTTTGTCCTCTTTTTCAGCCTTCTGCTGCTTAAACTTTTTGTTTATTCTTTCAGTAATATTTCCCCTATTCAACATTTCCTGCCTAGTCAGTTCTTGGTAGTCTATTTTATTTTCTCCTTTTGACTTTATCTTACCTGCTTTTTAAAATTCTACTATTTACTTCTCTTCTTACCTCCCCTTTAGAGCATGATTTTTGTGTATTTTTTTGTTTGTTTTGATGGCATATTCTCTTTCCCTGTCTTCTGATGTTCATTGCAGTCAGTTGCATATGAAGGCATACTCATTTCTTACTCTCTTCTAAGTTTATTCTTGCTGTGCTGAAACAGAACAATGCACAGTACTGAAGTGAGGGAGCAAAAGCAAGAAAGGTCAGAGGAAATATAATGGAGCTGTCGTGACCTCTCAACACCATGAGGACTTAGATACTAGTAAATGGAACACAACTAAACTTTGAAGAAAGAGAAAAAAACACACATTTTCTTCAGTACTTTCAAGCTATGTGCTGGACATTTAAAAATGTGTCATTTTATTTTCAGAATGCAAAGATATTTATACTTGCTGAATTGCACATTGCACAGTCATTCAGCAGCACCTCCATAGATGACATTTTGCCTGAGTATGCTCATTATCACCATAGTAACTGAACCCCTTCCTTCACCCAGTCCTACATGCATCTTCCTTTTCTCTCATCCTTCATCCTGCTTCTCCAGAAGAATTCATATGAAGAAACTGTTATCTTACAGAAACTGTTATATGCTGTGCATTCAAAGTAATTGGCATATTTCTATTTACTTAAATTTAAGATCAGCTGATTTTACATATCTATGTATCATCAAGAATAAATTATCTAATTAATTACCAGTATTTTATGATTTCTTTTAAACTGAAAGATAATATTATCTGGCAGATCAGACAACAACATCTCAGGCAGAGATTAACTGCATAAGCAACTGAGTTTCACAAAAGAATTGAGCATCAGAAATTATACTCCACTGGCAGATGGGAACAGGTGGAGTTTAAAAGAAAGATATCTGGTAAATTAACAGTGAGTTACACAAAGAACTTGGTTCAGATATTAATCTATAATAATAGAAGTAATAATAATAATAATATATTTCAAAGGTCATGAGCATTCAGACACAAAGGTCTCAAGTGGAACTTTTTCTGCATTTTCCATCTCTTTAGTGTAAAGCATAGACATTCTGAACACTGACAACATTTAGTTTTAAAAATTTTAAGTAAGAAAAGTATTAATACAATCATGGCATCCATCTCAAGTAATTTTTTTAAATGCTAAATCAAATTTATTTTAATTTGATAGTGTTTCTTTTTTGTATTGTAGTCATCCGTAGAACTTTTAATCAAAGGAAAAGACCTCAATATTCATGGCCTCACTTTTCTTAAAAAGGGGGATTCATCTTCAGACAGTATACATCTGAATTTAGGAATCTGAATTCGGTAGTGTTTATGGACTTTTGGTTTGGGAAATTCTAAGGATGCTGATATCTACAAGTCTGAAGTATATGGCACAGAAAACACTATTCTACACCTCTTCATCATAAATACCTCTGTTTCTAGAGACATATATTGTATTAGTCCCTGTATTTACCAGTCTATTTAGTTATTTTGTAATAATGTCTAAATTTATTTATCTATGCTATTTAGTGACTTCCTTCAACTGAATCATTCTCCTAAGGTGACTGTACTTCACAAATTCTGATCATGATCTCCTGCAGGTCTCCTACCTTTGCTGGCTGTGACACCCACTGTCTATTCCTCAGGATCTTGCAGTTATTATTAGAGTGATGCCACCTGGATCTTGGACACATTACCTGTAGTTATTGCTTCTTATGTTCAGCTTAATCATGTGACTGTATATAGAGATTTTGCCCAGCAAAAATATTTTTAATTTGTTAGAAAACCTAATAGTACTTGGATTATATGGAAAAATATACATCCAAGGAGAAGATCCTTTGGCTGTTGTTGCATGCTCCTCAGCAAGGATCTTCTTTATGCTGAAATACGTGGAGTCCTGCCTTGGGAAAACTGGTTTGAGGAAAGGTTATTTATGCAGACAAATTTTAAGTATTCTATCTGAGGCAAAGTTGATTAAGTACTCTCCTGGAATATCTTGAACTTATATGAGAACCTGCATATCATGGACTGCCTGATACTAGTCATGAAGCAGTAGGAAATAGTAGGAAATAGTGGTTAGGACTTTCACAAAGGTTTGAAATGTAACTTGAGAAACAAAGATATTTGTTAAAGGTTCAGTGCTGTGCTCGTACCAAAGGTCATAACAAAGTATTTTGTACCCACACTGAACGAGAACTTCTCTACTAAGGCCTCATTTATTATGCTTGAGAAGCTGGAGTATGAATGATAATCTTACTCCAGATAATCTTTCTAGGGCATCTCCATAGCTCTTCCAGTCATCTGATGGGGTCATACATGAAAGTCAGTATCAGTTTTGCCTGTTACCTCTCCTTATGATGCATATCCCTCCCTGTAACCCAAGTCTTTCATGAACTGAGCTTGTCTAGCTATCCAATGGTTTGTGAGGAGCTCCTTGTTCTATTGGTAAAGTAAATATTCCCCTGATATGCACCAGTCCCTGTTCAGTCTTTCAACTTTTATCAAAAATCTCAGTGTTGTCCCTCTCTCCGGTCTCTTCTTTGATACAATTTGCTAGCTGAAGCTTTGGGATAAACCTATTTGAAACATACTTTTATAATGATGGCTGAAGCTTGCCAGTGGGTCCAATTTATATCCAACCTATCAGTGCCAAAAGATCTGGACTAGGACTGAATTAAGTTCAAGACTTGAGTTGAAGGAAGGACTTTATAGATAATGAGGACAGAATTTGGAATTAGGCAAGTAGCCTCATTTATAGAAGAACCTTCTCATTTATAGAAGAATCTGAGCAGATTAGATATCCCAGTTGTCTGGCAAGTGAGAGGTACACACTTGAGAGTTGTAGAGACATTCTGCCATCTAAGTGTATGGATGTATAAATGTAGATGGCCACCAGGTACAAACATGAGGATTTAGAGTGCCTATTAAACTGTCTTTATCTCAGCCCATGAGTTTTCTCATTTTAGCCCTCCGATTCGCTGCCCCATCCCACTAGAAAAGAGTGAGCAAGCAGCTGTGTGGCTTGAGCTGCCTACCTAAGCTAAACCACAACAAACACAAAGGAAAACACGGATAATAACAAATTGACTTATTTATCAATAATAACAAACAAACAAACAGACAAAACACTTAGATTCCTTGCAGATATGTTAGACACCTATCTTGTGACAGCACATGAAATTGTTAGTTGTAAACGGAATCCATATGACTAGCTTTTACAGAATCACAGAATCACAGAATATTCATGGTTGGAAGGGACCTCTGAGATCATCAAGTCCAACCACAAAAAAACCCCAAAAAACAAAAACAAACAAACAAAACCCCCCAAAAAAACAGAAAAACAAACCAAAAACCCCAAAACCAACAAAACAAACAAAAAAAAACTTCAACACAAAGCCAACCCAAACCAACACACACATCCCCCACACACCCACAGACAGACAAAAAACAACAATCTCGGGCACTAGAGCATGCCCTGAAGTGCGATGTCTACATGTTTCTTAAATACCTCCAGGGGTGGTGACTCCACCACCTCCCTGGGCAGGCTGCTCCAGTGCCTGAGCACTCTCTCAGTAAAGTCATTCTTCCTAATATCTAATCTAAACCTTCCCAGCTGCAATTTCAGACTATTTCCTCTGGTCCTGTCATTATTCAGTTGGCAGAAGAGGCCAACCCCCACCTCTCTACAGCCTCCTTTTAGGTAGTTGTACAGGGCAATGAGGTCCCCCCTCAGCCTCCTTTTCTCCAAACTAAACATGCCCAGTTCCCTCAGCCTCTCCTCATAAGACTTGTTCTCTAGACCCCTCACCAGCTTGGTGGCTCTCCTCTGGACACGCTCCTGCACTTAAATGTCCTTGCTGTAGTGACGGGCCCAAAACTGAACACAGTACTTGAGGTGAGGCTTCACCAGTGCTGAGTACAGAGGCACGATGACTTCCCTACTCCTGGTGGCCACGCTATTCCTGATACAGGCCAGGATGCTGTTGGCCTTTTGGCCACCTGGGCACACTGCTGGCTCACGTTAAGCCAGCTTTCCACCAACAGTCCCAGGTCTGTTTCTGCTGGGCAGCTTTCCAGCCACTCTTCCCCAAGCCTGTAGCCAACCTGTCCAAATCCATCCGTAGAGCCTTCTGACCCTCAAGCAGATCAGCACTCCCACCTGGTTTGGTGTCGTCTGCAAACTTACTGAGGGTGCACTTAATCCCCTTATCTAGATCATCAATAAAAATATTAAACAAGACTGGCCCCAGCACCGAGCCCTGAGGGACACCACTGGTGACCGGCCGCCAACTGGATTTCACCCCATTAATCACAGCTCTCTGGGCATGGCCATCCAGCCTTTTTTTTACCCAGTGAAGAGTATACTTTTCTATGCCATGATTCGCCAGTTTCTCCAGGAGAATGATGTGGGGGACAGTGTCAAAGGCCTTACCAAAGTCCAGGTAGACAATATTTACAGCCTTCCCCGCATCGAGAAAGTGGGTCACATGGTCATAGAAAGAGATCAAGTTGATTAAGCAGGTCTAGGTTACTTGGACAACTATCTCTTAGGCAGCAAAAAATAGATGAGGTGAATTCCACAATAAAACACTTTTCTACTTTCGGGATAGATCTAAGTAGGAAGAAAATTGTACTATTGAAAAAAAAAAGAAGAATCAAAATTGTTGACTGCCACAAGAAAATTAGATAGTAAAACATTAATTCACTATAAGTACTTGTATGTTTGCAGATATATTTCATGCATGTGAGTGTATTAATTTTCCCTTTGCATTCTTGTGCCCATTCTGGATAAAGGATTGATGTTCTTCATACTTCTACACTTCTGAATAGGAATTTTGAAAAGCCAATTCTTAGAACACATAGTTAACAAAAAATTCTAGCAGCTTTGGGTGGTATCCTTCTTCCTTCATAAGACTATGATCGTGGTGGTTTTAGACATATTATATAGTGTTTCAGTAGGTTGGGCAGACATCAGAAATCTAAGGTAAATTATAAGTGTGGGCATACACTATGTCTAATGAGGGCTGGATTTAGGAGATTTTATGTACTTCAGTTAATGTTTTTTGACCAGTGAATCAAACCAAGTATGAATACATTAAAGTGAAATTTTAAGTGTTCATTGTATGGATTTTTTTTGGCTTCAACACTTAATTTTTTTCTCCAAAAGGGATCAAACTTGAAAATTACATTTTTCTTATAATACTAAGTGTTTCCTTTTTTCCCCTGCAATGGCTAAGTGTTTTTAAACATTCACATACTCTGAACATAAATGCATGACAACATATGTTTGTTATGCTTTATGATTTTTTGTTTGAGTACATCGTGTATCCCGCAGTTCAGATTCTCTCGAGTTTCTCAAAACTACGGACTTGTAAAGAGAGATTAAATCTTTAGCCTTTTAGAACCTTTTTTCTTTTTTTTTTTTGTGAAGAAATTACTTAGCATTTTAAATGTTATTTTGAATCTCCAAAGATTTGTTTCTTGGTTAAGAAATCATGAGAAATCTTATGAAATACAATACTTATGGAACTTAAAAACTATCTTTTGCAATAATTATTATCTTTCAATGTTTAAAATTTTCTCTCTTCCCCTTGCATCCTTTCCTTGGGTGAAAATATTCTATTTAATTGGATAAAGAACAGAATATTAAGAACAGAATATAAAGTATTGACTATTCAGTTATGTATGACATTCTTCATCTTTAGTCTCAATGCAAATATTACTGTTAAAATCAATTTCTTTTAGAAAAGAGACACATACTTCCTAATCAAGAGTGATTACTCTAAAGAAAAAGCAACATTTTAAAAGCCTAGAAGATAATCAGACAATCTGTCTAATTGATGACATATTACTCTTGTGATAGTCTGCATAGAGCTAATAATCAGTGTGAAACTATATATAGAGAGAGTCGTAGAAGATCATGCATTTTCTTAAAGGAAATCTGTAGATCTGAATTGGTTTCAATGTATATATTCTGAATATAAAATACTTTAACTGAATAAAGATTTTTGCACATCATGGGTCTATTCTATTCCGATATTAACAAAAACTTGGTTCTTCCAGATTATACAAGACAGCCTGTATGTACTTTTTTTCTATCTAGTAACTCTTCCCTGATGAATAAAAGTGAATGAATGCTCTACAAAAATAGGGTTATAACACCAGTGTCTTTGGTATCAGATGAACCAGTCCTGATGCCCAGAAGTTTATACTGTTTGAAAAGAATTGTTCTGTTTATCTGGGACTCTCATTCCCAAAGTTCTGCTGACTTTCCTTCCATAGCATAGAAGATATATTAGGTCCTAGTGGGTAAAAAGAAAAAAAGCAAACCCCAAACCCAATAACCAAGCAAATAAAAAAACTCATGTTGACCTTTATTACACTATATATATATGCATTTATATATGCATTTTCATTTGTACCCTGTCACACAAAATTTGGCATGACTATCTATTATGTTGCTACTTTCTTGTGGCAAGAGCAGAATTTTATAATTGGGAGGAGCATTGCCAGTAGGTCAACTGAGGTGGTCCTCCCCTCTACTCGGCACTGGTAAGGTCACAACAGGAGTGTTGTATCCCGTTCAGGGCTCACCAAAACAAGTCAGACATACTGCAGATAGCTAACACAGGGCCACTAACAGGATGAAGGTACTGGAGAATCTCTACTATGAGGAAAGGCTGAGAGAGTTGGGACTGTTCAGCCTGGAGAAGGAAAGGCTCAGAGGGATCTTATCAATGTATATGAATACCTGGAGTGACTACGTAAAGAGGACGGAGCCAGGCTCCTCTCAGTGGTGCCCAGTGACAGGACAAGACACAATGGGCACAAACTGAAACACAGGATGGTCCTTCTGAACACATTTTTCCTGTGGAGGTGACCAAGCACTGGCATAGGTTTCCCAGAGAGCTTGTGGAGTCTCCATCCTTAAAGATCTTCAAAATCCATCTGGACATGACCCTGGCCAGCTGGCTCTAGATGACCCTGCCTGAGCAGGGCGTTTGGACCAAATGACCTCTAGAAGTCCCTTCCAACCTCAGTCATGTCTTGAGTCTGTACAGATATAGCATCTGCAGGCAGTAGTTCCTAGTTTTTCATCCCTCCTGAAAAAATCCTGTAATTTTCTCATTGCTAGATTATATCTCTCTAGAGCAGCAGTCTGTGTCAGATCTGATGGCTCAGCAGGTCCAGCTAATTAAGCAGATCTGCAAGCATTCTTTCTGGGAGTTTTTTCAGTTGAAGATTTAGAACCATAAGTGCTTTTGGTTTTTTTGTTGGTTTTGTTTTTGTTTTTTTTTTTTTTTTTCAAAAAAACAACAAACACTCTACATAAGCAGGTCTTTTTACTTAAACTCTTTAGTAGACTCCAGCAATATCCGGACATATCTCAGCCACAACCCTGGCTTCTGCATCTTTACATCCCTCATGGTCTTAAACACTGCTCTGAAATCTAATATTTCGACCCTCAGCTAAAATAGTAGTAGTTATTTCCTGTGCCTCTACCTGGCCACCTACAACACTGATCCTTAACCATGGACTGACCACCTGGCTTCACTGTAGACCTGTCTCATCACTGTGGACCTATGTGGTGACCACTGGGCTATGTGGGATGCTACCCATTATCCCCATCACAGCCCTCCTCTCTTGGTTGAATACTCTGAGACTGCATCTATTGGTGAGACACTGCCCTGCCAGTCTCTTCCTCAACTCCTGGTACCCTGCCCTTGCGGGCAGCCTGACCTCAGTGATTCCTATGAGCATGTCAAAAACCCTTCTGGGTCACTATTTTATTCTAGACCGATCTTATCAACAAACATGTAATTATTTTTAGCTGTGATATGATAATACTAAGCAAGGTACTTAGGTCTGGGAACTTTGAACACTTCCAATAACGGGGCATCCACAACTTCTCTGGGCACTGTCTGTTCCAGTGTCTCACCACCCCCATTGTAAAAGATTTCTTTTTTATGCCCAGTTTAAATATAGCCCTTTCAGTTTAAAACCATTACTCCTTGCCCTGTCACTACTGGCCCTGGCAAAAAGTCTTTCTCCGTCTTTCTTATAAGCCCTCTTTAAGAATTAAAAGGCCACAAGAAGGTCTTCGTGGAGTCTTGTCTTCTCCAGGCTGAACAACCCCAACTCTCTCAGCCTTTCCACACAGGAGAGGTGTTCCAGTTCCTTTATTATGGCCTCTCTTTGTACCCTCTCCAACAGGTCCATATCTTTTTTGTGCTAGGGACCCCAAAGCTAGATGCAGTACTCCAGGTGGGGCCTCACAAGAGTGGAGTAGAGTGGGAGAATAGCCTCCCCTGACCTGTTGATCATGCTTCTTTCTATGTAGCCTAGAATATGATTGACTTTCCGAGCTGCAGGCACACATTGCCAGCTTATGTCCCCTTTTTCATTCACCAGCATCCCTAAGTCCCTCTTCTCAGGGTTGCTCTCAAACAATTCTTCCCCTAGTCTGTATTGATACTGAGGATTTCCTCAACCCAGGTGTGGGGCCTTACACTTCATAAGGTTCACATCAGCCCACTCCTTAAGTCTGTCAAGGTCCCTCTGGATGGCATCCGTTCCTTCTAGTGAATCAACTGTAGCACTCAGCTTGGTGTCATGTGCAAACTTGTTGAGGTTGCACACAATCCCTCTGTCTATGAAGATATTAAATAGTATGAGTTCCAGTATGAACACTTGTTACCAGTTTACACTTGGACACAGAGTCATTAACTGTAACTCTATGGTTGTATTTAAATAGCTAGCTAATTCCTTACCCATCTAACAGTCCATCCATCAAACCCATATTTTGCCATTTAGTGGCAAAAAGTTTGCAAAACATAAGTGAAGCAGGTAATTTTTCTTGTGTAGGAATTCCTGTAAAACTGATTCCATGTACAGGCTTCCTGACAACCGACTGCTCTATACAAAGGAGACAATGAATGTAATTTTATTTTACTTAGAATGGAACATTTAAAGTGAATATAAGAACTTCCAGCTCATAATAGTTGTGAAACAGTTGTAACATTGTATTGGTGGCACTAGAAAATTTCCACTGAACATGGTTGTTTAGGTGACATTTAAATATACACAGTTTTTTAGCTGTTCATGATACATAATTGTGCTGTGTCATATAATGTACTTCCAGAATTTATTCATTACTTCCCTGATTTTGTATTTTACATAGAATCAGTATTTATTCTGCTTATCCTTCCTACAGAGCATGAGGGAATTGGAAGATTTCTGTCAAGCGCGACTGAAAATGGTATTCTGAAGATGGTCAGAAGTGCATATTTTAATTTCAATTTTTTTTTTTTTAATAATTTATCACTTCGGTTTAACACTTCAGGAGCATCCTAACTGAGCATAGCTGTATACTTTTGTATCCTAAGAGTTGGGTTCCTCCACTTACTGATATTGAAAGTTATTTTCTCCTCAGCCCAGTGACTCTCCAATTTTTAATGTTTGTCTAGATTCTCCTTGCCTCCTTTGCAATTTGGGGATCTTTAATAGGCATCACAGTGCTAATCCAGACACCAGCTTTAAACTCAACATGTTATGAAAGACAAGAATCTAGTATTTTAACTACATTTAAAAAAAATAATGGAATCCATAACTCAGAACGTGTCTAACAGTAATCTGAAGACTTTTATTACAGTCATCCATCAGGAGAATTGAATTCTAAATATAGAGTTAGTCCTACCCTCTATACTGCAAGTCAGTTAACTCAAACTTCAACAGATCAATTTGTTAACCAGCTCCACAATTAGATATCTAGACAGTTTACTCCTGCTTTTTTCAGAGTTTCAGGAATTGTATTAAGCTGGTTAAAATACCCAGGAATATATTCATTAGTTCTACTTGGTACCCCTCTTACTGAATATGTCTGATCACCCTTTCTTGAGGAGTGTGGCAGACTTGGTTACCAAACTGATTTTAGGGAAAATGAGAGCAATTATTTAGGCACCCAATAGTTTAAACCACTTTAGGTAGCAGCACAAGTCCTTCAAGGTATGAGCTTGACTTATAATTTTGGTCCTCATGGGTCCAATGCTACGTCAGCTTAGTGCCATACAGAGGTTTTCCCAAAAAAACTAGACATTAAGATTTAATTTCTATTCAAACTTTTTAAGTTATTATAGATCAAAATAGTCCACAGGCAAAAACCCAAATATATCAGCATTTAACACATCATGCAGTTGTACTTTCTTCTCACACCAATTATGCAATCATGTTCTGACATCTCTTTAAAGAAAAAAAAAACCAGAAAAAATACCCCAAAAAATTCCCCAAAGTCCACTTTATCTACATTACTGAACATGCAGCTTCCTTTTATTTTCAGTTCCAGAAATGGAAATTACATTCATTTCCCTACAATAACTAATGGTGGGGAAAAAAATATCATGCATAGAAGCATAATCTCTATACCGGAGCTAAAGAGCTATCTGAGTTAATGAATACAGCTCTGATGATGGGTTTCAGGTATAGCAGAAAAGAGTAGAAAAATAGTGGCATATACATGGTTTATAATTTTTTATACTGACTGTGATGTTTTGAATGAGAATGAGAATGATTCTGAATGTTGATCTTTTCAGTACACCTAAATTTTAATATTTGCAACTTTTCAGTAGCAAATTACTCTATCTAAAGCAAGGTTGACCTTGTAGTATATGTTCTATTTATACAATTACTGAATACAGACTGCTAGATAATATAGTCACTTTCCTTATTTTTCAGAATAATTATCCAACTTATTGGATATCCAACTTCAGAATAATGATCCAACTTTAACAGGAACAGCTGAATGCATGACTTTAACTGCAGACTAACCTTTATCAGAATGCACAGCTTTAGAAAAATGATGGATTCAGTTCATAGACATTCATGCAACATTTTTTTTCAGCTCTTTTGATTGACATAATGAATTTCTTCATTGACTTTGTCTTTGAATTTACAAGACTGAACAATCAAAAAGCAGGTAAAACTTTGCTGAAACACTTGAATTTTTCTTGGCTTCATGTGAAAGATTAAAACCCCACAAGGGCCTGATTGTGAGCCTTATAAAAGGTACTCTGTTTTAAACCATATGAGGAATATATTTACTCTTCTATGTATTTGTCTAAACTGGCATAAATTGACTCAAATAGTCAACTGTAACATAAACATGTGGCCAACCTTGTCCAGAACTGTATGCTGTGCTATGAAAGTCTCCATCACACTTGTTGGATTTCATTCTTAGAGTCATGGGCTTCATTATATCAGCTTTTGCTATTTCACTTTTTATGTAACTATATTACATTGCACTAAGCAACACTGATTCCCCACTGTATTCTATATTCTGAAGTGTTATATTTACAAGAATGTCTATTGCTATTCCATGAATAAAGTTTGTGTTGCTATGGGTTAAACAGATCATTTATTTTTTTTTACTGGTGGAAGATACATATTCTATTGATTCCAGGTAGGAAAGAATATTATGCCCCTTTGAACAGTCGTGGATTAATTCATTTTTCCCTGCTATTCCTACAGGCATAAATGAACAGATAAGAACAAAACCACATAGAACATGAAAAGCTAAATTATCACCTATTTTTTCTGCAAAATATAGAATCATAAACCTTTATACTATACTTTGGTGTCTTTCATTGTATTGAAAGTGATCTTTCTGAATACAAGGGACGCATATCACTCTTACTTCATGTATAAAAACTAATATAAGGGCAAAAAAAAAGGGAATAATTGGCATTTAACTATATCCCTATATAACTATATGCATATAATATAACTGCTATGGAGTTTGATTTGAACATTTCTTGTAAAATCCATTTAGAGGGAATTAAGAAAACAGGGGATAAAAGGTTAAATTTCAGAAAGTAGTAGACAAAATGCATTTATCAAGTAAATTGCAATGTCTTAATTCTCTCCAGATCAAGTGGCAAAAGGTTTTCTTAAGAGGTACTTTGTCTTATCTTGGTTAAATAGAGGTTTAACAGGAGTAAAACCTAGCATATGAAAACCCCTCAGAATAGTTTGTCAGGTTTACATCATAGAATAATAGAATCATAAAATTGCCTAGGTTGGAAGGGACCTTTCAGATCATCTACTCCAACCATCAACCTAACACTGACAAAAAGCATAAATAACCATATGTCTAAGCACTATGTCCGCCCATCTTTTAAGTACTGCCACTGATGGGGGCTCAACCACTTTCCTGGGTAGCCTGTTGAAATGCTTAATAACCCTTTCAGTGTAAAATTTTTTCCTAATATCCAATCTAAACCTCTCCTAGCACAACTTGAGGCCATTTCCTCTTGTCCTATCCGCTGTTACTTGGGAGAAGAGACCAATCCTCACCTCTTTACAACCTCCTTTCAGGTAGTTGCAGAGAGAGACAAGGTCTGCACTCAGCTTCCTTTTCTCCAGATTAAACAACCCCAGTTCCTTCAGCTGCTTCTCATAAAATTTGTTCTCCAGACCTCTCACCAGCTCCGTTGCCCTTCTCTGGACACACTCCAGCACCTCAATGTCTTTCCTGTAATGAGGGGCCCGAAACTGGACATAGTACTCAAGGTTAGGTCTAACCAGTGCCGAGTACTTGAGGACAAACACTTCCCTAGATGTGCTAGCCATCCTATTCCTGGTCCAGGCCAGGATGCTGTTGGCCTTCTTGGCCACTTGGGCACACCACTGACTCACATTCAGCTGGCTGTCAACCAAGACACCCAGGTCCTTTTCCTTTGGGCAGCTCTCTAGCCACTCTTCCTCAAGATTGCAACACAGCATGGGGTTTTTCACATCATTTCACACTGCAGACATTCTTCCCTGGGGATATTTTATAGAAGAGGCATTATCAAACAAGAAATGTAACAGATCAACTTATTTAGAAGTCAGCCACAAGAACAAATCTCATATTAGTGAACAATTCTAGGATGTGTTTTCCTTATTTATAGTTCTTGTTTCTTTTTCTCTGAAAAGGATTTTAATTAGCAGATCTTTATTTAAATTCCTTTATTTAGATTTTTTATATAGCTTTGCAAATGTTAGAGAGATTAAGAGGGTCTAGACTTTCCAAATGTTTGGTAGGACTGCTTGTCTGACAGTAACAAATTTGCCTGGACTGAAGTGAAAAAATACACAGGGAATGAAACTATCAAGCACAGTAATTCTTTAATGTCAACATATGTGATAGATGGTTGGTTACTCCACAAAGAAGCATCAGTATTCATTATAATGTTTCATTTTTGACTTGATAGTGCTACGTTCTCTTATCTCTTTCTTTCCTCACAGAAGATATAACAACTAAAAGCATTTGTAAAGCTGTACCTCAAGCTAATAATCTCTTTTAGTTTCTTCTTTCTGTGTTTGTTGATACTAATTAGTATCAAATACCACTCTAATAAATATTAACTTACATCTATTAAGAATGCTGACATCAGCAAATATCCTAGAGACAGTCTCCAGTTTCCGTTACTAGAACACTCACTGACAAATGAGGCATCAAGACATCAGCTTGAAGGTTCATTTTTACTGAAGAGGAAACTGAGCAGACCAAGTCTGCACTGCAGCTTCAATAAGTTCTCTGCAAACTTCGATTTTCTATGATAAACTTATGCCATAACTAAGCATACTGTTTCTTTACAAAATGTTTAGTCTAATCAGCAAAAAGTGAGCTCTTGGAGATTAGGGAACAGATCTCCTTGCATGGTATACTCAAAAGCTTGCTATAGGCAAAAAGTAAACACACTTTATACAAAAAAAATCCAAGAATTTCTTCTTAGCGTAATTGAAATATTAACATTCTAAACTAAGATTTATTATTAGCCCATATCTACTTTTGGCAGGAAAATTTTAAAAAATAAAAGCAATATTGATCCTTTTTTTCTGGTGCTATGCTGATTATTCTGCTGCCCCTGATTTCAGTCTGAGTGAATACAGAGAGTTACTATGTCCTGAGTTCTTCACAAAGAGGCACATGATGTTGATGGTTTCTTTCTTTTTATTCTAGGATCTGCATAGGTTCATTTTACTTGCTTATAGAATCATAGAATCATAGAATCATCTAGGTTGGAAGAGACCCTTGGGATCATCGAGTCCAACCATCTACCCTACTCTACAAAGTCCTCCCCTACACCATATCCCTCAGCACCACATCTAATCGTCTCTTAAACACATCCAGGGATGGTGACTCAACCACCTCCCTGGGCAGCCTATTCCAATGCCCGACCACCCTTTCCGTGAAGAACTCCTTCCTAATGTTCAGTCTAAACCTACCCTGTTGCAGCTTGAAGCCATTTCCTCTCGTTCTATCATTAATTACCTGTGAGAAGAGACCAGCACCAACCTCTCTACAGTGTCCTTTCAAGTAGTTGTAGAGAGTGATGAGGTCTCCCCTCAGCCTCCTCTTCCTCATACTAAACAGTCCCAGCTCCCTCAGCCTCCCCTCGTATGATTTATTCTCCAGGCCCTTCACCAGTTTCGTTGCCCTCCTCTGCACACGCTCCAGCACCTCGATATCTCTCTTGTGTTGAGGTGCCCAAAACTGGACACAATACTCGAGGTGTGGCCTCACCAGTGCTGAGTACAGGGGCACAATCACCTCCCTACTTCTGCTGGTCACACTATTTCTAATACAAGCCAGAATGCCATTGGCTTTCTTGGCCGCCTGGGCACACTGCCGGCTCATATTCAGCCGCCTGTCAATGAGAACCCCCAGGTCTCTTTCTTCCAGGCAGCTTTCCAGCCACACTTCCCCAAGCCTGCAGCGCTGCATGGGGTTCTTGTGGCCCAAGTGCAGAACCTGGCACTTGCCCTTGTTGAAACTCATCCCATTGGTGCTGGCCCAATGATCCAATCTATCTAGATCCCTCTGTAGCGCTTATGATCTTACTCTGAACCTTGCTCCATCTGGGTTGGTCTGCAAGTCCCTGTTAAATTCAAATTTCCTATATATGGTACATTCTACATATATTAGATTCTTGTTCTTCATTCTCTTTGTTACCATCAAATTTGTTTTGCCTAGCTCCTAGTCTGCACTTCTCTGACTATTGGTAGCATATTTACAGTCTCAGGGCTTCCACTGTCAGCCTGTTCCTTTCATAGAATCATAGATCAGTTAGAGTTGGAAGGGACCTTAAAGATCTAATTCCAACTCCCCTGCCATGGCCAGGGACACTTTCCATTAGATTGGGTTGCTCAAAGCCCCATCTGACCTACTCTTGAACACGTCCAGAGATGGTGGATCCATAACTTCTTTGGGCAACCTGTTCCAGTGTCTCACCACACCCACAGTAAAGAATTTCATTCTAATATGTAATCTAAATCTACTACTTTTTACTTTAAAACAATTATCCCTAGTCTTATCACTACACTCCCTGATAAAGAGTCTCTCCCCAACTTTCCTATAGGTCCCCTTCAAGTTCTAGAAGGTCACTGGAAGGTCCCCCAGAGCTTCTTCTCTAGGCTGAACAACCCCAACTCTATCAACCTGTCTTCATAGGAGAGGTGCTCCAGACCTCTGATCATCTTCATGGCCCTCCTGTGGATCCTCTCCAACAGGTCTACGTCCTTATTATATTGAGGGCCCCGGAGCTGGATGCAGTATTCCAGGTGGGGACTCACCAGAACGGAGTAAATTGGTAGGATCACCTCCCTTGACCTGCTGGCCATGCTTCTTTTGATGCAGCCCAGGATGCAGTTGGCTTTCTGGGCTGTAAGTACACATTACTGGCTCATGTTGAGTGTCTTATCAACCAGCATCCCCAATTCCTTCTCCTCAGGGCTGCTCTCAATCCATTCTCCACCCAACCTGTATTTGTGCTTGGGATTGCCATGATCTAGGTGCAGGACATTGCACTTGGCCTATTTGAACTTCGTGAGGTTCCTGTAGGCCCACTGGTCAAGCCTTTCCAGGTCCCGCTTGATGGCATCCCTTCCGTCCAACATGATGACCATACCACACAGGTTAGTGTCATCAGCAAATTTACTGAGGGTGCACTCAATCCCACTGTCCATGTCATCAACAAAGATGTTAAAACAGCACTGGTCCCACTACTGACCTCTGGGGAAGTGCCACTCATCACTGGTTTCCACCTGGACATTGGGCCACAAGTCTTTGAGTGCGACCATCCAGCCAATCCTCTGAATGATCCACCCGTCAAATCCAAGCCTTTTCAATTTAGAGAAAATCCATGCCTCTCCAATCTAGGGACAGTCAAATGCTTTACACAAGTGCAGGTAGATGACATCTGTTGCTCTTTCCTTATCCACCAACGCTGTAACATCATCATTACTCTTATTGTGCAATACCTGTACGCCTCTCCATTGCGGAAAATCCTCTCCATAATGGGAACACTATCTTTCCACTTGTCAAGGCCCCTGCTATCACGCATCCGATGTTTTTATTTCTCTAGGCTACATCATTAAATTAGAGTCTTATGGAATTTGCTTTATATTACATAACTACTTGTTACTACAATATCTATAAAAATTACAGCTATATAATAAAAAGATAAGTAAAACAAATTATGTAGGTGCTTTTTCTTTAGAAAAATACCTGTTATTGCTAAACAGTGTGAAACAAATCTCCAGACAGCTAAGCCAAGGTCAGGCAAGACAAGACTGATAAACCTCAGTTCCGAGGCCTTGCGAAGTCAGCACAAAACCAACAGCAATGCTGTAGTTACTTGGCTATCAGGCTACAGTCCCCTGTTCGAGTAGTCCGCAAAGCCCATGCTAACACTTCTGACAGGGATGTTACAAACCATTCTTTGACTCAGAGCTCCTAATCAGGATTGGGCAAAGTACCTTCTTGGAGAAATTTGCTCTTTCCTACCTCACTTTGCCTTTTCTTGACCAACATAAATCTGTGAGTAGTCTGGAGTCTGTTTTTGTGATGTGCAACCATTGCATGATTTGCTACGTGGTTGACTTTTGCACCTAGTAGAATAAAAGAAAACAATAAGATTATTATAATTATAATACTGCACCTAAAGTCAACTTCAAAATTCCTGTATATGAAAGAGCTCATCCCACACATTCTATGATGGGGAAACATACCTGTCCCTTTATTAATGTCTGAGTCTAAGAATTTATTCATGTCCACCTAGAGTTCAAGGCTAGCAACCAGTACAAGTAAGGTTTTCCTGGCAAGCTCTGTATCTCAACTGCCAGTAGCTGCATACTGAATAAAACAGTAAGTTGTTCTGTGCTGTGGATCTTTACAGTAATCTGTCTCACCAAAAGTTACTTTCTATGTTTTAAGTTTTTTCACCCATTGAAGCCAGTTCCTCTTGGGTGGAACTGATGGTCAATTTCAGTTTACCAAATGATGCAAAAGCTTTTTCTATTTGTTTCTTATCTTGAAATCTACTCTAAGCTGGTTTTCCCAACACTATTTCCCAGCACTATTTCCCATAAACTACTGCGTTCCCAAACTGGGACTTTGAAAACTGTCACTAAAGTAACCCAATTTGAATCTGTTCAGGTAGCTACATTGCTGTTTGATTTGGCTTCTGGCAGAACAGTGCAGATGGCTTCTCCCTTACAGGGTGAATTTATCACCAAGCCTCCATTAATACTGCATACCCTGTGAAAGTTTTCAGCTTCTTTCCTTCTTCTTGTGTGGCTCCTATTGGATTTGGCGTGGTTGCAGATTGGAAATTAAATGGTTATACTGGACCAGGGAATCCTGGGGCATGTGTCTGTATTAACCTGTCTTTTCGACACTGACTGGGTCAAATCACATGCTGATCTCCAACCCTACTCTTTCTTTTTTCATTCAACAGCTTGGTTAAAAGGCCAATAAATTCTATATGCATGGGTATAAAATCTTGGGAAAATTAAATAGTCTCTACAGAGTTGTTAACTCATGGACATTTGGAGGGGTAAAGACTTTTTCTGTTTGTTTTACTTGCTTGCTTATTAGTTGTAATCAACATTCATGTCCCAGATTGACTTCTGTGCATTTCACTTTGTATTAGCTGAGATTTTTTTTTTTTATTTACTTTGGATCTTTTCACAAACTTTTTTATTGTTACCTCCTTTGCCTCTATTTGGGTGCAGACAGAGAATAATAAAACATCTGCATATGAAATTACATGGGCTTGATTAACTTCTGATATTTTTCAAGTGACCAGATAACATGAGCACAACATGTATCTAGAGTATTGTGAAATCCTTGGGTAACTCAAGGAAAGCAGAACCACTGTCCTTTAGATGTAAAGACAAGCTTGTACTAACAAGTCCTAGGAATATAGCAGAAAAACATTTGCAAATTATATTATTTTTCTGTCCACATTACCTTAGAAACTATTTCTTTCAGGATCTTTGGCATTTTGCTACAACAGCATTTACTCATTGCCAGGCAAAATGGTCCATAGGTAACAATAATTACACCAGAGCAGTGTTGCATAGTAAATGGATAATTACCTTGCAAAACATAAAGTCTGACACTGACTTAGCATCAGACTCCAGGGCATGCGATCTGTGTCAAAATATTTCACTGATCTGGGATTTGAGACATTAAATAACTTGAATATTTTAATAGTTTCCTCAAAGTGGTTTAATTTTGCACTGTATCTTTTTCAGCAACTTAGCTCAAAGGTGCCATAAAAACCACAGACCTATCATAGCAATCATCTAACATTGTGAACAATCTTTTAGGTTTACGTGGCACTACACCAGTGTTTGAAATTGTCTGCATATTTGATTTGGGCCTGTGTAAATAATGTCACAGTTTTTCAATACTATGACATTAAATAGAGAAGGTTCAGTCCTAAGAAATAACAGAAAAAAAACAAAGTAGGATGATCTGAAACAAAGGCCTGTGAAAACTGAGTGCTTCTACAAAAAAAAAGAGCAGCAAAGGAGAATGTTATATAATTGGAAATATGTTGAAAATTGGAATAACTGTTGTGCAATGTATTTATCACATTCCAGCAACTTGTGACAAAGTGCTAATTGCTGGGTTACGGTGGAAACTGTCCTTTGGGAGATCAGTTCTCCCAAAAAAATCTTTTAAGTAGAAGAGTAGGTATTATTCCTTGCCTTTCTTAGCAGAAATATAGGAAATACGTGACACCAAAAGATGTTTTTGGGTCAGCTCTGTCATCACAGAAAAAGAACAGAGTACTCAGAAGCTAAAGAGGTGATTCAGAGACTGCTAATAGTTTCCCCATTACAGTTTTCTGCTGCAGACAGAACAAAATTTTTCTGCCCCAAGAATGATAAGCTGCTATTCAGAAGAGAATGAGCTGGGATAGATCACTATGAAAATAAATGAGATAAAGTCAGGAACAATTGTCTCCAATAAAAGCTACATGCTTCATTCATTCTCTAAAAGCAGAGGCAGTGGTTGGACAGGTTTTCCACGTCACTGGAACAGGCAAAGATGTCAGCAGCTGCACAGTGCTTCTGCTGCTTCCATCCATCCATTGCTTTAGGCAATAATCTCTTTTGCCTATACTCAGATGCAGCTGTGAGGTGAGTTTTCTAACATTTTTTTTTGCAAATTAACATTGAAATCAGTGGATTTATAGCATATACTCTTATACTTGAAATGCAGAATGAAAGCTGAAAAAGGTGTTGTGCTATCTCTGGTAATGTATGCACAAGTGTAGGTACTGAAACTCTTTGCTTCCATCCACACATAATAACATCTGTTTCTAATTCTATGTTCACCCATGTGCTTGTATTCAGGAACACTGTTAGGAGTCATGATGTAAAATTTTGGCAAGATCTTTGTCTATAAAAAGCAATCAGGTAATTTTACATGCTTACTCCAATACACAAACATTTTTGTACATTCACTTTGTAAGCACAAAAGAGCCCATATATCACTTTGGAAGCATAAATGCAAGCTTAACTACAGCAGAATTCACCTAAATAAAAGTAATGGACTTATGCTACTACATGTCAAAATTCAGTATTTGCATTAGAGTATATACAGTATACCACTTCATCCTTTAAGAAGTGACTATGGATAACACTGTAAATATTAGGGGCATCTTATTCTTTTATCAAAGACATAAAAGCAAAGCTGATGGGTCTTTAGAACCAGTTTTGCAGGTGCAAGGCACTTATTTGTGTTCACTGAAGGTAAATAATATATATATAAAATATAGAAAAATATTGATTTAGTGATTTTTGTCCAGATTTCTACTATAGTCTCTGTGACTTTGTCCCGGTTTGAAGTAAAACTGAACCAATTTTGTGTTCTGTAGTTTTACATTTTAGCTGGGCCTCCTCTAACTCTCTGAAATTAAAAGCATTTAGTGGAGAAAACTGCTCATTTTTAGAATGATAAGACCAATGTTTGTGCTACATGCCAAGGAACGGTATGCAGAGAGGCCCTTGCTTATACTTATTGCTATAACAACCAAGGTCAGCCAATTTTTGTTATTTGCCCCTTAGAGGGTCGGAAACGGAAAAAATGTAGAGGGGTCACATCTGTGAGGAGGAGTGGACCCAAACCTGACCAACTAGGGTATTCCATACCATCTGCACCATGCTCAGTATAAAAGCTGAGGGATCAAAGGGTCGAGGCTCTTCCTGCGATGGCCGATGGCCGAAGAGGACCCTGTCTGTTCATCTGCCTTTGATCCTGATCCATGTGTTCCTGACTCCAGAGCTGGAATCCAGTTCCTATCCATTGCTGAGTCCAGTCTGGGGACTTCCCCAGTGCCTGCCGGTGATGGGACTGTCATCCTGGGAGCTTGATACGGTTTTGTATAGATTGTATCTTTTTCATTATTATCTTCTCTCTCTTTTTTTTTTTTTTTTTTTTTTTTTAATTTTAATATTAGTTCTTCATTAAAGTAGCTTAGTTCATTCTAAACTTTTGAATCTCCTTATCTCTTCCTCTCCTCTTTTGGAAGGGGAGGGGAAGGGCCATCTGTCGGTCTGGTTGCGGAGATTTCAGCTGAAACCACGACAGACTTGCAGAAATAGGTATTTTAATATTCCTCTATATGTATATTTTTGAAACAGCTATAGAACACTATCAAAACTGAGATAAAATAAGTTATCTAAGGCATAAAGAAAAATTTGATCATGTTTTCTTCTTTTTAAGATAAAAATGTCCAAGAACTGACTGTTTTTATGACCTGAAAATCTCTCTCCCTTTCTCTTTCTAAGAGACTTAATGGAAGTTGAAGAAAACTCAAGGGGAAGAACATAAAGGACTTAACCTTTATGATCCTATAAAAGGCTGAATCACTAAAACAGTTAAAGAATAATTATTCTCTCACCAAAAGTCAGAAAGAAGATTTTGCAAGGAACAAATCACCTTAGCAACTCTCACAAAGCAGCTGAGGTCAGTTTGAATTACTGTTACAGCTAGATATGTTGTTATCTTGGAATGGTGTCAACAGCTCTATAGCTCAGGTTCTTCTTTAATTTCTTTCAGAAGCTGCTACTCTCAGGGGTTATTAATAACTTGACCATTTGAAATTGCATCAAAGACTTGGCATATGAGTTGTCAATCTGGAGACTTATTTCGTGTTACATGAAGAAGTTCAAATTTGGCAAGACTTTTTTTTTTTCAGTTCGGTGGTAAAATGAAGAAATAAACTGATTTCTGATACTTTTCAAAAGCACTATCAAATAAATAACTTTCTTTTTCATTGTTGGATAGCAGTGGGGGGTTATTTTGCAACTTTTTGAAGGTGTGGATGCATCTTGATACTCAGAAGCACTGGTAAATTATATATATTCAACTATACTGATTTTTTGGGTGAATGAGAATTTTAAATGTCTCCCAAAGCTATCTGATCCCATAAACACTCATTCATATGGTTTTAATTTCTTTTATTATTAAATATGGCTAAATATATTTTATTATTTATGACAAACAAGACAATTAAGAAATGGGTGCAGACATTAAAAAAGTTCAGAATATATACATATTTAACACAGGTGCAATTTAGACTGACAGCAATTAGATATATGAGTTTTTGAAACTTACAGAAGAAGTATTGGATAGCAGTCTAATAAAAGAAGTCATGAAATGGTTGCATAAACTGAACTGTCTTGCATTATAATTTTATATGGAACTAAACTATATCTAAATTAATATTGTGAATTTAGGTAAAGAGTTTAGGTTATTCCTCAAGACAACTGACTTCTTTCAAATATATTAATCTCAACTGATTTCCCAAATGCCGTTTGAAATCATTCTCATAATCACTTTCACACTGATTCTCTCAAAGATCTTTGGTTGTTTTGGAAAAGATAGATCTGCTACCTCAACATCCATTCTTATATATGCAATATTTTGTTGAAAGCAACAATGCAAACTGATAGGAAAAGAAAGCCAAGCAATTATCAGGTAGAAATTTAATGAAATAATAATACCTATCCCTGTTTCTGAGCAGTGACCAGATTCTCACACACTTTTCATGGCTTTCCTGACCTTACAACTCTGGTTTCACGTAGTTGTGAAATCAGAGCTGATTCCCGAAGAACCATTTATATGTCTTAGAAAGAAGTTCAACATCCTAAAATTAGTATTTTCTCCTTTGTTTCTTTTCAAATGTTTATGAGCCATGTGGTGGCTTTAAATGCTAAGTATGTAATATATACATCTAAATATCTGAGGACAGATTAATTTAATTTAGAACTATAGCTTTCCCAAGAGTTTAAATGGCTGCTCTAATGCAAACAGTAGTTAAGCTTATGCATATTCTGCTTTTATCTTCACAGGATTTACATGAACCTTCTGGAAAATCAGTGAATTCCTCATTACATCTCTGCATATAAGAGAGAATAATTGTCAAAAAAATCTTTATACTTTGTTTTTCTTTTTATCCAGTGACTTGGTTAAGTTCCTGAATTTATTTAATTCTAACAGAAATGTACTCCCATTACTATAATTTATAAAAAAGTACATACTGTGAACTTAATTTCATTTGATTTTATATATCCAATAGTTATTAGATGCTTGGGGTTGACCTAATACAGCTAAATTCACATTTTAAGCCATAGATACTCTCAGAATAGAGTTCATCTAACTGAATTTGTATGTCTAAATTTGAAACATCCAGGGTTAGATGAAATTATTATCACATATTATCACGTCTTGAGGAAAATAACCTGGCCTTGGTTAATGATGACAATCACCTTTATTATTCATTTTACGTGTGCCGGGACAGGATTTGTACGTTCCTACACTCATGGGAAGGATGACTTCAGTACTCTATACTCTCCCTGTAAAACTGTAAATAACAATCATCTCAGAACAGAATTTGTGAAAATTAACCATTAATAATTCAAATTTTTATGCAATTTGTGCTCCACAATTTACCTAGGGTTCAGTCATTACAAACTAATTTGGAGAAAAGTACTTAATGAGAATTATCTCAGTTGGAAGTAATTCAATCTAAGGTATTTTCCTGTATGAAGTTTATATATGTATATATAATGTACCCGTATATATATATAATTAATTATAGGTGCATGGATACACGCATACATACAGGACCCCACAGATAAGACTCCCAAAATGGTTACTTTAATGAAAAAAAGTGAAGCAGACTGAAAAGGGAAAGAATCATAAAATCACAGAAAAATGGAGCTTGAAAGGGGCCTCCAAAGGTCACTTAGTCACACCTCTTGCTAAAAGCAGGAGCAACTTCAATATTAGTTCAGGTTGCTCAGGGCCTTATCTAGGTGCGTTTTGAACATCTTCAAAGACAGAAATTCTGTAAGCTCTTGAAGTAAGCTGTTCCAGTGCTTAACCTCTCACTGTGAAGAATGTCTGTATCCAGTAGGAATTTCCCTTCACACAACCTTGGTTTTTTGCCTCTTGTCCTTTTGCTGTGCACATATGATAAGTGTCTGACTCCATCAGGCATACAACACCCCCTTAAATTGTGGTAGAATAATGAGTGGTCCTTGCCCCAGCCTTCTCTTCCTCAGGCTGGACAAGCCAGCTCTCTCAGACTCTCTTCGTACATCTTATTCCTCAGCCCCCTGATCACCTTGATGTCCCTCAGCTGGATTCTCTCATTCACTGAGATCTTCCTTGTACTGGGGAGTCCAAAACTGGACACCGCATTCCACAGGCAATCTCACAAGCATCAAATAGAGCAGAATAATAATATTCTTGACCTGTTGGCTACACTTTTGTTAAGACATCCCAGTTAGTCTTCTTGCTGTCAGGGTATACTGCTGGCTCATGTTCAACTTATTCTACAAGAGGAATCCCAGGACCTTTTCTGTAAAACCTGTTCTGAGACTATACTGAGTCATGAGGTTATTTTGACCCAGGAAGGACTCTGCAATTTTGTTGCTCAACTTAATGAGGTGTCTGTTGGCCTATTCCTATAGTATTCTGAGGTCTCTCTGATGGCAACTCTGCCCCACAACATACAATCATCTCCTCCTGATTTAATATCACTCACAGAATTTCTGCTGGTGAACTCCATCCTATTGTCTGGGTAACTGATGAAGATATTGTCCCTAATACAAGCAGGAGGAATGATACCTGGATCTCAAGAAATTGCTGAAAAGTGTCATTTGCATTTTCTTCTTCATTGTCTGCAAAATGGTGAATATCAAGCTTCAGAGTTATGGGAAAAGCCTAATGCTAACTTCTCTCCTTTGAGAAGATACTGAGAAGAAGACAAAAAGTTAAATGTTAGTAATCTGAAATTATCTCTGAAGCAAAGGTTATTGATAGTTTGTCTAAAAAAAGTTCTTTCAAAATGACTGAACATTACTATGCCTTCAGGTTTTGAAAATGAATAAACCACTCTTACAAAGAACGAAGGCTGAAAAATAAGCAAATTGTTTTAAACTCAGCTTTCATCATGAAACTTTTATTTACATTTTAATTCATTCTTTTTCTCTACTGCATATACAATAATTTATCTTCACTGAAAGCTGTAATGTTTCATAGAAGTAGGATGTCTAGCAATTTTTATGATAAACATAAAGAACAAAAAGAAGCAATGAATGCAATGCTCTGTGTCTGGCAAGACAGTTCCTCTCTCTGTATTTTTATAAATGGATATGAATATAGAATTTTTTCTGAAGTGTTTAGAAAATTTCATTTCTCAAAAGCATAGTTTGCTTTGGCTCATTTTGCATTTAGTGACTTACACTTCCATCAAAAAAACTTGCTTGCCAGCATTCAGCCTCAGTACTTTTGGATTTATTCAGAAATGCAGCATAAAGAATATGTTCTATGTTGCATGAATATACCTCTTGAAGGAATCTCTCACATACTCTGTTTTTTCCACATCTAATGTAAGATCATTCACATATCTTTTGCTTTTCTTATTTTACTGTATCATCTTTCTTTCTCTTCATTGTCATATTCCCTCTTTCCTACTGATCTTTCTCTATCTAGTAACTGTTGCTTAAACTTCTTAATAGGTTCTCTATATCCTTTATTTTTACCTTTTCTCCCTCAGATAAGTTTCTGCTTTCTTCTGTCTTCTGAGACAAGGAGTTCAGTCATCCTCTAGTTTCTTTGTCTTTGTTCATGTCTGCAACTTGCTGAAGACTTTGTATTAAGGTGGGGTAGGACAGGTGCCCTCAGCTTCATTTAGCATTACAATGCATAATTAATAGGTAGAAAACTACCTTTCTCCAGGATTCATTTTTCTTTTCTGCCACTCTAGGTAGGTAATTTCCTAATTCTAAAAGCATATTTTGCCTTGAACCCATACTATTGGAGGACTACAATTTGATGATGAAACGGTAATTTTTTTCCTTATACTGTAAATAATGCCCTATCTTTTGACATATGATGCCTATAGCATAGTATGGCAGTCAAATATAGTGAACTTTTTTTTACAGATTTGTTACAGTTTTCTTGACATATTTTTCAAATACATAATTGTTAGTAGGCATTTTTTTAAGAGCATAGCTTCTTTAGATTAGTTATATCTATTTCATTGGTAATTCCTTCAGTCGCAGTACTTGCCATGTGGCTAGCATACGATAAATCCATTTTCATAATTGAATCCTGATTTAAGAAATTTCAGAAGTCTCTCAAGATCATTAAAAACAAAAATATAAGATTAAGTATGTGAGGCAGGAAATTACAGTTTTCACTTCATTCCTGATTTAGTTTCTATGGAGAATTTAATAGGAGGATATCTTCCCTAAATTTAGCTTTTTTAAAATGAGAGTATGGTCATTTATGTTAACTTATCTGCTCTTCTAACATCGTTCTATAGTTAGTGTAGATGCAGGTTCACACTATGCATTTTTTTATTGTGTTTAAAATGGGAATAAAAAAAAAAAAAGTGGGTCTTTTTTTTTCCTGTGTGATGAATCCAGAAATCCAATTTCTTTACAAACCTGTTTTAAATGCAGTGAGTATGCCTCTTAAAAACCTAAATTGTAAAGAACTCATAAATATCTGTTTTAAATTTAGAAGAGATTAACTTTACACTATGTGGGTCTATATAAAAATGCTGGTTTTCTTTTTTTTTTTTTTTTATGTCCTCTCTGTTCACCATAAAAGTATCTAAAGTATTAATATCAATGTGTCAAAAAAGGTGGAATTACTCTCTTTTAAAGAAAGGATTGACACAGAAAACACTGGAAGGGACTAAAAGGGGTGGTAAAATATAGTGAGAAATTGCTATTTCCGGGATAAAAGTAAATGGAGTAAAATGGATTTGGGGCATGGCAGTGTCACATGGCTTTGAAAGAAATCCAGAAGGCTCAGGAATGACATCTAAGAGCTCTGGAGTAGAGGAAGTGGATGTCTGTGGTTGAGAACTTTTCAGTTCTGTCATGAATTTGTGAGCAGGAGCAGCACTCAAGAACTTTAGTGAAAGCAGTGTACATAAAATAAAACCTTTTGGTTTAAGTCATAAATCCTGTAATATATTTATTTTACAGATTTGCAACAAACATGGAGACATTTAATCCATCTGAAAGTGAGTTAGTTGGGGATTTTTAATAAACTTTATGTTCACCACTCTAGAAATGTGGGTGGAATTTCATTCATTTCTTAGAGGGCAAAAGGTATAATCCAATTTATATTTTAGAAGAATGAATGTATAAATCGACAATGAAGTTATCTACAGTTGAGCTGGTTATCTAGAATCTGTTTATGGTAAGTGAAGTATGTTGAAATTCATCTCATTTTAAAATAGATTATGTTATGTGTTAACCCCAGTAGGCAGCTAAGCCCCACACAGCCATTCACTCACTCCTCCACAGCAGGATGGCGGAAAGAATCGGAAGAGTAAAAGTGAGAAAAATCGTGGGTTGAAACAAAGACAGTTTAGTAGGGAAAGCAAAAGCTACACACACGAGCAAGGTAAATTAAGGAATAAATTTACTACTTCCATCAGCAGGCAGGTATTCATCCATTTCCAGGAAATGTAATAGTTACTCCTGAAGACAAATGTCATAACTCCAAACATCCCCCCTTGTTCCTTCTTCCCCCAGCTTGTATTGCTGAGCATGATGTCATATGAATTGAGATGGGACGGCATATCCTTCTAGTCAGTTGGGGCCAGTTGTTCCATCTGTCCCCTCTCTCAACTTCTTGTGCACCCCCAGCCTACATGCTGGTGGGCTGGTGTGAGAAACAGCAAAGGTCTTGACTCCATGTAAGCATTGTTTAGTAATAGGTAAAACATGGATACGTTATCAACACCGTTTTCATCACAAATCCAAAATATAACACCATACTACCTACTACGAAAAAAACTAACTCTATTCCAGCCAAAACCAGTACAGAAGATTAAATTGTCAGGTGAGCTTTCACTGAAAATGTTTATTTCACTTCATTCACTGCAAAGGAGTTACCAGAGTTTTTCCCAGATGTATACAGTACAGATGCTTAAATTAAATTGATTCCACCCATCATATCTAGTCATCAAGCTTCCCTAATGGTCAGTGGAGACAAGCGATTACATTCAAAATTAAATTAATTTCTTTCTAAGTTAAGACAGGTAGAGTATATTATACTCTGATGGTATAAATCACTCTATTTGGACTACAGAAAATTGTTTTATAATATTTCCCCAACTTTCATGGGATTTAAGTTGGGTGATGAATCTTGACTGAAATGATAATCACCAAAAATATTAAAAGTGTTGTCAAAGACATTCTGTCTTTTCTAAAATCTCCCTGGATCTCAGAAAGAGAGCAAACTGGCCATTAGAAGGACACTGTACAAGCATACGGAAATCCAAACAAAGATCTGACATATCATTCAAAAATTATATCTCAAGAGTTTCTTAATTTACATAAAAAATGAAAATAATCAGAAGACTTTTAAAGTAAAATGAACTCTGTAGTCTAAAATACCCTCTGGTCTGACAGCTTGAGGGTCAGGGCTGTCATGCTATTATTAATTAATCCTGCTGCCCAGCCTGGGAACACAGCAGGAGATTAAGGAAACTCTATTTTCATACACTAACCACGAAATAAAAGTGCACCTTCAAAGTGCACAACTACTACTTTTACATTTCTATAATAATGGTTGGGGACATTTTTTTAAATGCTGGACAACTAAACATTTATTGCAGAAACATTCAAATTTAATATCTTTTCCTTTATAAAATAATAATTTAAATAGTAACAATAATAATAAAAAAATACCACACAGCCATTACTACACATTTAAGCATTCTGAAGTACTTTAAATTAGTGACAACATAGTCACCACTAAGTCTGATTTACACTGCAAGAATGATCTCCTACATTTTTCTAGAATCAGTATTTTGGACCCTCCAGGAAAACCTGTGGTTCTTTTTTCTTTAAAAAATATTTATTTGTATATTAATTTATTTAATTCTCTATTTTAATTAAAATTAAGGGCTAGAATTGCTCAGGCTTTTCCATTTTTTAATTTTTGCTATATTTCCTCTGTTGTCATCTACATGTCAAAATTTCTGTACCTCTTTTTCCTAGGTTGCAAGATGGATTTAATGACTTTCAGAAAAAAATATTTTTGTAAAGGTCACTGAGATCTCAATGTGAAGTGTTAATGAAAATGTTAATTATTTAAAACTTGAATTTAACTCACAAAGTCATAAACTACATCTAAACTTCATGAACTTATTTCCTAGAAAGTTTTGAAAATCTTTAAAAAACAATCTCACAATGACTAAAAACAAGTGTTTAAAACTCTGGCTCTTCCTTCTTAGATTCCCTGTGATCAGTGTTGCCATCTTCTGTCTGGCTGTTGAATAATCAAATTGCTTAATGTCCAAGCATAAGAACAGAAATGAAATAACACCATAGCATAAGAATAGACATAACGGTTTGGTCCAAAGGGCTGTCTGGATCAGAGTTCTGTCTCCAAAAGTGGTCAATGACACAGAGGTAAGGACATATAGGAACAGAGAATAAGGATAAGGTAAACACTTGGTAGTACTTCTCACAAACAGTTTCTCTGTCTCCAACAGTCTGAATCTGAGGAACTTGTCAAACAAAATCCAGATGGATTTCTTTGCTCAGACTTATCCATCATCTTCTGAATATCCATTAAGATTTTTAAGCTCATCAGGATGCTGTGGCAAGAAGTTATGCAATTGAAGTATGTATTTTATGAAGAGCCACCTCCTTATGTTTATTCTGTATCTACCATCTGCTAGTTTCATTCAATGTTTCCTAATTTGTATTTTGGGAGAGACAGTAAACAAATGTCTTCCTCATACCATTCACAGTTTCAAAGATGTCAATTTTTTTAATTCCATCATTTGTCTCTCTTAGTCAATCTTTGCCACAGTGCTAGGTCATACTTGCTCTTCTGTACAGCTTCTCCAAATTTTATAGGTATTTTTCAGCTATGGAGAGAAGGAAAAGAGAACAGGTCTGCTTTCAGTAATCAGAATAACCACAAATATACGCAGTGGCATAACAATGTCCTCCAAGTTCTTATCATTTCTGTTGTTCCATTTGATACTTTTGACTGTTTCTGAGCACAGATCCTTCTTCAGAGTTTTCATTCCAGGAACAAGTATTTTCAGAGATAAAAGTATATATTCCAACACATAAAGTTTAGGGAATGAGTCCCCAATTCTGATGTTTTAATGCCACTTTCTGAATTGAGTCACTAGAGATTGTTAAAAGTTTCAGTTTGAGAGCTAATGTAAATGTTTTTTCAGTTCCAAACCTCCTTCTTACTGACAATAGAAGTCAATGCAATAGTTTGCATATATATCATCATTTCAGGGAATTTAGAGACTTCTTGTTAATTACAATTTAATTATTGTAGCTTACAGAGTTTGAGAAGTTTTCTTTTCCCAATATATCTTCTTTTAATTTACATTAAGATTTTTTTTTTTTTAATATGAAGAAAATAAAGATTTATAATGACAAAAAGTTAAATATTTTCAAAATACATTTTTAGTGGAAATTCATATTTAGGCAATAATTGGGTACATATTAAATAAGACACACTATTGATCTATATTTTATTATGAGAACTACATATTTAATGCTGAATGTGTCAAACTTGTAATAAAAGCATTTACAGATCACAGTAAAACAAATTAATCAAGAACATGATAAATGTGGTCTTCCAGTTTCTAATAACATCAACTTTTTATTGCAGCAATAGTCAGTGCAAATTTCATTGAAAAATACAAAACATAGATCATTTTTAAGATATAGCAAAAGAATTGAACAAAGCTAGACTTATTCCTTTATCCATCTCTAGTTGTCCCTTTTCTATCTGTCTGGGTTTTCTGAGGGGTGGGTGCAATCAAATAGGTTGATTGTTTTACATATTTATTTATATGTGAATCCCCAAATATGTTCATTAACAAACATTCTTTTTATATTTCTTTTATAAAATTTACTCATCAGGAAAGAAGTCATAGGAGATTGTTTTATGCAAGGCATGAGGGTACTTATTTAAACAAATTTGTCAATAGTTAGAGACCTGAAATGAGTGTGTAGTGCTGTTGAATGCTGCTTAAAATGTACCCTTAAAATCATTATATGCTTATACCTTTGCATACACAGTTCAAGCTATTATTTTATCAGAACCATGATTTGATTTGACATTATTTTGTTTGGAATCTTAAAATTTTATCATTACATTTCTTAAAAAAAAATGTAACTTTTAAAATAAAGTGTTGTGCTCATCAATATCCTAATACCCAAGAGGTTACATTTATGGTTGCAAAACAGAAATGCAATAACCTATTCAATTCCTTTCTGTATTGGAGTGACACTTGGACTCTTTTGTTCTGCCTTTAGTGGCACTTGGACTCTATTAAACAGACTTCTAACTGTGCACAAATGAAATTATTTGATTGTATGAAAAAGTTCACAATCATCATTAGAGACCTCAAAAAGCCCCAAAGTTTTGCAATCATATCTCTTAAAAAAACTTCAGCTTGCTAGAAATGTGTGATAGAAATATTCCAGTTCTGCTTGTAATTCACAGCTATCAGGCTTCTATTTCAAAAATCCAGAAAACATTAAGAATTTAATTTCTACTTTCTGATATATATGTACAGGCTTTCAACAGAACAAAAGTCCTTTAAACAGAGAAATGAACTTGGTGAAAGTGCAAGCTTACAGGTTGGAGGCTGAAATTTTGATCCAACCAAACTTTACAGGATTTTGACATTTTACTACAAAAGGTTAAGGTTAATTTCACCAAGAGGATCTGAGTTTTGTTCTTAGTATTATTACACATTTTCTCTGTGAGTCTTAAAAAAAAAAAAAAAAAAAAAGAAAAAAGAAAAAGGACCCTGGATCATAGTTTCTGCATCTGCAAAATAACATAACTTCCTAAAAAGAGTATTAGTCAACAATAGTTAAAATTTTTGAAAGTCTCTATGAAAGCACTAAACAATAGCAAGGAGCAACAATTTCAATTATTATTACTCAATCCTCACTAAAAACAAACCAGAGGTGCTTTCTGGGCAAAAAAAAGTCTCAAGACTTGATGTATTTGTACATCAGACTTACTTTATACATTAATGTAAAGTTGAACCCAATCTAAATATTTTCTTACTTAGGAAATATGTATGACAGCTTCACAACATGATTCCTGTCACTTTCATTATTTGAAAATGATGTGATTATGAGTAGACAGAATATCTTGCATAGTTCACTCTTCTACTACACTTGTTTTGATTGCTTTGATATTACTTGTAATTAAAGAGTGCAATGCTGAATTATAAAAATATTAAGCAAGCATAAAAGCTACCAACTGGAACATTTTATGATGGCTTTCAGAAAACTGTCTTAAGGTGTCTAACATAATGTCAAGTGATGAAGTACTCAGTTAATGAAATGTCAAATTGAGAAGAATACCTATTATATGATGCTCTATGTAAGTTTCTGTATATTGAAGGTGGTTTTTGTTTTTTTGTTATTCACTTGAAAATGACTGCTAATTAGCTCAAAAAAGGTAATTATTCTGTAAAATGTTTGAACTTGCAAGCAAACACCATCAGATTTCTAATTCAATTATGCCATGGGGATTTAAATATCACAGAACAGCTGAAGATGGAAGAGACCTCTGAGGTTACCTCTGAGCCCCCCTGCTCAGTCAGGGTCACCTACACCCAGCTGCCCAGGACCATGTCCAGATGGCATTGGAATATCTTCAAGGATGGAAACCACAATCTCTCTGGAAAACCTGTGCCAATATTTGGTCACCCTCTGACCAGAAAATAGTGTTTCCTGATGTTCAGATGGACAACCCTTTGTTTCAGTTTGTGCCCATTGCCTCTTGTCCTGCCACTGTGTACAATCAAGAAGAGCCTGACTCCATCCTCTTTGCGCCCTTGCTTCAGGTATGCATGTACATTGATAAGATCCTTCTGAGCATTCTCTTTAATCATCTTTGTGGCCCTTTACTGGACTTTCTCCATTATAATCTTGCACCGAGGAGCCCAGAACTGGACACAGCAATCCAGATGTGTCCTTACCAGTGCTGAGTAGAGGAGAAGGATCATTTCCCCTGCCTGCTGGCAGTACTTTGCCTAATGCAGCCCTTGATGCCATTAGATTTCTTTGCTGCAAGGGCACATTGACAGCTCATATTCAATCTGGTGTCCACCAGACTCCCATGTAATTTTCTGCCAACCTGCTGTCCAGCTGTTTGGCCCCAACATATATTGGTGCATGGGTTTGTTCTTCCCCAAGTGCAGGACATCTGCCAACTCCCTCAGCACTCGTGGGTGCATGCCATCAGGGCCCATGGACTTATGTATATACATTTTGCTTAAGCATTCTCCAAGCTGATCATCTTCCACCAAGGGTATATTTTCCTCGCTCCAGAATTTCCCCCTGGTTGCTGGGACCTGAGAATCCTGAAGGTAGTCTTGCTAATGAAGATTGAGTCAAAGAAGACATTCAGTACCTCAGCCTTTTCTATGACCTGTGCAGCCCTTATGTCTTACCCCAGAAAAACAATAGTAACTTTGACTTGTCTGGCTCCATTACACAGCTTTTTAAAAGGATTTCTACTTGTCTGGATGCAGTCCTGAGTAATGTGCTCTAGGCAATCCTGTTTTAGCAGGGGAGTTGGACTAGATGATCTCTAGAGGGCCCTTCCAACTCTGACAATTCTGTGCTCCCATGATTGTCACTACTGTGCAACACTCACCCTGGTCTCATTTCATTTTTAAGTTGTAACAAACTGAACCACTGAGCAGAAACAAAAGGCGGAATTCCAAGGACTTCCGGGAGAAAAAGGAAAACTAGTATTAAGGCTATGTCCTATGTCTCCAATGTATTCATGCTAAATGAACTTTAGGGTGACTTTATCATGGCTGAGCCTGTCACTTCCGTAATCAGTTCTGACATATCAGTGTATCTGTAAGGGTGAATAATTTTCCACGTGTGGTATCAACAACAATAAGCCTCCCTTTAATTACAGTACGTGAAAGGTCACCTTCAGCACCCTGTGCTCTATTTTCCCTCTCTTCCTTCCTTCTTGACCCTGAAGCTAGTCCATATTTCTCATCCCTGTGTCCATACTCCAGATGTGTATAAGGTCTCTCCTCCCCTACAAGGTGTTCTCAGCTCTGAGGAAGTTCAGCATGTCTCCTCACAAGAGATCAGAAATGTGAAGGACATTCCGAAGGGCTGGAGTTGATAAAACAAGCAAGCATATGTTGTGAAGTACAAAAATGATTCATTATTGCCATTGAAAATCAACAGAAAAACAACAAATAAATACTCTACTGTTGCGAAAAGTTAGATAAATTCAATAGTTTCACCTCAAGATGTAAGGGCATGGCTGAAGGCAGTTTGATTGCCCAGTGTAGATAAAACCTGTGAGGTCAATGCAAACAAGGCATTGAAAATGCACAGAGAAGCAGAAAATGTGAACAACCTTATACAGAATAGATTGAAGGCATCACTGCCAGGAAAGAAAAAAGATGAGAAATAAAAGAAACAGGACCTCCATGCACTTATCTGCATTTGTAGCTGAAATTATTCCCTGGGGGTCCCTTTACGCCATTAATGTTTTTTTTCTTTTGGAATGTCAGGTTCTGAGCAGATAAGGTGGTATTCACGGTCTAAGTAAATAACATAATATGTAATTGAACCTTTGTCTAACACTTTATATGTATTCTTTTACCCTATATAATATATCAGGAAGTGGAAGCCACCCAGTGGGAAAGTAGACAGTCAGTTCTAGCCATTTAATAGGTATCAAGGGTATGAAAAGTGTTAGCAGCGTCAATGGATGTGACATACACCCATAGTCAAGCTCAAGGGTTTGTGTGGCTATGACAACTGTACCCTAATAAAAAGGTGCATATGAACCCTGCTAGAATAATCCACAACAGTATGGAATAATGGTAATGGAACTATAAGTGCAATGCCCACCTAGGAAGATGACAGTGTAAGTTGAGCACACCCCGGACATGGAGTACGGGAATGCCAGTAGAGCGGTGGCAGATAATACTCAGATAACTTATTGAAACCGTAGGACAACAGAATTAATCAGCAATTACAAGCAGAATGCAATCAGACTTTCCCAAACCAATGGCAGCTGTACAGGATCATGTACTTAAGGATAAAACTCTTTTTTCTGGCAATTGACACCGAAGTTGCTGAACTAATTGCAGTAGTAGTGTATGACCGAATATCGGGTCATCCATCATGCTGGAATGACTATGTGCACAACCACTAACTTAATACATACCATGTACATGGCTCCTTATGTACATCTTCCATTGATAGTGGATCTTTGTCAGATGACTGCCATCAGCCTCTGGACTATAATGTTTAGCATTACATCCTATCTTAATACTGTTTATAACTGCTGCAGTGTTAGTCTTTATATGTTTATAGCTGTATTGTTGTGTATTGGTAAAAGCATAAAGAGCAGGAAGCCTGCATTACATCCAAAGTGATCTCTCACCTCTGAAGTAGTCTAGAGCAGATCACAGAGTGGTTTGGCTCCCCTGGATGACAGATGAGGTTGTAACCCTGTATGCTGAGAGAAGTGTCTGTGGCTGACATCCTGAACAGTGATTCCCTGGGGAAAATCAAGTGGTGGATTGTTGCACAGTGTCACAGATGCCTTTATCTTTGTAATGCGAAGGACCTTTCTATTTGCAATTCTGTGGTTTGTTTTTCACTTGCATCTGCATAACCTTTCACCTAAGTTGCTGGGCTGTATTTTTCTGAAGCTGCTGTGGCAGTCCTTTCCCTTGTTGCTTTTATGCCTACTTATGAGTAGCTATCGAGTAAAAAATAAGTTGAGTATATCAAGTCATTTCTCAGCAAGCAGTTTTCTGATGATTTTAAAAGTTGAAAATATTTGTTGTCTACTGAAATGAACTGAAAAATAATAAAAAAAAATAATAATGTAGATTTCTAAAAAATGGAAAAGGTCTTCTATTTTGTTGTGTTCTACCTTGATTTTCTTTTTCCCTCTTCTTTTTTCCTATGTCTGTATCCTTTAGAATTTCTCTCAATCACCTTTAAAATAATCCTGTGTCCTGTCTGTATCAGGTCAGTTTCTGGATTACAGAACAAGTTTGGATGCATCTTTTCTTATCCCTTTAATCATAAGGTAACATACATTTGAAGACACTAAAGTGTCTATGTATGTGTATTTCTGTTCAACACATGAAAACGCCATGGGACTAGATTTGCTTATCTTAGAAGTAAAGTTATGATTACGATTACCAAAGAAATAGGACTTACACTTATTCTTTTTTTAATTGTGTGGGTTTTTTTCTTTCTTTTTCTTTCTTTTCCTAATTCTAGCTCATTGGTATAATTCTAACAGATTCTTAAAGATACAAGGATCAACTTTCTTATGATGTTCCTGTAAGCCAGTCCTACATTGTTGCAAATGAACCCAGGCAAAAGGAAAGACAGGCTCATGGTTATGTCTTGCATTATTTGCATTAGTAGAACCTTAGCAGCTTGATCTGAAGTTATTCCAGCACCTCTGGAATAACTCTGGAAGCCAAGAGTGGATTAACATTCCAATCTTATATTTGCTTTTGAAATTTGAAATTTGTGGCTGAATAAAAACAGCAATCATGGGTGAATTCACTTAACTAGCTTCAGATGACTAGTAGTAAGCAGTTTAGCACACCTTTAGATTCCTCTTAGAAAACAGAGAAAAACAAAAAATTCAAAGACTCATCTGAATAATTTCCGATTTCTGCTTTAGGACACCATGAAACATAGCTATAAAACAAAACAAAACAAAACAAAAAACAAAACCAAAACAAAAACAAAGAACTCATACAAAAACAAAAGGAAAAACCAAAGAAACAAAAAAAAAACCAAACTGCTTTTCTTCATTGTCATAAAGGGACTACACAAAACTATCTCAGATATAAGTCCTAAGTAAAAGGGATATCATTCTTGCTATAGGCAGATGCAGATTTAAAATGATGTCTCCTGTTTCATAATGTTTGGTAGAACAAGTTATCCAGGGGTGAAACATAAGACACTAAGAAATGAAATACTAAGATGTGAAATTACTTAGAAACCAATACCTGCTTCCCAGTAGCTGTGGCCATTAAATGTGTGATTTCCCTTAAATTCCTGAATATATTTAGAAAAGCAGAAATGAAAAGGTCAAAACACAGTTTCTTAAGTCCTCATTTAACAAAGTACTATACTAGATATAAAACTGATGGGCTTGGAATCCATCATATAAAATCCTTCATTTGAAAGCAAGAAGACTGAAGTCAAATTGAAACACTGACTTGAAACACTTGCTTGAAAATATGTGATTGTGACTTTGATGACTGCTCAGGTATAGACAAGAAAATAATGACCTATTCAAGCAGCTATTACACCAAAACCACAGTAACTTCTACATATATTTTACCATTCACATTTTAAGAATTTTGAAGCTTTTGTAAATGGAGTATAAAATAAGAGTCTGTTACTTTTTTGACCGGGCCAGGATGGAAAACTGAGAATTAAATAGTTGCAAAGCAGCATTTACAGCCTAAATATAGGAATATATTATACCTAAAACCTACTATGTCATAAAAGGTTATTGTACCATTTTCATGATACAATAGATGTCATTCCTATTTCCAGAAAAAAAGCGTAGACTTCCATGTTTACAGAAGATAAACTCCCATAGTCTTTATTATATGATAGTGTTTAGGAATTTTACTTTATGTATCTGTAATATACATGCATATTGATTTAATTCCAGAAAATCCATATACATTTTCTGGGCTAGTGTTTTCAATACATTATATTTTGACAGTTGAAAAAAGTCTAGTATGATTTTACTTGTTCTCAGTTTGTAATAGGTCAACACTATGCTTATTCAAATTAACTGGATTGTGTGTGTTGGAATGTTTATATGAAAGTATCTCTGACCACATAATTTACAGAGCAATGACATTTCTCTGGTATGAAACAGGCAGTGTGCTATCACTTAATATGCTGTGAAAAAGAACTCAAAACCAAATGATGAAGAATTTCAAAATCATATTTTCCTCCGTAAGTATGTATTCAAGTAAATTCAGTGAATGAATATTTGACTAATGGTATTGTGCCATTAAAAAAGATAGTAATATTACAAAAAACCTTCCTTACTGTGCACAGTTGTTTTTTAAACACCTCTGAAAAGCTTACAGGCATTTAATATTATAGATGAATTTCTCAGCTGTCTTTAGATGTTGTGTGGGAGGACTACAAGAAAAAAAGTGATTAGCTGCTTTATTCTTCTGGCTTTAAAACTGCGGATTTCTTATTACTTATTTCTCAGTATGTCCTTTATGACTAACACCCAAGGACAGATCTGATCGATTAGGATTTTGTCCTTTAGGTGTCATAGAGTGGTGTTGATTACGAGAATCTTTGAAACCTCTACAGATAAATGATCACAATAAAAAGGCTGCCAATTCTACACTTACACTTTTATTAATAATATTAATGAAAAATAATAGTCTGTTTGAAGATTTTACATAGGGCAAAGCTCATTTAAAAAAGAAAAAAAAAAAAAAAGGCTTATGGAGGCATGAAGAATTAAGGTTGAAGGTTAAAAAACTAAGTTAATGTCCACAGAGGAAAAAATACAAACTCATGAAATAACCTCTGCTATGTAGGAGGTCAGAGCAGATGATCTAGTGGTTCCTTTTGGCCTTAAGTCTGTGATATTATGAACTTTCTAGAATTTTTTTGTTGAAGTGATAGATTCAGCAAGACTTGAGATCAGATGGAGAAGACGATTCTGGGAGGGACAACAGCAATGAAGTTTGGGAAATCAAATCCAATAAATCAAAAGTGACAAGACACATGACAAAAAAGGTGTGAATGTCAAACCTGGGAAAGTAAATGGCAGGAACACAAAAGGAAGCATTAGAAAGTTTAGCTGTGTTAAATGATCTAAATGCAAAACGTTAGAGAGTTCTAGCTTCCTCTTATGTCTTTCATGAGGCACATGCTGCCTTTAGCAGCTCACTGTGCTTGACTGCTTACTGCTTCATTGCACATACATTGATGTGATTTTATGAAAGGTTTCCCCGTGCTGTGTATAACCTGGGATGTGTGAGTAAATTGATTACTCTTGCCACTTTATACAGTCACCGTCCAACTCGGTAAAGAAGAGACTGTTTCTTGTAAGAAAGATAGTGTTTCTTGACTGTTTCTGCTCCACTGGCTGGCAGCTCCCTAAAGTGGCAGAAATCCAAGCCCTGAACAGGTTTCCAAAAGTCAGAAAAAAGCCTGGCTTTTGTAAACCTAACTGGGAGGTCATGACAGGCATCTGACAAGGAAAATCAAGGGTTTCCTGGGAAATATAGCCACATTAGCACTGAGCTATTCAATGTGCCTATTGTGTTGAGGATCGTACTATTTCATGTCATTTGTACCGTGGCAACTATGGTATCAGTACTCATCTCTCATCGGTGAACGGTAACTGTCAGCATCCATGCAGTTTGGCAAAGCACTTGACAGACTTCTCTGAGAGACAAGCATTTTCTAGCCTGCTGAGAAGCAAGTTGATAACAGAAAGACCCAAAAGATTCACCAAAGATTTTGGGAACAGAAGTCTGAACTGTAGTTGAATGCCAGAATAAGCAGGATATTCTAGGCTGTTGCATAATCACCCTCTTCACAGAACAATGGCTTTTATCCTGAAATCAGTTCAGAGAAATACATGTAAACTTGCAATATATGGCAAAATGCAAAAATAAATTTCTAAATTAATGAAAAATTCTTCTTTTTTTCACTCTGTTGTCTGAGCCTTGCTACTTTTTATTATTTCACAGATTACTTTTCTTGGCTCTAAATATGTTTGTATGCTTTTTTCTGTGTTTTTTTATTTGTTTAATTTGATCCTATGCACAATACTTTCAAAGCCTACTCAAGATAAACACACAAAGGCAGATCTAGAACCCACTCATATTTTTACCATAAAATGTTTTTCTATTTCACAGCTTTCAGATCCCCAAAAGATTTTACTCCTGTTGTTCTCCAAAGTAAACCATCTACCCCATGATGTAATGCTCTACCCAGTCTTAGTTTTCACCTATGAAAAGGAAAAATGCCAAAATTCTATGAAGTCTAGTGGTAAGATAGCTTTTATTTATGACTAATGAGGAAAGAAGTAGGAATTTCAATGATAAGGAGTAGTACAAAAATTTAAAGCCAAGTGTCCTCGTTTGAGGTAAAACAGAACTAATTTTCTGTTCAGTAATTTTATTTTTTTCTCTGGGCCTCCTATAACTAACTAAACTCTGAAATTAACAGCGTATTGTTCAGAAACTGTTCATGCTCATAGTGATAAGACCTGATTATACCAAGGAACGGTATGCCAAGAGGTCCTTGCTTATACTTATTGCTGTAACAACCAAGGTCAGGTAACTACATGGAGGGTCGGAAGTGGAAAAGTGTAGAGGGGTCACACCTGCAGGGACAACTGGACAGGACAGGTGACCCCAAACTGACCAGCTGGGTATTCCATCCCATCTGCATCATGCTCAGTATAAAAGCTGAGGGATCAAAGGGTCAACTCTCTTTCTTCAATGGATGACTTCCAAGGAGGACGCTGTCTGTTCATCTGCCTTTGATCCCGATCCGAGCTTTCCTGACTCCAGATCTGAAATCCAGCTCCTGTCCATCACCAAGTCCAGTCTGGGACTTTTCCCTGTGCCTGCTGGTGATGTGATCATCATCCGGGAACATGATATGGTTTTGTATATACTGTATACTTTTTTCTTTTTCTTTTTCTTTTT
>JAHREE010000279.1:19831997-19967760 GCA_033628505.1 Tringa tobata | reverse complement strand
TTTTTTTTTTTTGTAAGTGTGAGAAACTGAGATAATATATATCACTTGTCACTTAAGGAAGCACATTGTAAAAGTTTATCTACCTTGTTGTACTATAATATACTAAATTTCACAAATAAAGCAATTAACACTCTAGTTCTGTTGTTTCTGCAAAATACTTGGATAAATAGTATGCACAAGTGAAAAATAATCAGAGGAGTACAATATGGTCTGTTTAACTCAGTCAACCACTGCGTGGAATTATTAAAAGACTTAGAACCCAAAAAAACAATACTATTTAACCACATAAGAGTGTACAGGTGAGACAGACAGTGAGGGGTGCAGACAGATATAGAGAATTTTAGGGACAATCCTATCTACATATTTTAGGGGATAATCTTCCCCCATTACAGATATAGGACATATAACTGTGTCTGTGGGCAATGCACTTCGCTGAACTGAAGATACAAAGGAACAGTCAGAAATACTGGGTTTCCATGCTTTCAGGATGGTCTCTGTACAAAGGTCCAAAGATAACAACTTGTCAGAGGAGATGAAATCGATCACTACCATTTCAAAAACACAATTTAGTAGTTACAGGTCTTACTTCAGAAACAGGAGTCCTGTTCACACTAACAATGGATTTGAATAAGATGTTCTAAAAGGAAAGAGGGCATAGACACAGAGACAAGAAGATTCCCGCTTCATAGTTTTGTGATCTAGGTAGTCAGCTTTATATAGAAGGTCACCATCACCCCTCAGCAGGGTCCACGTACATATCTACACATGTTTCATTTTCTGTAAAGCAAAGAGTGGGGCATGGGAACGTGTCTCCTTAAATTGACACTTCTGTGCATATAGGACCCAAGAGGTGATCAGCCCCCTGTACTCGGCACTGGTGAGGCCTCACCTCGAGTACTGTGTCCAGTTTTGGGCCGTTACCACAAAAAAGACATTGAGGTGCTGGAGCGGGTCCAGAAAAGGGCAACAAAGGTGGTGAGGGGTCTGGAGAGTAAGTCTTATGAGGAGAGGCTGAGGGAGCTGGGGTTGTTCAGTCTAGAGAAAAGGAAGCTGAGGGGAGACCTTATCACGCTCTATAACTACCTGAAGGGGGGGTGTAGAGAGGCGGGAGTTGGTCTCATCTCCAAAGTCACAGGAGATAGCAAGGGGAAATAGCCTCAAGTTAAGCCAGGGGAGGTTTATATTGTATATTAGGAAACATTTTTTCACCAAAAGGGTTATCAAGCATTGGAATAGGCTGTCCAGGGAAGTGGTTGAGGCACCGTCCCTGGAGGTGTTCAAAAGACGGGTAGACATGGTCCTCGGGAATATGGTTTAGTAATTTTTACTCCTATTTCTTATTTATTTTTTTGTCAGAGTTAGGTTGATGGTTGGACTAGATGATCTTTAAGGTCCCTTCCAATCTAGATGAGTTTATGATTCTATGATTCTATGTAGGATCATGCACTTAATAAGTTTAGTCACCTCCATGTTTAGACAGTCTTGAACTGGGGTGTTTTTATAGTGTTTAATGAGTTTTAGGCAATTATATCCAATATGACTAAAGCTATTTATCTTTTTAATAGAAAATAAGAGTAATTTAAAGCAGAGATTCTCTGTAACCTTTAGACCAAAACCACACATTGGTTTTGGCTGTATTAAAAATAGTTTGATCCTCATCCCTTTACAATAGGACACACAACTTTAGCATCTTCCAGAAAAGAAACAAGTAGATCAAAAATGCAAATAAATATTTGAGCATTACATTGGGTGCCTTCTGTTCCCCTGAATTGCTGGCTATCTGTCATAAGTCAGTGTTTATTGCCAAACTCATTGTGCAGTTTGGCTCACTGGATGCTAATAAAAATGCAAATCCTCCATAGAAATCCAAAGCCATTGACATATTTCAGTACTTACAGTAATCTCATGCTTACTATTTTATACTTCCACCACTTGACCTGTATCCTTGCATATTCAGCCCAAACTTTCTGAAACCTTTTAGTGACACAACAGATATAGCAAGAAGCAACTGACTTCTCCAGCACAGATCAGGGGATGTATAATTATGTTGCCTAAATTTCTCTTCTCCTGTTGTTGGAGATACTTATTCAATACCTCAACACAAGTTACACTGAGTGTATATTTTCAGCAGTAAAGATGATTGTCACAGCTCAGTAAGTCACACTGTGCACTCACTTTTTCAACCTTGTAGAATAGTATTTCTATGGCTACCACACTACATGTAGGCATCCTGTAAAGACAATTATTTATTCAATGCCTATTCTGGGAAGCAAAAAGACACTAACATTATAATAGTTTGGGCTTAAATTCAGGGTAGAAAAGTCTTCCATCAATCCAGTAATATTTTTTGTGTGGGTCTGCCTGGGAGAAGATTCTTTGTCTAAAATCAAAGAATGGCCCAATTATCTGAGTACTATAGAATACACCTGAGTATTTTGTTACTCGTATAACTCCTAGTAAATTTGTTTTCTTGTTCCTTACGGCTTCCACTATATCACATTAGATTGTAGCTACTCCAGTTTGTATCAGCTGACTATTTGCCTCACTAAATAGAGCAGTACTGTGTACCAAACGGATTATAAGATTTTTAAATTACTATTACAATAGTTGTGATATGACTGGAAGCAGTTGAATTGTACTGGTGAAACACAAAATTTCAGAAAAAAAGGGAAAAAATAGGGCATTGTTATAACTCTCAGGAATATAAATAATGAAGTTATAGCATAGCCCTTGAAAGCAACAATTTAATAACCTTTTCAAAAGATCCTGCTTGTGTATGAAAGGAAAATTATGAAAAAGAAAACCCTCACATTTTTTGTGTGTATGTCTTGCAAGTAATAGTGAATAACATGTTTTGAGTGCAGTATGCACAAGTACAGAGGTCACCACTCTGAGGCAGAGGTCTCTCTTCTGCTGGTGAATGACAGCCCCTGGTGGAGCAATCTAAGACACAGCAATATTTGTAAACCTGCAAAATAAGGATTTCTTTGAATATTAAAACACTTATGCTTCTTATGCTATAAGAAGAAGCAAAAAACTTCAGTTCTTAACACAAGATGAATCTGTAATGCAAAGCAGACAGAAGGTTTTTCTTCAAGACTAAGTAGTAAAAAAATCCCATTCCTTTGTATTCTTGCAGTGCTGAAAAATGTATTGTGAACATCACATCTGTAAGAATAGGCTTAGTGGATATGACAGAGTGATTATTTCTACTTGTCACACCACATATCTTGCCATCTGTGAATATAAATTATAAATAGATTGTGACACAAAGATTTTCCTTCAAAGTCTTCCTAAATTCCTTACTACAATAGCCACCACCTTTCTGTTATCAAAACTAGAGAAGTAATTTTTTTCTTGAAATGTTTCAGAGTGTCCTCTATTAAGATACAGTGCACCTAAATGATTTTCTGTGGTACTTTTATTTATGATACATCATTTATCTAAACAAGCATTTAGAAAAAAATATTTAATAAACATATCTGTGGAGAAAGTAAAATAGATTTTCTGTGTTAGCAAGAGTTTGACAAAACGCACTTTTAAATTAACATCATTATAAATTGTGTTACATTAAGGTAACACGTATCTTTATCAATGGTCTGGATGAGTGGATTGAGTGCACTCTCAGTAAGTTTGCAGATGACACCAAGTCAGGTGGGAGTATTAACCTGCTTGAGGGTAGAGGGCTCTACAGAGGGATCTGGACAGGCTGGATTGATGGGCTGAGGCTGATGGTATGAGGTTCAACAAGGCCAAATGCCAAGTCCTGCACTTGAGTCACAAAAACCCCATGCAGTGTTACAAGCTCTAGAAAGAGTGGCTGGAGAGCTGCCCAAAGGAAAAGGACCTGAGGGTGTTTAGTCGACAGCCATCTGAATATGAGCCAGCAGTGTGCCCAGGTGGCCAAGAAGGCCAACAGCATCCTAACCTCATAAGAGAGTCTTATGACAAGTCTTATGAGGAGCACTGAGGCAGCTGGGGTTGTTTAGTTTGGAGAAAAAGGTAGTTCTCTCTCCAGAACTACCTGAAAGGCGGCTGTGGAGAGGGTTGGTTTCTTCTCCCAAGTAACAGGGGATAGGACAAGAGGAAACAGCCTCAAGTTGCTCCAGGGAGGTTTAGATTGGATATTAGGAAAAATTTTTACACTGAAGGTGTTATTATGCATTGGAATGGGCTTCCCAGGGAAGTGGTTGAGTCCCCATCCCTGGCAGTATTTAAAAGATGAGCACACATAGTGCTTAAAGATATGGTTTAGTTACGTTTTTTGTCAGTGTTAGGTTGATAGTTGGAGTAGATGATCTGAAAAGTTCCTTCCAACCTAGGCAATTCTATGATTTTATGATTCTAAGGCTATGGCTGATTGTTACTTTTCCAACAAATGACAAATGTATATTTTTGATTTCATTTCTATTATTATCAATTATCAATTGTGATTCCATTTTGTATTATTTTCATTTCTACTAATATTATTTTATAAGTAGCATGAGAAGTTCTGTTTTTCTTTATGAGTACCTAAACCTTTAAAAAAAATAATTGTACCTCTTGAAGTAATTTTATTTTTTTTATTTACTATTGTTCATTTTTTATATTCTTTTGGGCTTGTTTAGCAAAGATCCTGTAGAGGAACTCATATGATCTGAATTTGTCATTGCCAGTAAACATGACTGTGTATGGTCATCCTTGGCTTCTGTTTTTTAATAATAAAGGGAAATGACCACTCTGGGGGTTAGCTACATCTTGTCGTATGTTTATAAAGAACACAGAGGCTCAGTTCCGTTCCCTTGATGTAGGCACCTTATGTTTTCTAATCCACATTACAGTCTCCAGAACATTTGCCCAAGATTGGCAGATAGGAGTCAGAAACATACCCTTTTGAAGGGACAGAAAAGAAGGTAAGAGGACTAGCTAAGTGTCTTAAACAGCGTTACAAACCTAGGTTTAAGCAGCAAAGGGAGCTCAGGAACATAAGCTCTTATGTAGGTATCTACAAATGTTTACACTTAGTGGAGTCCTATCTTTTTATAGATACAAAGAAGCTTCATTCTCATCATTAAATGGAGGGGGGGGTTATGTTTTTACTATTAGTTTACCAATTTCCTTCAGCCTACTTTCTAGACCATAGATCCCTTAAAGATACACCATATGGTACACGGTTGAGAAGGGTAAGGAGTAAGAGAGTTTTAGAACTGCTTTTATAGTCAACCTGCTCTTGACTATTCCTTGACAAGATGTCTGACATATTCACACCAACATAAATATCTCACTCCCTCGCAAAATGGAAAAGGGTATCCTCAGAGGACAATCTTCAACAAGACTTGAGTAATGTTTGGCGGAGTTCTCCATCAGTCTGATTTGGGATTACTTGTTGTTCCTGTATGGAGTGCAAGGTAAAAGAGATCATAGGTCTCTGAGTGCATATGTGTGTTACTGTGTTGCCCAATTAATGGAAAGGCACTGTACATTTAACACTAAGTAGTTCCAAGGAGAGGAACGTGATTAGAGGAAATATCTCACTTTTTCTTCCTGGATTATCCTGGTTCATCTCAGTGGTCAGGCCAGCCTAAACCACGACATTGGAAAAGTAGGCAGTACTATATTTTTAGTTTAAGACTGTATTTTTGGGGTGCAGGTGAGAGATATACTGATAAAATCAATGAATAGCTAATAACCCATATCCATTGAAAGCAGATAATTCTGTGTTTGTTCTCACAAATTAAAATACAGAAGTCCTCTAAAGAAATATAAAAAGTAGGACTTTTGTGCTGACTTTTGATTCCAATTACAGAATTTTTTGAATTGTTGCAGCATCTAACATCAGCAAATCTATTATCACTATTTCTCCAACGTTTATTGATTTGTGCTTGTTGTGGTGATTCTTTCATATTTTAACAAAATGTGCAGTAGTCTTCATTGTTTCATAATGCTGATTTATTAGTTAGGTGCTCTATTATTTTTGAAAATTTCAAAGATAGAAAAAATCTTGCACTTCTGTGTTGTTGTTGTTCCTGTGTACCTTGATTACCTGAGAAATAATGTGAATGCATCTATATTACTTCAGACTGCCAGAAAGAATATGATGAGTAGAAGAAAGAATAAGATTTATTTTTGGTAGTCATTACTTAGACGTGTTTATTAGAGATAGGTGTGAATACAGAAGACATCAAAGCCTGTCATAGAAAATGCAGTCATTGTCAAGTCTGAAAGTTTGCTTATTCTTCCTGATACTCTGAAAGTGCTGCTTGCAACTTATTTCAAAGGGTGAATGCATTACAACAAAAACATGACAGAAGAAGGCTGGAAATAAAAAGTGTTAAGAGCTGGCATATCTACTTGGAAAAAGAAGAATCAGAAAACTAGTTGGATATCTGCACATTTAGAGTGTGAAGGCTAGAGAAAACTACCCTTACATGTAGATCTTCCACTCACGTCTTCTGATGATGACTAAGCAGTGCAGAGGTGGCTGTATAATAGCAGTAGGAGTGGAAGGATTTTGAATGCCAAAGCAAATACGGATTGAAATGTCAGATAGGAAACTAAGATGCCTCTGTCTTTTCTCTTAAGGTAGACATCCCTATGGAAAAGTTTGCACTTATTGTTTATGAAACACATTGTTGAGCTGCAAACCCACTGTTTCATAAGGAGCCCTGTGGAGGTCTTTACAACTGTAGGAGTACACTGGGTGCAAGTTTCCTATAACTTAGTTTTTTCTAATGATAACTAAAGTACAGATGACTGCCTCAGCACAGTATTCTTCTTGAGAGGTAGATGAGCAACAGTCATGCATCCTCATGTCCTTGTGTCATCATAGGGTAGAGAACGGATCAATAAGGATTTCATAGGAATTTTTTACATGATCAACCATAACGCATTCAGGCTAAAGGAGAAGTTCCTTGGCTACCTTGTCTTCCATTTTGTGCTAGTTTAAGAACTAATTAAATCTTATCTCTGGATTAGAAATTTGGGGTTACACAGTATAAAGAAACCAAACACTCTTTTTCTTCTCTCCTATTCCAAAGCTCTTTTCTTTCAACCAGTGCCTGCTATTTGCTATGCTGTCAGTCTGAACATGACATTTTGTTTGATCTGTTTCATGTCACAGATAGTAATGACCAAAAATTTTTGGAAAGAAAAATTTATAATGGACCATCTATTGCCAAGCAGCAGTACAAGAACAGCATAGCACTTATTTTCTACAGTGCTTTTATCAATGTATTAACAGCAATTATGATTTATTATGATTAAAATAAAATGATAGAATGAGGTGGTTCATTTAAATGAGAACTGATCACCTCCTAGTTCTTCAGGCCTTTTAAATATTGTTAGCTTGTAAGTCAGGCTGCAGGAAGCTTTGAAAGTAAATCTTAGAAGGTGTATTCCAGGAAAAAAGATTTGTGCCATAATACATCAGAACAGATTTTTCAGTTCTGTCAGTGGATCTTGCTGATACAAACCCTCAGAGAATCAGACCCGGTTAATAAATTCTTCAGTATATTCAGCCACCTTTTATTTCTACCTGGAGCATTAAAAACTTCCACTGAATTGCAGCTATAAAAGCTTTCATTTCATAAATCTAAGGAAAGAGGTACACAACCACTTAGTCTGAATGCAAAGTACAAAATCTTTATCTGCTCCAACTATTATAAAAGTCATATTAATTGGTTAAGACTGAAGTTCATCAGTAAGTCTTGGATCAATTCCTAAATACACATACAGCTGTATTTTAAGATCACACTGTATGATTTGTGCCATTTCTGTGTTTTCTTCTTTAAAAAAATATATTGTGAGCTGAAATACATATAAGCTAACTTAAAAAAAAAAAAAAAGACAAATAATGTACTACAAATAACAGCTTCCACATATGCTTTCAGTCACCTGCCACCATCCCTGTCCCTTTCCCCTTGTCACACATGAAAAAGAGCTTTTCAACAAGATGAAAACTATGTAGTTAAGCCTAGAGACATCTTTGAGCTCCTTTTTTTACAGGATGTGTAAAAGATCTGCATTTTCTTGTACCTGAACCACCAACAGAAGCACAGGCTGTGCCAGAATGGTCCCATCCAACAAGATGAGAATGTAGGCAAAAGGGATGAGGCTTTTTTTTCCCAGTATATTGGAGGTCATGCATGTGATAATGCAGATGAGGTATGCAAGCAAGATTCGCTATGTCTGGCTGCAGGTAAAAGGTGGATAGCTAGGGAAACCAAGATTCTCCACTGGGCTGCCCAGGGAGAGCCATGCTTTTGGAGGAACATGACAGCCTGCAGCTGTTAAGGACTTCACTGGCCAGTGATACGTGGTTCACTGCTCCCTTGTCTCTTCTCCCATAGCATCTATCTCTCAGTTTCACTCCATGCTTCTTTATTCCTCTTCTTGTTTCCTCCCATTGCACTTGTGTTTTCAATGTCATCACTTCTTTCACTTTTCTTACCACTGAGCTTCTAACTTTCTTAGTATTTCACCATTTCCCATTAATCTGTATTATTGACATGTTTGTGTTTTAAGCTCTTCCCCAGACCAGTGTCTGACCTGTCCATTGAGATCATTAACTCTGTCCAATGAACATGCTTAATTGTAACAGAACCCATTGAATAGCTGATTTAGGTTAAACACAGTTAGGTTGGATTCAGGTTAAACACACAAAATTAAATGGATCTACTCACCTGTTTGCTCCCTCTTTGAGAAACTTAATTAGTAATGTGTACAGCTTTGGATCAACATATTTCCTTTTATCTGCTACCTGCTTAACTAAGTCACTGTAGGGAGGGAATTTTGTTCTGTCTCTTACCATTGTACCACAGAGATAACATAGACAAAAGAACAATCATCAGAACAATGTGACTGAGATATAGTGTCATATTCATCTTCTGTGGAAATAAAAATATGTTTTCTTTCTAATATTATAATGCAGATCATTTCAATGAGATAGTTTACAACATGACTCCAAAGTTACACCATCAACAGATGTCAATACATTTGTAGAAAGAGGGAGCTGAGAAAGCAAAGCGAGAGGTGGTGAAAATTTCTTAAACAGATTTTGCAGTGCAGAAAACATTCAATTAGATTTACTGTTGTAGAACGTCTTAAGAACTATTTGGAAAGGTACAGCTGACATCAAAGCTCAGATTGTGTAAGAAAGATAAAATTCAGTAAAACCACAGTAGACTTTTGGAAAAAAGTTTTAGTTCTCCCATTGTCAAATTCAGGGGTTAGATATACAAAGTTTCTCTACATCAGCTCATTCCACATCACTCCATCCTAATCTCCTCTCTCTCGGTCTGTTATCCTCCTCCCTTTTCCTTTCAGTATTCCTACAAAAAGTTATATTCAGCTCCAAACTGAGGCATTTGAGTCTAAGCATCTGCACCTAAGTGTCCACACAAAAGTCTAAGTTCTCACAAAGTCAAGAAGATCCACTCAGCACATTCATACAAGTCAGAACAACTTTTCAGTTCACCCTAGACTAGACATCTTTATTTGAATGGATGACAGTCCCTCTACACATTGCTTCTTATATTGACCAGAAACTTGATTCAAGTGCCAGAACATAAATTTTTAGTTATACTGGAGATGCAGTAGGATAATCAACCTGACCTTTAGTTGTTAGTCTGGTATTTTGGGGCAAAGCAAAAAAAGGTCCCATCTGATATTTTCAAGCACTGTGTGGAAGCTTTGGATGGCACAGGACATTTCAAATGGTTGTACAGGTTTATGTTTTGGCAACTGAATTGAACACCTAGTTTACATATAAACATGACATTGCAGACAGATACATTTAGATTCTGAATATCACTGAAGATGTTGAAAGGGCTAAGTCATACAGTAAAATACTGTGCTTGGCTGTATCTGCAGGCCCAGATTCTGATATTCTAACTTCTGCTTGTTGAGTAGCCTGAAACTTAGCCTTCTTAATGAAGTTAGCTATGACTTCATTAAGATGTAGATATTGCCACTTTGTCTACAGTGGTAGTTTATACCACTGAGTTTATTTTCTGAATATTCTGTTTTCTGCAGGTTGTTTGTTTGTTTGTTTTTTCTTTGAATATTTTTTGCAATGTACTTAGCAAAACAGGAATGACTTATTCAGAAACTTGGCAGATCACCTCACCTTGTAATTGTGGAGGTTTTTTTCTCAGAAAAGTGTTTGATAATCAATGACTTATTGCCTCAGAGTCCACTACATAAAACTGGAAGACTACAGACGTGCTTTTTGATATTGGTTAAACAATATTTCACATTTGACAGGGATGCTAGAAAGAACAGTTCAAACCAATTTAAAATGTTCAGAGAAGTAAACCTACAAGTGTGGTCAGATGTAACTGGCTTTTATTGTACTGAGTTGTAGCCATTTGCATATTTCTCTGTGTTTAAGATCACATATTTACTTTCATACCTTTTTTTTTTTATTACTTTTCCTCCAGATCCCACACCAAATATTACATTCTATTAGATAGTTCCTTGATTGCTTTTTTGTTATTTGATGTATTTTAACTTTATATAATTCACCAAAATAGTAACAGCAGTAATAACAAAAATAAATAAACAAAAGATTCCTAATAGAATCTGAAGGACACCAGAAAGTGTATTTTTATTTTTAGACTTATTCTCTTAATACTTTAGTTTAAATCCTTGGCCTGTGTTGAAACAGTTTATACTTTGTGTAGTGTGTCACTGAAAAACAAAAGATACATTTAGGGTGTGCTCTGTCTACTAAAGATTATCAGCATTATTCTCTGAAATTTTAGACATCTATAAAAAATCCTTGGGTTGGTAATCTCATAGTTAGAAAAAGTTCTGAATTTAAACATATATATTTCTTTCTTTCCCTATTCATGTAAGTGACATTACTGTCAGGGTCATGAAAAACATTACAACAGGTATGGCTGCTCTTCAATCACTGTCCTGAAACAATTGTAACAGAACAGAAAACTTACTTTTATTAATGTTGACAGTTCAGACAGGTTCTTTTGTTGTTTTTTTATTCCTTTCAAGAATGAGAATTTGCAAGTAAAATTATTATTTTTTTTTCTCCCAGCAAGATGTTGTATTTTGCTAGTCCTGTTGTAATCAGGGTACTTCTCACAGTGATGAAAGTCATCATCACAGAATCACAGAATTACATGGGATTGGAAGGGACCTCCGGAGATCATCTAGTCCAACCCCCCTGCCAAAGCAGGTCCACCTAGGACTAACAGTTAGTTCTACAATGTGTTACCCTCAATTAATTCACTAAATTTATGCATGTAACATATTTCGAATCACAATCCATATTAAAGAAAGATAAAACCAGTGCTTGCCATAAATATATGGAAGGAATTAAAATTTAGGGGACAGCAATATAGCAATGTACTGAATAGACCAGTGTTACAGTGAAAATCTTGCAAATCCTGTAGTGGACATAAATGGAGCACATCATGTAGATAGAACTTAGATTTATCATTGCAGTAATTGCAATTTTAACAAACAGCTACAAGTAATCCAGTCCCATAACACAAAAAGCTATTGCTGCCTCCTTTCCCAGGGTTTGTCAGGTCTCTGCTCTCTGCCCTGAGCAATTTAGTAATTCACAAGTATTTTCACCCTCCCCTCTTGCTTTCCAAATGAACAGCATTAACAACAAAACCCTTATAATCCTGCCTAACATTAATCCATTGGAAGGTCCTTGAAGGAATGCCAGGTGGAGAAATCCTTCAGAAGAATTTTATGGAGTGACTCCTGAAGGGTCCACAAGTAGCCTACAAGAATACATTTCAAAGAGCCCTGTGATTATGATCAGTGTCTGGTTAGGCTGATTAGAGGCACCATTTGATAATTTGTGGAGAACAACATGACTAAGGTGGAACAGACTAGAAAATATAAACTAACACAGTTAAAAGTCCTGGAAACGTGGAAGAAGGAATTCATTAAGATGAACTGAAAGAAAAAGGAAAAGATGGGTAAAGATCCATGTAGATGGCCACAGAAATACTTTGAAAAGATCAAAGGAGACAGCATTTATACTCCCTAGACCAGAGAAAACACCGTGACAATAAAACAAACCTGGATGCAACTATGAAAACAAAATGCTGGTGTCTGTATGGATTCAGAAGTGAGGTATCTTGGATATAATATACACATGAATTAAAGAAACACCCAAAAGTGCAAATCTCTGTATATTACTTCTCAAAATGCTGCATCACATGGTACTTAACTTTTTTAAGGCTTTGCTAGAAAGATTTTATATACAAGGTTTTCAAGTCTTCATATCAATCACTGAAAAAGTGCAAGTACCATTTGAGTTTGAGCATCCTCAAATCAAACCACAAAAATTAAACAAAAATTAAACTCCCAAAAGCAAGACATTGGATTTTTCTATGCCTCTATTTACCATTCCATCTTTTTGATGCATCTTTTGATGCTCTTCTCAGCAAACTACGGCAAAGAGAAGACTACATGTTCCTCTAGCATCACAGTAGTGGTTTGGGATGGTGAGTAGAACATAAGCTATTTTCTATAGATTTATGTTGGATTTTGATTATATTTTTATATGCTACTTTTGATTAAGTCAGCCTCAAAATACTGAGCAAAGCAAATATGGAAGAAATGGGTGAAGACAGAGTAAGCCTTTTGGTTTGCAAATATTATAGAAAAAAATATTTCAAAGCTATGTTGTTTTTAAGATAGCTGGAGAGAAAATGTTGTTTTTTCTATGGTTAGATAATTCTTATAGTAATTTACAAGTACGATAAAAGTAATAAGAGGAGCAGTACTAATACTGACCAAAAAATGTACATCAGAAGACTGTGTACTTGACTGCTTTTCATAGCTACTACTAAACAGTTTGAAGACATTTTCCAGTGTTGATTCCTTTGAAATACTGTATCTACACACAAGAAACATGATGTAGCTCCTTTGAAAATTTTCTGATTAAGGAAATATCACCTAAACATGAACAAGAGTACCGTAAAGAATAAAATCAGCAGTCTTCCAAAATTTAGAATGTGCTTCTTTTCAGCTGACACATGGTCAAGTATTTGGCCATATCTAGCAGCAGATGTGCCAGAAATAGCCAAGTAACTTGCGTGTATTTTCCTGTCTATATTCACACTATATTGAAACTTTTCTCAAAAGACAACATTTTTTTTTCTGATAACTACCAAAGATGTGGAGGTTTTACAAAGTGTGAGGATTCATCTTAATAATCATATTATTAATGCATTATTTAAAGAAACTTGCAGCACATACAGAAAATCTTGAAAAAGTGATTAGAATATATTGTTTTTATCAGACAATATCAGAAACACTGAAAAAAGTTTACTTCTGTCTTATTAAATTCTCTTCCTTTGTGAACACAGAAATAAAATAACAGAGACAGAAAAGAAAGAAATTCAGAAGTCTGGTCCACAGACAATCCAGCAATACAGTTAGCTACTCAGGTCCAGCTAGAGGTGCCATTATACCCTCAATCTCTTAAAGCACTGTTGTTTGGAGTCATGGTATTTTTACATCTCTAAAAAGGATAGAGGGAGTGCCTTTAATACTGTAATTTATTATTGGATAGAAAGAGCTGTATACATTCAACCTCAGAAGTAAAATTATCGTCAGTGTCCTTCACTACCTGGTCTAGTAAACTTTGAAATTTACATCCCTATTTCTACAATTTATTTGGGCATAGCAGCTGTTACATCACATATATCTGATAATTGGACTCTGACTCTGAACAGGTGACATTTCAAGCGGTGTTATCTCCATTCAGAAAATAATGATAGGAGTGAAAGTCTAATTTAGAAAGACAATTATTATTGCATCATGCTGTGTTGTGTGTTGAACAAAAGAGTAAGATGAATGTCCCCTAGCGTATATAGTTTAAATATATAGGGAACATAGTCAGTCTGGGATGCAATTAAATGTATTCTCCTTTTGTCTTTGTTTCCTTGCCTCTCTATATATGTGCATTCATATATATATACACACATATGATTAAACATGAAAGAAAAAAAATAACATGTATTTGCCTCTCTAGCTGATGAATCTTTCTCTGAGCATGGGATATATAAACAATCTGTCCTACTGACCAAAATTAATAAATTTTCTCTCTCTCTTTTGTGTATTTGTTTTAGCAAATTATTTTATTACTATTTTTATAATCTTTGAGTTTTCCTTTATTTTTGCCAGCCGTAGAGATGTAGTTTGGGGCTAAAATAATGGAATAAAGCAAAATAGATAAATGATCTCTTCAGTCTTTTTTAAGCATGAATTTAGTAAGAGATTTTCTTTGTGTGTGCATGTGCTAGCATTCCAAAATCTTTTTGGACCTTTTTTTCAAAGCTAATATTTTAACACTGTTGCCAGGAAGAAAAAAAATCGCAAGCACAAGCTGCTGTTATGAAAACATCACTCTTCTAATTCCATGCTTGTTTTTAGTGTCCCCTTGGGTGCTATTCTCCCAGCACCATAGGTTTCTCTTCTGTTCTTGCAATTTCTGTTGATCGTGTGTGCATGGCCTCTACCATCTGCCCACAGTAGGTCAAGGAAATAAGCAGCACTGGTAAATACTTTTCTTGACATAAATACCACTGAACTTTGAGTTAGGCAAACAAACAAAAAATCCATGTAAAGTTAAACTTACTGATATAATCATTCTAGTAGTACTCATCATTTATATTTCTATAAGAGATAGGGAAAAATCTTAGGAAAATAAAATTAAATAAAGTTTGCATGATATGCCAGTACTACAGATAATTTTGTGAACAATTTCTTGCATCCAACTTTAAATTATCAAAACTCAAAACAAGTCTGGGGAGGGGAGAAGGGGAAGAGAAATCCCAGTCTCATCCATACCGTTAGACAAGATTTATCGGTTAATCCACACATAGTTAGTTCCAATGCCTTTTTTACACACACACGCGCACGCACATAGAGACATGCACATTAGTTGTGGCAGATATACATTAAGTACCCACAGTTACTGCAACTACCTTTCTCCCTATGTAGGCATAAATCGAAACCAAATATTAATGTTCAGTGCAATACCTATATTCTCTCCTAATATCTGTGATGGCTTCTTCAAAGTAGCAATGTTGAAACAGGTTTAGGCAGCAGCAACAGCAACTGTATCTCAAGATCCTCATTGGTCACCACTTTGTTGACCCTGTTATCACCAAAAGTGACTCTAGCTCCTAAGTTTGCCTTTGTTTGATGACTACACTTGACAGCTACTGAGTTATTTATAGCCCTAAGGCCTCTGATATCATCATGTGCCTGGACTTTCAAGGCCCCTGATATCATCCCAAGCCTGTATCCCTCCATGTTCCATTTTTTACTTTAGGGTATGAGACAGTTCATTCTATACAGAATAAGTAGTTGTTATTACTGTTTGTTATTCAATGTATGTTTATATTCTAAAATTCTTATAACCATAGACATTACATTACCCAACTGCATTGCACTGAAATGTGAAGGAATTTATCCTGATACAGTTTGAAAAAATTTTTACTCTTAAATGATTAATAATGCTACTAATAACTTCTTCCTCCCTTCCCTTTCACTCCCCTCCCCTGTCTTTTCTTTCTTTCCCTTTCTGTTTCTTTGGATTTTCTTTCAATGCTGTTTACCTTAATCTTCTTCATACTGGTTTTATGGGAATACAGGTCTATGGAAAATAAAGGAATAATGTTCCATTACTTCACTGAAATAGTACTGAGCTATTTTTGTAGATAAGCTTATACAGAATCATTAAGAAATTATTTCTCTCCTTTGTATTTGAGGCCTGAAAAAATGAGAAAGTTATCAAATGTTCAAAAAAAGACTGTGGCCCATAAGAAGAAAACAAATTGTCTTAAGATCCTCTGAAGTCATGTTGAATTGAATTAATTTTCAAGAGTTTTTTTGCATTAATATCTATCTAATACCATAATAATCTGGTTCTGATCTACAGAATGAATGGCTGTGTAGACAGGACTCCATGCAGCAGTAATTTCACAGTAATCACAGTGGCGACTTTGGGTTGAGGAAACAGGAAGAACTGGTAGTTACTCAGCAGAAGCCTTACAAGGTCCAGGGGAAACCTTATTTTTTAAATCCTATTGAAACGAATATTTGGCAGGAAACAAAAAAGGAGATAATACCTTTAGGCTTCTCATACATTTGTTGGAGAAAATATTAGCTCTGAGCTAGGGTAATGAAAGAGTAGTATTTTCCCTTTAGTCCAACATAAGACTTCAGTTTACAAAATGTTGATTAGATCACTGCATACAGTGCTAAAATTCAATGCAAATATTAGGTCTTGCTAATACCTACATATTCCACCATCCATAAGACTCCCCTGCCAATTACTGCTGTTTCTAAATGAGATGGATTCCAAACTTCTGTTTTTAAATGATTTGCAAACAACCTGTATTTTTCAGTTGCAAATAATTGAATATGTAGACAGTGTAAAGGCCATGTTAAAGTTGTTTGTTGTTCCAGACATTATGTCAATGCAACAGTAAAATTACATATACTTTGTTAACCTGCGATAAATCCAAGTGATCGTAAATGTGGTGTTTTCATCAGAAACCCTAGAGTAACGAACAGTCTATTCCTACTATGCGTATGCTAATACTTGCCATAGACTCAGTCATCAAAGGTTCAGACTGAAAATGAAGGTGAACCTGAAGATCGTGTGAATTTTCAGATAGTGAAGGTGGGGAGAAGAAATAAGCCTGCAATTTATAAAGGAAAGTTTAGATGAAACTGCTGAACAAGGGGTATTGAGAGGCCAGCTTCTAGACTAGATGGAAAGATGATCCTGGGAAGATGTTAACACATGGCAATGAGGATAAGGCAGATACAGAGGCAAGCTTTTGGGGATATAACAGGAACAGAGATGCTCCACAAGGGAAGACAGGACAGTAGCTGAGGCTAACTACAACAAAGGGAAAGGGCGGTGACTGGAGTAGTAAGGGACACAGTCACAAGGTATTCAAACAAAGCTGGTTCCCATCAATGGTCTAGTGATCTTCGGACAAGGTGAGGAAATAAGGCATATCCAGGGTTCACCCAGGAAGTCCAGTCAGCAAGTCAGGACACCAGAAGATAGGACTAGAGACAGAACTGGCAACTGGACAATTTATCATATAGCTCAGGCAAGACGTGGGAGCCTGAGCCCCCTCACTGTTGCAGTTGTGGGTGGAGGTCTCAGGTAATACTGATGAGGGTAGGTAAGGCCTGTCGGTGCATACTGGGTTCTGACAAATCTAATGAAAATATTTTAAATCTCAGAATTAGGTCCTCAGTCAAAGAATTCCTTCTGTTACAAACATGTTTTTTTATGGTGTCCAGTTTCATAGAATAATTGACAACTTTCCATAAAGGTGTTCATTCTTTTAGCTCCAATCACCTAATGATGATATCTAATAGTTCTCAATGTCCATTCATTCAAATCTACACAAATATATTCACAAAAATAATATATAAAGGAGGACATGGCAGCAAATATAACAGGAGTTTTTATTTTATAAGGATTTTCAACTGCTTTTTCCCACATACAAATAAATCCTGCAAGTTGTTGTGTAGGAAACCAATAGACATTGTACAATACCTATACCACTAGCTGAATCATATCTTGTACACAAAGAGTGATGTATAATGCATTCACTGAATAGAAATCTTAGTGTAGCACTGTGATTTATTTTTCAAGTAATAATTTTCAAGGTTTTTGAAATTATTTTCTTGTTAGCTTGTTAAGATTTATCTTTTTTGTCTTCTTTTTAAGAGTACCATAGAGGAAGAGTAGTTTAGCAAAACCTTAATTACCCGGGAATGTTATTAAAACATAGCACTTTTGTATGTTCTTAGGTATTTGAAGGCCGTACTATAAATCAAGAAATTTCATATTTCTTTAAATAGCTGTAGAACACAAAAAAAAAAGTAACTCTGATCTTCAGAGAGGAATGTGGAGCTGTTCCACTTGCATTAGATCTATTTACGTTGTGTACAATTTATCTCATGTGTTTTGCCATTAAAAATGAGTGGAAAACACCAGACTTGAAAATAAAACATTCATTTTACAGTTTTAGTGACAGTGATCTTGCTCTTAATTACAGATTTGTCTATTTAAGTCTCTCATAGGGAATTCCAACACTGAACTTAGTTCACTATATTTTTCTTCAATGATACCATTCTTCATTGCCATGACATTGTAAATAAAACAATAGATATGTCCATTTTGGATGATAGCTATGGTATGAAGGCATTACACAGGCGGCCTGGAAAAGAAGCAATTTATGTAACTTGAATCCCTTAGAAATTAGGCATCTAGACTTAATTAGTCATACAGAATGCTTCTGAAGACAATGGAAGACAACTTTAGGTGGCAATTTATACTTTCTTGTAACAACTCCAAAAAACAGATGGACTTCCTCTTCTTTTCACTTCCTCTCTTATTCCTTTACTGGAAGGAAACCATTTACCTTAGCCTAGATGGGAATTGTAGGTGTCTGAAGATAAGATGGATTTCTTCTTGATGCATTCACCATGTACTGGTTATGTTCCTAGTGAGAAGTAAGCTTTCAAATAAATATTAGTCATGATTCATTGCTTTTGTTTACTTGTTTTTGGTATAAGTAAAAAATGTTTCCAAAAGAACTGCAGAATATTATTGATAATCTATCAATGGTTAAAAGAAGCAGACATCAGCTTATTTGGCTTTTGTTTTGTTGTTGGTTGGTTTTTGGGTTTTTTTGTTTTATTTTTTAAAGACTATGTTTGAGCTAGTCACCCGAAAATCCTTCTATAATTGAGAGAAACAAGTATTTTAATTATGCTTTATTTAGCATAATTTTTAATGTACTTAGTAGGATGAGCTGAGTGTATGCATAAACATTTGGGTAATGAATTTTATCTGGTGTACCCTATTCACTAACATGTGCACAGGGAGGAGTGGACGGAAGAAAGAATTACATAGGTATTCATTGGATACCTATGTGGAAGCACAGGAAGCCTGTAGATCTGGGTCCAGAAATCACGGAGGCACATGGTCACTGACAGCTGCAAGATTTAGATGAAACTCTTTAAGTACCCATACATTTTGCAGAACTAATATGCTGTCAATATTCTTTATGAAAGGGATACGTAAGAGATTATTTGACCCGCTTTCATCTGTTCTAGGAAGGGGGATGTTTGGGAGGATGAAAAAGGCACATCCTATTCAAAACTGCCTCAGTGATTCCTTCTATTATGCAGATTTACTTCACTGTTCTTGCAGAATGACAAATACTAAACAGTATGAAAATTAACATGATGAGTACCAAATTTTTGTCTATTGTTGAACTTGTTCCTCTGTTCCAGAAAAGTTTCTGAGTTAATTTTAGCTTGATGACATATATGCTTTATTTTGGAAAGGCAAAATTATCTAAGTTATGCTCTGCTTCATACACTGATTCCCCTCTAAAACTAGGAATTAACATGGTATGTGTTTACGCTACGATCTGTCTCAATACTTTTTCTAAGAGTTCAAAAATGCTTAGAACCAATATGACTTTAATTTTAATATACATCTTTTCCATTTGTAAAACAGTATCTCCTTATGGGAGGTCATTCTACCCTCTACTCTGCTCTTTTGAGACTCTACCTGGAGTACTGTGTCCAGCTTTGGAGTCCTCAACAAAGGAAGAACATGGACCTGTTGGAACAGGTCCAGTGGAGGGCCACAAAAAAACCCAGAGGGCTGGAGCACCTCTCTTACGAAGACAGGCTGAGAGAGATGGGGTTGTTCAGCCTGGAGAGGAGAAGGCTGTGGGGAGACCTTATAATGGCCTTCCAGTACCTAAGGGGGGCCTACAGGAGAGAAGGGAAGGGACTTTTTATCAGAGAGCGTAGCAATAGGATGAGGGGTAATGGTTTTAAATTGAAAGAGGGGAGATTTAGATTATATACTAGAAATATTTTTTTTTTAATGTGAGGGTAATGTGGCACTGGAACAGGTTTCCCAGGGAAGTTGTGGATGCACCATCCCTGGAAGTGTTCAAGGGCAGGTCAGATGGGGCTTTGAGCAACCTGGTCTAGTTGAAGGTGTCTCTTCCCATGGCAGGGGGGTTGGAACTCAATGATCTTTAAGATCCTTTCCATCTCTAACTATGCTATGATTCTATGTTTTACATATTAAACAGAAAGATTAAATAGTGAATCTAATCTATGCAATTTAGCAATCCACATTGAATTTATTTTCAAATGTGGGCCGTATTAGTGTGAATAGATAATATTTTGAAGCTGAAATAAGTAGGATTTATTAAACCCATTTAAACTTTGAGATTTCATATTTTTGTCACTCATTGAATTTATTGAAGTTCACTATGAAACATTCCCTTAATGACAACTGTCAGAGGCAGAATACTAAATTAGATACTATTTTTTTCATCTGACCCCCTGTGTATCTCTATTTCAGTCTCTAAAATCCACTGCTGTAACTTCAGGGTCAGATCTCACTCAGGCTTATGACCTTATTCACTGTAGCTGACAAATCAATGTATTACTGTTGCTTTCTGTTCTTTAGTTGTTCACTAGAACAAAGCTTTCAAGCAGATCACAGGAACTCCAGGGCATTTCTCTTGAAAATCCAGCTCCAGTGGCTGATTGTACAACCCATTATATAGTCATGACGTGTCTGATGATACCCAAATCCTGATCACTTCATCAGATACTATTTTCCTTATCAATACTTTTCTATTTCTGCAGATAATTTTCCCATTTGGTTATTTTTTTACTGGTCGGTTGCTGTTTCCGCTGACTTTTAATTGTAAGAACTGAAGGGGCTGCTGTGACCTTGTTGCATGAAATACAGGAGACAAGAATTCTCTGAATTATCTGATCTTTTTACTAAAATATGCCTGTAGTGAACTAATACATAAGCAGTGGCTAAATCAGCAGTTCGCACCTCAGTGGGTTATGGCGCTATTTTATTCCTGCAGAACATATGCAGACATCAAAACCTTTTTTCCTAAAGTCATATACTTGTTTTTTGTTTTGGTTTCTTTTTTTTGTTGTTGTTTGTATTGTTAATCTAGTCAGTATGTTCTCCTTAGAAGGAAAATAGATCGTTTAATATTAAAGGTCCATGGAAAAATTTGTTGAATAGCAATTTTTAGATTAAAGAAAATACACAACCTGAACTTGAAAATACGAAGACATGCTTGTGTGTAACAGAGAAAATATGACCCACTTTCCAAATGAAATTGAATTTCTTAATCTTTCAGATTAAGAAAAAAATTCATTTTTTCTTTTCTCCTTTTGTTACAGATGTAAGGTTCAGTTTCACAGTTCCAGTTGTGAGCTTTCATCATCAGTTATTAGAGTCAAACTTTCTTACTTTCTGGTCTAAAGAATAATTAATTTTTGTACTGGCAGAAGTCCAACAGAAATCATGCCTACTTTTAGAATAGTTAATAGACATATTATTACATCATCCAGTTGACATCAGAGCCTGAAGTTTAGGTTTCTAGTTTAATTCCAGTTTGAAGCAGAGACTAGGACAAAAACAATTTGCTGATTGCTGGGTTTTGTCAAATGTGAGATGGCATTTCATTGACCAGTACATAAATGGTATAGATTATTCAATGATATTATCTTAGATTTTCTTCTTTTATTTAGTGATACACAAATAAATCTAGGAAAACAGATTAAATCTGGCTCTTGTATATTCCAGTTCATTCGCAGTGGGAGTGGTATGCATTTTTCTGTGACAGTTGTAAAATCAATGACATAATCTGTCATAATTTGAACCATATGGATAAAAACACTGCAAAATGTCTCTGTATTTAACTTTTCTATCAGTTCTTATCAATCACCAACTATTTTGCTCAATATGAGAACTTTTTCATTTAGCATATGTGAGATACTTATTGCAATGGGCAACGTCTTTTAAGTCTTTTATATATTGGACAATTTTTGGTGTCCTAATATGGTCTAGTTTCAAAATACTATAAAAGACATTAGATAATGAATTAGAAGGATTCAGGGTACTGTGAGAGTGGGAAGATGTCTTTCTCTTTTTTATTAACACTCCCTCACTTGCTTTCTCTTTTTCTGAAGAGAGAGTTTGATCTTTTATCAAGAACGGGAGCTTGGAACTTCCCCTGAGGGTTGTTACTCTCTTGCTGTAGTCTATTGCACAGAAACATGAAAATCTCCCCAAAGAAATCCTTTTGGTACGAGAAACACTATCCCAGTACAGATTAATTCCTCTCCTAATATCTATTGATTACACACTGATTTCCCAGTGCTCTGTTTTGCTCCAACATTTTGCCAGGGAAAAGAAGAAATATTGCAGCCAGGGTAAGGTACAACAGAGGGAACTATTCGGGGTTTGCAGTCCTTCTCTCTATTGCAGTGCAAAAACTAGTAACAGTGCCATGCTTAAAGGAAAGAAACATAAGAGAAGCTAATTATAATATAGCAGGCATGAGCTGTGCAGGATCCAATGTGGCAAGGTCAAGCAAAATGAGGCAAAGCCATGAAGGTATCAGCAGGTGTGTCTCAGCTGCTTAAGAAGTATGTGCACTGAAGGGTTTTGCTGCTTGAAAATCACATAATGCAGAGCTGCACAACTACCACTATATTCCTGAATTCCAACATGCATCCCTTTTGTAAACTAGATGTTGACATTCTTATGATGTATTTCTTATGGTATACTGAAAAGATTTTAGTTCGTACTCATGGTATTTTCCCGTGATGCTTCAAATAACATATAGCCCATTGTATCAGCCTTTTTTCTCTTTCAACATGATTCATCACTTTAAACATTAGCCTTTGATGTGGATTCCTCGCAAGGGATCTCTATAAAGTTTTAACACCTCTCCATTATTCTGGCAGCATGATTTACACTGAAATCCAACAAATTAGTAAGGTATGACCTTTACTTTGAAATAAAACAAACCCACAACCAAATTGTTGTGTTAATCAAGCTCTATTTTTCCAAATTTTCACTCTTAAAATAGTTTCCAAGACTTAGAATTGCTGTGAGAATAACTGGTCTCTAAATTTTTGTAGTACTCTAAGGATTTTTTTAATTTATGACATTTGCATTTGTTCAGTGCTCCCGGAAACTTTTCCTCTACTAATTTTGTAACAGATAGTAATCCAGATCCAGCAGTTTCTTTTCCTAGTTGTTTGCTTTGTTCAGTTGTAAAGACATATATACATTAGCAAAAAGTGACTGGTTTGCATTTGCTTTTTCTCATCACTTATCTAATACCATGTATGTACATAAATATGTAAATATTTTTTTGCATAAATATGTAAAATAATGTATAGAATGTCATTACCATGTATGCAAGGGGGTTTGTGGCCTTTTTTTTTAAACAGTGGCTCTATTTTTCATTTTATTAATCAACATGATACACTGTTATAAATGCATTCTTTCTTGACTTTTCTTCTCTTTGAAGTGAAGCCATGACTAGAGTAAAAAACTGTGAATAATTATCAGGGAAGACCATATACCTGGAGTAGTAATCACAGAGTGTGTTCTCTGTATAAACAGTATTAAGAGTACCTAACTACTAGGTGCTGCTCTTCCTCCACGCATACGGAAGAACTTTTTAATGGCAGGTAATACCATTGTCTTTCTGTGTGAATAACATACATAAATCACAGAAGGTTAACTTGCTTTTTCTAAAATATGTTGTCAGAGCAGTGATGGTGAAAGTATTACAAGGTACTACAACTTGGATTTTCTTTGTTTTTGTGTCAAAGTGAAACCCTACTTCTCTCTTGCAGGAAAGTTAGTGACAGTTTCATTTTTCCCTTACAAATACATAGATCTTAGGAGATGATCAGCAGTAGAAGGCCAAGTGGGTTATTCTGGAATGTGTGAAAAGGCATTAAAGATCTATGATTACACAACTGAATTGAGCTACAAATAGCTGAGCTCCAAGCCAGAAGTTCAAATGTGAAGTTTCTTGAACTGTGTCCCCTTGTAGCAGTTACAAGTCTCTCCTCTGTGCTGAAGAATTCACAGCACTGAAGTTCTAGAAACGTATTTTGGATGTTGTTTTTTATTTGCCTCTTTTTTTTTCCAAAACACATGCAAAGAAGTTGTTGCTGTATTTCTGAATTAGAAAGTTAGTCAGACTGAGAAGTACGACATTTTCATTCAGTTTAATTTCCTTAATAACTCATTGTTCTAGCATACTCTGAAACCCAGCCTATATACTGTATAACTTCCATTTCTAGCTTTCAGATTGACGGTATTTTCATCATTGAGTCATGCTTTCATACATAGTGGCTGTTTATTTACTGGAAAGTAGTTCAGAACAACGTGTTCCTGTACTTGCTTAAAGAAAACGAAGAGCAAGAGAGGTTATGCAAGTCAGTGCATGATCTCTAGTGAATATCAAGATGGACTAACCAGCAAGAAAAATAAATGGCTTGGAAATGATGAGCTGAGGTGGCCATGAGCAGGGGTCAAATATGTATGTCAGCCAGATACGTGTATGTCTCCCTGAGTGAGACAGATGGAGAACTTGGCTACTGGAGGGACCAAGATGTCCAGATCAACTTCCAAAGGGACTGTAGGATCTAGAGACTGACTGAGAGACTTATTTGCATGTGTGTGTTTGTGTGTGAGGCAACTGGACATGAAAGGATCCAGGGCCCACTACTGGGTAGGCTTATTGTCCAAGATCAACTATTGTAGGATACATATTTATGTATATATATATATGCATATATTTCTCTCTAATGGACATTCATTCTGATCAGCCAGAGTTGGGAACAGAATGAATTTGTCAGTATTGCCTGTGTTTCCTTGAGAACTGAATGTTTCTGTGAGAAATTATCTTCATAGGCAGTATGAAGATATATCTTTGTATATATTTACATACGTGATTTATACATGTGCTTGCATAGGCGGCTGTTTGAAAGGTATGCTTAGACTTGCTACTGGTTGGATGTGGAGGAATGGAACTGCAGCAGCCAGGCCTCTATTGGCCTGAAGGATCTGGCAACCCTTGACAAGGAGAAATGGAATTTTGTAAAAAAAGTGGATTTTCCCATGAAAAAGGACACAATTAATACAGATCAGATAAACGTCTCCATGTTTATGTTCATTCTCCTCTGCAAAGCATGAATGCTAAGATAACTAACTCAAGTGTAGATTGCCACACTATAATGCCAGTAATTAAATGAAGTGCCCATCTCCAAAGCTATGATTCCACCTCTGCACTGTAGTGTAGATTTCTATCTCCCTTTCACTCCATAGGAGACACATTTCCAAAGTCTAATGCATCTTATCCTAACATAGATGCCTACAACATTTTGTGTGAGCTATCTTTTGGACATTCATCTTCCTTCCCTTTGAGGACGAAGACAGCCTACAAAAATAGTTTTACTACAGTTCCTAATTTTAAAAAACTAAAAAAGATGAACCACTGTTCCTGAAACCCATGCTTAAATACTTGCCACTGAGTGTTCAGGTGACAATGTCTGTTCTTTCATTTAAGGTATTAAATAGTAGTGATACTAATTATCTTTTTATTATTATTTAATATATTCTGCAAAGCAGAAAATATACCCTACTAAAATACTACTTTCTGCAGATTGAGAATTCTAGATAATGCTTTGTGCTTTCTATTTTAGATTTTGGGGAATGCTGTGTCCCTCTTACATGTACGTTAAAATCAGTTGCTGTCATGTTTTGTTCCCCGGCTAGCAGTTGCTGTGTTTCTTAACTATATCATTCTTTTGGACCACCACACATTGTTTTCTATCCTGTTTCTTCCTTTTCTGCCTGCCAATGCATTTCTAGCTTTGGAAAACTTATTTATATGGATAGTAACCTTGCTACTAAGGCCAGACCCTTGTAACTGGAAAAAAAAAAAAAAAGAAAATTCTGGAAAATATATGCCAGACAGATTTTTTATTGGGACAGAAAACATTGTTCTTTAACCTGAGAGTGACCTCATTTTTAACTTTTCTGTCCATAAGACAAATATCATGAACAAAGTGATTATACAAATTGTTTAACATGGGAAAAGCAAAGCAGTTTACCTAAACCCTTTTCTTGGCAAGAGCTGAGCTTGAGAAATAGAGATCTGGAACAAAAAAAATTCAGCCTAAGCCCTGAAATCCTGATACACTTGTAAGAATCTGAAGATAGGGTTCTATAATGGAAAGTGTTAGTCTTAACTATAGATCTTGCTGCCAGTTTCAGTCATGATCCTTTCCTCAGTGAAAAGGAAGAACATGGAGAAAGGTTTGAAAAAACTTGGAGGCGTGTCTGTTGTATTGTTTCACTTGGAAAAGAACAGACACACACACAAAAAGATGTTAAATTATTGCTCAGGCTGCTAGTTTTCAAATTTGCTAGTTTGTCATGTGACAAATTCTCTGGCATAGTCTCTAGTCCTTCTATTTTCTGTAACTTTTTTTAAAAACTACTTGAGGTGCTGCCTTACTTACAAATTTGGGTATTGATTCACATGGCTTTTCCAGATATTTTTTTAAGAAAAGAATTTGAAAGAAGGAACTCTAATGATCATTCATCACCATCTCATGATCTGGAATTCTGAAGAAACTCAGCAAGAGCATTAAAATTTTCCATAAAATAATCTATGCATTTTATGTTTCCTACAATGTGCTAAATGAGAATGAGGTGCTGAGAAATGGTTTTGATTTTTGTTGCTGTTATTTGTTTCTAAATATAATATTTAGTATTTTATTTTAAGATAAAATTGAGATATCCAGATGTGCACATTGTATTGAGCAGCTGTGTTTGCTCTGTATTCCTTGTCTTTCTTCAGTTCATCCGTTCCTTATTGCTTGCTGCTTTCCTTTGTTAGAGTAGATCTAAAATTAATCTGTAAAATAAAGCAAAAAAAAAAAAAAAGAGGTCTTGACATGTCTACTTTCTTAAGTGGCAGTACAAAGCGAACACTAAATAGGATAAAACCAGAAGTCCATCTATGCCATTATTCTATTTCTGAACAATGGCTGGATAGGAAGATGGAAATGGAAAATAAGAATTATAACTACAGAGACAGTATCAAATAATCTTCCCTTTTGTAGTCTCACATCTTCAAATTGTTAGTACCTTAAGTATTGTCAAAGCTTGAGTTAGCTTTACATCATACTTGTGTAAGTTGCACTGTAAGTGTTACGTAATTCTGACTGCAGTTATGAGAGTTTATTTCTGTCAGTAGAAGTCACATGGAGTAGTAGGAGAGAAATTGGGCTTAATACCGTTAGGACATCTCCATTATGGAGGATGATATGAGCCCAGATGATTGTTGTAAGTCAAACAGTTTTCAGATTTACTGTAGGTCTACAGCACATCTATGTCTTGGACCCTGGAAACTCTGAATATCCTGCATCTGGGGATGTTCAAAGGCTTCCAGACTTTCTGCTGTTAACCAGAAGCTGAGTTCCTGTTACAGACTGGCTCGTCTTTTTGGTTCCCAAAATTCCAATTCCAAAGAACCTCAGCTCTGCAAACAGACAGAATTATGTGCTATACCTATAACAAAAATGTAAGAGATGCTAGGGGACATCTCCAGGCCTGGAACTTGATTGTTGTGCTTTAAAATTCTTAAGAGCAATCCTTGTCATGTATTTTGTCTATCTAACTAGTAATTTCCTAAAGAATCTCTGGGTCAGGGACTATTTGAAACAGGTGGTTTGGATGTAGCCAGCCTGCTCTGGAGATTAAGAGAATTGAATTGTATGAACAACGATCATTCTATGAGGGCTGACCTCGGTTTCTGAGAGTAGTGCAATATGCCATCTTTTTTTTTCCATTCCTTAACATAGAGAGCTACAAGATGTTCCATGTAAAAGCGCCCATGACTGAAGATTAAGAGGTTACAGAACAGAGCTACGATGGAGTGATCCAGGACTAGGAGTTCAAAACCTTTTGCACGTGTCACTATACTTTGCTGCTATTGTGCTTCTTACTCAAGGGGGAAGAAAATCTGGAGAGACATTTTGCAGTTGTATCCTAGCTCCTTTGCCGAGTGGGTTTAATTCTGATGACTGGTACTTCACAGAAACTGATGTCTGTCTATGAGTTCATTGGGGTGCGACATGTTTTCCCCTGCTGTGTTGAGAAGTAACTATTTCAAGGCCTTATTTGTTCCAAACTTCTGTGTGTACAAAAGGCAGCTGTTGCTAAGAATTATGATAACTGCATGGTTGACTTTTCACTGTTCTGCTCTGCCTACACTTTGTGTATAGAGCACCTTCTACTATAAAATAGGATTTATTTTTTTTTCCTTTATTTTTAGTACTGCAGATGAGGGAGTTAAAAAGAGAGGATGAAAACAGTGACATAACATACGGGCCCAGGTCAACCAAGAGCAAAAGCTGTAAGTAAGGACTAGGTTGCAGGGAGTTTGTGCGTTGGTGCTAATGGAAAATCAGGACGTTATTTTATTCAAAGCATTTATGCAACCATCTGTAATGCCTAATAGTTTTTCTTTTTATAATCCAATATTGTTTCTCCCACACACTACATTTGCTTGATAAAGTGAGGATGATTTTCTTAATTTGAGTTTAATGGTGTAGTGCAAAAAGATGAACTTGTTCACTGCAAATGTGTTAGCTAAAGTGTGACTGTGAGTATTCAGCTAATACTCTGTGGGTTCCACAATCGTAGTTCGATATAAATATATGTTGCTGCTCAAAACTGATCCTTTAGGGGGGTGGGGGTCAAGTTTAATTTTCAGCCAAATTACTTACCTGATATAGCTCCCATTGGGGCCACAAAAGTACAAGTGCCAGCACAAGAGAAACAGTGGGAATAAACACATGAGAAGGCGAGTAAAACTCAGCTTTTATAAGGAACTTTTACTTATGACACATTAAAGAGGATGGATAAAAAAAAGTATCTGGAAAAATACGACGAAAAAATAAGTCTTACATTTCCCAATTTTTTTTTTTAATTTTAATTTTCCTAGAATCAAAATCCTAATCTTTCAGAGTTGTAATACTGCATATCACATTTCAGATTTGGTTGTAAAGTGAACTCACTCTCCTTTTTAAACAGTTTATCCTTCCAGTTTCCTCATAGCTATTCTCTCTGGCAAGTACAAGAAAGTCGTAGCTGGTGTTACAGTGTCGATTCTCATTTTCCTTCCTATCCACTTGCTTCATAGGAAGTAACAGAAAAATAGCAGCTTCACTACAAGTTACAGTCTGGTCCAAATAGGTTGTTATGGCAAGAAAAAAAATCTTTTAATTGTACATAGTTAAAACAGGCTTACAATGATCCCTCAGGATATATTAATATATTATTCTAATGACCCAAATTCCAGTATATTTAATGGTATAAATATTTAACACAATGCTATTTATTTTGTATATTTACATTCATATATATATTTTTTATATGCAGCAAAGAAAACACATTAGATTACATTATTATGACATTATTATAACTGACACTGAAGTGTTTCCTGACTTCTAAATGCATAACTCTACAAGTTATTTTATAACTTGCTTTATTGCATTTAATATATCATTTTATGTACAGATAAGGCATTGTATTACACGTTCAGTGAACCAAATAATTTGTTATTTTTAGATTAAATAAACTCACCTTTGACCTGCTTTCCTTCAGGCACTCTGATTAGATCTGGTACTGATATTTTAGCAGTGGGGTAGATTACTCCATTTAGTGGATAGTGAAGCTTGCAAAATTGGTGATTGCAAAGTTTAGCAACAACAATTCCTAACCATAGTTTCTGCATAATCCCACTGGTAAGGAGGTTACAGGAAAAACTAATTCCTTCTATTGCCTAAAAACATTACATTTAATATTTTACTACTGAAGACAGCTGGTAGTATCTAATTACTATTTGGCAAACTTAGAAAGCAGTCATTATTTAGCAGTTTAAAGCATACTCAAAACACTCCACGTTGATTGATTTTATAATGACAGGTCACTTATATACAATCATGCAGTGCCTTGTTTTAATAAGACCACCACTTTCTTTCAGTGAAAACTGCAAGAAAATAAAGTTTGATTTGAAACTCAGCAAATCCTTTTATAAGGAGATTATTTTAAAAATGCATTAAAACTACTGAAAACTAATGCCTTCCATAAATGTAGTCCAGGTCTGATCAAAACAGTAATAATTACGAGATTCCAAAGGAAATCAGAATGAAATGAAACAGAAACCTCTTGCTTGGGGAGTCTCCTCCATTTTGATTGGCTCAGCTTCTCAGTCTTTTAGATGGAATTAGAGTAATGCATGTATACAATATGTCTAGATAAATACAATCCATACTAGAAGACTGAACAAAGACCTTTAGATAAGTAGTCGAATCCAGTGTGGCTTGAAAAATATCAAACCTGTGTTGGAATGGCTGACATTGTTCATGAACATGTAAATTCAACAAATATCATGTTAATATTACCAGGAGATCAGCACGCCAATTTCCAACATGTCTGTGCCTTTAGAGATCTTTGTTTGAAGTTAACTGATGCACGCTGCTTAACCTACTGAACGTGTTGCATGGTTTATTTGCTCTTTGTGTTTGTATGAGGTGGTTTAATCATGCTATTTTGGTGTAGATTGGCATTCAGTTTATAATATTATTACTTGGATAACGGTTCTACCTCCGGATCTCGGGCATCACCTGATAGATTCTGTTACTAATTACACTTTCCATTTTATCTGGGGAATCAATAAGAGTTTATGTCCTGTTTCTGGAGGTTTTCAGAAATATTTTTGAATGGATAGATATTAAAAAAATAAAAGAGAGAATTAACAGTTTTTTTGGTCAGTAGTTAAAAGCTACATGCAAGGGTGTCTTGGTTCCTGTGGGGTTAGGGTTAATTTTCACAAGGAGCTGGGATGGGATGCAGCGGAGATGGCTGACTCAAACTAGCCAAAAGGGTATTCAATACCACGTGCATCAAGCACAGTATATAGCTGGAGGAGCAGGCTGGAGGGGGGCAGGAATTGCTGCTGGGGAGTAGACAGAGGTTTCCAAGGTTCTGGTCAGTGAGCAGTTGTACATTAATTGAGGGTTTTATATTTCTTTATCAGTATTATTGTTGTTGGTTTTCTCTTTCCTTCACTGTTCTGTTAAACTGCCTTTATCTCAACCCACAAGTTTTGCCTTTTTCTTCTGATTCTCCTCCTGTCTGGGGCAGAGGGAAGTGGGCTAGTGAGAAGTGGCTCTTGTTTGCCATCTGGGGATAAACCATGACAAAAGGAGAGACAGAAACCTTAAATGTGAGGTAACAAAAGCCACACAATTGAGTCTGTGTGATGTTTGTTTCAGAGATGTTATTTCTGTTCTGGTATTTGCAAGCATTAGTTGGCAGTTCTGAGACATTCCTGTCTGGTGGACTCAGCTAAATTAACAGTTAGATTGTGTCCTTCAGCCATAAATTGCATAAAGAGGTAAGAGGGAAAAAGACCTTTCTTGATCCTCATCTCTGACTCAAGTCTAAAGGGTACCTAAGAAAGTCATGTCCTTCAAAATCCTTCCATGCATTGGAACTGAGAGGTGAAAGGACATAGTGAGGTACAATTATTTTTTTCATTGGTGTCAGCAGAACTGGAAAACAAAGAAGCAGAGTAAAACGCTTTCCCAAAACAAGAGAAATTGCTTCCTTCATTGCTAGACAAGTATTAAGGAATGTTAAGAATGGGGCCATCTCCTCCAGCTACTCCAGCCTGGGAACCCTCCTGCCTGTCTGTTGGAGCCCAGCCTGGTGCCAGAGAACTAGGCCTTTGCTCAGGAACACAGCTGATGCTTTCCCATTTGCAATTTCAATCAATCGCTTGCAGAGCGATCTGGACAGGCTGGATCGATGGTCTGAGACAACAGGATGAGTTTCAACAAGGCCAAGTGTCCTCCACTTGGGTCACAACAACCCCATGCAGGGCTACAGGCTTGGGGAAGAGTGGCCGGAGAGTTCCTTGGTAGAAAAGGACCTGGGGGTGTTGGTCGACAGCAGGCTGAACATGAGCCAGCAGTGTGCCCAGGTGGCCAAGAAGGCCAACAACATCCTAGCCTGTATCAGGAACAGTGTGGTGATTGTCCCTCTGTACTCGGCACTGGTGAGGCCTCACCTTGAGTACTTTGTCCAGGTTTGGGCCCCTTACCACAAAAAAGACATTGAGGTGCTGGAGCGGGTTCAGAGAAGGGCAACGAAGGTGGTGAGAGGTCTGCAGAATAAGTCTTACGAGGAGAGGCTGAGGGAGCTGGGGTTGTTCAGTCTGGAGAAGAGGAGGCTGAGGGGAAACCTTATTGCTCTCTACAACTACCTGAAAGGAGGTTGTAGAGAGGCGAGGGTCGGTCTCCTCTCCCAAGTTACAGGCAATAGGACAAGAGGAAATGGCCTCAAGTTTCACCAGGGGATGTTTAGAATGGATATTAGGAAAAGTTTCTGCACTTAAAGGCTTATAAGGCATTGGAATGGACTGCCCAGGGAAGTGGTTGAGGCACCATCCCTGGGGATATTTAAAAGACAGATTGACATGGTGCTCAGGAATATGGTTTAGTCTTGGTGTGTGGTGTGTGTTTCGTTTTTTTTTTTGGTTTGGTTTGGTTTTGGGTTTTTTTAGGGTTGGACTAGATGATTTTAAAGGTCCCTTCCAACCTAGGCGATTCTGTGATTCTGTGATCTAGTCCAGCCATCAACTTATCACTGGCAAAAAGCATCACTAAACCATAATCTAAGCACTATTTCTTTCCAGATTTTAAATACCGCCAGGGATAGGGACTCAACCACTTCCCTGGGCAGCCTGTTCCAATGCTTAATAACCCTTTCAGTGTAAAAATCTTTCCTAATACTCTATCTAAACCTTGCCTGGCAGAACTTGAGGCCATTTTCTCTTGTACTATTGCTTCGTACTTGGGAGAAGTGACCAACCCCCACCTCTCTGCAACATCCTTTCAGGTAGTTGTAGAACAAGATATCTTTGAAGATGCAGATGTTGTCCTTCCACATATGCTTACAGTTGCAGTGGGAAAATTTATGGAATTTCCTTTCCCTCCTTTTTTCTTCCATTGTCATCCTGGTACAATCCAACTTTATACCTTACTTTCTACTAATTGGAAGACAGCGACTTGGTGTCACATCAAACTAACATTTCTTTAAGATGTTGTTAAAAAGCAAAGGCACTAAATGAGGTTTGATCTAGTGATGAAAACAGATGTTAGTCAGAAGCTGAGGTCGGGTTTTTTTGCTTGTTTTGAGGCTTTGTTGGATTTTTTTAATTCCCAGATCTTTTTGTAGAGAACAATTGACTAAAAATTATTCTCACCCATATGGCAGAAAAGTATGTAAGGCTAAGACAGCTAATGGGTTTTCCAGGAATGTCATTCTTTTTTTTTAAATCTACTAACATTTGAAAGGTTGTGGTGAGGTGGGTTGCATTTGCTGAATGTGATTCCATGGAGTACATTCTCTTTTCAACATGCATGGATTTTCATGCCTAGCACCCATTAAAGCTCACTTATGAAAGCGAGCAAATAACACACTATTTTTCCTCAGTGACTATTTCTGTGGCATTTATGGGTGTAGAGGAAACACTGAAGCATTTAAATGCTGTTGGTTTTTTTTCTGAAACTCTAATAACTACGTGTTAACCACTTTGAAGCATCATATAAATGTTTAAAAAGCAGAGAGCGGTTGTTTGTGCTGTCAAACCTAAGTTCTTAGCATTGCAACTACTCTCTGTGTAACAATGCTGCACACTTCTTCTTTGCTCTCAAAGACAGGGGTCATTTTTCTTCCGATGTTTTTGTTGCCTAGTTGCTTCAATCCTGCACTCTATTTCTAATGTGTTTATTTCAGTATGTACAGTATAATTTCCATACGGCTCTGCTTTTGATGGCAATATGAGTCACTGATAATGATAGGTGAAGGAATAGTCTTTTGAATGTGCCGTCCTTTTTCTCAAACTGTAGAGGAGTCAAATCTAGGTACTATTTTCTTAAAGCCATTTATTAAAATAAGGACTATAAAAATATAAAGAGCTTGTTCTTATAACCATTTTACAACTATATGCAGCTTGTAGAATATATGTGAAAAGACAGAATATTATAGAGATGGTTTGATAGTCATCTTTGTCCACCAGGCAGCGGAGGATAAACAAGCAGATCATTTTATTCAGTTATGAAGTCAGTCATTTCAGTAGGCATGTTTATATGGAGATGTGATGTGTGTTAGACCAAGTCATCCAGTACAGAAAACAGACCTCATGCACAAAAATGCTGATTCAGGTATATACCCACAACTGTGTCATACGTTTATGAAATGTGTAGGAGGGCTTGCTACTGACAAGCGGGTCTGCTTTTTCCAGGTATATTATTTTGGATAAGAAACATACTACCTCTCCCCACAAGATCTGACTTAGTTATTATCCACAGACAATCATAGATGCAGCAATATGTAATCATGTTGTTGTGACCCTCCTTGTATTTGGACACAAGCCCATTTAGGAGCTTCTATTGGGAGCTGTTAATTTCTTTCTAACCTTTCTCAAAATAGCACTGTATAGTGAGTCTCTAAATCATACCTTTAGTCATCATTTGTGTACCACCAGACCACACTTGGTCCTTCCTCTTTCCCTTCACAAAATTGCTGCTTGTGAGAAGATCTCACCTAGAACAATGGTTATGGAATTTGAGTAAAATGCAGACCTTGTGACTACTGCTGTCAAGGTGGCCCAGAACACAGCAAGCAGGAGAACTCCAAGCAAGCACGGTAAGAGTCAGCATTCTGGGGTCCAATTTTGTGGCATCCAGTTACTGACGTGCATGTAAAGAGGTTGTATGGTAGGTGCACAATTTTTTGTATAGTCATATTTTAAAAACTTAGGTAATTTCTTCTGTCTTGCTCTGATGCATCATCTGTTTTTCACTTCTTTCATGCTGTTTCCTTTTTTTCTCTTATTCCCCCTTTTTTTTTTTTTTTTTTTTACTGTATTGGAAGCAGATCTGAAAACATAAAGTCCTGTTCCTGGTTCTGTAGGAAGTGATCCCTTGCCCTGATAATTTTCTATACATTTCTTCCCCCAACAATAAGTATCTTAGACCAACAGCAATAGCAGATGGGATGTCAGATGCTCTCTTTTAAATATATCATTTCTATCTCATTTATTTCTGTTTCTGCTTTAAAGAATTTTCTCCACTAACTTATCTTTTGCATTTCTTTAACTTCATAGAAGATTAAGATTCTACTTTTTTTTTGTCTTTTCTCAATTCTTTCTGCAATTCTGATCAATCTTCCCTTTAAACACTGATAATCTCTCAGCCAAAGCTGAAAACAACTTCCACTTTAAACCTAACCAAATCATATCAAAGCTTGTAGGAGCTACTTCACTGGCTATTTGGTATAGGTTTGTTTGTTAGACAAACTTTCATGAGGATCTGTGACATACAAAGGGTCAAACTGAATTGATTTTAGCAGTGAAATAGGCTTTTCTGGAACTGTAAAAAGCTTTACAATTCACTTTAAATGTCTACAGCAAAATGTTAAAGGATGACTTCTCTGTACTACAGAAAACTTTAGTACAAATGTACTACAAAAGAGTAATAGATATCTTCTTTTCATTACCCACTTCTTGTGTTAATAGGATCTAATTTCTGCAAGTATATGGAGATATGTTTAAATACTTAACAAAATTTTATTTACTGTGGTGCTATTCACTTCTCATTTAATATTACTCTCTTCTAATTTTACTATGAGAAAATAATTGTTATAGCAATTCCAATACAAGGATGTTATTTACATTCAGTTTACCACAGATATTTAACACAACATTAAATAGCACCACAAAGTGTAAGTATTGTGCAACACTGAAAGAAGATGGAATGACTACGTTTTCACTAACAAGATGCAAACTGTGCTTAAACTACATTTGATAATGTTAATTTTCCATTGTATGAAGTATAGTCACAGGATTAAATCAGTCTGCTAATACTAAAAATGTTGATCACACTGCAGTTACGGGTTTAGTGTAGCTGTCTGTGACTTGACATTTATAATCTGTCTTAAATACAACCTGGATGAAGAAGAAGTGATTGGATGTCTCCATACTGCATCCTCCAAGAAGGGAACATTACATTGGCACACGGATGAACCCAGTCTAGCATTAATACTGTGTTGCTCTCAAGATAGTGGTTTCAAGTACATGGGACCACAATGCAAGAACTTCCACTGTGCTTTTCAGCCTTCAGGTAATGTTTCATGGAGATTATTTTGGTCCAACAGGATTTAATAACTTGGCTCCTATCCAATGCAAAATAACTAAAAAGGGGTTCCAAGACTAAATGTAACCAGAAAATGGTCCAACTGCATTTTTATAGGCTTGTGATTAAGCTAATATTCAACCAGTTCAATATCTTTATTTCTGTGAAACAGTTAATAAGATACACCTCTCAAAAGTAATTTAGATATTTCTATAGTAGGTTTAACATTAAAGTATGTATTCAAGTAGAAATGGTTAATAACAGTAATAGAAAAACAGGGAAAAAACTGAAATAGAATAAAAAAAAAATTCAAAATAGCTAATATTTTGTAACGTACAGAAATCTATCATCTCCTTTGATAAATTATGTTGCCTAGGGGTAGTGAATTAATTTTCTGTGTTTGGATCCAGCATGACCTGTGACTTCCAGGAGACTCCCAGTGGGTTTAAAATAAACAGGTGATAGTTCAAAGAGATAAGTCTGTCCTTCAAGTAATATCACCCATTTCTCCTTGAACGTAAAACATCCCATCTGTTTTATAGGAATCTATATTCAGACCTGTTAGTAGGTTTAAATTTTCATGTTCAAATCCTGAAGTTAGGACATGTATTGAGATACTGTCTTTCACTATTTCCACCCATAAAACGGCAAGAAAAGGCTGGCATCCCCTGGACTGAATGTCTTATAATAGAGGGAAGGCACAAGTTAATTTTTGTAAATTTTTAGATGGACTATATAGATTATGCAGTTAGGAGCAAAAGAAAATAGCAAAGGTTTTGAATCTGTTATCAGGATGACTTTTAGCAAAACACAATGTATAAAATGTGGGAACAATTGTCTAAGTGTATCTGGTTGTTTGTTAGTAAAGCCTAGCTACGAAAGCATAAGCACAGAAATCTTTGTTGCTATATTGCTAAAATTAATAGCTTCCTAATTATATGTTTGTCCAATCTGTGTTGTATTGTAAAAACATCTTGATTATATATATTTTGTTAATAATGGATCATCATGGGTTGTTGGGCAAGTCCTCGACTTAATGGTCTTTAAAATGTCGCTTGCATTGAAGCCACACTAAAAGAAAATGATAACAGCTACAATATGTTATGATGTATAGTACAAGTTTAAGTAATTATGGGTGTTGAATGTTCAACTCAAATCCACTGCCTATTCCTAACACTTCTGATATAAAAGAAGCATTAAAAACATTGAAACAAACCAACAAGAAAACAGTCTCTTCCAACAAATAAAAATAAATTTAAAAAAATTTAAATATGGGGGAGGGGGTTGTTGGTGGGTTTTGGCATGGGTTTTTTTGGGAGTGCTGACATTGAAATAATATACTGGGTATTTCCAGGATAATAAAAATTTTACAAGATAAGCCACTGATCACCACCTTATACATGACAGAAGTCATTCAGAATAAAGGACAAACTGTAAATTTAATCTTCTGTACTGTTTTTACCCCACAATAAAATAAGTGAAAATGTAAGCAATATTTAAAATATGTCCATTACAATCACAGGTGCATGGCTTATTCATGTATGAGCAACATCTCTTGGGACAGTAAAATTGCAATTATGGCTAAATTCCAAGTGATTTCTTCTCTACATTTCATTCTTTTCCTTTTACCAGTAGTTAAATACAGTACTTCTTTTTGAACAGGGCTAAAGAAACAGGAAAGATTTCCATAAGTACATTGGAAGGAAAAGGAAGACTGGGGAAAATCTGGGTCCACTGCTCAGCAAAATGGGGGACCTGGTTACAGAGAACATGGAAAAAGCTGAAATGATGAATGCTTTCTTTGGTCTTTGTTAGCAAGACCTGTCCTCAGAAATTACACATCCCAGAGATGAAGGAGAGATGCTGACAAAAGGAAGACGTATCCTTGGTGAAAAAGGATCAGGTCAGGGAATAGTTAAGCATCCTGGACATATATAAATCCGTGGGCCCCTCATGCATCACACAAACCAAATAGAGATGTACCCATGAGTATTGAGGGAGTTGACAGATACCAGTTTGAGGCCACTCTTAATTATCTTTGATTGACTATGATGACTGGGAGAAGTGCCCAAACATTGGAAGAAGGCAAATGCCACTCCTGTCTTCATGAAGTGGAGAAGGAGGAACCATACAACTATAGCCTTAACTTAGTCCCTGAGAAGGTGATACATCAGATAACCTGGAAACCATTTCCAGGTGCATTAAGGGCAAGAAAATCACCAGGAGTAGTTAGAATAGCTTGACCAAGGGGCAATCATGCTTGATTAACTTCAAAAACATCTATGATAGAATGAGTGGCAGAGTAGATAAGGTGAGAACAGTGAATATTGTCTCCTTGGATTCCAGGGCAGCATAGGCAGGAATGCCTTCCATTAGACCAGGTTGCTCAAAGCCACATCATACTTGGCCGTGAACACTTCCAGTGAGGGGGGAACCAAAACTTCTTTGGGTAACCTGTTACAGTGTCTACCACTCTCACAGTAAAGAATTTCTTCTTAGTATCTAATCTAAATCTAGCATATTTCAGCTTAAAACTGTTAGCTCTTTTCCTAGCTGACATGGTTTGGGCTGGACTGGCCACTGAAACAAATGGCAGATGTACTAGTTCTACAGTCCCTGATAAGAGTCCTTCCCCATCTTTCCTGTAGGGCCTCCTTAAGCACTGGAAGGTTGCTATAAGGTCTCCTTGGAGGCTAATCAACCCTTAAGCTCATTCTCATAGGAGAGGTGTTCCAGTCCCCTGATCATCTTTGTGGCCCTCCTCTGGATCCACTCAAGCATGTCCATGTCTTTCTTGTGCTGGGGGTCCCAAAGCTAAACACAGTACTCCAGTTCAGGTCTCACAAGAATGGAGTAGAGGGGGAGAATCACCTCCTCCGACATGCTGGCCAAGTTTCTTTTGATACAGCCAAGGATGTGGTTGGCTTTCTGGGTTGGAGTACACATTGCAGCTCATATTCAGTTTTTCATCCACTAATACCCCCAAGTCCTCCTCAGGGTTTCCCTCAGTCTATTCATTGCCCAGCCTGTATCCATGTTTGGGATTGCCACAATCCAGGTGCAGGGTGTTGCACTTGGCCTTGTTGAACTTCATGAGGTTCACACTGGCCCACTTCTCTGATCTATCAAGGTCCCTCTGGATGGCATCCCTTCCCTCTGGAGTATCAACCACACCACTGAGCTTGGTGTCATCCACAAACTTGGTGAGGGTGCACTCAATCCCACTGCCCATGTACCCATCGAATATTTTCAATAATGCGGGTCCCACTATCAACTCCTGAGGAGTGCCACTCATCACTGGTCCCCACCTGGACATCGAGCCATTGACCACATTGAGTCTTTGAGTGCAACCACCCAGCCAATTCCTTACTCACCAAGTGGTCCACCCATTAAATCCACAAGAAACAAGGATGTTGTATTGTATCAAATGCAATGCACATGTTGTACTTGTTAGTATTTTGTAGAAGTTATTACAGGAAACAATGCTATGTAAAGGTGAAAACCAAAAAAAAAAAAAAAGTGTTCTCACATACAGCTGGCACCAACTCTTTTCATAAAAAAAAATATTTTAGGCTCTCTTCAAAGCAAAGTTATTTCCTTAGAAAACAACAGTAATACAAATACAGTAATACAAAATTTGGAATGCAGCTTAACATCTTGCCTTGGTGTACTCACCCCCCAGAATATTAGATGCAGTTTTTGTCTCTTCATCTCAAAAAGAAAAATTTGAACTAACAACCGTTCAGAGAAGAACAAAAAGGATGTTCAAAACTAGGCAATAGCATCTGAATGACAGTGTAGTCGGATTCTTCTACCTGACAAAAATCCAAAGGGATGAATATAGTAGAGGTTTATGAAATCGTGAATGGCATAAAGGTAGTGAACAGGGAAATTTATTATCTTTCCTTATAGGATGCAAGAAGTTTGTAAGATTTAGTACACAGCAAGTAGAAGATGTCTTTACTGATGCAAGAGATAAACTCCTTGCCAAAAGATATTGTACATACAAAGAACTTGTATCGGTTCTAGGAGACATTGAATAAGTATATAAAGAGACCTCTCATGGTATACATACAATACAATTACTTGTAGCAATAGATATGACTAATCAGCCTCAGGACTCTCTGTGAGGTGAAAATAACGTGAGACAGGATAAATAGTCACTACGATATATGCTTGCCTCATCACTATTCTTCCTTAGGTATCTATCTGAGATAAGACACTAATTTGGAGGATATTATCTAAAGAAGTAAATCTGAACTTCTACTCCTTTTTCCCAAATTAGAAACTATTTTTCAAACATAGATTAAAATATCACATTGAATGGGATAACAGGTATTCTGATGCAAGGAAACTCAGCTTTGCAGCTGTTGATTTATCTTTAAATTTGAGATAAATACGCCAATCGCCCAAGGCTAATGGAAAAAAAAGAGTGTATCTCATTTATAAAGCAGTTTTTCAGAGAGACTATGTGAAACCTAAAATCACAAAAAAACTTCCAATAAACTTATAAAAGCACTGGTGAAGTGCTCACATTGCTGCCTCTTTTTTATTTTCCCTTATGCTGGCATTTGTGACCTTCAGTCTCTAGCTGGCCTTTAATATGGTTATCTATCAAGTTAGTCAGTGGTGAGTATATTTATGCATTTCAAAGCTTTTGGCACAAGAAATGAAGTACTGTGCTTTGCCACAGTGTAGTCCTGCACTGAATCGTTGGTGTTTGGAGGACATTTCAGCACAGACATCTCTGTGGTAGTTTAGCAAATGGTTTATTTTGCTATTCAAACTGTTTCTTGTTTTTCACTTTCTTCATTGTTACAGGGATTTAGAAGATATTGTGATCTATTCTAGAAAACTGGAATGCTTTGAAATAGCAGACCACCTAGAACCTATGTTGTGTTAGGAAGTCATTGATTCAACATCAGTATGATAATAATGTGAGTTTTCTGATGTCAACTCTCTGACACAACCAATGTTTAACATCAGTACCCTGCTGATATTGTTTGTTACTGTGCATTTTTAGAGCACTGGTACTAAAACGCACTGCATAGTATTACAGAATGCTGCAAATGAAGACCCAAATCTTCAAATAACCTGAGTGCTGTTTATATACATACCAGTCGCATTTGCATGCAGCATCATGCTTGATCTCTTTCTATGACCGTGTGACCCAACTTCTCGATGCAGGGAAGGCTGTGGACATTGTCTACCTGGACTTTGGTAAGGCTTTTGATGCTGTCCCCCACGGCATTCTCCTAGAGAAACTGGAGAATCGTGGCATAGACAAGTGTACTCTTCACTGGATAAAAAACTGGCTGGATGTCCGTGCCTAGACAGTGGTGATTAATGGGGTGAAATCCAGCTGGTGGCCCGTCACCAGCAGTGTCCCTCAGGTCTCGGTTTTGGGGCCAGTCTTGTTTAATATCTTTATTGATGATCTAGATAAGGGGATTGAGTGCACCCTCAGTAAGTTTGCAGACGACACCAAACTAGGTGGGAGTGTTGATCTGCTTGAGGGTCGGAAGGCTCTACGCAGTGATCTGGACAGGTTTGATCAATGGGCCAAGGTCAATGGGATGAGGTTTAATAAGGCCAAGTGCCGGGTCCTGCATTTCGGTCGCAACAACCCCAGGCAATGCTACAGGCTTGGGAAAGAGTGGCTGGAAAGCTGCCCAGCAGAAAAGGACCTGGAGGTGTCGGTGGACAGCCAGCTTAACATGAGCCAGCAATGTGCCCAGGTTGCCAGGAAGGCCAGTGGCATCCTGGCCTGTATCAGGAATAGTGTGGCCACCAGGAGTGGGGAAGTCATCGTGCCTCTGTACTCAGCACTGGTGAGGCCTCACCTCGAGTACTGTGTTCACTTCTGGGCCCGTCACTACAGGAAGCACATTGAGCTGCTGGAGCGTGTCCAAAGGAGAGCCACCAAGCTGGTGAGGGGTCTAGAGAACAAGTCCTATGAAGAGAGGCTGAGGGAACGGGGCATGTTTAGTTTGGAGAAGAGGAGGCTGAGGGGTGACCTCATTGCCCCCTACAACTACCTGAAAGGAAGTTGTAGAGAGGTGGGGGTTGGGTGCTCCTCCTTAGGGAATAATGACAGGACCAGAGGGAATGGTCTGAAGCTGTGGCAGGGGAGGGTTAGATATTAGGAAGAATTACTTTACTGAGAGAGTGGTCAGGCACTGGAGCAGCCTGCCCAGGGAGGTGGTGGAGTCACCATCCCTGGAGGTATTTAAGAAACGTGTAGACATGGCACTTCAGGGCATGCTCTAGTGCCCAAGATTATTGGTTTGTGGATGGGTGTGATGTGGTGGGGTGTTGTGTGTGTTGTTGGTTTGATGTTTTTTTGTTGGATTTTTTTTTTGTTTCTGTTTTTGGTTGGTTGTTTTTTTGTTTTGAGTGGGTGGTGTGTGGGGTTTTTTTTGTTTGTTTGTTTGGATTTTTTTGTGGTTGGACTCAATGATCTCAGAGGTCCCTTCCAACCATGATGATTCTGTGATCATGCATGGACTAAGTCTATTTTTCACATAATGGGAGCTGAACTTCATAAAGAGTTCACATGTTCACATGCCCTCTTTCAAATATAGAGTTTCTGTTTGCATCACTTCACGGGATTTGATCCCAGAGCTATAACTGCATTTCAGTTTTCTAAATGTTAAGGCATTCACTTATATTTAGTTATCAAGTATAAGGGCAAAAAACCCCTGTATAGCAGCAGTATTTTTTTTTGAAGCTCATATAATCTAAAAATGGACACACAATTTGCATGCCAAGTTTTAGCCCAAAGCAAAATTTCATGGATAAATTATAGAGTGCTAGAAATACTAGAATTATAATGGCAGCAGTAAAATGTTTCTAAGTACAGCGGTACAAACAATGACCAATTACCATACAGTTTTACTACTTCAACACAAAAGAAATGCTCTACAACTATCAAATTTTAAAATGTCAAGGCAGATTACTATGAATCCAAATGCAGCTTTCAGATAACGTTGTAAGCTATAAGGTCCTTTCCTTAATTGTGATAATTCGGAACAAATTAGAGAGTTTTTCAGGAAGTTATAGTGTAGCTATTCACAGAGCTTTTAAAGTGCTAAATCAAAAATACAAGCTAAATATGCTGAGTATGACTTTCTGTTATCTGTCATACTTGCTGGAGAATCTGAAAAATGGTAAGTCTGAAATTACTGTTTCAAACTCACTAAATGAGGAGCAGAACCCTTTATTGACTGAGTCCTACTTTTCTGTTGTCTACAAGGAGTGCAGCCTCATAAGTAAATTACAATACACCATACATAATGTGATAATTAAGAGATACACATTCAAAAGTGTGCATTTGCATAATTGCAAGGAGTTAAATGACCTTAAAATTTTAAGGAATATACTAGATAATTGACTACTATTCATCAGTCAAACTTCAGAAAGTTAAATATAAATCTATGCTTTTCCAGACGGTATTATCTTAGGTAACCAAAGGTAAAAGAGATATGTAAGTATTATTTTCCTATTGTATTTTTGAGTTACAGTAGGAAAGGAGATAGAATCACTGTTGTCAGCGCTGCTGTCATACATGTAACGATAACACTCAAAGAAAACCATACAATTTAAGGTTATAATACTCTAAGAAAATGCATTCTTGCTGCAATACCTTAAAGCCCAGATGAAAATATGAAAATGGAAAGTGATTGAAGTAAAGAAAAGAAAATATGAGAAAAATGTCCATGTTCTGAACCTTTGTGTATGGGCCTATTTTGGGGTAGACAGCTGCAAAATGAAGCGAGAAACTGGAGTGCTTAGTCCCCACAGTTCGTGGGTCCTGATATGACACATTGATTTGAAATTTGTGACTGTTCAGAAAGCCTGAACAAATGTCCACACATGACTGGGCAGCATGAACCTAATAAAGATGATAAAACCTGACACAATCAGATTCAGCAGAAAAGGTAGTAGAATTCAGTTGCATAAGTACATGCAATTAACAATAAAACTACTGCTAGCATTTATACAACTTTGCTATAACAAAAATAAATAAATTTTTTGCATAACTTTAGAAATTTGGCTCTTGCTGGTTTATCCAGTGTGCAAACAATGAGCAATATCTAGGGATTTTTTTTTAATGCTTATGAAAGAATAAGATTAAATTCAGTGCTTACCCAGTGAAACCTTTATTACTTTAAATTTGTCTATCTCTAAGTGCAGGTGTCCAAAACCAAGGCTATATTCTGACTATAAAAATAAGGATACCTTCAGAACATAGTCATTTACTTCCAGAATGACTGTTCATTATCACCAAGCATGCATAGACAAACAAAACAACAACAACAAAAATAGAAGACACCCAGAGAGAGAGAAGAAAGAAGAAAGAGAGGAGGGAACAGGTAGCCCACAGTTATTGTGCTACATCATTTTATAACAATTCTCTTCCTGAGAAAACTGCCCATTATTCCACTGGGCAACAGTAGGAAGTAAGTTGTATCTTCACATGGAAAGTTTTTTTTTGTTTATGGTTTGAAAATTACTTAAATAACAAGCACAGGTGGACACCTAGGTAATGTAGAATGAATCTTCAAAACCTAAGCAACAGACCCTACAGATTCAATGACACTAATATTGTCTGGAATTAGAACTACTGCAGAAGAATAGGAGAAAAATAGCATATAGACAACACAAGTCAGTGTGTTTCTAGGAATTATTTGTATTTCTGGAGCATAATCCATGACAAATTCTTTAGCTACTCTTAATACAATCCTTTTAGAATGTCATATTATTTTTAACCAAATAATTCTCAATTAAGGAACAAAACCACAAACAAAATGAGCTAACTAATAACATGTTGTACTTAAATGGCTTTGAAGCAGAATAAAAATTAGACGATTTTTTATGTCAAAATTCAAATGTCACTCTGGAAAATATTTTTTGTTATGAATGGGATTAAAATTATACTTTTTGAAAGAAGAATCTAACTTTGGAAGATCCACAGACTGAGAAAAATTGAAGGGAGAGTTATTATTTGCTTCAAGCATCCTACTTCAGAACAGGTCAGAATAAGGAGAGGAAACTGGAAGAATCAGGAAGATAGAGAAAGATACATCTTGGGTAATTTTCCTTGTACTCCTTGAGGCAAATTAATGTTTGTGCTTAAATATGTATTAAAAAATGAAACACAACAAAAGCAATGCACTGGACAGAGTCCTACAAGGTTCTATGAAGAGTCTGCAAAGATGCATTAGTGTTGTATGGGGAGCCTCAGCCTGGCCTTGGGTCCATCCCCCAGCAGCAGCTCTGCTGCTCAAAGGTGGCCCTTGAGAGTTCCCATTCCAGGATGGCTACAAGACAATGCTGGGGCTGTTCCTTACCTAATCACCAAGGGAAACTCCATTGCCTTACAGGGAGTCATTCTGTTGCTGGCAGTATTGCTGCCCACCAATTTAACCCCTTCTGCAGTTGGTCCTCTGTGCCAGATCATTCCTCAGTGAGAAATTGCAACTGTGGAGCAGTTATAATTTTAATTTCCTCTTCATGCATCTTGTGGTATTACTTCGTAGGAGTAAGAAGAAAGGAAAATGGAAAGTGGGGAAAGTGAAAAGAAAAAAGCTAAATGAGAAAGGACAGAATAATGGACAGGAACAGTCTTAGTATTGGAAAGTAAAACTACAGCAGAAAAAATTATGTGTAAGAGTAAGAGATTTCTCATCTGCTGTTACTGAATTAGAGACCTTCGCATACTATATTGATATATGCTATATGATAGTTTACATTTATATCCATACTTACTGTGTATATAAAAAGAACTGTGAACTGCACTGTACTTTGAAGATAAAGGGACTGAAATGTGTCCAAGCCTGATGCTAGAAGAACAGACTTTTGTTCTTATTGCTATTATGTGTTAGGGAAGTACTACAGAAAAAAAATCATGGGGATGAAACCCCTAACAGTGTAAAGCTGAGTGGATTATTTTTGCATGATTTTATAACAGGAATCAATTAAAAAACACTTGAATGAAGTCACTATGGCCAAGTGCTTAAAAAAAAAAAAAAGAAATTATAGTAAAGAGTGTTAGAAAGAGATTTAGATGTGCTCTAAGAAGTTAAATGAGTGGTCCTGCTACCCTGCTATTCTGTCTCCAACAGGGACAATAGAAGATGCTATTAAGTAAAGCATATGAGTCTGTCTACTTCCTGTAATCTTTTCCTCTCATACCCTTCCAGTATCCAGAATTGTACTAGGAATAATAGAAGGTATAATCCTGCATAGTCCATTTAGTACCCATTTATGGACTTTAGTCTATACATTTGCCTAATTCCTTTTTGAATTTGCTGATAATATCTGCTTCCCACGTCTCCTGTGGCAAGTTTCTCAAGTACCTGCTTGTAAAAAAAATACTTCCTTTCAACTGCTCTAACCAGATCTCCTAATAGTGTTTTTTTGAGTTTCACCTGGTTCTTGTATTAAGTAATTTTTTGAACAACAGCCACTTCTTGCACACTGGCTGAGTTTGTTGTCAATCACAAACCATGTCAATTTTTAGTAATTACCTCATCATCCTATTTATCTGTCCAGGACCAAGCAGTTCTGGAGACAACTAGAATATGCTAAGCGTAAACACCAGTTAGATGGTGACACTTGCCTTCGGATCCTAAGATTAAGCCTTAGCCCTGTTTCTGCTTTTATTTATTTATGGACAAAGAGTCCTCCACAAGCAAACAAGAGCTACAGCTAGTTATCTAAGTTTTCACACTGCTTTTTTCACAATTCCTTACTAAGTAACTGCCTACTGAACTGGCTGTCATGAATTCATATTATTTGGCACTTAAGTACTTGCTTTCCTTTCATAGTGAAAAAAGGTTCATGACTTTGTTTTTCAATGACGCTTTCACCTAAGGAATATAATTTGTGACCATTACTCTGCCAGAATCACCTTTTATTTGATCTAGATATTATGCCAGATTAGAAAATATATTGTGATGGCTAACTTGCATTTACATGCCTTTAAATGTCTGTTCTTTGCTTTCTAATTGATATTGGAAATAGAAAAGACTGAATTAGTTGATATTCAGCTGAGGCAAATTAGAGAGATACCAGAAGGGAGGGGAAGAGGATTAATTGGTGTCTGTATTTGAAACAGTCATTTTCTGTTTGACATGAAGAGTCAAAGACAGGTACAGCTTCTAGGTTTTTGAATACATTTGTAACCTGTAATTTCTTAAAGTAATTATGTATCAGTAGCGCAAATTTATTTCTGAGCATTTTCCATTCTTCTGTCTTTATTTTCCATGCACTTCTTGCCCCTCAGTTACCTTAATGCAATGTAGTCTTTAAAGGTTGTACAGAAGCTTGAAACAATGTCAGCATTCCATTGCTTTGCTGTATCGTGTGTAGGAATACTTAACTTCTCTCTGGAGCTTGCATCAGATTTATTTCTTACAAACCACCTGCCACGGCGTGAGCTGCCATGAGATATATGAGCCAACACAGTTAATTTTTAGATTGAAATATTTCGGAGTTGGCAAAGAAGTGTCATTGATAGAATTATATAATCTGGAATTTTTTTGACTTGTTGATACAGAGTCATTCTTTTAATTAGCATTTCTATTATCAATTTCGTAAAAGAGACCACATGCTGAACACCACTGAGATAGCTCAGCACCTCTCAGTTTTATGAGCTTTTTTTTCTCCCCAGAATAAAGAGTCTGGGCCAAATTGCAAAACTGGAACAGCTGCTGCCTCTAGATCTATGGCTAAAATTAAGAAATCACTAGCCAATAATGTTAAGCATAGTGCTCACACAGTGGTTTTATGTGTGCTAACTCCAGCAAACAAAAAAAAATCCAACAAGGTTTTCTATATTTCTTTTTAGTTTATAAAATTGGATTAAATCCAGCTTCTATTAAAAGCTGTCAGACATGAAGCACAAATTCTCAAGACTTGGTATTGAGCCAAAATAGATGGCTCATCACTTTCTCACTTGCATTACTCATGCGAGAGAAAAATACCACAGTCGAATGGAAAAGTGAGTTAACCAGCATCAGAAAACATGCAGCAAATTGTGACAATATGCTGATACAGAAGCAATTTCAACGTTAAATGTTCTTCATTGTAAATGTTCTGTTTCTATGTTTTTAGGCAGTTTTGCTTAGTGCTAGGCTTCTAAAACTAAAAGATATTATCAATTTTCATAGAAAATATTTACTAAAGTTTCATGGGTGTCCATTTGCTTCAAAAAGGAGGACAAATGGGGTCTAATGTGTTCAGCACATATGTATGTATCTAATTACAGATATTCATTTTTTGTAAGGCGAATCACACACTTGTTAAGTACATTCGTCTATTGATTAAGGTTGTAGGAACTCCTGACAAATGGAAATGTAGTTATAGCTAGAAAGCCTCAAATTGCCTAAAACCATTGTACATAGGTACGAAGAACAGAACTTGCACATGTACCTCTGCTGGTAGACCTGTTGATCACTCCCCTTCAGTGACACTGGCGATTTATATATTTTTCCCACTGTATCCTCCTCCTCTACCCTGCTCTCGTGACACCCCACTTGGAGTACTGTGTCCAGCTCTGGAGCCCCCAACATAAGAAGGACATGGACCTGTTGGAGCCACAACAAGGGCCACAAAAATGATCAGTAGGTTATAGCACCTCTCCTGTAAGGACAGACTGAGGGAGTTGGTGTTGTTTAGCCTAGAGAAGAAAAGACTCTGGAGGGGACCTTATAGCAACTTTCCAGTATCTGGAGGGTGCCTACAAGAAATCTGATGAGGGACTTTTTACATGGGCATGTAGTGATAGGACAAGGGGTAATGGCTTCAAACTGGAAGAGGGTAGATTTAGACCTCACTATAAGGGTGGTGAGACACTGGAAGAAAGTTTCCCAGGGAAGCTGTTGATGCCCTGTCCCTGAAAGTGTTCAAGGCCAGGTTGGATGGGTTTTTGATTGGGATGGGATTTTGCTTTTGCTTTGAGCAACCTGTTCTTTGGGAGGTGTCCCTGCCCATGACAGCATGTTGGAACTAGATGATATTTAAGGTGCTTTCCAGCCCAATCCATTTTATGATTCTATGATTCTATGAAATTACTTCTATCTCTGTCCCATGAAGCACACTCAAGGAACTGGAGGAAAGCTGAGGAAGTGTTCAGTGAATGAAGAGCTTGTGTCTTTCTCTAGTTACAAATGTAAGTAGACTGTGGGCTTGCTATATGATCCAAAGCATGTGTATAATCTTGTCAAGCGACCCAGAATTGAAACAATATTTTTATATCACACATCTGAGCCTACATGTTACTAATAATGTGCTACTAATAGAAATTTCAGAGAGCTGGTCAAGTTAATACTTGGATAGGTTGGTATGAGTTTCTAGGCAAATCTATGGAAATTATGATATGTAATTTATTTAGTGAAGAATTATAGAGTATTAATATAAATTGTGACATTTGACTTCATCTTACGGGAAACAAGATTTTTCAGACTGATTGCATTCTGTGTTAAAATTACAAGTTTGTTTTACAATTTCAGCCAATTAAATGAAATAAATTAAATATCATTAGAATTTTGAAAAGTTTGATTTTTATAACTGTAGCACATTGAGTCACATCTAATAAACATGACTGTAGAAAATTATCATCAAATGATGATGATAATTTGGCTTTTCAGAAATACTGAAAAATAATAGAATTTATCTTCTTTACTGATGAAATTTGAAATACTTGAATTAAATTACTGAGCCACAACAGCTGAAATTTAAACCACATCTATCATAGGTGGAGGAAGAGCACACATGGTAATAGTAGTATCTTAAACCTCAGGAAAATGTAACTGTGGCAATCTAAGATATTACTGTCCCCATCCACTTTCTTGTATAGATAGCAGATTGTAGAGTGCTAAAGGGGAAAAAAAAAAAAAAAAAAAAGAAAGCAAGCAAAAATGCCATGGTATTTTAATCTTAGATGACCCATTTAATAGCCTGGAACACTAATACAAAGACCCACTAAAAGGTTTCTGCAAGGCTTTGCATAAGGCACTTGAGTTGTAGGCATATTTTTGCAATTCTTTGTAAGATTCCCGGGTTAGGCTGTGCTGCCTTTTCATTAATATGGCTCTGCTTTACTGTGTCAGTGATGAGCTTTGTCATCCTACAGCTACAGAAGGTTTTAGCCTACATGATATTCAGTTGCATAGCAGCTGTCCTTGATTCTTAATCCTACTTGTTTCACAACTTACTGTTTTTGTCCATACAAAGAAAGCCACTAAAACTAAACCAGAATTCATGATGCAAATTTCTGTATTTATCTGAAAAAAAAATCTTTATTGCTGACTCGGTCTTGTCACTTAATATATGGAGCAGGTGATGAAGATGGAGGGAACTTAAAAAAAAAAGATAAATCTGTAATCTTTTGTTGGCACTCGTGATTCAGTAAACAGCAAAGTCTTCCTTCAAGAAAAGCAAATTCCAGTTTTGGAACCGTGGAGTGAAACTGGAAAAAGTTTTACACTATTAACCTTGAGTTTTTAGAAACTTGTCTAAAATTACAAACTAGACTGCCCTGATGAATCAGCACACCTGTATTCTTATTGTCCTTTCACTTAAATAATATATTTGCTTGTAGTCAATATGTTCATATTTGTACCTGTCAGTTTCTCTAACATCGTAGCTTCCATGTTTGTCACATGATAGCCGTGGTGCTGGCTATGAGTACCTTCAATGCCTTGTAGCTATACACTGACTATCACATAGAGGGTGTGATGGCTAATTGGATAGTGTGGGTGTGGTTAAACTAGGGAAACATATGAGGCTTAGATTAATTAAAATATTAATTAAACAATAGTAAGTAAAATAAATTGCAAAAAATAAAGTAGAATCATAGAATAGTTTGGGTTGGAAGAGACCTTCAAGATCATCTATTTCCAATCCCCCTGACATGCGCAAGGACACCTTCCATTATAACAGGTTGCTCAAAGCCACATCAAACTTGGCCTTGAACACTTCTGGGGATGGAACTTCTCTGGGTAACCTGTTCCAGTATCTCATCACACCCACAATAAAGGATATCTTCCTAATCTACATCTATCATCTTCCAGTTTAAAAACATTACCCTTGTCCTGACACTACTCCCTGATAAATAGTCCCTCCCCATCTTTCCTGTAGGGCCTCGTTAAGTACTGGAAGGCTGCTATAAGGTCCTCTGGGAGTTTTCTCTTCTCTAGGCTGAGCATCCCTTACTCTCTCAGCCCTTTCTTATAATTTTAAAATTTTCTTTTCTCATAAGGGAGGTGTTCCAGTCCCTTGATCATCTTCACAGCCCCCCTCTGGACACACTTTAGCAATTCCATGTTTTCCTTGTCCTGGGGGTTCCAGAGCTAAACACAGGGGTCTACAGGCAGGGTCTCACAAGAGTAGAGGATGCAGCCAAGGATGTGGTTGGCTTTCTGGGTTGGAGTACACATTGCAGCTCATATTCAGTTTTTCATCCACTAATACCCCCAAGTCCTCCTCAGGGTTTCCCTCAGTCTATTCATTGCCCAGCCTGTATCCATGTTTGGGATTGCCACAATCCAGGTGCAGGGTGTTGCACTTGGCCTTGTTGAACTTCATGAGGTTCACACTGGCCCACTTTTCTGATCTATCAAGGTCCCTCTGGATGGCATCCCTTCCCTCTGGAGTATCAACCACACCACTGAGCTTGGTGTCATCCACAAACTTGGTGAGGGTGCACTCAATCCCACTGCCCATGTACCCATCGAATATTTTCAATAATGCGGGTCCCACTATCAACTCCTGAGGAGTGCCACTCATCACTGGTCCCCACCTGGACATCGAGCCATTGACCACATTGAGTCTTTGAGTGCAACCACCCAGCCAATTCCTTACTCACCAAGTGGTCCACCCATAAAATCCATGTCTCTCCATTTTGAGACAAGGATATTGTGTGGGACAGTGTCCAATGTTTTGCATAAGTCCAGGTAGGTGATGTCAGTTGGCTTGTCCTTTATCTGCTAATGCTGTAACTCCATCAGAGAAGGTCACCGAATTTGTCAGCAAAATACACAGCAAAAAAACTCCAAGTAAAAACTAAAGTAATGCTACTGAAAAAAATACTACTTAAACAACAATACTGAATAATAACACATCACATAAAGCTCCATTACCTCCCTTGTAGGGTAGGGCTTCCTCCCCTGACACAGTTACTCTGTGCAGTAGTCAGGCTGATTGTGCCTATTCCTACAGGCCCTTTGGAGAATTCATCTCTACCGTCACAAACATCTCGACATCTCTCTCTCTCAAACACACACATACAAACGTATACACCAACTTTGCTTTACTGTGACAGCTTTATATCACCAGTGTTTTAGTCTGAGAGTTACACAGGCTGTGCAATCCGATATTACTTTGAATGAGTTCAAGTCATTATCTCTTTCATCTTCTGTTACTAGTTCCTTCCTCATGTTACTTTCAGGTCCTAATCTCTGGGCATGGTTATTTACTTGTTCATTCTACTTTTAGACATGACATTCAAGCATCTCTGGGCAAGTATGGGTTATTTGGTCATTGTCTCATCTCTCCTTTCAGACACTAGCTGTAATAATTTCTGTACCCAGATTTGCCTCTGGCAAGTTTGTGGTGCCAAGAGATGGCTGTGTAAACTCCTCCATGATATTATTATATATATAGCAAAAGCTGGAACAGCCTGAGTACTTTACTTCTGGTCACTGCACATTTATCCAAGTCCTTATTTTGACAGAACTCTTTGAGCAGATCATAGATTCAAATAAGGCTCTGTTTCTATTTAAATATATAAATATCATTTTCATGTCACACAGTCAGACAAGTTGCTGAAACAGATATCATGTAGAGGGCAATGACATTTGAGCTAAAGTGAGTGTATAACCTTATAGCAATAATCAATATTTGCATCTTATTACTATAAAGAATCTGAGATTATGTCCTTGGCCTCATTAGGCCTTTCCAGTGTTCAACTATCTTTGTGGTAACTGTACAAACCCCTTAATAAGTTGTTATGGTTTAACTCCGGTAGGCAGATAACACCACACAGCCATTCAGTCACTGCCCCACAGCAGAAAGTGAAGCAGAATGGTAAAAGTGAGAAAACCCATGGGTTGAGATTAAGACAGTTTAGTAGGTAAAGCAAAAGCTGCACATGCAAGCAAAACAAAATGAGGAATTAATTCACTACTTCCCATCAGCAGCAAGGTGTTCAGGAAAGCAGGGCTCCATCATGCATAACAGTTACTTGGGAAGATAAATGCCATAACTCCAAGCATTCACGCTCTTTTCCCCAGTTTTTATTGCTGAGCACAACATCATGCATATGGTGCGAGATATCCCTTTGTCCAGTTGAGGTCAGCTGTGTCCCTTCCCAGCTTTTTTGTGCCCCCCTCCACCTAATCACTGGTGGAGCAGTACGAGAAGCAGAAAAGACGTTGATGCTGTGTAAGCACTGCTCAGCAACAGATGAAACGTCCCTTTGTTATCAATGCTGTTTTGGTCACAATTCCAAACCAGCACCATAGAAGCTACTATGAAGAAAACTAACTCTATTCAAGGCCAAACCAGTACACTACTCAGCAAAACAAAGCAAAAAAACCAAAACAAAACACTAAGAAGGGTAGCACTGATTACTTTTAAAACAATTTTTCTTATTATAAAATATTTTTATTAAAAGTGTTGGGTATTGAGTTATATAATATATCCGATAGAGAGAAATATTATAGAAGATACTTTCTGTTTTTATTAGAAGGAAGCTGGAGTATGCTACCTATTCATCATAGATTTTAATGAGAGTTTTATATTGACGATAGGTGATTATTCCATAAAAAAATTACTTTTAAAGGAACAGGTGAAATGAATCTCATCTATACTTAGTTCTAAAATATTGTCATTTTTCCAGCGCTTTTATGAAAATGTCATCATAATGTAGGAAGTTGCTGAAATACTGACTCCCCTAAACTGAAAAATAGTGATCAGTATTTCAGTAAATCTTTACTGAGACCAATTTTTTCTTGAATTACTTCCAAAATTAGAGCACAGTAAGAGCGCTGAGGACCTGACCTAAGGTACAGCTTCCTGGACCGCCTGTGTGCTTCACAGAAACACACATCACTGCTGTCATCTGAAATTGCAGCAATGATCGTAAGGAGTCAGGGAATAACATAAACTGACAAAGGGCATAAACAACACCAACACAATATGTCTCAAAGTGGGATTTAAAAGTGTCTTCAGAAATCAGTGTAAATTCTTTAGGAAACAAAGTGATTAGGCCAGTCAGGCACCAGCTGACGACACTTCATGTTATGCGAGCTTTGCATTTCACAGTACCAAATGTAATTATCAGCTAGCTGGTATGCAATGATGCATTGAACCCCTATGATATGCTGTTATACATTAGATGAATTGTGTACAAATTTAAAACCATATTCTATCTTTTCTAAAGGAACAAAAAGTCTCCTAGCTCCATTTCAGTTAAATTCAAAGTCAAAGAATAGCAAATATAATTAGTTTATGCCATGTTATGGCAAACTCAGGAGCAGGTGCACAGTTGTGCTCAGTTGAATAGTATTTTTCAAACCAACAGCAGTAAGCATTTCAAGCATTTCCACCTGCCTTGTGATCACATCCTATCTCGAGGACTGCTTCTCATCAGTATGCTACTTGTGGGTTGCCTAGGGATAGTCCATCTGTGTATGTTCAATAGTATGTTAACCTGTGAAGCATATTTGCCTGAGAACTTTAAAATACTCTAGGTATTGTGCTTAAATGTCTAAAGCCAGGTTGTGAGAATGCAGGACGAATCTGTTCAGGAAGCTAATCTTGGAGCTTTTAGGTGGTTTCATGTAAAGTATAGATATAATCCATGAGTTTATTTTAAAAAATGTTTTTTTTTTCTTCTTCTTTCTGCACTACAACTAGCAAAAGATTCTAGAGGTTTCTCAGCTTTTTTATCTACTTGTTCTCTTGAGCGAATTTTATCACACTTAACTTAGTTTCAGATATGTTCTTATTTTCATGTGCAAATTATGTTCCCACCTTGAAGGGTGTCATAATAACATCTTTAAACTTTTGTATTTCAAACGGATTGTTTTTTTCTTTCAGTCTTGCTACTTATATCTCGCTGCAGCCCCCAGGGAGCTATGCCTTTTTCCTTGCATTTGAAGGTTTATCTTGGAGACAGGTAAAAGGAAGCAGCTTTTTTTAGTGTATACTTACACATTTCTACTCTGACACAGATTATATTTCATCTTTCTACCACTTGCACTATTTAAAACCACTAGCAGCAAACTCTGATTATCCCAGTACTGAAAAACTTACTCAGGCATCATTTTGATTACCTCTAATGGGAGTTTGGTTTCAAAGGGCATTTTAAATTAGGCTAAATAAATGTGGTATATAATGATGAGGATTACCTTAAATTCCTTGCTGATCCAATATTCCAGAAATATCTCATGTACAAAATACTCTCATGTTAGGTTTGGAATAAAAAAAAAAAAACACCAAAGTTAAGTTATAAAGATATCAAAGTGTTTTATGTATTTTTATAATAAATTTTTATTTAGAAACAATGTATTGAAATTTAGTTATAATTTGAAAGCCTACATCACATAGATTCAACAGCTAAATCCATTTTTTCACAACTGAATAGCATATTTAGACAGTATATTTTTAAAATTGGTTGCTTGTAGCACATTTCTGCTAGGTAGCCTCTTTGCAATGTCCTGTTAAAGGTAATTGTATTTCCTTGCATGTTTGATTTTTTTTTCAGTATTATTCTGATACAACATTAACCATTTTAATAACTAGGCATCCTCATGTTACTGTACAATTTTATGCCAAAAAAATCTTTTTTTCCATAAATAACTAATAAATATTCTGTGAAGTGCATTAGAATCATGACATTGTAGTATTACAAAGCTTAGATGTTGAACCATGATAAAATAAAAACTCAAAAAATATATAACAAAATAATGAACAAATACAAATATGGGATAAGTGAGATTAGAATCAGGCACACTGCATCTTTCATGAAAAGAAATCACATTAAGAAGTCATTACTGCAATAGCTTTGTCACCTAGACATGAGGTACTTTGTGCTGAAGCAACACAAACCTGGAATTTAGATTTCATGTTTTTAAATGGCACCACAGAGAACTTAAAAAGCTTTGGCAAGTTACTGTGTGTGCATTATGTTCCAACCTGTAGAAAATGCCTATAGTATCATCCTGTTGCAATCCTAGAAATTACATAGTGACATCAGTCTGCACAAGAACATGACAAATCTCAAAGCTTAGAAGGATCCAGGGATGCAGGAAAATATTATTCTTACAGAATGTTGTACATTGAGAATAACAATAAACTGTATATAAACTGCTGTGTTAAACTGTTGGGTTTTTTTCTGTGTGTATTTCAACCACCTACAAAGGTTCATCATGCTTTTCACCTCCAAAAACTACATCAGAGTCTGTGAATTCACTATTAAATAACTCAAATTACTAAGATATTTCTGCAAGTAAAGCATGGGAAAATATATTTACTGATGGTTTTCAGTTTGAAAATACTACTGCTAAGAACTGTGATTAAAATTTATTATTTCCAAAATTAAGATAGTATTGACTATTGTTGTCCTGTTTCTTTAAACCGATGCTGGGAAATTAGAAATGACATTTGAGTGTCCAGGCATCCTGACTTTTTGACAGAAATAAGTAGCCTCAACGTGGCTGTGAAAAACAGTAAAAGTTTAAGAAGAAATAGAATATTTGGAAATAGAAGTTATAATACTGAATCAGCCTAAACTTTGAAATACAAACTTAGAGCCTTTATTTCATCTTCACTTTACTACATCAGCATCCTGGGAATAATAAAGATTTCTGATGACATATAACATCAGAGCAATAAATAAATAAAATGCATGAGGCTAATGGAAAATAATGCCAGTCGCTCACAAATACTAAGGTGAACAAAGTGAGAAAATAGTTTCAGTCTGATGCTACTTTCCATGCATGCAGTGTAAGAATACATTCCCATTTCTTCTGGGAATAGTATCCAGAGCACTGGTTGTCAATAGTGAACTTGCCATACACCATTCTTAGACGAGAAGAATAAAAATAGGAAAACAAATCATGGAATCACGGAACCATCAGAGTTAGAAGGGACCTCTAGAGATCACCTAGCCCAACTCCCCTGCTAAAGCAGGATTGCCTAGAGCACATTACTCAGGACTGCATCCAGGTGGGTCTTGAAAATCTCCAAAGAAGGGGACTCCACAACCTCCCTGGGCAGCCTGTTCCAGGGCTCTGTCACCCTCACTGTGAAGAAGTTTTTTCTCATGTTTGAGTGGAACCTCCCGTGTTCCAACTTATGCCCGTTACCCCTCGTCCTCTCACTGCCAACCTCTGAAAAGAGTCTGGCTCGCTCCTCCTTCCAACCACCCTTTAGATACTTGTAAGCATTGATAATGTCTCCCCTCAGCCTCCTCTTCTCCAGGCTAAAGAGTCCCAGTTCTCTCAGCCTTTCTTCATAAGGGAGATGCTCCAATCCTTAAATCATCTTCATTGCCCTTCGTTGGACTTTTTCCAGTAGCCCCCTGTCCCTCTTGAACTGGGGAGCCCAGAACAGGATTCAGTATTCCAGTTGTGGCCTCACCAGTGCAGAGTAGAAGGGGAGAATGACTTCCCTCGACCTGCTTGCCACACTCTTCCCTATGCAGCCCAGGATCCCATTGGCCTCTTGACAACAAGGGCACATTGCTGGCTCATGGAAAGTTTGCTGTCCATTAGGAGTCCCAGATCCTTCTCCTCTGTAGTGCTTTCCAGAAGATCCACCTCTAACCTATATTGGTGCCTGGGGTTCTTACTCCCCGGGTGCAGGACCCTACACTTGTCCTTGTTGAACCTCATTACGTTCTTCTCTGCCCAGCTCTCCAGCCTGTTTAGGTCACGCAGCACAGCCCTCTGGACTGTCGGCCAGCCCTCCGAGTTTGGTATCATCAGTGAACTTGCTGAGGATACACTCTGTCCCCTCATCCAGGTCATTGATGAATATGTTGTACAGGACTGGACCAAATATTGACCCCTGGGGGACACTTCTGGTTACAGGCCTCCAACTTGACCCTGGTCCATTAATGACAGCCCTCTGAGTTTTGTCACACAACCAGGATTCAATCTACCTCACTGCCCCCTCATCTAGCCCATACTTCCTTAATTTTCTAATGAGGATGTTATGGAAGACAGTGTCTAAAGCTTTGCTGAAGTCAAGGTAGATGACATCTGTTGCTCTCCCCTCATCCAGTCATCTAGTTATAACATCATAGAAGGCTATCAGATTGGTTGAGCATGATTTAGCCTTGGTAAATCCGTGTTGACCACTTCCAATAACTTCTTGATCTTCAATGTGTTTGGAGATGACATCCAGAACAAGTTGCTCTATTATTTTCCCAGACAGCGGTGAGACTAATTGGCCTGTAGTTCCCTGGATCCTCCTTCTTGCCCTTTTTGTAGACTGGTGTAATATTTGCCTTCCGCCAGTCCTCAGGCACTTCTCCTGTTCTCCAAGACCTCTCATAAATGGATGGAGAGTGTCTCAGCGATAACATCTGCCAATTCTCTCAACACTCGTGGGTGCATCCCATGGAGTTGTGTATGCCTAGTTTGGCCAAGTGATCTCTAACCCAGTCCTCTCCAACAGAGGGAAAGTCTTCCTCTCTCCAGACCTTCACCCTTTTCTCCAGGGTCTGGGATGCATGAGGGGCAGCTTTGGCAGTGAAGACTGAAGCAAAGAAGACATTCAGCAGCTCCGCCTTCTCTGTGTCTTCCACCACCAAGGCACCCATCTCATTCATCAGTGGGCCTACATTTTCCCTAGCCTGCCTTTTTTTATTGATATACTGAAAAAAACTCTTCTTCTTATCTTTAACTGTGGTGGCCAAGTTAAGTTCTGCTTGGGCTTTCGCCCTTCTAATTTTTCCCCTGCATATCTTCACCACACCTTGGTATTGCTCATAAGTAAGCAACCCCCTTTTCCAGAGATCGTAGGTTTTCCTTTTCTCCCTGAGGTCCAGCCAAAGCCGTCTATTTAGCCAGACCGGTCTTCTTCCCCGTCTGCTCGTTTTATGGGACCTGGCGATGGCCTTCTCCTGCGCTTTTGAGAGTTCCTTCTTGAAGTATGACCAGCCTCCCTGAGTACCTTTGCCCTTCAGGACTGTCTCCCAAGGGACACTCTCAACCATACCCCTAAACAGGCAAAAGTCTGCCTTTCGGAAGTCCAAAGTGGCAGTTCTGCTGGCTCCCTGTCTTGCTTCTGCAAGAACTGAAAACTATTATCTCGTGATCACTGTGCCCAAGATGACTTCCAACCTTTACATCCCCCACAAGACCTTCTCTGTTAACAAGCAGTAGGTTCAGTTGGGTGCTTTCCCTGGTTGGCTCGCCCACCAGCTGTTGTCTTCCACACACTCTAGGAACCTCTGGGACTGTTTCCTCTCTGCTGCGTTATATTTCCAGCAGATATCTGGGAAGTTGAATTCCCCCACGAGAACAAGGGCGAGTGATTGCGAGAGCAGGGAGTGAAATAACAGCATATTGGGTGTAGGTGTCAAGGTGTTGGCAGTGGCGGGGTGCAGGGGTGGCTTCTGCTGGGGGACTTGTTGGGAGAGAAGGATGAAGTTGGGCCTGGGAAGCGGAGAGAAGAAAGGTGTAATTGTTGTGTTTTCCTTGGTTTCCCCCTACCCAAATATATTGTACTTGACAATAAATAAAACTTATTTTCCCCAAAATGAGTCTATTTTGCTGATGAGGGTAATTGGTAAGCAATCTCCCTGTCTTTATGTCAACATATGACCTTTCCCATCTTATTTTCTCCCCCTGCCATGATGAGGAGAGAGAGGGAAGGAGCAGATGGGTGATAATTTGGTTGTTAGCCAAAACTAACCAAGACAAACAATTTAAATTTCTTTGTTTTCTTATGTATAAAACTATGTGTCATCTGCAAAATTCCAGTCATTAAGCAATAAAAAATAACACACAATTAATAACTAATTTTTTTTTTTTTATTTCCATCAAATTTACCTATCATTTAACACAATGTCATTTAAAGTTACATTTTCTGCACTACTGGAACTTTTCCATATATAGCTTTACGTTTTATACTACTAATAATAGTAAAGATAATAATGAAATATTACATCATTTAATTAATTCAACAGGCATTAAAACATGGTTGGTGCTTCACAAACCTAAGTAGCAACAAATCCTGCCCTCTTAAATTAAGATCAGTATTTTAATGAAACTAATTTAAAGCAAGTTTTAATGAATTAAAAGGTAGGTATCTGGATTATGCAAGTCCCTTTAGGTCTCTACATAGTTGACAGAGAAACATAAGCACCTTTGAAAGGTAATTCAACCCACTCTAAATGACTTGTATAAGACATCCACCTTTGGGCAGCTAAAGTCAGGTGAGACTAAACGTCCCATCTCCCAAATGACATTTTTCCAAAGATAAGCACTATGTGAACACCAATAGCAATATTTCATAATCAATAGTCTGCTAAATTCATATTCTTTTGAGTAGAACCTGGATATAAATACTACAAAATACATCTACAGTTAACAATAGGAGAGAGGGCAGACAAAAGCAGTGATCCATATTTCTTATTCAAATAGTCCATCATCACGGATAGATCTCTTATGAACAGACATATAATAAACATATATGTTCTTCTGTTTGTTAAGAGTCAGAGATGTGCTGCATAGAACTGAGTACTGAGGTTTATTTTACATATCTCAGCATGATACAGATAACTTCAAATGTTTTCCTCTTTTTGCCATGAATCAAAGACAAATGAAATGGTTGGAGCTAGAGCCAGGGCTGGGTACAAGTATGGAAAGTAGAGATGTTTAAAACCTTCCTGAGATGAAAAATTCAGGACAAAAGAGCTCCTTGAAGATTTTTTCTCTGGGATACCAGAGCATCTCCTGTATTCCTTAGTTACTCTGGACAAACAAATATTGTTTGTAACTTGTTCATAGTATATGTACTTTTAAAAAATAATCTGAAAAACAAACACATACAAAATTTAGAAGAGGCTACAAGAACTGCATAAGTATGCGTTACAGTGCAAATTTAAGGGGGGGAGGAAGGCATCTTTAATCCGATTTTTATGTGAAACTAAACAAGCTATTACCTAAAGGATCCTATGTGACAAACTAACCTCCTAGCTCTGTGAAAACAATTCATGCACTTAATCCTCATTTTTCCCTACCTAACTTTAAGCCATGTTGCCACAGTTGGATGTCTGCTTCCTCGTGTACCTCTGATACATTCTTCAAGGTAACTGGCTTTCAGGTGGGGGTACTAGGGCTCAGTTCATCTCATCTTAAAATAGATAGCTAAAATAGGCCAAATTAAATAGAAGGCTGAACTGCCAACTCAGATGGGGATTTCTGTACAGTAGGATAGCAGAGTTCGGTGAGGTGAATCCCACCTCTGGTGTACTATTTTTGGGGTGTTCTATAGCTTATAGAAGTATGTAATTACCAGTGTGCATGTCTGTCTGTATGTGTACCGGATGACTCTTTTATCAATTTCGTTGCTGTTCCTCTCTTTCTTAACTACAAAGATAAGAGGAATTTAGGTTATCAACCATGAGGAAAAATGGACAAATACATAACTGAAATAAATAAAACCAAAAAAGTAATATTCCTTTACCACAAAACAAATTTTAAGGGGTAGGATAACCAGGTACTATTTAACTATCTATCAGCCATGGAAATTTTAAACTATTTCCATAGTTTATGCTAATTCCAATAGAAGGTTTAAATGATTGCATGAGAAGATTTGGGAGTTTATTTAATTTTTTATACATATACATATACATATACATATACATATACATATACATATATATTGCATCACCTTTCAAAAATATAAATTAAGAGATTAAAAACTATATCCAGGAACTGTAGCTGAACATTTTTAGCAGCCCGGTGCCAGGATAGCTCAACAAAATAAATTGGGGGGAAGGAGGGGTGGGGGATGGGGAGTGGGGAAAGAAAGATTCTATTTATATTTCTCTTACACTAACTTATATAATGTAAGCCTAGTAAGAAAAGATGAGTTTGTGATCAGTTTTAGCACATAATTGGTTAAATGAGTATAAAACATAGTCTGTTGTAGATATAAAGAAACCTAGAGCTTTCCTTTACTGGAAGGGAGAGGTCAGCAGTCTTCCTCTGCTGTTGAAAATGCTGTGAAGAAAGCAGGACTAATCAGTTGGCTGCTTTTTTAGACTAGGTTGCTATGTGACTAAGCTCAATATTATCTTATATGTACTTTTCTGAAAGTCAAAGAGGGTGAAAATCTAACTACAAATGGGTTTAAGTACATAGAGACTGTAGCTGTCAGAAAGACAATTTCTGCTATTTCTATTTCTGCCTAAGCAGACCGCCTGTGGGGATCTTGATTTTGCTTATTTCAATGTTCTAACTCATTACAAATAATTTGTTATTTTATAAAGAACCGATTAATACCTAAGTAATGTTCATGAAGAAGCATGTATCAAAGCAATAAAACCACTGACTTCACCTATGTCCATATGCTTAGAATAACATATATACAATGAAGAAAATTTAATTTTAATTGGATAATCAAATACAAGTTAAATCACCATGTACAATTATCAATTACAATATAAGAACAACAGGTATGGATTGGACAAGAAAGGTAAATATCATAATTTAATCAGCTGTGTTCTCTCTGTGTGATTTTGAGTACTCATGTGTAGAAAGAAAAGTCCCTTCACTATATTCCCATTCCTATCTTCCTTGCTCTGATCTCTGACAAGATCCAATCAATCTCTCCATTTTACATGATTAAATAGCACCAGTTAAGGCTCTTAGAGCTGAGGAGATAAACTGGGAGGGATGGGTGTGAAAGGAGGGAGAGGGAGGAAAAAAAACCAAAAGAGAGAGAAAGCCAGTATTTGTCTTAAAGATCCTTCTTTTACTGAACGTTTTCAAAACTTTTCCCAGAAACACAGTGATGAAGTACTTTGTGAAGTCTTCTGCAAACTGAAGTCAATATTTTACTACAGACTTGTACGAACACTTTGGTCTACTGCATATTCCTTCTGTAGACCATATGCATCCTTTTTGTACAAGTAACAAGATAGGCCAGATTAGATGATAAATGTCTGTGACTAAAAGCTACAATAACACTTTGTTAAAACATTACTATTTAAGACAATGAAAGTTGTCCATATCTATAACTATTGTTAAAGAAAAGTATTTTGTAACAATTTTGCCTCCTCCTAGATAAATACAGAGAATATAAATATATATAAATATATAATCTGGTATTCTTTTACTTTATCTGAAAAAAATAATACACTAAATAGAATATAAGAAGTATGTGGTTCTTCCTGCAAAATAGCTTTGTGGATGCGAAATTTTAGTTCATTTGACAAAATGTCTGATTTTCTTGGATGTTTGTTGGTTCCCTTTGGATCATGTCTGACCAGTAATTTACAAGAAGATACAAATTACTACTGTGGGTGTGAAAAAGTATAAAAAAAAAAAAAAAAGGCATGGATATAGAGAAAGGACATACTTTAAAGGTAGGAAACTCAAAATAATGTAAAATCAGTAAACCAAACTTATAATGTATAAAAGGTGTCACTAGAAACTCTAAACAGATTGGCTACATAAACTTGTCCACCAGTTACTTTAGCTCAGTAATATACAACATATCTGAACAAAATTGTGACTATATTCTGTGTATTAACCATTTATCAGTCAGATAAAATATGTTATCTGTAAGAACTGAATTAAAATTTGCAAAAAAAAAAAATTATTCTTTTTAAAGAGTATCATACATTTTAAGCATCCCAAAGAAAAGACAGAAAATGGGTCACCTGGTTTCTTTGTTCTTCTCGTAACCACATTTTCTACCTAACAAAGTAGTACCCTAATTGCAAGATTATAGCCCATAGGAAAGAGGAACAGTCCCTTTCCTCTTTGTTAAATGTGACTAATGATACAAAAAACCCTCAAGGTCCTCTGGTTTAAGAAGATGATATTTATATATCAGCTGACATGGTGGTTCTCCAGCTCCTACTGTATGACCTAGCTTTAATTTTATGTAAATCAGGTATTGAGTAAAGTACAAACCCAATCCTGCCAGTACATATGTAGAATACAGTATATTTAAAGTGTGACATCTCCTTTCTCTAGGAAATTAAATATTGTCCTCTTTATTTCTCTCTGTCTGCTAATGTATTTTATTTGTGCTGAAGCCCAGACATTGTTCGTATGCAGTGTATTTATCAACAGGGTACACGTTTACTGTATTGTCAAGGGACATTTGGATTATCTTCAGGCTCATAGTGTCATTTAATTCCTGCTTATTCCTGGATTCTCAGTAAATTTGATAACATCAGTCTATTATGAAAAAGGTGGGAAGATGGACACCACTACTTCTAGTGAGGTAGCTGATACATTTGTAATGTGTTCAATAAAATCCAAGAATCAGGCTATTCAGGGAACTCAGGCAGAAAAATCTTAAATTTGCATGGGAGTGAGTGTTGGACCACTCAGGTGCTTTATGGATGTCATTGGAAAGACTGGGCATGGTTGTAAAGAGGTTTAATTGCTATAACTAGAAAGGGTAAATCAAATTAATTCAAGTGTGCCGCAGTTAAGCTCCAAATTGTGTGAGTGCAGGGTCTCAGGACTTGTCTGAATTTGTCATGGTCTGAACTGGGTTTAACCTGTTTTGCTGTTATAGCAATTACCTAGATGACTGGTTTAAACTTAGCTGTATGAATACATAAGTCAAATAAATGTATGCAATCAATAAGCAAAAATTATTAATCTTTTATATTAATTGGCTGAAGAATATATATCATGTATATAACTTTAGATGAAAGTTATGGGTGAAAATAATCAGACTTAAGCAGGAAATCAGTTAAAAAAAAAAAAAAAAAGGTGGATTGTGTTAGGAAAATGCATAAAAATAACCCCAAGTAAACACAGCTGAGATTAAGGGAAAAAAAAAAAACAAACCAAACAACCCTCCAAAGTCAAAATCACATTCCTCTGGTGAAAAGCTCAGGATAATGACAACATGCTGAACTTCACCAACACTCTCATTCGTGGGGAAGAATATATCTGTTGACATCAGGACTGAGAACAGCATTTGAATAACGTGCATAGAAAATACATCTGTAAAAATAATAACATAGTTAAATCTATTAGTATTTGTAGCATAGTAACCAGAATAATAACATTAACTATGTACTTTGATTTTACTAGTAAAACTTTAATTAATAGCAAATTCTTAGTTCTGTATAAGTGTATTCCTTTTTCCCCAACAAGATTCCTTTTTTCCAAACAAGATTTTTACTGTAACAAGATATGTGCATGATTCGTTACACATTTCAACATTACTGGCTCATCAGTTTTTCTAACAGAGGTAAATTATTTTAGATCTTAATTTAAACAAACTAGAAATCTTCCCCATGGCTTTCCACAAATAAGTAAGTTTCCTTTGATAAACAAACACTCATTAAGAAGCAAAACAATAAACCAGTGTTTTTTCCTTACAAGGTTCATGTTACAGAACTTATGTTTTAGGACTGAGGAATACTCAAGTTAAGAACCTATTGTAAATATCATCTAAAGATTCGTATGAATGATTGCATAATGTTTTACTAGTCCTCAAAATGACTCATTGATCCATGTCATTAAGACATTAAGTTTGATGTAAAATAACTTTTATAGAATTAATCTTTTAACTCAGACAGTGGATTAAAATGACAAACTGAACAGTGGCTCTTTCATCTTGAAAGGCTTGTTATGGTGAGGCATCCTATGCCATCATCGAAATGCCTGGAGGTCAGCTAAACCAAATCCTAGAGTCACAGGACTAACCTAAGTAATTAATGTTTCAAACTACTCAGAAAATATACTTGTTCAGATGTCTGTATTCTTGTCAGCCATATGTTTTGATCTGAAAGAAGTCTGACTAATTACAAGCCAGAAAGAGCTGTGCTTAAAGAAGTAACAGCAAATTGAAAAACAGCAGCAACAACATAAACCACCAAAAAAAACCAGTTACTTTTCATTCCATTTGAAAAAATACAATCCAATCAATGATTATTTTTGCTCTCAGGGATTTGTATAAGTGGATCTTCTCTGGAATTAAATTTATCTTGGGTTTTGTGTATTTGAGCTATAAGTTAATGTTATTCTAATCTTTCTGATTCTGTAGAAAGCCTGGTGAATAAGATTCTGTTTATGCCCATATTTAAGAATAAATCTTGCATCAGATGGAATTGGCTGGATGATGGAAAACCATATTAATGAAGAAATAATTTGCTGTAGGAAAAAAATTGCAAATTGTTTTTTTAACTAACTATGCAGCTGCTTAAGAAGCATAATAATTGATAATAATAACTGACAGAAATTTCTTACTCATGCTAAAATACCCCATGACTTATTTCAGAAAGGGGAATAACAAATAGAGACATTTGTAATCTGGAGACTATTGTGTATGGAGATATTTAGAAACCCTTGGAAACATAGATACCAGGTTATGTCATCTTGGTCTTCCAATCATCCTGACCCTACCAAAATGCCCTTTAGCACTCCATCCACACGTATATCAGGCAACATATGGACATGGTGCATACGTGGATCTTGTGACAAAGTGCAGTTGGGATGTTGCTAGCAGGGGACTTTGAAGACTGCAGCCTTGCAAACATCCCAGAGCACACTGAATCCAAAGAGTAAACCACTGTTGAGTAATTTTATAAAGTATATTATTATAAGTAACAGATGTCAATAATAAGCAGTTTTCAATGTTTTTTTTATCTCTATTTATGTTTATACACATACATATGTGTCTTTTAATAGACTATTATTATTAAACAACAAACTATTCAATGACCTAAAACAGGGATGCATTTCTGACCATGTTATTCTAATACAACATTAGTTACAATAAAAAGCAATATGAAGGCTGTTAAAGAAAAGTGAGAGATGGCTAAAAGGACCCAGTCCAGTATGACAGCAGAAACCATGAAAGTGCATGCACTGAATGCTAATAGGCCCCAAGGGATATAAGCACTAATCACAAATGGTCAGTTACTTCATACTAGTAAATGAAACCTTGAAACTGAATAAAAAAAGTTATAGACATGAGCTATGCATGCTTAATTATCTTTTCTTCGTAGCTTATCCCTAAACTGCTTTTATTTTGTTTACAAGTTTGCATTTGCTAGTGACAAGTAATCGACCTTTTGCGATGACCATTGTGTGTATATGAATAAATGCAAAAATGACCCTAAGCAGAGTTAGCACAAGTAGACAGAACCTAGCCTCATTATCAGACTCTTTGACGATAAGAAGAAACTCCCACAACCAGCACTGTATTCCTCCCGACAAGGGACTCGAGACACTGACTGTAGTTTCCCTTCCCCTAGAACAAAACGTGATTTAGGACCCAGAGCGACATGTTATGGGTGAGCATGTTAACAAGGAAGAAGACACTAGGAAGTGTATGGATAACAATTTCAACTATTTGCATTATAATTGATACTTTCAAAGTAATGTCTTTTTTTTTTTTTTAATTCCTTTCCTTTTCTATAATGATTGGACCTGCAATAGTAATAATTCTTTGATTAGACTGTTAAGATAGCAGTTAGACTATAATAGGTTTTTGGTTTCACATATAAGAAATATTTCTGTAGCCCATATATGTTGCATGGGATGATCTGTTCCACCCCCCTGAGTACTGGTTATTAAATCTGACTGTAACAGGAAACAAGCCAAGAGAAAATATAATTCATAAAATCTTTAATTTGCTGCAGAATAAGTAATACATTACTTTAATGGAGGCAGTTTAATGGATTATATGTAACAGAAGGGAGGCAGTGAAACAAGACCAGTACACAACATCATGACATTAAATAGGTGTACTGAATGCTTTTTCCTCCAGCCCTACTCTGTCATTTTTATTCTTCTAAACCAAGTAATTAGCTCACAAAAGTTGAACTTTTACCTGTTTTCAATAAATATATTGTGTTTTCAGAACTTTCACCTATTTTGTATTTCTATATATTGTTCCTTTGCACATCTGAAAATGGACATAGTGAGTCTGAGAAAAGGAAAAATGGATGACTCCAACAGAAAAATGTAAGAAAATGGATACATGAATGGAGTGATTACACAAAGCAGGAGTCTGTGGGTATTGTTGAATTTTGTGTGTAAGGAAGGCTACAAATTTCTGAGAAGAAGTGAAGGGTTAAGGAGCTGAACAGAAGTTAAATATCTTATGGAGAATTTAGTTTATAGGAAAGAAAACCCATTACCAGAAATAATGATGAGCTGAAAAGGGAGAGAATTTGTATCTAATGAGAAAATAAGCATAGGTTTGCGATTAAAGTGAAGTTCACCGACATTAAATCTCTCCCTAGAAGCCAAAATATAAAGACTAGATTTTACCTCATGCTTTATTATCAGGGAGAGAGATGTCTTTAATTAGAAATCCCTCAGGGGAGAATAAATGAATAAACAAACAAACAGGTGAAGGATCCAGTGTCAGGAGTCAGCACTTTGATATCTCTCGTTTCCTAGTTGGTTTACAGTTACCCATATTTGGTAATTTCTGGTTCACTGCAGAAGATATTTAGATGACAAAGGTTTGAGAAATGCTTGCTTTCCCAATGATAAAGACATAGAATAATTTATTTGTGTGTGTATTTTTGAATTACGTTATTTTTCAATGTTTCTAACAGTTTAACTATTATTAATGAACTCTTCTGTTGCAATTATGTATGTCTCGAAATAAGCTTAATGTTATGAGATGGTTGCTCTATTTATTCTTTATGAAAAGATGAGAAAATATTTTTGTCTGGATAAAACAGTGTTTTGGTTTTTTTTCTAATTTTATCAGTAACGCACTCTATTTTAAGATAAATCTGCAGAAGGAATCAATCAGCTTTTTTTTTTTGCTTTACAACATGGAATATTTTGGAGAAAATTTCGTTCTTTTATTAATCAAGTTTTCAAGATACTAATTTTTTTTGAGGAATAATGATTTATATCACAATAGCAGTCAAAGTTGCTTAGAATACAAACCTTTTAATTTCATAGAATCATATAATAGTTTGGGTTGGAAGGGACCTTTAAAGGTCATCTGGTCCAAGCCCCCTGTAATAAGCAGGGTCATCTTCAACTAGACCAGGTTGCTCAGAGCCCCGACCAACCCCACCTTGAATGTTTCCAGGGATGGGGCATCTACCGCCTCTCTGTTCCAGTGTTTCACCACCCTCATTGTAAAAAATTTCTTCCTTATATCTAAATCTACTTTCTTTTAGTTTAAAGCCATTACCTCTTGTCCTATTGCAACAGGCCCTACTAAAAAGTTTGTCCCCATCTTTCCTGTAGGTTCCCTTTAAGTACTGAAAGGCCTCAATAAGGTCTCCCTGGAGCCTACTCTTCTCCAGGCTGAAACAACCCCAACTCTCTTCTGAATAGCCCCAACTCTCTCAGTCTAAATGTCACGGTCATTACTTTATGTTTCATGGCCAAATTCCTGTGTGACAAAGATGCAGTAGACATGAAAATGTATGTTTGCAAACCTTTTAAGATGACAGTTATCATTCCAGTCAGCTGTTATGCCAGGATAGGGAGAAAACTGTGGTCCAAAAGCGGAAGGGCCTCAGGTTCTATACCCTTCTAGTTCATGCATGTCTGCTGTGTGATGTAGCCGCATGTTAAACTGTCCTCAGGGATCTCTTGGTGAGTTACAAGATGTGAATGACTTTCCTTGCTGTTACTAAACTAAATAATTTCTGAGATTTATCATTGGTGTCCTTTACCAGTGTGGTTTTTCTGCTGGCTTTTCAACCCTCGCTCATCTCCAATTTATTCAGGATAAGGAGCATGTTAATGTCTTCTTTTTTTTTTTTCTTTTTTTTTTTTTTTAAATGTGAGAAAAGAATGCATGTGTTATTGCTGTGCAACCACCAGCACTCCCCAGAAGATGATTTCTCTTCAATTATTAGTTCATCATTAAGTGGAGGAAAAATATATGTCATTTCTCATTGATATATAATGCATTAATATAATACTTCTAGTTGATGTTATCATAATCTCAATATTCTTGCTCAGAATTTTTCATATTAATAGTAATTTTTTTTCTTTTAGTGTATGTTATCTTCCCCTTATCAAATATCTAGGACATAGGACATGCTGTAAAATATATTCATACTGCACTACTTTATAGGAATCATTTCTGGATTAATTTTCTCATCATTTTTATTAACGTAGTACATGTCATGTTCTCTTTCTTGGGGATGATAATAAAGGGATTTCTGCTTTTAGATTATAGGCGTTCCACTGTAGAATCAGTTGAAGTTTATAATGTTGCATAATGGTATTTACACATCATCAGGAAAATCATTTAAGTTATCTTTCTTTAGTACTTACGTTTTGAATTTTCTCCCCTTTGTGTATATGAAAGAGTATCTCTCTTTCTCTTACAGAGGTTTTTATCATTTATCTTCAGGGAGCAATTTCTGAAAGCACCTTACAAAATGTGCAGTCCTGCTTGGTAACACACAAGAACTCCGCTGTTGTATACAAAAAACTGGAAGTCAGATATATAATTTCACGTGCTTTCTGTGTGCCAACACTCTGGTTGCTCTGCGGCAGCTGGTTATCCAGAGTCCAATATTCTCGCTATTGAAATAACAGATAAAACTAGATTGACCCATTCAGTTGAATTAACCTTTTTAATGACTCAATCTGAACAGTTACGTATATTTTTAATTATATATACACAAACACATTTATGTTTCTGTGGAGATGCTGACTAGCATCTATTCTTGCAGAATTCCAGGAGGGATGGGAGAGTTGGGTCTTGTGCAAAGTGTGTCATGTTTTGTCTGGCTTTTTACATATTCATTAATTAGACTCGTTTTACAGATATGTTCCCAATATCTAAAAATGGATATTTTAGTTGTCTTACTAGGTTCTAACTCTCATTTTCAAAACTGCTTTATCATACTGAATATTTTTCAGTGTTCAATTAAATTTCTCTGAATAATTATTTTAATTATTTTAAGAGAATGACTTTAAAAGAAAAGAAGCATTCTGTTTTTCCCTAACTCTTAGCAACAGAAAAACTGTTATATTGGTTGCAGTCACAATATCATTTCCTTTTTCCCCCTTCTTTCTTTTGGTTAGATCTGTGCCAAGTCTTTGCAGTGCTCTTACATGCTTTTTTCAAATCTTTCTGTGGAAATTCGATCACTCCTTTTCTACATTTGTTTCTCTTCTTTATTTCTTTTTTTCCTTTTCTTTATTAACATGATATTCATATTATGATGCTCACATTAACTTAGAAATCTCTTTGCTTCCATGCTTTTGAATCTCACCAGTGTTTGTTGGAACTGTTTTCCCTTTACTGTTTTTCTACCTATATGCTGCTTTCTACCAGAATTGCTGCTGAATTGTCCTTTTTTTTTCTTTTTTTTCTTTTTTTTTTTTTTTTGTTTTTTTCCCCAGCTATTGAGCTCCTTTAAAAGCCTCCAGTTGCTTAGGGCAATATCAAAGAAGAGTGTGTGAGAATCAAAACACTAAGTTACTGACAACATATCAAACCAATACTGCAACATGCCCTACTGGGAAAAAGTATCCTCTGGAAGATAATTAAGGATGCTTATGAAAACAAGGAGTGAGGTAACCAGGTTTGGGTTTTGTTGTTTTTTTTTCCTGGTGAATAAATCTTATCTCTAACATATCTCACAAATAGCCTCTGTGAATAAATATAGAAGTGGAAGAGAATGAACATAAAATGATACTGAGGGATTAGAAAATTGTCGTCACTTTCTTAGCTTTTGTAGATCACTACTATCCAGAGAAAAATACACAGAAAATCTTGCACCCTTTTGAAAAACTAAATTCTGATCTGGTGGAAAACCTGAGAACAAGTATAAAAGTAAAACATTAACAGAAAAAACACCAAGGTCATCCTAACCGAAGGCAGGCACAGCTAGAATCAAGTCTTAAAAGGAAAAGAAATGGAAAAAAAAAAAGTAGCCTAAGATCGGCTATGTCTGTAAATCAGTTAATCAGTTCACTAAAAAGGATGTGAAAAATATAAATAAACACATGCCAACAAAATCTGCTAATGTCTTTTAAAAATTTTTTCTGGTTCCTGTCACACTAGATGATGTCAAAGATTCTGGAATAATTTGATTGTGCACTTTTTTTTTTAGTAAGAAAATTATGCTCATTAATCTTCCAGAGATACTATTAGCAATCAGTGCAGATTTGTATTTTTCTTATGATAACAGATGAGTAGCTTTATTATTTTATTGCTTGTGTACTAGATATTTTTAGAAACTTTCTTGCTGGTGCAGTTAATAAAATGAATGTCATCAAAAAAATGGGGAAAGTGTCTTTGTACATTCCTCTTTGTTATTGCCTATTCAATTCCGTTTTCTTAGAGAAGCTGTTATCAAAAGCTAGGTAAGGAAGGAGAAAAAAAAAAAAAGAAGGAAACTAACTGTTAGAGAAAACTACCCTAAAATTAGGTACTATTCATTTTGGTGCAGTTCAATTGCCAAAAGAGAGGCAAATATAGTGAGAAAGAAACTTGGTGAAAATTCCCAGAATACTGATTTATTTTTTTTTTAAAGTAGATTCTAGAAAAACTAGAGGGGAAAAAAATTAAGTGGTAATTTTTCCTTAAACTCCTACATAAACTTCAAATGGAAAACAGTAGAGCTTTAACAGTTTTACTTTCTTTAACTACCTAACCACAGTGATATTTCCCCTGGTTCTACTACATTTAACTGCTGGTTTGACATAAATTTATGATCTCTGCTAAGGTTTCATCCTTTTTACTGAGCTCAGGCATGTTTATGAGGAGGAGGGCAAGAATATCAATAAGAATAAAAAGCTATGACAAATAATAACAATAATAATAATAATAATAATGTGTCAATAGTAATATGAAGAGAGAAAGTGAAGAAGTTAACAAAATTAAAAACAGTAACAGAGACACAGAAGAAAATGAACTAGTTGAGGTCAGATGGGTGATGATGATCAGATGCTATAGAAATGTTTATTAAAAATTCAGCACTGTCTAGATTTGAAAGTTAACGTAAAGCCATAAACAGAAAAAAAAATTATATGAAATGTCTTGAAATATTATAAGCTTTATCCTAACTATACCAGTTACTACTATTTTTTTATTATTATTAGAAGTTGAAAAGAGCTGTTTTGTTCACACTATTGCTAGGACTAGCATTAGCTGTGGAAAAGGTTGAAAGACAAATAATAGCTACAAGGTCTCATTTTTTTAAAACAGGTAACAAGATAAGATTCACTCTACTTCTTTTTTATTATTGCAGCAACAGACAATGATTTGTGTTTGCTGGCAGGCAGTGATTTATTTTTGAAGGCTGAGGAATGAATGACGCAGAACATCTTGGTTATGACAGTCTTGCAAACAATACTGTTTTTTTGTAAGCTTTCTTTACCTTTTTTTTTTTTTTCAGGTGTAAGTTGGTGAATTGCTGACTCTGAGCTCAGACATACATGGTATAAGGACAGAACTGAGCTAATCCATAAAGGTTGCCTATTAAGGTTGGATTTCCATAAACAAAACCTGTTTTAACCTCATAGGAAAATACCTTCAAAACCAAAATATATCCAAGAGTTGTGCTGTACCTGCCTACTGTAGTTTTTGTTCTCACTTCCTAGATAACATATGATACAAAACATCTTTAGAAAGACAATGCATTAGTTTAAATGGGCAAATCCCTGATACAATACATTGATTTAAATACACAGCACTACTTATATAATCATAGAATCATCTAGGTTGGAAGAGACCCTTGGGATCATCGAGTCCAACCATCTACCCTACTCTACAAAGTCCTCCCCTACACCATATCCCTCAGCACCACATCTAATCGTCTCTTAAACGCATCCAGGGACGGTGACTCAACCACCTCCCTGGGCAGCCTATTCCAATGCCCGACCACTTTTTCCGTGAAGAATTCTTTCCTAATGCTTAGTCTAAACCTACCCCGTTGGAGCTTGAAGCCATTCCCTCTCGTTCTGTCATTAATTACCTGTGAGAAGAGACCAGCACCAACCTCTCTACAGTGTCCTTTCAAGTAGTTGTAGAGAGTGATAAGGTCTCCCCTCAGCCTCCTCTTCTTCATACTAAACAGTCAACTACCCCCGCCTCTCTGCAATCACCTGAAACAGTGATAAGGTCTCCCCTCAGCCTCTTTTCTCTAGGCTGAACGCCAGCTTCCTCAGCCTTTCCTCATAAGACTTGTTCTCCAGACCCCTCACCAGCTTTGTTGCCCTTCTCTGGACCACTCCAGCACCTCAATGTCTTTTTTGTGGTAAGGGGCCCAAAACCAGACACAGTACTCGAGGTGGGATCTCACCAGTGCCGAGTACAGGGGGACGATCACCTCCTGGGCCCTACTCACCACGCTGTTCCTGGTAAAGGCCAGGATGCTGTTGGCCTTCTTGACTACCTGGGCACACTGCTGGCTCATGCTCAGCCTTCTGTTGACCAACACCCCCAGGTCCTTTTCTGCCAGGCAGGTCTCCAGCCACTCTTCCCTAAACTTGTTACATGCTCATTGCACATTTATTAATCTCATTGTACCCTATACTCAAAGTCAGAACTTTATGCTCTGAAATAATTTTCTTCCTTCTCAACCTCCCTGTTTATCCCCTTCTTCCCATCTTTAGGTAAAATAAATTGCAAATTACCACATACTAAAGTTTCCTTTTTGTGTGTAATGAGGACTAAAACTAATATATTAAATTTAGAAATGTCAACAAAGGGCTTGTAGTCATGACAAATAACTGCAAAACACGTTCATTCAAAATGCTACCCACCCCCACAATAAAAAGCAGCAGGACAGGTGCCATAACCAGGTGGTTTAGGATTCCACCCTTGGCAAGAACAGAACTAGTGTAATTCCATCAGGTTATCCATGGACGTACAACTTTGCTTTGGAGACAGCAAATCCTATGAGATGCAACCAGTAACATGTTCCAGTTGATAGGAAGTCAGAGGGCAACTAGCCTATATACTTCATTCAGGGTCAGGTAGGTACTCTTGAATTCTGTCTAAAATAACATATTATTTGTTTATCTTGAAATTGCTGGTCTGATGACTCACTAGCCTGGTTCTGGGATTAAAAAAAAATTCTCCAACTTTGGCTCTAAAAAAAGTGAAGTATTTGCTTATCATTTTTTAAAAAAACTGAGAACTTTATGTCACTATCTAGAACACAAAATGTCATTATGCATTTGCTACTTGTTTCATGAAAGGCATTAATTCATATGATATTGTGTGATCAAAGTTTTTTTGCTTGGTTGTTTTACAATTACCTTTCTCCATTACAAACCACTTTATCTGAGGATTGCTCTGAAAAGTTAGCAATGATCTTGTATCTCATTTAATTAGGAGATTAAACTAGGAGAAAATAATTATAGGCAAAACAACCGTATCAGTCCAAACTGTTTTCTGTCCTCCCATTCCAGAACGCTTTTTCTCTGATAACAGCATTTTTATCCTTGATGGAAAAATAGCTATTTTCTGTTTCTAACGTCAGAAAAACTTCACATGAACACTTATATATTTGGTCAAATTACTAAAATATTGTCATAATATATATATATACATGTTGGTATCATTTCATAGACTATAAATAACCAAACTAATTTTCTTATTATCAGATTGCGGATATGAGAGGAAAAAATAACATTACAATACATCTCCTACAGAAGGACTATAAAAAGTAGAGCTGTACCTTTACAGCATTCTCTTTGTTGTAAACTTCTAAGACACCAGTTGTCCTCCATATTACTTTCTCCCTTCCATTCCCATTTTCTGGTGTACCCATGCCATCTTAGTAACTCTAGCATCTCTTGGTAAACCTAGCATCTCTTGGAAACCCTTGGAAACTCAATTGCATGCAAATACATTTGCAAAGTTTTGCTTTTAATAGATAACATTTTCAAAATTGCTTAAATACTGTAGGTTTTCAATTCTTGAGCCAGATTTTAAAAAGTATGCTAGATACTTACACAAGGACTATGTACCATGATGTTCAGCACTACAGGTACTAGCTCCAAGATAATCATGTTATGGAATTAGATGCCCAAAGGTCTTCAGATAGTAACTGGAGGAGGGTTAGGTGTCTGAGCTAGGGAACAAACAGCTAGATGGCATATCAGCATATTACTATTTCCTCTATGAAATAATGTATGCTCACTGAAACTTCAGAGCCAGACACAACTTTTCCTTTGTTGCCTTATAGGTTACATTTGTGATTCATGGGAGGGAAACAGTTGTGGTTTCTTCATGCTATGCCTGGTCTGTAGACCACTCTCTCAGGACACAGGAGGCCTGGGTTACTTTACTCTTCATACCTTGGGATCCCAAACTTGCACATCTGTTACAAATCCTCCCAGCTGGATATTTTATTATGGGATTTATGACCTTAGTTTGATGCTCCAGTTAGTAGATTACTTGAGTAAGTGATTCCATCTCACTTGACACAACATTGTAATTTTAAATTAACATGCTATTGTTTGCTCTATAATTAGGTGCAAATCACCAGCTTAATCTAGACGATGTCTTATGTTACAGTTTTTCATTAGCTCATTAGGAACAATGCAAGCATCTGTCAAATGCATAAATAAAAAAATCAGATTTGTGAATATTTGTATTAGAACTAAAGCCAGCTATGTTTTTATGAATCAAACAAATGTAGTTAAATCTAAGAAAATAATAAATCCCTTTCTGTGACACTAAAGCTAAGAACTTCCTCAATTTTAAAGCCTTTGCCCCACTGCTCAGTGCAGTGAGCAGAACTGCAGTCGGTAATAGCTCTCCACTCTCTTCCCCAGTGCTTTTGTCAAGGGGTCAGCTGGGTGTGAAGGGCTCATCGAGGAAATTAACTTATCACAATGCAGGCTGAGGCCAGCCAAGGTCAGGGCTAGACAAAGGAGTGGGCACAGGTGCCTCTGCATCGTGTTTTGACTCGGTGATCTCAGAGGTCCTTTCCAACCACAAAGATTCTGTGATCATCACTGAGGCCAGGTTAAGGTTGTGTTGAGCCAAAATGGGGTCCTGGCATTGAGCAAGAGGGGTGTCCCAGGTGAGGTTCATCAGGGAGAGTGAAGCTAGGTGGTGTCCCTGGGGTGGTGACAATCAGGTGAGATAACTCTTCCTTTTGGATCCTAACTTAAACATCTAAGTTTTACCTACCCGTGAACTTGCTCTTGCCGCCTTTCCATCTACCTTGAATGTTCTCATCTATATTATTTTGATATGCAATAAGCTATAATAAAGCCTGCATATAACTGGCATTCCATGTGTTATCAGATATTTCTTCTCCACATAAATGGCACTATTTGCAAAGTTATCTAAAAGCAACCTAGCATTATTTTGTATCTGCTTTGACCAATAACTATTTATTGTTTTCCTTTTCTCATAATAGGTTCCACTGAGCATCATTAGGGTTTTATTTTGTCATTTAATATCAAAGGCAGAAGTGCATGAATATACAATGTTTTAAGTGGTTCACTGCTAGCATTTAAAGAAAAATAATGCTGGTTTGTTTTTTTGTTTGGTTTTTTTTTTTTTCTTCTTTTTGAGGGGCCTTGCACGGCTGTAATAAGGCTTCATTCAGCCTTATTATTATCCCTAGCAGATACAGAATCTTTGGTTCAGGGCTTCAATCACATAAAGTATTTACTGTTGTAATCCTTTCTCAACAAGAATTTTTTATGAATCCTTGGAAGGCTCCAGGCCATATAGAAATGCTACCATTTAAAATTAGACTAGCACAAGATTAAATCAGAGCAAGATTAAATCTAAGTAGCATGGTTTTGTCTGATATCCATGAATATATATCAAGTTCTGTAATAACGTGAAAACCTTTAGTGTAAAAATGTAAAATTCTGTGTAATTGCTACATTTAAAAATTTGAAGTGAAAAAAATAATTAAGAAATACTTATGAATTCAGTTTTCAATATGTTCTTTCAATATATCAATACATTCAAATATGTGACTAATCATTAGAGAAAAAAAAGTCCCAAATATTGTGTTACAGTAATCAATGCTGAAATGGATAATGGATTCACAGATTTGACAGAGTTGGAAGGGACCTCTAGAGATCCCCTAGTCCAACTCCCCTGCTAAACAGGATTGCCTAGAGTACATCACTCAGGACTGTATCAAGGCGGGTCTTGAAAATCTCCAGAGAAGGGGACTCCACGACCTCATAACATTGATTATTTATTTATGTTTGCCTGCTGCCATTTTCAATCCATTTTTTAATGATGTACTTTAACATTTTTTTTCACTTTTCTAAGTGTTAGAGACATTTTCATTCACGTTCATACAGAAATAACCAGCAAATGGTCAAATACATACCATGGTATTTTAATTGAAACAGACTTTAAAGCAATTATTATTTTTTCTTCCTCTTCCATTATTTGGGATGAGGAAACCAATAAAGTAAGACATTACAAGTCCATAACTTTATTAATTTAAAATATTTGGAAAAAATAGCCAGGAAAAAACAGTCAAGAAAAAATACTGCCTGTGTGGTTATGTTTTTCCCTTTTACAAAGCAAGTTAATTTTTAATTTCCATGTTCTTTTCCTACCAAACCCTATGGAAGATAAATCTACTCACAAAACAAAGAAATAATTTAGCCTTGCTTTTTTTCTATGTTTTTTGTCAGTAGTACCAGGTTTGTTATAGTTACACTTGAGGTGATGGGAAAGGATATAAGAAATTATTTAGTGCATTGATTTTCAGTTAAAAGAAATATTATTTCAAAGTTCTTCCCTTAATTTTTGTAACTAGTATTTACCCGATAACAAGCAAACTCCACTGCTACAAGAGTAGTATTATGATGTATCTTCCATGCATCATCCTTCACCACCTGACAGAACTGCTTTCACAGCACAGGCAAGCTTGGCTGAAATATCGTTCATTTCACAAAACCAAGAGGTGGAAAATTAATCACAAAAATAATAGTTTACTCTCTTCATGAGGGGACCATCTTAGACTCAGCAGGCTAATTGGAACAGTTGTGTCATGTATCTTGTGCACACACCACCACACACATAGACACCCAAGGCAGTATTTCTCAAATTTCCCAAATAAATTTCTCCTACTTTATGAAAGGTTATGAAAATATCTAATGAGGGAAAAAAACTCTTTCGTTCAGAAGCCTTTCTAATGATGAAGTGGAGAATACTTAAGTGAATGTGAACAATCAAGAAGGCATAGTGGAGATGGCCACAAGAGGTGTACTCATGAAACTCAGGGAACAAGTAGAGAGAGACTGAATGCTGCAAAGAAAGCTTAATTTATCTCAACACGAAGGAGACCAGAAGGTGGCCTTTATTTCAGAAAATGACCGTATCAGCTGAGTGATCAACTGTTTGTGTAAATGTCCTTCCCTGAGTTAATCAAAAAGGTGTGAATGTCTTCCTCAGCTAGGTATACTGGAATGCGAGAAAAGTATATGTGGCTCAGCCCAACATGTAGGATCAAAACAGCAAAAAAAATTAACTTTGAAAAAAGCAAAGGACTTGATCTGGCTTCAACCCACAGATTCCTTCCTAGTAACTAGCGATACCCAATGTAGTGAAGGCAAGGATCCATGCTGTATGCCCAGGGGGACTAGCAAATGTAGAGTGCAAGTGTGTGAGCGCTGTGTGTTTGCAGACAGCACCAAGCTGGACCAGTTGGCAGGTAGGGGACCTGTGCAGTGGTTAGAGACCCCAGGATCCAGGCAGAGATGCTGCACAGCCAGAGGGATGTGCTGGTGCTTGAGGGATCCGTGAATGTGCATGTGCTTGTGAACCTGGAGGGTGCCCTGTATGTGCCTTCACTGGTGACCTTCAATCCTGACCAGCTGAAGAGGAAGAAGGGGACTTAAATGTAGATACTCATGCTTTGTGGGATCTTAAAAATATGTAGTCAGTAATGTCAGTGTCCTCTATGTTTGTGCGCCACATGTTTGTCTGCGGTATACATTTATCTTCACTCCTGGTTGAACCTACAAATGGGAAGGCAGCAGTTGTGTTCGAGGCCAGGGTCCCCAGGTGCATCAGGCAAGGTTTCAGCTTCCTTCCTCCAAGAGAAGGTCCTGGGCCTGGAGCTGCCGGAGGTGGTGGCTGCTTCTGAAACCCTTTAATAAGATGGTTATGCTGCCATTCAGAGGAACCTAGATGAGCTGGAGAACTGGGCCAAGAGGAACAACTTCTTAATTTCAACAAAGCAAAATGTAAATTCTTGCACCTGGGGAGAAATTACAACACACATTAGTAAAGGCTGGGGGACAACAGGTTGGAAAACAGCTTGACAGAGGAGGATTGGGTGTTCTGGTGGGCAATAAACTGCCAATGAGCCAGCAATGCACCTTTGTTGCAACTGTGGCCAACAGTCTCTTGGGTTGCATCAGGAAGAAGAAATCCACCAGGTCACAGGAGGTGATCCTTCCTCTCTACACACATCCGGAATGATGTATCCAGGTCTGGGCTCTCCAGTACAAGAAAGTCATGGACGTACTAAAGTGAGTCCAGAGAAAAGCTATGAAGACAGTTAAGAGACTGGAATATCCGTCGTATAAAGAAAGGCCTAGAGATCTGGGACTGTTTAGCCAGAAGAAGAGAAGGCTCAGGGGTGATCTTATTAGTCTGTATAAATACTTGAAGGGAGGGTGTAAAGAAGATGACAATGACAAGACAAGAGGCAATGGGCACAAATTGACCTACAGGAAATTCTGCTTCAACATCAGAAAAAAACCTTTTTTACTGTGATGGGGATCAAAATTCTAAACCAGGTTGCCCAGAAAAGTTGTGGTGAAGACTCCATTCCTGGAGATATTCAAACCTGACTGGACACAATCATAAGCAACCTCCTGTATTTGACCCTTCTCTGAGGAGGAGGCTGGACTAGATGCTCTTCAGAGGTCCCTGCTGATCTTAACTGTTCTGTGATTCTGTTATTCTACAAAGATAACCTAAAACAGTAGTTTTCCTCAACTTTTATTTACCAACTTTTTATTACCAAATTTTCTTTACTTTTTTTTAATTAATCAATGAGAATGGAGTTCCTAAAAAGCATAGTAGCAAAGTCGTGCCAAAAAAAAATGTGAAAGAGGACGAAATACTTATGCAAGAGAAAACACAGGGTATGTCATGAGAAGAATCTTGAAAGCAATCTCAAAGTCAAAATAATTTAGCAGCTCTGAAGTATAATCTAAGTCGAACATTGGTTAAGATTTTGTCTTTTCTAATCTGAGGCAATTTCCAACGTATTGGAACATTATTGTTAGCTGATGACTTTATGTCTGTTAAAATATTTGAGTTATTGTGCTCTATTCTACTATTAATAAGTGTCAGTGCCAAATTGCCAGCTAGTAAACTAAATAATGTAATGTATGCAACTACATACACATATATAGGACATTTATAGGATCAGAAACTAATCAGCAGGAAATAAGATTATTGACCCTGAAGCAGAGTTATGTGAAACTTAGTTGAGGTATTTAAAATTGTCATGTGGAATGGAAAAAAATATTTATTTTTATTTTCATTCATATACAATTGCATCAGTTGAACTAAAGCAAAACAAAAGGAGCAAAATTAAGAACTAAAGACACCCAAAATTATGCTGTATTCCACAATTTCATCATTTCAAACACATTTCAAAAATCATTCAGTCTGTCCAATATTCATGTTGAGAAAAAGGTTGACTAATCTAGGTGTCATCAGGACACTTTTGATTACTTTATTTATGGTTTGCTTCAGATAATAAGGTACTTACTTTTCAATGTGGAAGATGTGGAGGAAATCACTCTACATAGCTGGCTGGCATTTTTGCTGATTTTGGGGATGTTGCTTTATTCTGGAGGTGGATATGCTAGCTCTCTTTTATTGAAATATAAGATATTAGACACTGTTCAAGATCAGAGAAAATAATAAGAACATACAAAATACAAGAAACGTGTTCACCTCAACAGAGAATGAGTCAAAACTGCAGCACAGGTTAAGCATGTTTATTGATTTGAGTCTGAAAACAGTGAAACCACTTATCTCTGTTACTTAGGTATGTGAATATGTTGCACATATTCATGTTCAACATAAGATATGCAACGACATATCTATTCACATATCAACACCATATCTAATGAAGCTGTCATCTATACTGCTCTTTGAAACAATGCATGCTTATGTAAAAATCTCCAATACTGTGCGATCATAGCTTGTCTTGGTTTGAGGTAAAACAGAACCAGTTTTCTTTTCAGTAATTTTACTTTGCAGCTAAGCCTCTTCTAACTGACTGAAGTCTCTGAAATTAATGGCATATTTTTAAGACAGTGTCTGCTTCCTGAGTGATAAAGCCTGATTGTTTATAATTTATGCCAAGAAATAGTATGCAGAGAGGGTCCTGCTTATACTTATTGCTATAACAACCAACGCCAGCTAACTTTGTTATATGCCTCGTTGGAGGGTTGGAAGCAGAAAAGCGAAGAGGGGTGAAGAAGTGGACAGGACAGGTGACCCAGAACTAACCAACAGGGTATTCCATCCTGTCTGCCCCATGTACAGCGTAAAAGCTGAGACATCAAAGAGTCAGCTCGCTTTCTTCAGTGGCTGGTGTCCAAGGAGGACTCTGATCCCGATTCGTGTGTTCCTTGATTCAGATCTGGAATCCAGTTCCTGTCTACCACTGAGTCCAGTCTGGGACTTTCCCAGCGCCTGTCAGTAACATGATTGTCATCCTGGGAGCTCAATACAGTTTTGTATATATTGTATTATTTATTTTATTTTTATAATTTTATTAACATTTTCATTAGTTTAGTTTCTTTTTAAACTCATAAGTCTCTTTTTCTCTCTTCCTCTTCTCCCTTCAGAGGAGAGGTGGGTGAGGGCGTCCGTTGTTTGTTTCAGTGGCCAGTCCAACCCAAACCACAACATGACCAAAAAAGTACCTGAAACAGCCAGGTAGAGCTGTAAGCTATGGCACAGGGTCTATAAGAGACTTTTATTTTTCTGAAGCAGAAATTGGAGGACAGTTAAATAGTGAAGACAACTTCTCAAATGGCACTAAATTGTTTTCTATGACTGAATGAATGCTACCCATATAAATACATTTACATGTAGAATCCTCAGTCAAAGTCTTATATACTAAGACATTCCCAAAAGTTAGCACGTAGGTAAAGCAAAGAGACCTGCATGGATCTAGGTCCTTTTAGAAAAACATTAGGTGGTTACTTCGTATATTATAGAATATCTCAAATGACACTAGATGTGTGTTTTTAAGCCACTAAACTGGGACATAGACATGTACAGGCTTTCTACACAATGTGATTAAGTTTGAGATTGTAGTACTTAAATTTAGGTAAGTAAAATCATATGTGTATGTCTGAACTAGGTTTTAACCTTCTATTGTAATGAGCGCAGATCAAATCAGTATTGTCACTAGAGCCTAGAAATCAATTTCATTCACCCTAATATTGACATTTGGGAACAGGATACAGTTTCCTCAAATACAGATCTCTGTTGAAACTTGAGATCTTAAACTTTCTCCAGTGTTTTGTAGAGGATTTGTCTGTCCTCAACTGCTGCAGAAAGAATATGGGTGCTGAACAAACTTTTGCGAATTCCTTTACTCAGCTATGTTCCCAAAAGTCATCATTCTATTTTTTAGTTTTAGGATGTTAAACTTACCTCTGTGAATCTAGCCTGTTGGCAAGTTTCTCTTGAGTAAAGATTTTTTAAAACCACACTCATTATCTTTTCCTCTTGTGCAGAATGTATTCTAGCAACTAAAAAAATGGTTTCAGTTAAAGCCCTTTTATTTTCCTGAAGTTTCAGCTGCCTCCTCAGGATTGCTACTGTATTTTGATGCAAGACAAAAATGTCCTGTCCATCTTCTTATTCTAAACATACAGAAATTAATGTAATTATTTATTTTAATTCTACTTGTATTCTGTTCAGAAGATAATATCGTGTATCCCATTGGTGGTGACAAGTTGATGTATGTAAATAATACTAATTTTTTACAGTCCAGATAAACTGTAAAAATGAATATGACTATGTTTGGCAAGATGGTCTATAGCTAAATCTTCACTTAAAAAAAATGTTTAACTTGATGTACTTTGGAATTTTCTTAAGTTGCTAAAATAATTATAAAACACTTATAAATTGCAACAAGTATTTGGTTTTATTGTGTGTTTTGTTTTGTTTTTTGTAATTTTCCAATCTAATTCAATGTGGATTTATCACTTATTTAGCTATCGTGATATTTAACAATGAACATACAAAATTGATGATAGTACACATGTTTTGTTACAGACTCAGAACTTTTCCTGGAGTGGAAATTTTTTATGGATGTTGAATTTATGAATATTTGTGTTACAGAACACTAACATCTTTGCATTTTTCTTTGATTATGAATTTAGCTGGAGTTCTCTGAAAGTTTGTCAGTATCCAAGTCTGTATGTCTTGTCAAAAGCTTTCACGTTTTTTAACTTCAGTATGCGGTTTGGATCCTCCTGGATGAATACAGCTACTCAATTATTTCAATTACAGCTACTATGATTTTCTGTGTTTTGTTTCAGATATACGTGAAGCTTGGTAAAGTCCTTGACTGGAAATTAAAGTAAGCACTTTTAGAACAAAATTTGACTTTTTGGCAGCTAGCCGTGAGTGGTCTTTGATACAGACTAAGAAGAAAAGCTACTTAATCAGCTATGCTTAGTGAGGATAATGAAAACTCAAAGACCTAATTCTGGTGAATAGGCTGCAGATCTTTGATGAAAAGTGGATACACTGTTTTGTCCAACTTATTGAAGTAAATTTTTCTTCCAATGATCAACATTTTGATCTTGTCTTGGTCTTATCTTGAGCCAACTGCTTTCCACCTCTATAGGCTTGGCTGAATGTAACAATTGCCATTTGGAAATAGAACCAATAGCTGAATATCACTGCTGTTCTGCTTTCATTCAGGCCCATCATGGCTTATTCTTAGCCATCAGAGTATAATGAATGTGCAAGATGATAACATGGGGCACTGCAGATGACAGTAGGAAAGAAGTGATTGGTCTTCCACCATTTCAGCTGTGCTAGAAAAAATGTTACTTTAAAAAAGGACCTCATACTTCAGTAATAGCATATGATGGAGTAATTCGCTCACTCATATAAACATCCAGGGTGTTAGGTCATACCTAAACATTTTAAAAGAATTTGGGTTTAGTCCTGCATAAGCCTGAACACATCAGCCACAGTCTTGGAAGACTTCTCAGTTCTACCACCTTCTCAGGTTAACAGCTCTGAGTTGAGGAGGCTATAGTGGGTTTCTGAGGGTGTTTGTGCAATCCAAGACAAGTAATCTGACATTTAAGTTCAGAGGATATATATGGGGAAAAGCTAATGTAAAAGAAACTAACTTCAGTTACTCTAGAATAAATATTCATGTTTTCACAATAAGGCAATGTTGTTCTTTCATTGAAAGAAAAGCTACCCCGAAATAATCTAGTCCTTTCAAAGGGAAGAGGATATGCTAACTGCACAAAAGATTTGTTAACATAACTTTTTATAACACAGGAATTTGTTCTTTTATGTAGCAATACTATAACTAATATGCTATTGGTAATTGGCCTTAAATGGTTATACTGGCTTCACAGCCCTGCATTTACTAGCAGGTTTAATTTTTTTTTTCCTCTGAGTTAATAAATTGTTTCAGCTGATCCTAAATCTCTAGGTAAATCAAAAATTCAAAGCTGGATTGTATGACTATTGTTTCTGTTGCCTCACATCCCATGCTGTAGAAAAATCTGTTATACATGTTTGTGTTACTGTTAAGTTACTGATTCTCAACGTTTTTTACTGATTTGGGAGGGACATTGTTTTTACAATATAAAGGCAGAATAACATTAATAATAGTAGTTTGAATGCTAATGCAAACCTTGGGTATGAGTAGCCAGATTTTTATTTTTCAAAATAAAAATTTTTATTTTTCAAAATAAAAATCTAGGAAAAAAAAAGGAAATGGGGAAAAAGTAATTTCTGAAGCTGAAATATCTTCAGCTAAGTAAGCTGAAGTAGAAGTTACAAAGACATAAGAATAGCATTGAGAAAATATAGCTAAACTGTGTGTTTGCAACATACCAATATCTTGAAAAGAAATAAATTAAAATTTGAAGTGAAATTCCATTCTGCAAAATCATGTATACTACTTCATTCCAGATCTACTTTTTGGATTAAGCAATTGACTTCCTTTGAGTCTGAATCTGATTGCCATTTTGGGTATAATTTGCTTCTTCAACTACCCTGTACACTTTGTGAGTTAGGATTGACTAACTCTGGCTTTCAGAACCCTCCAACACTGCACACTCAGACTTTGAACCACTGAGCATCACTGAACACAAACAGTGTGGCATGCAACACAGCTTTGGTACCACACCATAAAATCACTAGTCTGATAAAGTCAGGCATGATTCTCAGAGAATTTTAAGTTCTTTGAACTGAAAATGAAAAACTCTCAGAGAAGACCTTATCAGATTGATACCCACTGTGAACAATCTACTCTGAAAATATTGGCCTGGTGATCAAGAATAGCTGCTTGATTTTCTTTAGAAATACAAATGTAGACTCTGCTGCTGTCTCTGTACTGCACTCTTTTTCATGGCCAAGAGATGTCTTACTTCTGACTTACTTGAATGCTTTTAAAGCATGTGAACTCACTGTTTTCTTAACTATTTCTCTCTCTCCTGATTTATTCATTTCTTCTGCAGCTTTGATTTGTTGTGCATTCCATACTGTGTGTACTTCTGAGCTATTTGTTATGGCACCAGTCTGGCTCTGAGAACTTCAGAAGGTGGTGTTGTACAGTGGAGGTAGGCACTTAAAGGTCAGCATTGCCTCATTTTACACCTTGGAAGACTTAGTCCTGCACTCCTACTAATGTTCATCATTATGCAATATTGAAATTTTGACCTTCCAGTGAACATCTGTAGCAAGTCTTGTTGATATTAAATAGTCAGTGCAGAATTACTCAAAGGTCAACTTCTTCCCACTTATCTACTGTTCTAAGAAGTACTTGTAGCTTTCAACATTGTTGTTCAGTATCAGCCTTCCTTCTTATATCTTTTTTCCTGTTATTTCTGTCATTTACTTCTTACGAACAGCAATCACAGCTTTGTCACAATGCCTGACTTTATTTTTTCTGAACAAATTTTGTAGCAATATTATCTCCACAGAAGATTTTCTTTTTGACTTTATTGCACTTTACACAAGTAGAGATGATTACTGAAGACCCTGATCAACATTGGGATAAAGTACAGGAAAACGGGGACAAGACAACTTTTTGGATTTTCTCTATTTAAATTTGGTAAGAAAAGACCAAGGCCCTTCTTTCCCAAAATAGTACCTCTTTGGGAAAATCCATATTCATATGGGCAAAACCCATCTGGGAAATCTATATTCACAAAAAGATTTTCTTTTTTTTTTTTCCTTTTCCAGAAATAAATATTTATAAATGAATGTATTATATAAAAATCTGAAACCTTATGTGGCAAAACCTGTGATTCATTTAACTCTCAAACTAAAGAGAAACATTAAGGTTTCTGTAGGACAGTGAGGTGCATGAATCATTAAGAAAAGAATGTGTCATTTGTCCCATTTAAAAGTTACTGATGTTGTTAGACAAAATGTCTCATCTTTAGATCATAATGTCAAACAATTTTTTTTTTTTTACTGTGATTTTAATGGACACTTCGAAATCTGTTTAAAAAATTGCTTTACTCACAGTAAGCTGAAACCTGAACAGCTTGACTATAAACCTGAAACTATTTTGCAATAATACAGTAAATTAGGAAAAAAAAAGTTTAAAATATTGTGATGAGAAGAATTTCACTGCAATCAGTTACATGAAAAAAATAACAAAAACTCTGAGTCAATTATCTATGATAAAAAGACATTTCCAAAAATAAAGCTATAAAACTACTTAAGAATTTATTGAAATCTGCATCAAGACTTCCTTTGACTTGGATTTATGCTGCATCAGCGATATTTCTCTTTCACTGTTTAAATACAGGCTAGTTTTACCGTTAGTTTCCTTGCCTTTTGCTAGTTCCCCCTAAAAATGAGTGAATGTATTTTCAATATAACCAATGTGTCAATGAACTCAAACATTTTCTCCTTTAAGATTCTGAACAGAGTCTCTCTTATATATTTCGCATTAGTGAAACCTTTTGTTTACTTTTTTTTTTTTTTTTTTATTTAACAGAAGTTTGATATAGGTAAAGTATTTGCTGGGTAGAATCAAGTTTTGGCTTACATTTGAACTGTGTCACAAAGGAGCATTTCCCATTATTTAAGTCCAGGTTCCCATCTTAACAGTTTCCAAATGACATGACAGTCTTAAAGCCATGTGCAGTTTCTTACCATTCATAAAATGCATAAGAAGAAAAACTAGACCAAGGAAGGAGAGAGAAAAGGTGCACAAGAGATTTTTTGATCTGGATGGTCATGAGACCAGAACTATCGGTCATAGCACAGAGTGGACTTGTCCAGCAGTTTACATGTAGCCTTAATAAAAGTGCTTTAACTGTTTAAAATGAACATTGGTCAGTTAATTTCTTTGCATGAAGGTCTTTAATTTCAGAGTGGTTTCACCTCATCATGTTGGTCAAATGGGGTTTTTGCCTGAAATGTCTCAGAGAAGTAATCATCTCCCTGTTAAGTAGTTTTTCGTCTATTAGGAAAGAAGCTTACTGAAGCATTCCAAATAAAAAATGCATGCATACAGTATAGAGAATGATGTTTCTGAAGAACTCATGCAACTACTTCATTTATTTGTAATCTACGAAATACACTGTTTCAAAGCAAGATGTATGTATTTGATTTGTCATCTGAATTATTCCACCATCATGTATGCAGCTGTGTAGCAACTTTGTTTCCTTATTAATTTATTGGTTCTGGTTTTTAATGAGATGAACTCAGAACATTGGGAAGTTATACAATGCAGAAGTTATAAGCTAAGAAAGAGTTATTTAAAAGATATTGAGCTTGTCAATACCATATATTGCAAAGATTCTCTCATGAGTAAAAAAGGCAAATTCTTCCTTTTGCCCGTCTTCTCTCCATTCTATTCCAGTAATTGTGATGCACCAATTAAATCCATAGAAGATATTAAGAGATTCTACCTTCACCTTAAATTTTCCAGATTCCTTCATATTCACAAAGGAACTGCTGTCAGTTAAGAGAAATAGCTTGCAAAAGACAGGGGTGTAGAACAACTAAGTTATGTTTCTTCTTGAATTATTTTTTAATGATTTCTTTCATCATTGAAAATAAAAGATGTAAGGAAACTGGTCTCCCCAGTCTGTAGTAGTTTTTCACTAGCACGTATTCCTTGACAGTAATGGGAAGCAGTTACTAAATGAGTATCTTCTTCATTAAGTCTGAAGAGAATTATGAAATGAAATGAGGGAACGTGAATCAGAATACATGCTTTTTAAAAGAAAACTGACATGTATCCAAAATCTTCATGAAGAAAAAGAATTTACAAACAAATCATCACATTACTTTTATTTATCAATTTATTTAATAATCAGCTTTCTCTGTAAAACTCTTCCAAAATAATTCTGGACAGATTAAAATGCACTGCATAATTAGGTCCATGAAAAAAATCTGCACTGATCCTAATTAAAACCCATTTTTAGTAAATTTAATCAATGGACTATTATCTGGTATCTATAATAGCCATTTTCATTCTAATCACATTACTGCCTATGCTAGCTGGTGTATGTTCTGCAACACAAGTTAGTGGGATTTAGCTTGTTTATGTAGTAGGTTTCAGATTAAATCCATTCTGATCTAAGCCTCTTCTCTTTTTCAAACTCCTTTATTTTAGTTCTCATTGTCAATGGAAAAACACTCAGAACAAACACTCTCTTCATTGCCAAATTTAATTAATAAATCAGTTCTGTTTGTTTTATTACACTAATTAGCAGATACTGTGTCCCAAACTTTAAATCCTTGTTCTATCAGAAATTTTTTGTGTGTAATATCTTTGGACACAGTATTGCATTGTTATATGTTTGTGCAACATTCCACTGACAAGCATCTCAGTCCCAATTGAGGCTTGTAAATGTAATGTTAGTGTAAATATTTAAAGTTATGTTGTCTCAGAATACTGGAATATATTTAGACACATATTTGAGGAATGTACACAATCAGAGAAAAGGATTCATATCTATCAATATTAAAATTCACGCCCTGTTCTTCATTCATCTGTTTATTAACAGAAGTGAAAGAGAAGGAGTGTAACATAAGCTTTCCAAGTAAGGAACATTTAGGACTTCTGATTTGAGGTCTACAGTCTTTTTATGTTACGTTAAGTTGTGACTTCTAATGGCTAACATCATATCGTCATCATGAGATTTTGGCTCGGCTACATTCTGTCTTTTTTTGAACTTTCCTGGTCCTCACTGCTAATGTTATAATACTTTTAACAAATATTTTATATGAATTCTAGTAATATTATTTCTAAAAACAGTGTATCACTAGTGATTTTTACCACATCCTTCCATTTATTGTCATGCTGCTATTGTGCCACTAGTGCTCACTCTCAAATTCTGTGAATTGTCCTGGGAATAATACATCTTTTTCATGTAATTCTGAGACTGATTTATCTATTATTTTACTTTTAGGAGGAGGTGAAAGCATTTAATCATTGTGCTTCTTAAAAGCATTAGATTTACATTTGGATCTATTTTCTATTTCTCTTGGGGTTTGTAGGTGGTGTTCTTAGTCAAAGGCAATGAATTACCTGACAGTGAATACACCTGTACTGTCATACTTCCTCCTCAAGACAAAAAACATCACATGCTTCCAGTGTGATTTTTACACAGGTCAGAAGAGAAGCTCGCAGGCACCCTTGACAGACTGGCTCTGGACATCACCCTGACATCAGTATTAATAAAAGAAGGGTGAACCCAGACAATAATTTTCAATGAACCCGAGAGCCTTTAGGTTATTGCATTTATACCTGAGTGAAAGACCTACACATTGGCTTTTATTCAACTTTTAAAATGTGCCTGCAGGATTGAGAGATTTTTAGAATCAGTGTACATGGGAAGAGGAAGAGAAGGGCAGCTGTACAAAAAATGTTACTGTCAGAAGGTGTTCTGCAACATTAAGAAGTTCAGTGCATAAAAGGGACTTGTCTGCTAAGTGGAAGAAAGTAGTAATAGCTTCAGATTTCTAGCAGAGCTTTAGAACAGTACAACTAAGAGCAGATAACTTTGCTATAAATATGAACTTCAAAAGATGGCTTGCAGTCCATTAGTGCCAAAAGAAAATCTGAAAAGACCAATTTCAGCAATTTTTGTGCATTAAACAATTTAAAATAATACAGGAAAGAGAGTGGGTTGTGACACAACCAGTGTTACTCTGTATAGCTGCGGGTTTCTAAAGCACACTTCATTCTTTCATTCTTTCATAAGTTGCATTAGCTGCCTGGGTTAAGTAATATTATAGACTTAAAAAAATTAGGTTAAAATACTCTTTGTATGGGTCAGGAAGTCAACCACTCCCAAAACTTAAAAAAGTTACAGTTAAGGGTCTGTCTGTGACCTTAATTTTCCCTCTGTATACCTATGGTCTTTAATTAGATGCTCTCAGATGATTTTTCCAGAAGCTGCTGGCATCACTGAATATACAGAACAGGCAATTCTTACTTGGCAAGAAACAACTCCATAATTTCCTATCTTTTCCCTGGTAAACATATGCCTTATTTATGACACAATATTCAAAACAGATTCAGAATATGGGAACAATTCCTCCTGGAATTCTTCCATGCTCCCCTTTACAATAACATACAACATTACATTAAAGACTGGTGAAGGCATGTTAATGATATCCTTGTGATATAAGCATGCATCATTCTCTCCCCTGTATGTATGAGGAACAAAGGTACAGAGAAATTATCCTCTGTTTCAGAACTTAATTTGAGACACATGATCTGATTTTTCATATAAAGAAGCGGGGGGTGGGGGGAAGAAAAAGCACTAAACCATAATTTATCTGTTCAGAGTACAGAAAAACATGATTTCTTTACCAGCTCTAGTTGTACATTTTGGCAATCAGGGTTGTAAAGGTTGACTAGTCTCAAAAATTTGGGATTCAATTAATTTCATCTATGTTTAAAGATGTGGTTCTGACCCACAGTCTCCACCTAATTTTAAATGTCCAAATTAAGATACTTGAGAGTTAAGGACCTGAGTTCCAGCTGTCATCAGTGGAGTTATGGGGACTGACTGTGTTTCCTAAAAACAGGTCTTAAGTGCTATTTGAAATATATTAGGCTATATGAGATCTCAGCTCATGACAAAGATTCATGGAAGACCTATGCCTGTCTGCATCGGTATCTGGAATACAGGTTGGATTTGGAAGGGATCTCAATGTCATAAGACGCTTCTGCACACACAAGGCTGAATCCCATCCCCAATTATCTTATTTGAGGGAAACTGGAGAGTTGTTAGTTCATCCTGAAAATTAAACCGGGAATCTCTTCAGCAGGATCCAGCTGACTGAAAATGTTGGTGTCAACTGCTGGATGAGTGATGGTATCCTATTTGGGCTGCAATTGCTGTTCCAGAAGAACATATGTCCCCTGTAGTTCCTTTGTCATATCTGTCAGCCACGTGTAAAACTGTCAAATACTCTTCAAATTTTCGAATTGCACAAATATGTATATATAGATAGCTGAGTTGAGTGTCATAGAGAGTGAGTCCATCTTGAGATAGACAGCAAACATAAGCCATTTGAATTTATACCAAATTTTTTTTTGTGGACATTTAAAGGTGGAGGAGATATTTTCTACAATGTGCCTTGCAAAAATGTGCTACATTGAAGTAGCAGCTTTTTTTTTTTTTCCTTCTCCTGGGGTGTTTTGTTTAGTCCATATTTCACAGTGAAACTCTGTCCTGATTTCAGCTCCCTATTTTTCTTCTATTCTACATACATACTGGTGCACTCCTATGGCTTCTGATCTTTGTGCATACTCTTGTAAAAATCTATTTGACACCACACTGACTTACTCATAGCATGTATTTTGACTTCTTTGCCCATCTAATTCTTGTTTCACTCAGGTGTTAAGTTTTGGGTTTGTTTTTTGTTTCAGGCTTTTTGCCTCAGGATACTTACTTTTATTTTCTTGGGCCCTGGTTCATCATCAAATGATGAAAGTTTCTGTCTTTCACATTTTATACCTTCAGCATTGTGTTATCTCTTGTTCCCCTCTATGAGAAAATACAGAAGACTTAATGATATAACAGGGAAGTGCTAAGTGCTAAATGCTGTAGCACCTGCATCCATTCTGGGTCAGAAAAAGCAAAATCAATCATGAATAGGGAAGTCCTTTCCTTGCTCTCGTTCCTAGACTCTTGTAGACTGGTATTTTGACAGGACAAGAAGTAAGAGGCACAAACTTGAACATAAAAAGTTCCATCGAAACATGAAGAGGAACTTCTTTACTTTGAGGGTGGCAGAACACTGGAATAGGCTGCCCAGAGAGGTGGTGAAGTCTCTGTCTCTGAAGATATTTAAAACCCCCCTGGATATGTTCCTGTGCAACCTGCTCTAGGTGAACCTGCTTTGGCAGGGGGGTTGGACTAGATGATCTGCAGAGGTCCCTTCCAACCCCATATCATTCTGTGATTCTGTGCTTTTCCAAGGATAGATATAACATGGAGCTTCTTAGGCAGAATGGCTAAAACTTGGTGGTTTTAAACATCTTATTTGTTATTCTCAAATAAAGTGTAAATTATTTGATAAATACTGTCAGTCTTGCCAATAATATATTTTCATAACAGCTGCCAAAATCTCCATAGGAAAGAGAACAGAGAGGAATTTGAAAGATGCCTTGACCAAATCACTTCAAAATGTTAGCATGCCTGTATAGAATGATATGTTTTATTTCACATAAAAATATTAATAATAAAAAGTGTCTTAGATAAAAAATAGTTCGTTTTTGTTATTGTTGTTTTGAACAGGTAGTAGCCTAAACACAGACATATTTGCACCTTTATTTTTGACCTTTTTTCTGTGTCTATCCTCTTACATAAAACAGAGTAAGAAACTGATAACTCTGCATCCACAGTTTTTAATACTATTTGCTTATAGCAAATTTTTTTTGGGATAGAATGCTTTGGAGCTGTTCAAAACAAATCCAAGGAGTAAGCTACCATCTGAGAAATGTGGTCTGTCAGGAGCACAACTTTTGATCTTATTCTCTGGCCTTCTTTCATCTGTCACTGTATATGTATCTTCCAGAGTCACCTCTTCATTCTGTCTCTTATGCTGACAAGGCATTCTGGCACCCATTCCTAGCTATATTACATTCAAAGATTCTTGTATGCCTGAATTTGGACCTTAATTCAGTTGCCAAACCATGGAAACCTATACTACTTGAGATAACAAAAGGTTTTGAGGTTTTCTGCATGACTTCAAGGTGCTGGTACAGAAATATAGGAGTCACCCATAGGTCTGCTGGAAAATATACTATTCCCCTGTACATGTCTTACATAAGCTATAATCCTTCAAATGTCAGTAGATGCCTGCATTGGGTAACAGAATTGAACCCATGACTGGACAGTTTTGGGTCCCTATCACAGATAACTCAAAGTGGCTAAATATTAGTATGTTTTTGTGAGCTAGGTATCTGAATGACAATCATAGCTAGTAGAGATGAAGTCAATATTGTCAGAGAAATCTATTGCACCAATAAACTTATGTATTTACAATGTTTATGAATAATAACAAACCCACAGCTTATAAAGCACTTTGGATCATACATATTTATTGGAAGTCTGTAAGCAAAAATATACAGAATAAAATTACTGAAAGCACTGGTCTGAATTTTCCAACAAAATGGTGTAAGAATGCAGTGCAGTTCATGCAACCAGTGAGTGGACAAGGAAAGTCCAGAGACAACATATGTCCTAGTGACATGTCGCTCTGCACTATACAAACTGTATTTGTTATTATGTGAAATGGAGTTTAAAGCATACAGATCCTTGTGAAGGGTACGGATTTATTATTTTTCATTTAACTCCCACACAGCTAATCCTTGAAAGGCAGTACAGTGAGGGTAAAGCAACTCTCTTCAGACATGCTTTTAGAAGTTCCTTGACCTCTTTTTCTGGAGGTGTTTACTTGAGCAGGATATTAAAATCATTATAAGTAAGTAAATGGCTGCAGAGTATCTCTCTTAACTTACTATTGAAATTTTGACAAGACACTTCCGAAGGTAAATCCACCAATATTGAGGGTCAAGACAACATAGGGTCTGCAGGCAAAATGGGTTATACAGCAGGTTGTTCAAAATGGGAGCACATTATTATCACTAAAAAACAATGTAAGAATATATTGCTACAAGCTAAACTACAAGAATAACCATTAGACACATTTTAAAATTATAAGCATCATCTCTTATTTGCTTCATTATAGTTTAAATATTCATAAAACTAACTGAAAGAATTGAGTCAAGGGAGAAGGAATGTCTGTTGCTGGAAAGCATATGGAGACATATTACATGACATTGAGGGACATCAGGTGCATATTATATTATACAGTAATTACACAATTTCATTTATTGCCATCTCATAACATAATAACCTAACACCCCATAACATATTTTCAACTACAAAATAGTTAACTCTTAATATCTATCAGATCTCTGAAGATATTTCCATCATTGTCCTCTGTCACTAAGACAAACTCCATTATCTTCATTGAGTTCATTAAATATGAGCCTGTTCTCCAGCCAAGTACATCCCATGGATTTATCTTAGACCTTCTCATAATTTTCATGCTTCCTTATGATCCGGAGGAGAAATTACTCCTGCTTACTCTTTTACATAAAATCAACAAGTTATTGTAGGTGTTCTAGTTTTTTTCTGCTGAAACACATGGAGTGAGACTTTTTTAGCTGCTCTCACAGAACATATTTCTGTGCATCAAAAATTTTGTTTAAGAAATTCAGACCTGAAGCTTTTTTATCTAAACTTTTGCTCCTTTATATCATCCTTCACCACATTAATAGGAACAAAATAACCTCATCATACACAAAAGAAGAAAGTGTTTTTATTTTGTATTTAAATATATGTCATAACATCTAAGGGTTGTTAAATATAATTCCTTCATAAACATTTAAATATTTATGTGATTGAACTTTTTCTGGAAAAAAAAGAATAGAATGTCTGTGTCAATGCCATGCTTAATTAAAGGTCATTTTAATTACACTGCCTTGTAAGAAAATTAAGACAATATAACCATCACCCAGCAACTTGAAAACCATTAATACTACATGAGTGGGTATTTTTTATTCATAAGAAGGGAAAAAATGTAAGGAATATTCAGTTAAACTCCTTATGGGCCAAATTCTGATTTGCAAAACACACTTATGTGCAATTGACTGTGTAATCAGAAAAATTAAACCAAGCAATCAACCTATCAGCCAAATACACAAGAAAAGGAGAGCAATCAAAATTAGGTTTCCAAATGTATTCAGTATATTTACATGTAAAAGAATCCTTAGAACCATCCAGCTCAATAGGACCCTTTTGCACTGAAAGATTCATCAAAATTAACATAGTTAATTTAGGATTCACATTCTATTTCATTACCTCTTTTTTATATATGTTATGTAATGCAGAATTCAATCAAAGTAGTTGATGTACTGATGGCCACTGTAATTTGATTAACTGCAAACTGAACATGATTCAGCTAGATAATACGAACTGCTAATATTTTGCATATGGTAAAAGTTGTTGGTGCTTTTCGTGACTGGAACCTTGCTAGTTTCTGTTACAGCATCAAAGAACTGATGTAAAGGGAACATTGTCATATCTTCCCTCTAGGCTGAAAAAGAGTAACTAGTCAGAAATAAAACTTTTAATATTAGCACTGAGTAGTTCACACACGTCCATAAGGGAATGAAACATGTCTGTGAATATGCATGTGCCACTGAATTTAGCTTTAAAGATTATGTTTGAGAATAGTTGCAGAATACTACATAGCTTCAATTTCTAAGAGATGCAGAAGACCAGTTATTTTACTGGATGAAGACCTCAGTGAACTGTAAAATGTTTTATTACTCTTTTTATCTTAGTATAGGTGGTTGGGTTTTTTTCAATAAACTCTTTCTTTACACCCCTTCCAGCCAATTTTCTTTTTATTCTTTCCCTTACCACTATCCCACTCCCCTGAATAGACAGTTAAATGAAACTTCTGTGTCCATATATTTCTACCTGTTTACAGTGAATTAGAACTTCCATGGAAAATTCAAAATTTGTACTAATTCTGTTCATCAGAAATGCTCACTTACACAGCCAATCACTTTGCTCTGTGATTTGTCCTTTCAGAAAATGAGCTGGAAGTTGCAGGCATTAAACTCTGCATTTTCAAATTCTGTTGTTTTGTGTTACAGAGATATGCTTTTTGCACCTTGCTTCACTCTCTTTTGTTATATATATATTTCCAGGTTTTCAGCCTGAACAAAACTGACATCTAAAATTTTTCTTATTAGAGCGTTATTATTCATGTTACTCAGTGTCTGTTTTCTATTAAAAATAATTCATACTAGGAGGTATGGTGCATTCCTTCAGAAACAAATACAAACCCAATTATTTTCATATTTCCATTTCAGAAGAGTTACATAAAATTCAAATATTATGCTCAAATGCAGCATTTCACTATATGGTAAAAATGCATTGCAGATAGAGTTTTCTTTCTTCCTACTCATGTTAAAATGATTACCAAAATTAAAGTTAAATATTAAAAAGAGCAGGAGATTCAAAAACATGAATCTTTTAAAAACGTTTCCTGGTTAAAGTTTGATCATTTGGCTTCCAGATGGAAATATTTCAGCTGTAAAATTTTCCAGCAGCTTATTTTGAGCAGTTTTGATTTGATAACCCTCAAAAAATCAGTGTGTTTTTCATAAAATGTAAAATCTGTATGAAGATCTAAAGAATTGTAGACTTGGTTGGGCTAAAATGGGTATATTTAGATTTATAAAACATATAGAACTTTAAATCATAGAATCATAGAATGGTTTGGGTTGGAAGGCACCTTAAAGATCACCAGGTTCCAACCCCCCTGCCATGGGCAGGGACACCTCCCACTAGACCAGGTTTCTCAAAGCCCCATCCAGCCTGGCCTTGAACACTTCCAGGGATGCTGCATCCACATCTTCTCTGGGCAACCTGTTCCAGTGTCTCACCACCCTCACAGTAAAGAATTTCTTTCTAGTATCTAATCTAAATCTACCCTATCTCAGTTTTAAACCATTACCCCTCCTTCTGTCACTACATTGCCTGATAAAGAATCCCTCCCCAACTCTCCTGTAGGCCCCCTTCAGATATTGAAAGGCCGTTACAAGGTGCCCCCAGAGCCTTCTCTTCTCCAGGCTGAACAACCCCATCTGTCTCAGACTGTCTTCATAAGAGAGGTGTTCCAGCCCTCTCATCATTTTCATGGCCCTCCACTGGATGCATTCCAGGTTTTGTTCAAATAATAGATGTAGTATTAAGACAAAAAACTGTATTAAGAAGGGGAAAAAGAAATCTAGGTTTCAAATAAAATGACAGATGAAAATGGAGAAGTTAGACAATTTAACAGTGATTATCATGTTTAATGAAGAAAAAAAACACTATCAGAATAATCTGTTTCCCCACCAGACATTATCTCTAGTGCAATTTCAGTTGAGAAACATGACAGTATGTTCAGTAATATATGCAGGGAAAATGGTGAAAAGAGGGAGGTACAAGGATATTTCATCAGAAGACGATTAAATGTATGCAGAAATTACTAAAAAGCAAAACAATTTAAAAACCAAACTGTTGACTTTACAATGCATTGGATGTGTGTATATATGTCTGTGTCAAACTGGCATGAATATGGACAAAACCATACTCTCAAGTTGCTTTTTTTTTCTGGTGATTTTAAAATAAAAATGCAGATAACCCTGTGTCAGAGTCAGATCGTCAAGCTATTTTGGGTTATTTCCCCTGTTAACCATACTTCAGAGGAAAGACATCAAATAAACCAACACCAATTTTTTTGTAGTCTATGAATTTAGCCATTTTCCAGCAATGTGGAACCAGTGAATGTAATCTATTTAGAAAGAAAAGGTACTTAAATCACTGACTGGTTGTATAAGTTTAGCATGTAAATGATTCCAGTAGTTTTCAGTTGAATCCCATGCAGCCCCTGTGAATTGAACAGTCTGGCAAGACTAACAGATAAATCTCCAGTGGAAACACAGATCACCCAGTACCTCTCTGAATTGCAGCCAAGCCTAGGTGTAGTGTGGAATCTATTCTACAAGCTTGCAAGCTTCTTACTGTGCATGGGAAGCTGTGTGCCTCATGGAAGTGTCAACTGATTTTACAACATAGCAGGATGACAGAGCGTAAGACTTGAATTGCCATATTATTAGTAATTGTTATGTTACACATTACTTCACTAATTTGATGAAAGTGAGTTGAGTGAGGCTTATAGAAAGGGCACATATATCTAGATATATGTTCCAGGCTGGATGAGGCTCTGAGCAACCTGCCCTAGTGGGAGGTGTCCCTGCCCATGACAGGGGGGTTGGAACTCGATGATCTTTAAGGTCCCTTCCAACTCAAACCATTCTATGATTCTATATAATCCATGTGCCAGACTTTTCAGTAACATCATACCAGACACGTTTCACAGTATTCATTGTAGTGAGTATTAGGAATCGATTAACTGCTTCAGAAAAAAAGTACAGAAACTTCAAATTTTACTTTACTTCAGAGAAGAGGAAAAAAGTATATGCTTGAAGCAGAAAATGAGACAGTATGAAAGAAAAGGGATCAAATCTTAGCAATTAGAAAATATTTTTTTTTATCATTACTGAATATTTGTTTATATTTGTAACTCAAATTACTTACAAACTGAACCTATGACTCAGATTTATATGTAATTACCATTTTTAACTGACATCATGCTGCCAACACAGACTGTGTATTAATTTTCACAAAAGCTCTGCTCAGCATTGTAATTTGCAATTTATGAAGATCATAAGGCACAGCATCATAACACTGTTTACTATATATTTACTGGGAATAGAACAAATAATATATTTAAGAAAATTTGACTCTTCACACATAATCAAGACTCTTTTCAGTCTGAGAACTTAGGAATACTCAGATCCTCACTTTTTCATGTTTGGCTCTTCTGACATATTTTGGACTCCCTTAGGCAACAACTTATTTTGCACAGTGGATGGGAGAAGAGACATGCCACAGACTGGCCCCTCAACAGAGAGAACACAGAGCAAAGGAATGCCTACAGGTCTGCATATTACTGTGATCAACATAGAATGTTGAACACTGTATTACAATTCTCACTGTATTTAAAGATATATAGATATCTATATGTATCGTGCATATGTGTTTTATCTTCTCCTGGGTAAAACCTCAGACATGGTACATAAAGTTGCCATAAAAACTGAATAGCCATTTTTCTATTTATCTTTAAGACATTCTGAAGACTTCAACAAACAGTGGAGCAACAGAAGGAAGAGTTCTATGTGGTGATGGTGAATATTGGGTTGAGTCCTGTTCAACATCCTCATTAATGATCTGGAAGATGGGCAGAGTATACACTTAGCAAGTTTGCTGATGACAGAAAACTGGCAGGAGAGGCTGATTCACCAGAGGGTTGTGCTGATATCCAGAGAGACCTTGGACAAGAAGATGGGGCCAAGATCTTTTCAGTGGTGCCCAGTGACAGGACAAGAGGCAATAGTCCCAAATGGTAACACATGAGGTTCCATGTGAACATAAGGAAACATTTTTTCACTGGGAGGGTGACTGGCACTGGCACAGGTTTCCCAGGGAGGTTGTGAAGTCTCCCTCTTTAGAGATATTCAAGAGCCATCTGAACACGTTCCTGAACAACCTGCTTTAGGTGACCTAGCTTGTGCAAGGGAGCTGGACCAGATCACCTCCAGAGGTGTCTTCCTACCTCAACCATTCTGTGATTCTGTGAAAAGCACAGTCTGGTAATATCTCACAATTAAGCCTCTAGTTTCACTTTGGTTGGTTCTTACCACCTGAATTAATTCTCTACATGGTTGATGAAAATCTGAGAAGTCAGCCAGAAATGCTACATAATCCAGGGAACCAAGGATCCAGGGCACCAAGGAGGGTCTGGGGAATTAAGGAGGACCTGGGGAACTACAGGGCTGTCAGCCTGACCTTGGTACCAGGAAAGATCATGGAGAGGATCATCTTGAGTGAGCTCTCACGGCAAGTACAGGACAGCCAAGGGATCAGGGCCAGCCAGCATGGGTTTGTGAAAGGGAGGTCCTGCTTAACCAACCTGATCTCTTTCTATGACCATGTGGCCTGCCTTCTCAATGTGGGGAAGGCTGTGGACGTTGCCTACCTGGAATTCGGTAAGGCCTTTGACACCGTTCCTCAAAGCATTCTCCTGGAGAAGCTGGCGAATCATGGCATAGACAATCATACTCTTCACTGGGTAAAAAAAAACTGGCTAGATAGCCATTCCCAGAGAGCTGTGATTAAATCGTGTGAAATCGTGTTGGTGACCAGTCACTGGTGGTGTCCCTCAGGGCTCAGTTTTGGGGCCAGTCTTGTTTATTATCTTTATCGATGATCTGGACAAGGGGATTGAGTGCACCCTCAGTAAGTTTGCAGATGACACCAAACTAGGTAGGAGTGTTGATCTGCTTGAGGGTTGGAAGGCTCTACAGAGCAATCTGGACAGGTTTGATCAATGGGTCAATGGTGGCATCCCAGGCCAGTGGGTCCTACATTTCAGTCACAATGACCCCAGGCAATGCTACAGGATGGGGAAGAGTGGCTGGAAAGCTGTGCAGCAGAAAAGGGCCTGGGGATGCTGGTGGACAGCCAGCTTAACATGAGCCAGCAGTGTGCCCAGGTGTCCAAGAAGGCCAATGGCATCCTGGCCTGTATCAGGAATAGCGTGGCCAGCTACTTGGCTACTATAGCTACTTGGCCAGCATGAGTAGGGAAGTCATTGTGCCTCTGTATTCGGCACTGGTGAGGCCTCACCTTGAGTACTGTGTTCAGTTTTGGGCCCCTCACTACAGGAAGGACATTGAGCTGCTGGAGCGTGTCTAGAGGAGAGCCACCAAGATAGTGAGGGGTCTAGAGAACAAGTCCTGTGAGGAGAGGCTGAGGGAACTGGGCATGTTTAGTTTGGAGAAGAGGAGGCTGACAGGGGACCTCATTGCCCTTTACAACTACCTGAAGGGAGTTTGTAGAGAAGTGGGGGTTGGCCTCTTCTCCTAGGTGAATAATGACAGGACCAGAGGAAATGGCCTGAAGTTGCAGCAGGGGAGGTTTTAAATTAGATATTAGGAAGAATTACTTTACTGAAAGAGTGGTCAGGTGCTGGAGCAGCCTGCCCAGGGAGGTGGTGGAGTCACCATCCCTGGAGTTATTTAAGAAATGTGTAGATGTGACACTTCAGGGCGTGCTCTGGTGGCCGAGATTGTGGTGGTCTTTTGTGTGTGTATGGTTGGATTCAGTGATCTCAGAGATCCTTTCCAACCATGAAGATTTTATGATGAACAGCTCCTAACAGAGCTATTAGGACTGTGTTTGAGCTTTTCCCATTTCTAAAGTGTTGGAATCAGGATGAAATTACATGCTGTTATCTCCTTAGGATCAGCTCCTATTTTTTAGGGGTTTTTCTAATTCCAAATGACTAGGAAACAAAAAACACAAACAAACAAACAAAAAATCAGTTCTCTTTTCTGTGTAAGTCTAGTCATAAAGGTACTTGCTCAAGATGTAATCCTTTTTCAGAAAGGTATTTTGCAACCAAACCCCAGGTGGGTACCTTGCTGTCAGGCTACAGACTATAATGAGAGAAGTCAGCTTCATATTTATGAAAAATACTTACGAATGTTAAGAGTTTATAGCGGTCACAAGTATCTCTGTTTTCAAGTCAGTAGCAAAATTCATTTATTGATCATAATTAGTTTTCTGGAATGTTCACAGAAGACCATGTGCTTCTTATTTAAAAAGTTGCTAATTTGTGCAAATAGTAACTAACTTGCACCTTTAGGGGGCAAGAATGTAATTGTTCCACACTACCGAGAGAATCACCGGAGCTTTAGGAAATGTTACTATAATGAATTTTGGGGAAAATTTTATTTTTTTGCAGAAAAGTATCATTCTGAAGATGCTAGTTTTATAAAAACTAGTTTTATATTGCACCGGAATGAGATTTGCAGCCACAGAAATTCTGATCTCTTGTGAAAAATATGTTTTTTTCTGACCAGTCTCCAGGAATTTCAGAGTACAAAACGCCTCATAGCAGCAGACTACTGAATGTTTAATACACCAAATGCAAGTGACAATAGTTATACCCCCAGAAATGTTTTCCAAACTTGGGTGTTATGTAGCAATGAAAGTGAGCATAATGATTTTAGTGTCTACTGCACAAACATCTATATGGTGTTTCAATTCCTTTGCAATTTTCAAATGTATGGTTGAATCATGTCATATATTCTGCAAGTATCAGTGACAAATAATAAACTTAATATTGCTGTTCATGAGTATTACAGTTCTCTCCTCATAAAAGAAAAAATTTAAAATGTTATTACTTTTTATTGCTCTAATCTTATTTTTATGTTAGTCTATTTTTAGACATTTAATGCATGCATTCTTAAGTGAAGAAAGTATTGCCAACTTCAGTCTAAAAGCTAAGTGAAAAATATATTCTTATTTTAAAGTGTGGAATGTTATTTTCATTGTCTCATAAATTTTTCTTCTGCCAGTATTGACGCCTTCCTTAAAACGTTACTTTGGGGCAATTATCATTACAGGCATGCTTAGTGTATATATTTACATTTCTAGAAGAAGACAAGTGCATGATAATTGTATTAATTTACATTTCCTGAAAATGATAAGCATAATAGGTTGTGGTTCTTTGTAACCACTCAGTCAGAAATGGTGATTCTCATCTTAACCTTGCAGTACAACACATATTTCATGAAAAAGCCTGAGTATCAATTATATCTCAAGAAGTAATTGTTGCTGAAATATTGCAGCAAACTTGGAAGTTTCTGGCAAGGTGACAAAAACATTTAGTCTTGACACTAATCAGTATATGGGGATGTAAAGTAGTCATTGCCCATAAAGTTTTTAGAGATGAAGTTTTCAAATGGCACAATGTCCAGGAGAATTGTCCACAATAAAGAGTACAACCTAAAATACTGTGTTCAGTTGTGGGCCTCTCACTACAAGAAAGACACTGAGGTGCTGGAATGTGTGCAAAGAAAAGCAATGAAGTTGGTGGAGGATCTGAAAAACACGTCTTATGAGGAGTAGCTGAGAGAACTTGTTTAATCTGGAGAAAAGGAGGCTGAGGGGAGAACTTATCACCTTCTACAAGGTGATCTATCACCTTCACCTTATCACTTTCTACAACTACCTGAAAGGAGGTTGTAACAAGGTAGGTGTCAGTGTCTTTTCCCAAGTAGCAAGTAATAGGACAAGAGGAAATGGCCTCAAGTTGCACCAGGGGAGGTTTAGATTGGATATTAGGAAAAAATTTCTTCACTGAAAGTGTTATCAAGCATTGGAAAGGAGCGCCCAGGGAAGTAGTTGAGTCACCACCCCTAGAGGTACTTAGGCTTTTAGGACCATGGTTTAATGTTGGACTTGGCAATATTACGTTTATAGTTGGACTCGATGATCTTAAAGGTCTTTCCCAACATAAGCAATTTGATGATTCTAAGTCACTATAACTTGTTTGGCTCAAAAGGAGCTATGACTTCTTTTGTGTTGTCTGAATGGTGCCCCAAGCACATTACCAGTGTCAAAGCACCACAAGGGCCAGCAGCTCCCTGGCACTGGGGCACTAGATGTGCTGGGGCATCCTTTGGGACTGTGAGGGCAGGGACTGGCAGCCAGGGCCCATCTCACCTCCCCAGCAAGGGGCAGATAGCAGATACCAAGGCCGACCCAGGCACCGGGCACCTCCCTGGAGAAGGGCATAGATCTGCAGGTGGGCCTGGCTCAGCAGGGCACATGGCTGGGTAGGGCAGGGCTGTGGGGAGCTGGCGAACAGCCCTGCTTCGGCATTGCTAGGGCAGGGGCTGATAGCCTTAGGGGCCTGAAATGATGTCCTGGGCTGTGGACAGGGTGGCAGGAGACCAAGGGTTTGGGTATGAACAGCCAAGCTTGGAGGAGCCTCCAGGAAAATGACAATACCTTGGTAAAACAGACTTGCAAGTGTAACCTCTCATTTAAGTAAAAGTGCAATTCAAGTTTATTTGTAATTTACTTAATCTATGATCAGGCTTTCACTTCCTCAAAGAAACACACAGAAGTAACTTTTTTATATTTTAAAAAGCTGGAGCTTTTTAAAAGTTAATATTACAAATATTTGTTTTTCCAAACTACAAAGGTTAAAATAATCATCTATTCTAACTTCATATCCTGTTATGATGGGCTTATTATATTTAATTAAGAATAGCTTTAAAACAAGCACATTAATCAGTTCTCTGTAGGTGTTGTTTATAATGCTCCGTTTCAGGTTTGAGGAGAGAGACAATGTTACCAGGAGGCAGATAACCATTTACACTGGTGACAAATTCAATGCAGACACTGAAACAACTTGAAGTATGTATCTCATATTAAGGGTGATGTGTCTTTTGTTTGTTATGTTTCCTCTTTTACCATACCTTGTGTTATGTTGGAAGTTGCAGCTCAGCAACCTAGAGAAAGGCCACCTAGTTGCTCATTGCTGGCTGTCACATACTGGATCAATTTACAGTCCTTTGGTAGTGAGGGGAGCAGGGGCCCTCTCCTGAGACCTGAGAGCTGGAGGACTCCCAATTCTGTATACAAGTGTGTATTCCCAAGAACAGGAGGGAGACACGCTATAAAGATGCAGAGGTGATATACAGTTTCTACGGGTCTCCAGCACACTAGTTTTAGAATTATTCACAAGTTAGCAAGCCACTAAACATTAATGTACTAAAACCAAGAGTGAAACGAATGACCTGTCTCTGAAGCGAAATAGTGAGCAGAGAGGACTTCTAATACTGCTTTCATTTTTATTTGATCTGAACCAGCTGATCTGAGCTTCTGTTCCGCACAAGTCATTATGTTCCAGTTTATCTGCCGATAAAATGTAACGTCAGCAGTTCAGAGTCCTTTCAGTATTTTTAGTATCATCGCGTTAAAGAAAAGGTATCGGTATCCACAGTTGAATTTGACAGTGAGGATTCCTGAATATTCAGCTATGCATCCCAAAATGAATGCTATGGAATCTCCTTAAGATATGATTGATTCTGTTAAGTAGAAGTCAGTAAGATATTCTTTGGTACCACGCTCACAAAGCTGAGAGTTTTTAGTATCCTTCTTGACTCAATGAATGTTTTTTATATGTATGAATTTGATGTTGCATCAGTATTTTTGAGGATATATGATTTAACTGGAAGATAATAGGACCTACAGATGAATCTGCCTGAGGACATTACCAGATTAGAAAGACTTAAAATTAATATTAATATTCTAATACAATTTTCTCCCTTTAAATTAGTGGAAAATAAAAGTCTATTGAGAAAGAGACAGAGAAAGAGAAGGAAAGAGAGAGCGATTTAGTTAATGTTATTATGACATACTATCAAGACAGAATTTATTACAGGTTCATTTTCTTGAACAAATCCTTTTTTCAAATGTATCAGTATTATTAGGCAGTATTTCCCCATTTGCTTGATTATGTTCTTCTAAACCATTTCATAACTTTTCACAGGAAATAATCTGAAATTATTTCACTCATTTCCTTTAGGTAATGGAAAAATGACGAGATTGCAGGTTGTATAAACCTCTCAGGAACAATACTAATTATTATAGGAAAGGTTAAATATCTGGAAAAAACATCGACTTGCAATTAAATGTTACAGATTATGTTTAAATAACATTTGTTCCACATCTAATGTGAGCCAAGAGACTCACTAAAAATTTCTAGATTATACTCCATTCCCAGTAAATTAAAATAAATTACTTATGATCTTTCTTTCAAGTACTGAGAAAAACTGCATTGAAGAGACAGTTTTGTTACATCTTTTTTTGTCTTTTCCTTCTGCTATTCCAGTTTGTGATGAGTGGTCAGAAGCACAAGTTTTAAAATTAGTGGGTTAACTCAATCATTCTAGCCATCTATAGCATAAAAAACATTTATCTGAGTATGAATTCGAGTAAATTCCAGAGAGAGTGGCACCATTTTTATTTTATTTTTTTTTTTTGTCTCACCATCAAGATAATCAAAAATCAATCTTGGACTCAAAGTCCTTCACCAGGAAATTCCAAGTAGATTGATGAAATGTTCATGAACAATGAAACTGGTATTTGATTGTTGTTGCATTGTCTTGAGTTTGTTTAATAGTTCAGTTGTGGCAGACCAAATGGTAAAAGAGATTATACTGTTTACCTGTATGTGCCTTGTGCATTTTTTGTATTTCATTAAAGGTGGCTGCTACTCAAGTTCCCAAAAGTATTTGCTTTACACTCTTCCCTTATGAAAGTGTATCTGTATCTTTTTTATGTGTAATTCTGTCTGTTGGGTTTTTTTGTTTTTGTTTTTGTTTTTGTTTTTGTTTTTCCAGTGGCTGATTTCCATTATGATTTTATGTGCAGGTTTGAAGTATTTATTCCTAGCTGGTTATAAAGTTAAAATAAAGTAAACAATAATGTTCTGTTCTGTGAGTATTTCATGAAGTTGGTTGAAGGCAAGTTAATGATTGATATTTTAGCCACTGTAAGACTAAAACTTTCTGACTTTAAACATGCTAATTATTTCCTCCTAATCTTTTATGTGTTTGTGTCTGTGTGTGTGTGTTGTCAACATTCATTAATTGACTTGCATTTTTATGGAACAAAGCATCATAATACTCATATAACTCTACAGCATGAATTGTGTTCTTGGGTTCCTGCACAAAGCAGTACCTTTGCTTTTGTCAACAGACTGTAAGAAGGTATGATAGGCTGTTCCTGCACTACCTGTTGGAGATTCTGAGTCATAATGCAGTAGGAAGTGGGGATTTTATTCTCTTTCTTTTCCTTAGAAACCATATTAATACTAAATCTACAGAGAGGGAGAAGCGTCTCTGTCTCAGAAGATGGTTATTTAAGGGACATAGGACCATTCCTTCAATGTTAGATATCTGGATAGAAAAGACACTATAAAACTCCACTCACAGGTCCTGCAGAATCTCCCTCAACCATCATATTATGGGCTTTACATTAGATCCCCTCTTAGTTCCTTGCGAGCTGTGAACATACTGCACACATCATGATGTGGCTTACAGGGGATCCAGCTATATTCTAGCAGGCTATTGGTAAATTGTCCCATTTTGAACTGCTTCCTTCCTTTCCCTCTTCCTCCTTAACAGTAACATTCGATTTAGACTGAAAAAAAGAAAGTTATAAATGCAAATAGGCATTGAATGGCGAAGCAGTGAAGATCAAGAGTACGTATGATGGTCTACTATATATTTATCAGGCAGCTAAAATTCAGCCTAGATATTCCACCATGTCTTTGGTAAAGAGGTGGTCTCTTTCCATTTGTAAAGAACTGTGCAATTGCAATAAAATATCTTTCATGCCTATATATGAGACTACATATAATCTCATATAGGCCCATTATATTGCCTTCTTTTTTAAACTTGTGAATATTTTCTTCTTAAATTAAACAAAGACTTTTGGGGAACAGAGAGAGGTATTAAAAGCAAAATTAAAATCAAAACACTGTTTCTTTTATTATATTAATTATTAGTTACTATTATTACAATTTTTTCAGAAATTCTGTTACCACATAAATATGCAGAGATTATATTGGATTAGATCTTTTCTTTCTTCATTCAAATTTTTGATGAAGCATTCAGAAAATTCCTCTTTTCTTTGAAGACATAAATAGGCATAAAACCTCATGATACTATGAAACCATTGCTTTAGACATTGAAAATGCTGTTGAAACTTTTTTGTCTTAGGAGTTTCAGTTCAACCATGTGGCTACCTTTGAAGTACTCGAATCACCATATCAATTGAGCAATTATGAGCTACTTAAAAATATACCTGTGTTGTCACCTTTAAATATGATCTAGACTGAAAGTGCAGATTGAGAAAGTAATTTAGGTACCTGATTGAGTCAGGAAAGGAGTCTCAGCAGGGTCCAGCAAGCCTCTTAGTTTGAGGATTAGAGAATCAGGCTTTCAGAGCTCCCCCTGCTACACCTTGATAGAGTTTGGATGCAGTGTTAGTGCCTACTGTTGCAGTACTAAAAATATCAGGGACATAGTTCTGGCTTCATTTCAGCTGGAGTCAAGAAACTACACTAAATGTTGTCCATATCCCGTGAAGCAGTACGTTGGCTTAGGGTACAACTAATTTGTCTCAAGATCATTTAGATTTTGAGTTGATGTCTTGATTTTAAATCAGCAGTAAGGAAGCAGCTTGACTCTACAACCTTGTAGTTAGATCTGTCTTTGGGAGATGAAGTTATAGCCCTTGTTCAAAGGAATGTTTTTATATTTAATGTGGAAACACTGTAACAACCCTAGAAGCAGGGAATTCATCCTCACCTTTTAGCTGAGCCCTTCAACATGAGGCTTCTGAGTCAAACACTCATATACACATACAAATCTTCATTCTCTTCTTCTAATCTGCCTCTTCTTCCCCACATCTCTATCCTGCCACTGCCCCTCAACCCTTTTCCACAAAAAAACCCTGAAAAGATATGATGATAAAAAAATTATATTCTACCTTGCTGATGAGTACTTTTAAGAATGAGTTATCATATAAACTTTATGACCTAATACCACCCTTATGATGTCATGAAGGTGTTCAAAGAGTTCCTTCACATCTGAGGGTGAGGCTGCCAAGTTATGAATTGTCAACAGGAAGAAGCACCACAGAGTACCAATAAAAGAGAGGGGTAAGATTAAAGACATATTTAGTGTCTGTATTAGCCAACTCTCTGTTACTTCTGACTCATCATGTCATTGTCTCAACTCTCTTACATTGATAGCCAGGATGTGCAATTAGAAAATTAAGAATGAAAGACCTGTAACTTTAAATTTCTTGTTGCAAAGCTGATTTTTGGATGATCATTATTATATCCTTATATATATCTTTGTATACATAAAGATAATATAATTCTCTTATTTGGAGAAATATTTTTAATAGGATGGGGCAGATGGGAATATATTTTACTATTTAAATTTTTCATCTGTCCTGCAGATTAAAAATGAGAATATAAATTTCACTGTGTGACTTTTGATATCTCAAACTATGTTTGAGGTCTTCATCCTTGGGTACCTATATAGTCAATAAAGTTGTGGTCAATATCATTAGTGGAGTCAAGGACACAGTTCTTATTCTAAGGTAGATATCTAAACCAAGTTAAAACAACCATAACCTGAAAGTGCCTTTTTCTTTTTCCTGTCTATAAAGGAAGTCAGCCTACTGAGACTATCATCTCGAGACATCTACTTTGTAATCATCTAAAATTTGATTAGTGTAATCACACTCACAATATTTGAGTAGCTAAACTTAAGTGAGTTTAATCCAGTTTCTGCTTTTTCCAGTCAATATTTTTGAGTATTCCTTTCTAATTTTTCACTTTATTAGCTAATAGCTACTGAATGAGATAGGGAGAAGATAAATGGACCAGAAATCAGAGTAACAGGAGCTGTAGAAAACAGGGGAATATGTGCAGACTTGTCATATGGCCTATTAAATAATAAGCAAATTGCTTTCAGATAGCTAAATCTTAAGCTTTAAAAATGAGTTTCTAAAAGTTGGAGTTAAAAACTTGTAAAAGAAAAAAGAGCCACTCCAGAGAAAACAGATCTGTAAAGCTGTCAACACAATCCAAAAAGGGAAAGCAACGCAGGTATATAAACGTGCCAATAAAAACCTTGGAGATTTCTCTCATTTGGGGTTCTGCCCAGTAGGAGTCTGAGTTGCACATGGTGAACACCCACACAGTCAATGTGATACCTCTTCCTATACTTGTATGAAAGGTTCTTCTACTGAAGAAAAAAGTCAATTAAATCTAGTCTCAAAGTAGAACTATTATTACTATGTATTTTTTATTATAAACTTAACAGAACTTTGGAAATGGAGTGCTTCTTAATTCTTTCTCATTGTTGTATGATTCTTTGCGAGTTAAGGCGTAAAAAACTGTTTTAAGTAGAACACAATAAACCTGAGAATGTTCAACTCTTACTTTATCTAAATATTAAATATTATTTATTTCTCTCTGGAATGTATTTTTAATACTACAGAAAAGTAATAATTATTTGTAGGGGACTGCTATATTTGTGAGTCTGTCTCAGGCCCTGAAATACTGTAGCCAGCCACTAGGTATCAGGAAATGGCTTCTTCACATCATGCATTATATCATCATGAAATATTAATCATTATTACTAAAATATTAATCTTTTGTCTATGCAGTGTGTGCTAAGAGACAGGATATAAGTCATCTTAAGAAAGTATTAGCATGCAGGCATTATTTTCAGCTGCCTTCTTCTCTGTAATCCTTTTAACCATACATCAATCAATCACTTTGATTAGTCATGCCAAATGTTCCAAAACAAGAAATAAGAGAGTGGAAGAGAATGACCTGGCTGGTGTAACTTTACAGCTCACATGATTCTGAGATCATTCTATTAGTGAGTGATGACTGCAGCCTAAAGAAAAGAAAAGAGAAGAGAAGAGAAGAGAAGAGAAGAGAAGAGAAGAGAAGAGAAGAGAAGAGAAGAGAAGAGAAGGAAACAAGGAGAAAAGAAAAAAAAAAGCGTCCTTGAAGTTGAGTTCTGCTCACATTTTGAAGAACTTTCTCTGTTCAGTTTTGTGTAATGCCCTTTTTCTGTATCAAGTAAAATAGCTCCTGATGAGCTACAGATCTTCCATTTGCTAGCAATGTGTATTAAATTAAGAGTGTAGACCAGGAATAATAATTTTACATGAAAATGCCTACAGCCAAACTGCCAAAACTTTTGCTATGATCTTGCAATCACAGTTGATTAGCCATAATCGGCCTATAACTTTAGCAACAAAGGAGATCATTTGCTGAATCATAGAGATACTAAACAATTTGCATAAAGATGAGAAAAAGTTCTTAAACTTACAGAATATTGAATAACTTTTCTAAAGACAGTTTACTTTTTCCTAATATTAGAAAAATACTAATTTCTTTCCCCAGGTGTTACTATAGAACACAATGTATTTTTTTGCTAACTAAATAATGCAGTCTTAGTTATAGAGAAGTAAAAGAGGAAGTCAGGCTACAAAATATGCTTTTTTTTTTTTTTTTCCATGTAACACATTCTATCTATGTGTGCGAGATCAAATGAAGATGACTTTCATCCCCAGGCTTATCCAAACAACTCATCAAGATCCGATTTGCCTCTTACAGACAAGCACAAGAAATTAAAATAAATCTAATGTATACTTGAAAATTGTTGTTTTTGCAAAGGTTTGAAGTTAGAACTTTGGATATAGGAAAGCAAAGAGAAGGACTGTCATATTTTTTCACGATGTGCTTAGAGGACATTTAAGAGATGGCATTTGCCATAGAAACTAGATACTGGCAATACATGGAAAACAACAGAAGGACAGAAGAAAAAAGAAACTTATCCTTATTCCTAATTGGTAAGGCACTCATATAAGAAGCAGAAGATCTGGATTCTGTTTCTTGAAATTTTTACCTATCACATGAGGATACCACACACCAAGAAAGAATTAAAGAGCTCAGATTTGTTTCCTTAGACTGTCACTGCACTCCCTTTAATATCTACCTGTTCAAGTAGGATATCCAAGTGAGGCTAGAGAACGGGAACAGTCTTTGAAAATTAATGGTTTTCTGTATGTTTCCCATTCTCAAATCATGGAAACAAATCTTTTACTAAAAATGTCAGTTATACATTAAAAATAATTATTTTGTTTTCGTTTACTGTTCTTAAGTTCCTGACACAGAACTGTGTCACATAATTATGACTGGGCAAATTATAGTTCTTGTCTGTTCTGTGAATTAGACTAGCATAACTCATCATTCTCTTTCACTAAAAGACATCCACATTTATGTCCTCTAAAGCTCTCAGCATACAATGTAGAGTGTGCTTCTCTGTCAACGTGAACCTTCACTAAAGTCAAGTGGGAATTGCTAACATGAACTTGAATGCAGCCTTTGTGGTCCTCACAGCTTGGATTAGGACTTCCATCATTTTTCCTGAACAGAGTCCAACATTTTTTAACCTGCTCATCTGGAATTTCATAGTAATAGGGGTGTAAATCAAATATAAAACTGATATGAACACCATAAAACTGAAAATGGTGGCTTTGCTACTCAGCAGTTGATGCCCACTTTTAAGATAATCCTCTCAGAAAAAGACTTTTGGTTAGCTTCAAAGGCTGTGGGTAGCCTGTTGAAATTTTTCAGTATACACCACACAAAACATGATCCAGAAAAATGGCTTGCAATTTAATTCTGACAAGGCTGTACCCAAATTACTGTCAAATCTGTGTTTGCTGCTGATTATATGTTTGTTTGTTCCCAGAAAGATAAAATGAACCAGCCTTTCAGTGCAGACTTACCGGTCTCTACCAAGCATATTATACAAAATGACATGGGAAGAATGTAGATTTCTAAGAAAACATGCGAAAATGAAGAAAAAAAAAAGCAGATTATGTCATAGATTTACTATCATGAGATCAGGAAATATTAACGTAGACTTTGAAGAATGGTTAAAAGTATGTAATTTAGATAACGTATTATGTGGAAAGGTTTATAGATCAGGACAAAGGGGAACAAAACACAAGATAGTTGAATTGGATGGCATGTTCTCCAATAGCTTCTATTTAAGTAAATTTAGAATTAAAAAATGTATTTAGCTGTCTCAAATAACTGATGTTGTTTTATATGTGTTCAATGCAATGTGTTCAATGACTAAAGGAAACAAACAAATTATCGTTCATATCTGCAAATTCTATTAAATATAGTGGAAGAAGATGAAGAGAACGCTTTGCCCTGCAAAATGTCACCATCTCTTTTACCTTTGATTTGCTAATATTATTGGTTGTTTTCCAGGTCACAAATTTGTTGTTGTGATCTGGGCCAATAAACCTCTCACCCAAGTAGAAACCAAGTATATCACAAATAAAACCCATCAATCTTTGGGATGATATATTTTTTCTCTCTTACTAAAATAAAATTAGGTTTTCTTATTGACATGAAGTCTGTTGGAACAATTTCTGTTTGGTGCATTATAAAACTTGGGTCAAAAAAGATTATTCTTCCAAAATCCAAATTGGACTCTGTTTTCTTTTAAAATCTGATTTTCAGGAACTACAAATTATCCCTAAATTCTCAGAGAAAGTAAAAATTTATAGTAGTGATTCTGAAATTGACTAACTTAAAATAATACAAATAAATAAACATGTAAAATGGCAAATATGCCAAATAAAGTGAAATATTCCAAGTCTGGCCAGGAATCAAAATGTAGAAACATTTGTTCTTTCTCTCTTCTTTATTTTTTTAAGTATTTTGCATTATAACTCCTTTGAAAAACTTTTTTTTTTCTTTTCCATAATAGTTAAATACTTTTTTTTGGTTTTATAAATCTCTTTTTTATTATTATTTGATAGTATTTTTGCATAGTTCTGAAAATGTGTTAATGAGAAGTCCTCTATTTTTCTGCCAACATAGCTTTAAAATAATCTGCATAATTAGTAGATCTGTGCAAAGAGGTTGATATATAAAGGGCTGATATTATTAAATTCAAATGCAAATATGTATATGCAGTAAATACTTGGTCCCTTTGCATATAAGAATAAATGTCTTGCTTGTGGAGTCAAAGCTATTACCAAAATCTGCCAGCAATGGCACTTAGACGTATTTCCAAAGCAATGCATAAACTTTGCCACCCTGAGAAGGAAAAAAAAAATCTTCTGAAATCCATAGAAAAAGATTAAAAATGGTCTTATTGCCAAAGCTACTAAAGTCATGCAAAACACACCCAGTTTTGGATTGGCTCTTTTTTTTTTTTTAAACTTTTTTAGTCTTATAAGTTACATTTATCAGAAACTATACTATCAAGCTCCAGCAGGGTAGGTTTAGACTGAATATTAGGAAAGAATTCTTCACAGAAAGGGTGATCGGGCATTGGAATAGGCTGCCCAGGGAGGTGGTTGAGTCACCATCCCTGGATGCATTTAAGAGACGATTAGATGTGGTGCTGAGGGATATGGTGTAGGGGAGGACTTTGTAGAGTAGGGTAGACGGTTGGACTCGATGATCCCAAGGGTCTCTTCCAACCTAGATGATTCTATGATTCTATGATTCTATACAGCCAAGAACATAAATATGGATGTACCATGTGATGATGTACAGACATACAGACATTTATTTGATTTTAATGACCTTTGAAAATCACCTGAAGATATGTTCCACTGTATTATATTGCTAACATGCGTATTTCATGAGTACAATGTACATTGAGAAGAATGATACCTTTATTTACATTTCCAGTCTTCCAAAGTGAATGATTGTGCTTCTGTCAGCCTTTTATGCCAATTTTCTTCCTTGCATATTTTATGAAGGTTTTTTGTTTTCCAATAAGTTTCCTTTCGTCATTTTGAAATTGATTTAGAAAAGCTGAATGGTGCCTGACTCATTGAAAACAGGGCTATATAGCTAATTTCAATATACACAAATAATACAATTTCAGACACATCCCATCTTCCTCCAAATATCACTGAAACTTCATCAAGGGCTAGGCAGTTCAGAAAAGGTCCAAAGATAAATTTTCTAATACCAAATTTTAAGCATCTTTAATTCCAAAGTGAAATACATGACTTCTATGTTTACATACTCTGCATTATAATTATGCTATTTTATCTATATGTGTGCATTTCAAATAATCTCTACTTACCCAGCACTATTGGAAGCATCTCAGTTTACCACCACACAATTAGTGATACTTATTAGAAAAATGGGAAGGTGAAAAATAATCCATAATTAATAATTGTAGCTGCTAGAAATCCTAAATGTTCATAAAATCCACAGTGATATCAATTTATGAATGCATTGGTCAATCTAAATTTTCATTAATTCATTAACCTAGGGACTCTAGATACTGCCAAAATGGAATTTTTTTCAAATAAAATTTCTCCATCATGACATGTCTAAGCTGTAAAAGGTGGTACACTTGGAGCCTACAAGGATTGTTCCTTAGTGACAGTGTGGGTTCAGAGGGATGTTTGCAGGAGTGAGAAGGTTGGTGCATCGTGAAACTGAATTGTGTCTGCATCATGGCATATGTTCTCTCGGGAATACACAGAGTGATGGCAAGAGGAAGAGGAGGTAGAAGAATAAAGGGTGAAATGGCAGGGAAGGGAAGGGAAAGGAAAATGGAAAATGAAAAATGAAAAATGAAAAATAAAAAAAGAAAGAGGGGAAAGGAAGGGAAGGGAGAAGGGAAAATGGAAAAAAGAAAGAAGGGAAAGGAAGAAAACGGAAAAGAAAAAAAATGACAAAGGAAAAAGAGTGACATGAAAAAAGAATGGCAAAAGGGAAAAAGCAGAATGAAAAAAAAAGGAAAAAAAAAAAAAAGGAAGAGCTCTGAGATTTCTGTAATATATCTGGACCATGGTCAGTGCTATGCAGATATTGTACAAACAGCTTGAAACAACTCTCTTCTGTCCCTTTCTTTCACTCCATTTCACCCAGCAAATCATGACATGAGAATAAATCTGAGTCAACTTTTGCCATTACTTCATTAATGAATAAAAGAGTTATGCAGTAGACTACATTAAGAACTAAAGTCTCTTCCTTGTTTGCTTGATTTCACTGTTTGTTTTGCAACTTCTTCTTTGTCATATAGCTGTCTCCATTATTCTAGAAAAGCTTGTTTTGCTTTGTTTTTTCCGTCTCTCTTGAAATAGAGACTTCTGAGTACAGCTAAAATAAAGCTTCTTAAATGTATTTTTAAAAAATAATAAATCAATACACTGGCTGACTTTACCATTCTAATAAACTATAACGCCACATTCTATTTGTATGAGAGTCTCTATTGGAGATTTGATACACTGAAGTGGGGTGATATGGGCATGAAGGAGCCTGACAGTTTTTTCCTGGAAAATATTTATTTGAAACTGTCAGATGATTTTTAGAGTGTTGTTTTCTCTCCTCTCATATGTTCTGATCAAGCTATAAAAGTACACCTTTACTGTTTAAAAAGAAAAAAGAAAAAGAAAAAAAATAGACCCATGGGGACATGGGGATAGGCTGAGTAGTGGTCCTCTTTCTTTCATTCTGTTCACATCCATTTTTAGAATGCTCCCTGGCATGGTTCTGGTTCACAGCAACCACTGGTCTCTGAGATTGTGCCTAGACACAGCTCAAGGGGTGAAAGGCATCTACAGCCACTACCGTTGGGCGATATGATTGTGTCCATACATTTGGTCTCTTACCATGCTCAGTAACATTACTTCAGGAAGTTTCATTTTCAAAACCTCTTGTATATCCTATAGTTCACCCAGATCATGCCCCACATAGCTCAGTCTCACTCCTTATAAACCTCATTTGATGAGCTGTAACACAACCCTCTAAATTTTTCAGTACTTTGATTTTAAAATGGTGGGCCTGAAATGACGGAAATGGCAAGGGCCACTTGGGTACCACATGGGGCTTAGGTGCTGTCCCTGGCCACCTGCTGTACAGAGTTGCAGTAGTCAGTGTTTACTCATCCTCAGGGCCAGACTGCAGTGTCTATTGTGTCTCTGTAATAGGCATAGGCTGGGCAGCTGTCATGGAGCTCAGCAAAATGTCACTGCTGCAAAAAATCTAGCCAAAAATTATTTTGATAGGGTGTTCACCATCTTCTTACTACTAAGCAAGTTGCAGAGTGTGGGTGGGAAGGAGAAAAGGACAAACTCAAATGCAAGGAGCCAAGAAGCAGAGAGATGCTGACAGTGTTAAATTAGGAGTAAGAGGAGCAGAAGGACAGAAACAACAGAGAAAAAAAGTGAAGCTCAGAGGAGGTCTGCTCAAGCTGCCCTTTGAACAGATAAAGTGTTATGATCTGCTAAATATGCTGAAAATTTGGACTGCAGGCACATCAAGTGGGATCATCCAGAGTTAATGGACATTTCAATATTCTGGTTTTAAGCTCCTTGCATCTCAGATGCGTATAATGGTATTATCCTTCCTCAAAGTGGTGTTGCGTATGCAAAATAATGCTTGTGAGCTACTCAGATATTGCAGTGATGTGTATACCTCAAAAAGGCCCCCAAGGAAGTTAATTATTCTGAATTCAGTGTACAGCTGAAATGGTGTCCTGAACATAAGATATGGATGACATACTTAATTATGAAGTTAAAAAGTAATTGACTAGCTAGCTAGCTATTTTGTGCATATACTCTATTCTCTGCCATTTGGACAGACTTGTCTCAAGGAAAAAATAAATATTAAATGGTTATATAATTACAGTCTGTATCATAATGCATATGTCAGTCATTCTAACCTGATATTGCTTGGCTTTTGAGTATTTGGCTTTATACTGTTGTTAGACGTCTGTTTTCAGTCTTGTTTTCCCATCTACACACAGTAAAATATTAAGTTTCTCTTCTATATTTATATTTCTTATATGTGGGATCTGTTTGCCTGACCAAATCCGGGAGGGCACATAACTGACATTAACTGATCACTTTACTATGCCATACCCTCCCCTGTGAAGCAGCGGGCATGAATCTTTCTTTGCTCACCTGATACACCACGTGCTCAGAAACTGCAGACAAGACATTTGTACTCTCTGCAACCCTAAAAGGAAGGGATACATAGGGTAGACTGTAGGTTTTGCAACAATGAACAGAAAGAATTACTTTTGCAAATGTTATTCAAGGAAGAGATTTACGTATTTTGGGTTCAATTCCAGTGAGTAAAGTTTGTACTAAGCAGTATCCTTACTACCAGCATGCCCATTTGTATGGCTAATTCCTTCTCTTTGGGTGTATAAGTGAAAAACAAAACAAAACAAAACAAATATACAAAATCATTTGTAAGCCCCTGAGAGAAAAGTCTGTACTTTTTATGTTTGCTCAGCATCAAACACAATAGAGCTACAATCCTTGCTGTGCTCTTGGGAAAAAACATCAACATTATTACTATAAAACTGTTGGCATTTGATTATTTTCTCAGGTTTTGTTGCAGTTCCTGTTCAAATTATAAGTATGAACAGAACTCAAAGAGAAAAAATTCTCTTCACCTGCATGGGACAATGAATTCCAGAACTTCATTATTAGAGATTTGTGAGTGAGTTGTGAGGTTTTGGAATTTTGCACTGCCTTTATATTCTATTTACCATTTCAAGGAATGCTGAGGCACCAGTTAACCATTTATCCTGGCTATGTGTCAAAATAATCTTTACAGTTATGATTCCTCACATTGCAGACAGACAAGTTATAATGAAAGAAGCTGCTTCTGGCTTCTCAGTATCCATCATGACATAGCACTGTGTTGAACAGACAGTGAAAATTATCTGTTAGGGGATTTTCAGCTAGGAAAGTGGGGGAGGGTGTAACAGGCTGCTTCTTCATGAAAGAAGTCCTTTGTCCAGCATGCTAAAAATGAGCTACTTGTTGGTGTGCAGAGCTGGCACCAGTCCAGAGTCTTCAGACCTCACATTTTCATAGCTTTTCTTTGTCTTAGACACTGGACAGTATTTCTAGCCAGTGTAAAGATATCTCACATTCTTGCATAAAAAAAGAACAATAAGGAAAATAATATTAAGGGACAAGAGCATTTTGTAACTCATTTACACAGAGCAGATGTAATCTCTTCATCTCAGTTGATTAGAGATGCTAAATCAGAATCAACATGTTTGCGTCATGATTTTAGGGGATAGTCTTATATTAAAATTAAAATTTGCAGTTAAATAGTCATTCATAGTTCCTTATAAGGAGTGTGTTTTCTTTGTCTTTTTGTTGTTTCTTTTTTTTTAGTTACAAATACATATACTACTTAAACAAAAACTTGCTACTGTACTTGTTTTAATTCTGAGTGGTTTTGGTATTTTCTTTTTCCTTTCCTTTGGTGTTGGGTAAGAGTTTCAGAAGCACTTCAAAATCCAATAATTTTATAAAGGTTGGTTTTTTTAAACTGCATTACTGGAAAAGGAGTTTTCATAAATTTATTCATGAATGCAGGTGGAAGGGGACCAAACCCTAAACAAAAAAGCAAGAAAAGATGTTTTGCACTTTCAAAAGAGGAATGAATAAGGGAAAACAAAAGCTTCTGTTAGATCCCATAATGCATATATGGATATACATGGCAAAATATCTGTAAAAATGCAAGCTTTCCCACAACTACTTCAGACATTTGAAATAAACATAATACATTGATGGTTATATTTCTAAGAGTTAGTAGTGGCCTGATTCCTCTGTCTTTTGAACCAGTGGAGGTTTCATGGTTAGATCAGTACATAGTTCTCTGTCCAATCTTTATGTAATTGAGACTCTTAGATGTGCTTGCAATATTTTTAAAAATATGAAACAAGTGTATTGCACATTTTCGGGGTTTAAAATTCTTAAGCTGTACTGAAGACACCACAAATGATTTTTTTTTTTAACCTATACAGTATTTCTTAAAATATAAATAATATCATATCAGAAAACACCAAATGATATCTGTAATTCAGTGTGAAAGACTCCACCAGATACATATCATCTTATGTGCTGAAGCAAGAACCAAAAAAAGTCTCTGAAATCTTTAACGTCATATCCCATTTTATTGTGACAGACATTGTATGGTCACACTCTTAGAGTAAATTGTCTCTAGGTGAGTTCAAACATTGGAGCATGTGTATTTCCTTTTATATAGGTATATTCTCTTTATGACAAGGTCACCCACCTAGTTGGCCAAGTGAAGTCAGTAGGTGTGGGGTTTTCTTTAACAAAGCTTTTGATACTGTCTCTTACAGTATCCTTCTGGACAAAATGTCCAGCACACAGCTAGACAACTACATAATATGTTGGGTGAGCAATTGCCTGATCAGTCCAGCTCAAGGAGTTATAGTAAATGGGGTTACAACAGGCTGGCAGACAGTCACCAGTGAAATTCCCAGGGCTCGATTTTAGGGCCAGTGCTCTTTAATGTTATCATAAATGATCTGGATGCAGGAAATTAATGTACATTTAGTAAGTTTGCCAATGATCTTAAACTAGGAGGAGCTATGGACTCCCTCAAGGGTATAAAGGCCTTATAGAGAGATCTGGATAGGCTAGAGAGCTGGGCAGTCACCAGCTACCTGAAATCTAACAGAAGCAAACACTGGATTCTCCACCTGGGACAGGGTTATACATACAAACTGGTTATAGATGCAAACTGGGGACAAGAGGCTGGAGAGCAGCCCTACAGAAAGAGATCTGGGTGTTTGGGTTGACAGTAAGTTGAATATGAATCAGCAGTGTGCACTGCCAGCCGAAAGGGTCAACCGTGTCTTGGGGTGCATCAAGCACAGCATAGCTTGCCAGTTGAGGGAGGTGGTTATCCTACTCCACAGGTAGCCCCACCTTGAGTACTGTGTGCAGTTTGGGGTGCCTCAATATAAGAAGGATATTGACCTATAAGAGTGTGTATAGAGGAAAGCAACCAAGATGGGTAAAGGTCTCAAGGGCAAGACTTATGAGCAGTGGCTGAGGTCACTTGGCTTCTTCAGCTTGGAAAAGAGAAGGCTGAGGGGTGACCTCATCGTTGTATACAGCTTTCTCAAGGCAGGTAGCAGATGGGAGGTGCTGATCTCCTCTCTCTGGTGACCAATGACAGGACATGAGGAAATGGAATGAAGCTGCATCAGGTGAAGTTCTGGTTGGACATTGCGAAAACGTTCGTCACTGAGAGGGTGATTGGTCATTGGAACGGACTTCTCAGGGAAGTGGTCATGGTATCAAGCATGTCAGAGTTCAAGGGCATCTGGATGATGTTCTTAGCCATATGGTTTAGTGTTAGGCAGTCCTCTAAGGAGCAGGGAGTTGAACTTGATGGTCCTTATGGGTCCTGTCCAACCTGAAATATTTAATGATTCTATGATTCTATAATTAGATTTGATAATTTGAAAAGTCAGAAAATACTGCTCTCCAAGTATAATTTTCCCATGCTTTTTAAAGTCAAAGATGGTATTTGTTTTAATTTGTTTATATTAATAATTCATACAAAAGATAACTGAAAATAAAGAAGGAAAGTTAAATTACAAATCCCATTTTCCATCAAAGGATTCTCATAAACTATTAGGTTATTTCTTACCAATGAAGTCAAAATTACTGTATTACTAACAGTACACCAACAGTCAACTGTTTTCTCTTCTTCTTCAGCTTTTTATTTCAAGTTATCCATAAATGTGAAATGATAAAAATTGAAAGTGGAATTTGACCAAGACCAGCATACTATTTCAGGAAGATTAACATGAGTAACAACTCAACATTTAAAGTCTTTTTTTTATTTGTTTCAAAACTATAGAAGCCAGACCTGTATTCAGTGCTCTTTGACATAACTTCTCTTGATAGCACCAGGAACATAAAATGTCCAGCATATGATCTTTGTCTGGTCATGTAGATGAACCACCAGTTCCCAATATATTAGAGTTGAAAAATCCATGTTATTGTCCTTTTTTTTTACACTAAGGAAAAATTTATTGATACAGTCCACTGATATTTAATTAGAATATGTGCCAAGTCCAAAAACAGTTTTTAGGATTTGATCTGTCTAATAAATAACCTGAAAATGTTTATTTGAATCAGCTATTAATTTAATGGTAGGTATACCTGTAAAGAATATGGGCTGATAGATATCTACACATAATAACCATTTAAAACATTTATTTTTTTTCCTTTGGAACCAATGCATTTCATTAGGAGACTTGTGAACAGTAACACAAACATAAAGGACATAGCTAGATTTCAGAGCCCTGCTGCTGACTAGAACAAACTAAAGGATGAGCTAAACCTACATATGTACGTAGAACAATAAAAGACCCTACATTTTTCCTTTACAAAATTGCGAACCAAATGCAGTGAGTGACATGTGAGTAGACATCATTATTACTATTAATAATAATAAAAATAGTAAAATCTAGGTATTTTAAAAATTTATTATTAAGAAAAAAACCCAACAAATTGCAAATATTTTGTTGAACTCTACATTACAAAAAAAAAATTGTCAATGCCATAGAGGTTTTCTTGTTTAGATGTTGTTGTTTCCCAGGTTTTCTGCTTTTTAGCTTTTGTTTTTTAAATATTTTACTGAAGTTCCAGAGGTTAACATGATTCTAAGAATCTATAGGTTGGGTTCTTTCACTAGTAGTCTTTCTTATAATAGTTAAAGCATTGAAATAGTTTAATATTTTTCAAGAAGCAATGCTGCAGTTTAAAACATTGAAGTTCAGGTTAAAAGCCTACACACTAAGAAAGACCTTGTCTAAGTTTCCCAATAATCCCTTTGCATTGACCTCGGGATGCAGGGTATACGTCTATGTGGTAGGATGCTCTAACTAGGGTTTTGTGGTTTTTTTCATCAGTGAAACAGGATAGACAGTGAATCCACAAGAATATGTACTAAGAAGGTAAGAAGGTGTTTAGTGTTTGGTTGTTAGTATGCACCACAGAATATCAGATTATTTGTTGAAAAAATGGTGCTGTGCATGTGAGTTCTTTTTCAAAAGCATCCGATGGTATTTTTTTTCTGCACTGTGAAAAAAACCTAAAAAGCAACAAAACCCCCAAGAAACAAACATACAAAAGCATGAGGAATTCATAACAAAGATAATGGCAAATATAATATGTGTAAACTTATTTAGAAAAATAACATTCGTTTACTAAAAGTCTTAATCATTATCTTTTATTTCTCTGTTGTGTATCTTTTAACTTTTACAAGATCTGTGAGATCAGAAGGACTTCCTAAACCAAAAAAACCACCAACCCATCCCACAAAGCTTAAGTTGTTATTTGAAAGAATACGAGTTAATTATTTAATTAATTATTTTTAATAGTAGTTACTTCATGGGTCAGTACTGTACGTAGTTGAGATAATTGCTGAAAGCTGCCAGGTTCCTAGGGGATGTGAACTTCTCTTCCTTAAGTTTATGACAAAAGCATTCACTTTTAATGGATGAGGTGGAAACAGAGATTGTCAAACCATCAGAATGCAAACTAATGAAACATCTAGATGGTTATGAATAAAACAGAAGTCTGCAGAGGACTGAAATTACAGTGTGTACAGTCTCCTTCCTTATGCTTTAATGGTTATGGTCATCCTTCAGAAAAGAGCAGCAACAGCTAAAACAAAAAAAAAAAATTAAGAATTAATTTGTGATTGAAAGTCCTATTTTTCTGAGAGGAAAAAAGGATCACCTGGTTAGAGGAAAATATGGAGTAAGAAGAAATCTGTTTTGGTTTCAATAAAGATGAATTGGAAACTACTTTGATATTCCAAAATGAAATAAAAAAGGTGGAAATTTAATTATAAAATCGCCCATTTTCATCACTCGTGTTTTTCTATATTCAGAAGGAAGGGGTGTCTGTAGAAACAGAAGTGCCTTCACAAAAATTTTTGTGGGGAAGCATATTCAAAATACTAAAAACACTTCTATGGGCTGTAGTTGACCAAAACTTATTAGAACAGGCATGATTAACCCCTCAAGGAAACTCTGCCAGCTAGCACTGTACATAACAACGTTACAGTCTATAGCAGCATAGAAAAATGGAGGTAGAAGTAATCTTATCAGATAGATGATGGGCTATTTTTTTTCTGTTGCTAGCAATAATTTGAACTCTCTGAGTATGGAGTGCTGCCACCTATATCTCTTACAGCAATATTGGTTTTCCATATCCATATAGAAAAATTAGGACAAGTCTATTTCTAAATTCAAATGAAAAAAAAATGATAGTTTCACAGTAGTTTATTTTTTTAAAAAGTAAATCTCTTTTCCTTTAGTGATACTTGAACTGTCTAAACTGATTACTGGGTGAAATAGTAGATGTACTTGAATCATTCAGAAGGATTTTGACATCTATTTAAGTCGGATAAAGGAGGGATAAAGGAAGATGAGCAATGGAATGGATGACCAAGATTGGCTGCTCTTTGAAATTTGGCTTTCAGAGTGCAGTCTGCTTAATGGATAGCACATTCATTGACATGCTTATAAACTTGCATATTTAAAGGTCACGATTGAAATACGGCATCTTACTGAGTGTCCTAGCATCTTAAAAATTAGCTAGATTACCTTTTCTTTGTAGTTAAGATAGACCCTTCACTGTATCGCAATCACCTATAACACAGTGGAATAGAAAAGGCATAGAAACAGAAGAGGAGAGAAGGTAAGAAATAACTAATATGAACAAAAATAGTATGTCCTGTTTGAAGAACAATTTAGTCTAATCCTTCTGAATTGCATTCAGATAACTGTTGTGCCATATATACAGGATTTTTATGAGTTCGGCATCATGATCCCCAAGATTTCTTCTCCCTCAGTCATTCTGTTCTCTCTCCCTCTGTACTGTAGCTTTTCTCAAAAGAACAACTGTAACTAAAGAATCAAAATTTTGTGTTTTTACAGGATTTACAGGAGTCTTCAACAGGAGCTTTCTTTGAAAAACGTAGATGTTCCAATTAAGTGTCTAACCAGAAGCTACTGAGTGCTCTTTGGAAAATCTGTCTCAATGACTCTAGACTTTAGCTTCTCAGACTGAAAATAGTTATTTTTGAAGATTGGGTACAGTTGATCTACATTTGCCTGCTTTCTGTTTAGAGGGAACAGATAAAGTATTAATGGCATGACATTATACTCAATATGCCACTTTCATGCTGTGAACCAAGAGGTAGATGACATGAGAATAAAGAGTTTTCCAAATTCTGTAAATTGTAACACATAACTAAGAATGAATACTTTCCAGTTAAAATACAAGGATTGAACGTATATAATTTTTTTTTGCCAGAGAAAAGATTGCATTTTTGCAAAATACATATATAAAATATTTTCAAATACATACCTATAGACACACACATTTTAAAATATTTGAAATTAAATACCTGGGAGATTAATAGATAAATAGTGAGAAATAATTCAGTTTGGCAAATGAAAAGAAAACATACATACTCAGATATCCATTTCAAAATTCTAATTTACATGGGTCATACGAGTAATCCTGCCTATTCCATCTTACTGAAATTCAAAGACAGAAAGCAATGTTAGTTAGGGGAAAAAAAATCAGGGGTTACTGAAATGTGCACTATATGATATGTGTGTCTATAGAGCTGACTAAGAGACACAGAATAGAAAAAAATCATCAATTTATCCTCTTAAAATCAGAAAGAAAAAAAAAATATTCTTTGGTAATGAGCAATTTATTGACTTAAAGTATTCTTTTTTGATGATTAGGCTTTTGTTTTATTAACAAAACCTTGCTGTGACTTCTGACATCACAGAGACTGCATTCTTTTTTTTCTGCTTAATTTTAGATGATTCACAGTACTATTTTTCAAGGCAGTTTCCTACTTTACTTTCTGTCAATAAGATGTTTTGAGATATCCTGAAGTCTTTAAGTAGATATGCTAAGGTATAAAAATGATAAAATATGCACGGACTTCTTTATCTTTTAACAGATTTCTTCATATATAATCACACACTATTCTGTGCACTAACAACCTGCCTAGAGTCAATGAAAATTCTCCCTGTCTTTGAATTAGACCATAAGAGATGAAATTAAATATAATTAACAGCATAAAAAAGGAATCTTCCCTGATATAAGAGCACGTGTGAGAGCTGGTTAACAAGAAATTCAAAGGTGTACACATTTCTCTATTTAATTTTGTAATCTGTCTTAATGAAGTCTAAAGTTCAGACTCAGAAGTAAGAAGGCAACTGCTATCATTTTAATGTAAGAAGTGAATGCTTAGCTTCATGTAATAAGGTACAAGTTCTGCCTCAGGACAAACTATACTTATTGTTCTAATGCTACCATTCTTTGAGGCTGAGGAAAAGAAATCCATCATTTTTCTTTCATTACATCTGAAGCTTCTGAATTCAAGGAAAGAGCAGAAAACTCTTTTTTTTGAGTCTGATGGGTGAAATAAATTTCAGCACCTAACAGAAGGAATTACTGGCACAGATATTAATTAAGTGGCACTAGTCACTTACTGCATTGAGCTTTCCCTGGAGTCTTTGTAAGCAGCTGCAAATGCCAGGTAATCTATTTTATTCCTTTATTTGTGTTTGATCCCTGATACAAATAAAGTGCAACTACCTTATTTATCTTTCTAACAAATCTTGTCAAGAATTCTTAGTTTTCTTTTCCATAGCAATAGCCTTGGATTTTAAAAACATAGCAAAGCTTTCCCTCTTTTGTATTAATGCTCCAACATCCCTGATGTTTTTCAGATCCTCTCTTTTCACCCTGCTTTAACAGATATTGTTCATAACATCATCTTCATTCTTCCATAATCTTCCTTCTCTTGTAATAGAAGCATGTTACTGAAGATACCTTAAAATTACTTCTGGTCACCTGTGAGCTTAGGAAATAAACTTTAGTCCAAATTAAGATGGACATAAGGTCCTGGAGCACAACTCAGGAATGATCTAGACATCTAAATCCAAGATGAAATCCATCTTCTGAAAAGACTATTTTAAGTCACTGCAGTAGAATTCATCCCATCTAACTTTTTGTGTAACTTTAAATGTCTTTGCTTGGTCAGATGGAATCCTACTACCTTTGCTTCTACCTCTTTAATTCCCATGTGGTATAAAATAATACTGAATTGACCCAGTTTTCCTGCAGTCCTCCTTTCCTCTGGTAACATCATGGTCAGACTTCCCATTTCCAATGGTAAACACATGTCCTAAATAAAATTTACATGTGCATCAAGTAACTCTTTAATTTTAAATTTTGGGGTTTTTGCACAAGTGGTCTTATAAAAGAAATATTTAATATTCTTATTTAAAAAGCAGACAAGGAAGATAATTTAGCATAGAATAACATAAAGCTGTGAACACACAACACACACATAAAAGGTTAAAAGAAATATTCCCTTTAAGTTTATCTAAACCTCACATTCCAGCTTTTCTCTGTGTCCTTTAATATTTTCCTTCACTTCAAAAGACCTAAATCTCTGGCTATTTCTTCCCTTTATTTATATTTTTTGCTCCACTGGTCTACTAGGTGTCTTAGTTCATATTTTTCTCTACATAAGTAAATTAGTCTCTGCCCAAATTTCCTCTTTTTGACTGTTCTATTTATTTTTTTACTATTTCTTCAGTCTGAGCAGTTTGATATTTCACTATATCAGAACTTCATTACTCTGAATGTCACTATTTAGGTCACCTAAAGAAAATAAATCCACAATGTTCACTACTGTATAGACTGTTGAATTATATTATTCTCATCTTATGTTATTCTCTGTCCAGAGCAATAACGCTCTTGTAAAAAGGTGAATGGAAGGAACTGAGCATACTATTCTAAGTGTTAAACCAACTCATTGCGTATATGTAATGATTCTTTTAATTTGTATTACGTACTTTTGCTTATTCATCCTATGATCCTCTTTACTTTTTCAACTACAACTACAAACTGGATTAATGTTTTCAATAAATTTTTTACAATAACGTCTTAATTTTGGGGGGAAATGGTATGATGCATGACTGTTTTATGTGATGCATGCAATATTTTTTATTATTTCTTGTCCACTTACCTAATTGGTCTATATTATAATCTTCCCAGGTACCAAATACTCCTGTAAAATAATTCATGCTTTCCTTGACCAGAATATGTCTCCTTGACCTTCTATTTTATCATTTAAGGAACCCGTATTTTCTGAGATCCCAATGGATTATTATTTTATAGGAAAAAGGAATGAATAAATACAGGCAGGGAGAAATGGGAAGAAGGAAAAACGATACTTGATCTGTTTAAATATTTTTTTTCTCAAACACCTAGGAATGATTTTAAGAATCATATATTCTGGTATTACACAGACCATAGTGTGCAGGTATGGTTGACTATGTGATCCATCACTATGGTTTTCCAGTCTCCCTTTCTTATCACTGCAGAAGCCCCTTCACAAGTTTTAAGTAAATAGATGTCTTCCACCTAACTCTGCACAGCAAATCAATTGTTCATTAAATACTTTTCTTTAGGTGTGTCTTTTCCCTACTCATTACTTTAAAAGTCATTATTTAAGTCACTAGATCCGGACTGCTCCATAGTTCAACATAAAAAAAAAAATGAAGAAGAGTTAAAAAACTGGTGATCAGCATTTTGTGTTAGATCCAATTTCTACCAAGGAATAAGTCATGAGGCCAGGCTGTTAAACGTGCTGAGAGGTCTCATTGCATCTACAACTGAGTGGATTGTAGAGTATTTTGCAGGCTGAAAAAAACTTGCTCTGTCACCTGAAGGATGTTGCTCAATTTTGAATTTATTTCTCAAGGAAAAATCATAATTTGAAGAAAGAAAATAATGCAGTACTGGAACAGCAAACTTCTCTTCATCGTTCATGTAAATCTGTCACTTCAGGGTTTGGTTTTTTTTGTGGGATAATTCCAGCAAGTATCGCTTCATATTAAAATTCTAACCCTTCTTGCTAGCTTTGCATAGCTGTGAAAACGTTTGCCAATTTACTTCCTCTAACAGCCTGAAGATCTCTAGCACTATCCAGAAATTACTTGATTTCTTTTTATTGTCTTCAGCTTCTCTCTAAAAAAGCTATGCTGTGTCAGCCAAGATATTTTTTGTATCTTTTCCTTCATCCTCAATATTCTTCTCCAAAAAGCTTGATAATACAGTCCTCCTGCTTTGTTTTACTACTCATTCCCATAAAAATTCTAACCTGATTTTTACACACCCAGCCATTTTTCTATATCATCTGTGTTTCTGTCACTTCAATGATGTCATACATAGTTTAAAAAGTACTTAAAAATTCTCAGTATCAGTTTACCAATTTTAGTTTGCAAACTATTTTTTTCCCCAATTGTTTCCACAGATATTTAACCATTTTCTATATCACTCAACTTTACTTATTTCCCCTCATCTTTGGTGACAGTAGCTTGTAAAAACTGCACATATCCATGGGCCCTCCATAATAAGTCAATTAATATTAAAGGATCAAAGGAGTCAAGCAAGATCTTGCAAGTATCAGTATTAGAAACCATATTTATATTTTTTTTTTTCTCAGAAAATGCATGTTAAACATGTTTGTGTGAGATTGTGAAAAGACATATTTTCTGGATGTGTGTAACAAAGCTCCTAGATGAGAATATAGTCATCCTAATTTGGGAACTCCAGACTGTGTTATAGTATGGTGACATTTCTCCCCAAGAAAAGAAACCAAAGTTAAATAAGGAAAAGTGTGTGTGTGGGTGGGGAAGAGTATCTCCAGAAGTGCAGATTTTCACAGATTTTGTAGATGTGCATGGAAATCAATAGCAAAATGTATAAGCATATATTACCTGATACACAGAGTGGTCATCGACGTTAGCTTCTGCTGACATGATTTACAAGAATAATTTTAAATATCATATAAAACACATCTCAGATATGTGAATAACTGTTTTATTTCAAATCCCACTCTATAATAATAGCATAATGTTTGCCAATGTATTGTTTATATTTTATCCATTTCACAAAGGGTAGAGTGTGCCTGGGTGTATATATACGAATGTGTGACAAAGAAAGAAAAAAGGAAAAAAAAAGACATTTTCTTTTTAATTAGTAAAAATCCCTTTTATTCACCCTTTTTGTCCTAACCCTTATCTACACCTTGGGTTTTTCTAAGCTATCACAATAGATTGCAGTGGCCTAAGGACCTGATTTAAGGGTAACTTAACCTCCTTGCCTTCCTCCCTATGAACACTACAGAACTTGAGATCCAAGAGTATCACAGAGAAACAGACAAGGCTCTGCAACTCCTAGGCTTTCATTTAATGATTTTGAGATAAGGATTTCTGCTCAGTGTCCATTGCATCCCTTTAGCTGTACAAAAGGGATATATATAAAAAGAATCAACTCCTATTTTTTCTACAGTATCAAAAAATACATAGTTAGCCTATATAATAACAACTGAATTGAGTGAAATAGTTTAGCTACTATGTATATTCAGGACAGCTGCACCAAATGAAGCTCTCTGTAATGCAGTATCATACCCCATAATTAATCAATTACTTGAACAGGGCAACTAGTTTTGTAACACTTTGCTAAAGGATGGTGCATTCCAAGGCTTTATACAACATCTTTATACATGTATTTTAAATTGTTATTTTACTATTGCTATTTACTATTTACTAAATTAAACCTTAGTGTTTCTTTTATGTTATAAAAAGCAGGTATTAGACTGAAAAAGTTTACTTGATTACAAAAACAAAAAAATAATATTGATACACTAGCTCAGTCAATAATCTTCAGCATTTCTCTTGTTTCTGTAGAAAAGTGTATTGCTGATAAAGTAACACTGTGTATTAACCTAAACTGAAAAAAGCGTAATTTAATCACCTCTTCCATACATTTATGATTTACTATAAATCAATCCTAAATTTCAATGATTATTTTCCATTGAAACACACCTCTACATATTTTGTCTCATAACCTTTCAAAGAAAGTGAACATATTTCAGTGCTATATTGAAGCAGCCCTAAAGCATTAAATACTGTTTTCTTAAGCCTGCTTGTTACATCTGAGGCATGAACTAGAAGTACTGAATACTGAAGAGTGCTCAATTCAGTGTTCCTTTGCATTTTTGCATCCAATATTGGGATGCAGAAGAGTGTGCCTCTATTTTAGGAATTTAATTTCATTGAAGTTTTTCCCTTCAGCAGAGAAGACCTTTCTTGAATGATGGATCTTCTACAGAGCAGGCACTATCAAATCTGTAGCCATGGCTGAATACACTTTAGCAATATATTTCCTGAGTTCTTTGTGCTAATGTAATGAGCTACATCATAGCTGCAATTCAAGATGTAGAAGCTGTCTTATCAGTGTAAAGCATATCTGTACTGAAAAAGCAAACATTTTCTAAAGATAAATATGTTTTTGTATATCAGAGGTTGATTTTTTTTTTAACTGTATAGAGTTTAGAAGTTAGAAATATATAACAAAAACAGTACCAGCGGTGCCTTTGTTGAATTTCAACTGTTCAGAATAAACAAACATTGTAATAAAATTTCAGTGTGTTAAAGTATCCAATCTATTGTTTTGATCTTTCAATTTCTAACTTACAGGAACAAGCAGATGTTTTTCCTAAATGCTGTTTATTTTACGTTCTTTAATTTTATATTATAACATCAAAATCTGAATGCAAGAATGAGTTGATCCCAGGAATGTATCTGTGAACAATTATAATCTGCTTTCCTTCCCTCCCACTTTTATAAAGCTGAATAACTGAACCTAAAATATACTTTAAATTTTGGTTATCTCCTTTACCTTCATACTTATCTGCAAACTTTAATCGATAGAGTCTAAGTATTTGTATATCTCAGATTAAATGGGTGCTAGTTATTTAGAAAATGCATACTTATTGCAAGTTTACTGTGGTTTTTTATAAGTTCATTTCCATAGTTAGGAAAAATGTAAGAGTGTATCCACTTGGAGACTTGTAAGTGCTGTCTCCCTTTTGTAGATATTGTTAGGTGATAAATTATCCCAAAAGCACTGAGGAAAATGAAGTCTTCTACCTGTCCAGCAAGCCTTCTAAGCCAGTGCTCATCCCAGCAACATATGTATGGGAGCAGATCAGTTGCAGTTTGGGGACCAATTAAGAAGTAAAAGGAACTCCACCAATACGTTAGAATTAAAGACAGGAATGGATTAATGGCAGCTGAATAGCTTGTCAGACAACTCTTAAATGTTTATTTACATCTTAATGATGGTTAATTAAGGAATGGAATATTGATAAACATGTTGAGGGAACTAGAAACCTGAAAGTACATTTGGAATACTATTTTTACCTTTATACATTTCATGTAAAACAGACTACCTGTAGTATTCCATTGTTCTGAAGGTCATTGTGACACAAGACATTGAATTACAAGTGCTTGAAATTAGAATCTTAAATTCCTAATTAGACATCTGAATATGTGTCTCTATTTTGAAATAGTTCAAAACCCTGCAGTTCCAATTTAAATCTCATTCCTGCGTTGTCTATTTATAGAAATGCTAGGATCCTTTTGCACCACTGCATCAGAAGAAAATGATTTCAGGAGGGCCAGGTTTGCCTTGACTTTGAATAAATAGTAGCTAGAGATAAAATCTACTTTGTGCCTCTAAAGAACACAATAGTTCGGTTGCATGCTGCATGGAAGAAATGCATAAAATGATAAGTTTACTGCACCCTTGAAGGTGCAGTAAACTTATCACTTTTCACCTAGTGAGAGAGCAGTTCAAGGAGCTAGAGGATGGATAAACATGATTGAACTGATGAACTGGCAAGCCATGGTGTGTTCAGATATCTGATTTAAGGTGCTTTCATTTTATATTCTTTTCCAGGTTCACAAAGAGTGCACACATATTTGTCATTGTGACAAAGCCCTTGTTGTGCAATATGCATTTTAAACTGTGCTTAGTGAACATAAAATTTTAGTATGAATTGCCTCAGCACAAGCTGCTCTTGTTTTTCATAACTACTAGGAATCCAAAGGCACTTACAGTCATATGCCTGACATTCATTCTCAGGAAATAAAGATTCTTTGGATAGTAGTGTGTCACAGTGACTGAAATTTGTGTACCATTCCTTTAGCTTTTTGTATACACACACACACAAACATATACTTACATACTACCAAAATATGTTAATTTGTTCTCTAAAAGCAGGTTCCAATGATTTTGGATACATAGTTGAATGTTCCAGAAAAGAATAGAAATTTTTTAAAAATAGTTGTTTTATTACCTCTGAGATTGCTGTTAAATATCAAAAGAAAAATAAATAAAAATTGAGAGTTAGGTTTTCTTTTCGAAGAGCATAGCTATACTCGTTTAATAAAAATAAAAACCAGAGATCTTCATGCTTAAATGAGTAGGGCAGTCTCACTCTGCTCCACCTACTTGTGAAAAATGTATATACTTTTCTTGCAAAACTATTAAAAATTATGTGAGATATCTTATACTATATGTATGCCTTTACAAAGAAAAACTGAAATGTTTCAGAATCTCTGGTCAGTTACTCTAAAAGAGCGCAGCAAAGTAAAACTCTGAAATGAACATGTACTTTGTAAAGCTGTTGTGCCTTCTCCTTTCTAACATTTGCTTCAGTTGCTAATATGAAGTTTTTGAGCCAGTGACATGACTAGCATTTATTTCAGAGATGGATCAGGTCTTTAAATTTCAACTTATTAAAATTGATTTGGGTTCCATTTATGTAATTGAGAACAGGATTTTTGCCAGCAAAATTAAACTCTTTGGACCATTTGAATAAGGAAGTTGTGTACAGTCATCTATATTTTATTTGTACTGTGGTAGAACTGTCTGAGACTGAATGATTCTCTTCTTCCCCTCTAAATCAATTCCATTATGATTCAGAGCCAACAGAAAATGCAGCCCTCCAAGTTCTTTGTAATTCACATTTATGGGTGTTGAAATACATATCTAAAATCCGAAAGAGTGTTTTAATATACATACATTTGAAGTTCTCAGGCGCACAAACGTTTAATTGTAATATAATGAGAAAAAGTCTTGACAGTAGTGAGCAACTCTAAATACAGAATGGCTGCCTCCAGCAACTGGAGTTACTGGAGTTTAACACAGTTGAGGTCCTCAAATGTTCTGCTTTAGCTAACCACGTGTGTCCTCTGTGCAGATCCAGCTTAGAGACTGTTCCCATTCGGCTCACTGTCTCTCCCTGGAGAAGGCAGGAACTGGTTGTTCAGGCAGAAAATGAAGCTTCAGCAGCCAAATGCTGCTCAAGCTCTGCTTTACACAGAGCAAAAGAGAGATTGCCAGCTGATGGTGTCCTGCTATCCCATGGCCACCTGTTCCTTGCATTGGGCAGCAGCAGCTGCTATGCACCTCAGCCAGGCTTAACCAAGAGAAGCAGCAGCCAAGTGCTTTGGACTGGCACGAGGCAGAAACTGTGGAATGACTATTGTGGATTCTGTTGGGGCACTGGGAACCTCAACTCTGGATCTAGTTCAAGTGCTTCTGATAATTTGTTAGTACGCTTTTATGAAATCTCAATATCCTCAATCCACTGATTTCCCAACCCCAATGCTACTTCAAGGAGAGAAATAGAGCCTTTGACAATCAAGACAATAATTGCTCAAAATTATCCATAGATTTTGTGGATGTAATCTTAAAGGTATGGGGATTTTTTGATTATTTTTCCTGAGTCCTTAAGTGAAATTAATTCTCAAAGAATGGAAAATAAA